>CM063508.1:90795819-90990819 GCA_032207245.1 Pardosa pseudoannulata
TAAAAAATCTTAACTGGCCAAACAAGGTCAATTAAATTAGGATTCCCTGTTTTATGAGCATACTTTTTTAACTTCAAATCGACCTACGTCGAATCCCTGTTTACACCATTTAAAAACTGGATGAAATGAAAATGAACTCGAAGAAGCTTTCATTATGCTCTATCAGAACTCTATCGCCATCTCTGAATTCTTTGGTGTGGTGCATTGACTTTTCATTTGAATTTCAGATTCTTGAACCTTTCAGCCTGTCACTTTGCGGTGAATAATGAAAAGCTTCAACCTCTGTAAGCGCGCACACATTCACATACATAAGTCCATCCATCCTGTATTTCCCTATGTGTCTCGTTTCTAGGATAATATTTCACTCTTTTTTTTTTTCTTTCACTTGTGGTGAAAACCTTTTGTTTTGTTATCGTTTCCTGTTTATTTATTAAATGAGGTAAAGGATACGAGTTTAAAAACTTGGATATGCATGAGTAGTCCGAAATAAGTTGTTGATTTATTCTATAGAATCGCGTCTAAGATTACTAAAGTTATTTTTCTTTTCTTTTCCGTAGGCATGCATGGCGTGAGGGTTGTTTTACTTCTTATGGATGGAAAACTGTATTTAAATAATGACAATTAGTTTTTTTTCGCTCTTTATAATTAAGAAATTTCCTCATGCTCTATTTTTACTGCGTTGAGGGCTTATACGTACACTTTGCTTGGAGAGTAACACATTATGTTAATTTATTTGTAATGAAAAAATATAACTGTCCATTGTCAATAGAAAGAGTATGTTATCAATATTTATAGTGAAAAAAGATAACTATTGTCAATAGAAAGAGTATATTATCAGTATTTAAAGTCTAATAAATATTTTAAATACTTTTTTTCATGCAGGGTATTCGACTTTTCATCTCTTAGTTACAAATATGTATTATTTTGTACGTGAATTGTGTAAAATCATACATTTTTAACCTATGCTCTTATTGTATATGTAATTTCATGGTTTTATCAAATTATTTTCTATATCCTTGTTTATCCTTATAACTGGTTTGAAATTGTTAATAGAAGGTATACATTATCGCTATTTATAGCGCAATAAACTTTTTAAATACTCTTCTGCTTCGAAGTTACTCTCTTTTTATCTTTTACTTTACGTTGTTTAAAACGTTCTTGTTTACAACTCGTTGCAAAATGTTTTACTATTATGTCTCTGGTTCCTCTAGCTTTAGGAAGGATTCTTTTGTCCTTTTTGTTAAAAATAGGGTGAAGTGAGGCAAGTGCGTCATATGATATGCAAAATTCCTTTTCAGTCATGTATAACAAATTAGCTATTAACACTAGTTAATTCTTTTTTTCTTCGTCACTTAACTGTATAATTTTTAAGAGTCTAGTCATTCTTCTGATATCCTAAAAACTATCATCTGTTTGACAGAAAATCTGTTTCAAGTCCAACTTATACATTTACCCCAGCGAAATTAGATACATGCATTTTCTCTTTTCAATGCCTTGCTGTGAATTGAATATATAATGGGGTAGGCGCAGAAATTATTTTTCTTCCTGAAATTTGAAATTCGGAATAAAAAAACTAGTGCGCTCAGTTAGATTAGTGTGAGTATGCATTCAGTTCCTACAATATTCCACAAGTAGCATTATCTGCAAACAATGACAGAAAAAGTATGGACGATTAATGAATGCACTTGCTTCACATCACCTTACTTCTTTTATGTTCGTTTATTATATAAAATTATGTAAATATAACTCCTTCTAACTCTAGGAACAAATACATACATAGTTAATCATATTATTCTGTATAGGCCTGTAAAGCGATAATAGTGTATATATTAAAGTCAAAGATATCACATGTTTGCTTTCAAGATTTTATCTATTTGCAAATATGTTTTCGAATTTGGCCAGGAGCTTTACGGCAGATTTCGTGCCATTCGAGGCACATTGAAACTGGTTTGTTTGGGAGCAAGCACTACAGTCAAATTTTCCCGTCTCATTGGATCAAGATCTACTGTTTAACGACAATTTTGAATGACTACGAAATCTATGGCTAGTAGACTTCTAATTTTTATTAAGAAAACTAGCATCCTATTATACTGTTGATATTTTACTTGAAATGTATGGAAAAATTTTAATTTTCATGGTCGTAGGATAAAATTTATTAACACTAGATTGCCCGAGATTTCTTGTGTACCTATATTGCCCAAAAACAGTCAAAATGACTGCATTGTGAAAAAATAAAAAATATGTAAAGAAATTTGTTTAAAATTAATTTTTAATATTATATAATAAAGGAGGGCGGAAGTAACTACAGTTATTCATAAACCCATTTATATGTTATAGAAAAAGTCACCAAATTCTAAGAAATTGTGTCATTATATTTCATAATTGTTTTTCTAATTGAAATTAAAAAACAGTCAAAATGACTGCCTTGGGCAATCTAGTGTTAATTTTCATTACTGATGGTTTAAAATCATTCTAGTCCCAAACCAGTTTTCTTATCAATCTGATTCCCCGTTATTCTTTTAAAAAAGATACAATGGCCTAAATTAAGAAATATGCTTCATCGAAATATTTTAAATAATAGAATATAGTTTTAAATGGACCATAAAAGTTATATGTGTCTCACATCTTTACCATGGGAAGCTTTAGCAACAAAATTTCATACAAATTTGTAATCGCGATTACTTATCTTGTTTTGGTACGGGTTCAAAACCTTCCGCTTAATTTTACTATCTCTGTGTGGAAGGATTTTTTTTCGTCCGATGTTTCTAAGCATTACGATAGTGGAAATCTTACTTGGCTGCAAAGCATGGTCCCCCTCCCCCAATTTGGATGAAACTATACGAGGGTGGGAGATTTTCTCTTGCTATCCTCTCCGAAATTCTCAGCGATATGATTTTTGAGCTCACAACGGATTCATCGTTTACGAACTCTTCTCGTAAAAGGAGTTTTTTTTCCGAGTACTTAAATATAGTGAAATTTACGTGTAATGGTACTGCCTGTAACGATAAACTTGTCTGTGTTTTGGTTGGTATATGGCTTGATCGGTTTAAAACTATTTTCGACTTTAGAAGTATTACAATATCATAAAGATCAGTTAGCTGTAGTAGATACTAAATATCATCATTTGTTTGCCAAAATATTAAAAGAACTGAAATTATTTGAAAAGAGGCTCATTGGTTATATGCACTATTCATATTAAGTTTTTTTTTCACTTAAGTCAAAATACTTCATTCTTAAAACTTTAATTCAAATTGTTTAGGATTTGTTTTATAAATTAATAATATATATATGTAATATATCAAAATTATTTAACTTTAATATTTCCTTAAAAACCTTCTCTCACTCTTAATTCCTTAAAATCATTTTCCCAGCCTCTAAATGTCTTAATCAAAGCAGCATTCTCGACTTAAAATTCTTTCGATCCATTTCCCAAAGTTTTCTGTCCTATAAATGTAAATTTTCTGTCTATTCAACACGTTTCCCAGCTGTCGCCGGCAAATGGCTCCGCGTTTTTCCTGATCTTACACTTAAATTCGCTGAGTAAGTGGGAAAATTTCTTCCTGTCTTTGCTCTTGGGTGCACCTCTGGTCGAGCAGAGTGATTGTGTCTTTCTTTTTTCTGTCGTAGACTAGTAAAGATGTCCATTTTAGCAGCTCTAAAATAAAGTTTTAATTAGACTTGTGCCGTTCTCTTTAATGTGGCCAGACTGCATCGTTCGTTATTACTGCTAGCTGATTAAGGTTTCTCCTTGCTCAGTAAGTCCCGGGGAAGTTAAAAGAATAGGGGCTACATAATTATTGTGACTAGAGGAAATAATGTATTACACACACACACACACACACACACACACACACACATATATATATATATATATATATATATATATATATATATATATATATATATATATATATATATATATATATATATATATATATATATATATAGAGAGAGAGAGAGAGAGAGAGAGAGAGTGAGAGAGAGAGAGAGAGGGAGGTAAATAAGAATGCTTGTTTTAATGCATCTTAAGTAAAGTTTATACATTTATGTTTTTCATAAAAAAATGAATAGGATTGTATACTGGAAAGCAAAAAGATAAATTTTAAAATACAAACAAAGTAAAAGGTATTTGGAAAGTCATCATGTATTGTAAATATATCGCGTATAACCTATTACTTTCTAACCGCAACAAAAATTTCATAGTTTTTCTACTTTCATATTTTAACCTTAGTGGCATCTGATAACTACTGGCAGTCGTGAAGAATCCCGGGCAAAGCCAGTGCCTCGCATAGTTAGTTGAAAATAAAACTTAGAATTGGTGGAGGTCGTATTTAATCAAGCCGCCAATTGGCCGTGACTGCTTTTGAAACCTTTCATTAGCATTTTTGTTTTAAATACCAGATGAAATCTCATATGTCTGGTACTCTATCTATTTTTTTCTTTTTTATAAAATACCAAAATGGCAAAGTCAGATTCAACGACGTGTAATTGTCTTGTCTTTTAAACTAAACTGCTGTAATATAACACCTTTTATTTACATCTTAACCACAGCATTAGAAATTCAAGCTCTCCCTCCAATGGATCTGCATTTGAATTTCAGATTCAGAATCTTTTAACCTGTTATTTTAAGGCGTGTAATTAGAGGCAATTCGCCGCCAACTTTTCATCGCAATCACGCCAATCAGCCAAAGAGAATTTTATCACGTGCATTTAAAATTCTCGAATCCGAAATGCAAACGTAATTTTGAATTCTTCCGGCATACTCATGAATAAGTTTCGAACCTTTGATGAATTGTGATTTGATGATAGTACTTTAAAAGCTATTTTAAGGATGATAGATAATACTTCTATGCTTGAAATGCGTTTTAAAAATTTGTTTTAGATAATTATTTGTCGTTCTATTTTCTGTTCTGCTTTTACTGATATTCCCAATTAAGGTTCTTTTGTGTGATCTACCTTTTATTTATTTACATTTACTAGATTCGTTTTTTCATTACCAGTAACAAATCAGTTGAAAGAGCACTTCTGTAAAGTTTATTTTTGGTAAAAGTTTGTCAAACTCTTATGGAATAATAATGAGTAAACTTGTCTGGGAGAGAGTAAAAAAAAAAAAAATTGACTCGCCAGTATAATTTATTATAACGCATGGTTAAAAAAAAGTATATTTAGAAAATTCTTATAATACTAGTATTATGAATGCAGCTGCGACTGCATTTCTAAAACTGCGCCAATTTTTAATAGAACAGTACGTTTTCACTTTGTGCACATTCCTGACAGACTACTGTAGTGGTAAAGAAATTTTATGTGAACTATGCAAAAACTTAAGTATTTTCCATTTTGACTGTCTTTCTCTCTCTCTCTCTCTCTCTCTCTCTCTATATATATATATATATATATATATATATATATATATATATATATATATATATATATATATATATATATATATATACATATATATATATATATATATATATGTTTATATATTTATACATACACATATATATATATGTTTATATATTTATACATATATATATATATATATATATGTTTATATATTTATACATATATATATATGCATATATGTATATATATGTAATAATTATAAAAAACTGCTGGAAATTATAGCCCTATTATTTTTTAATTTCCGGGGCTACGGGTTAAGGAGAAAGCTATGCATATAGCAGTAATAACGATGCAGTCGACCATGGAAAGAGACCGGCACAAGTCTAAGTAAAGCTTTATTTTAAAGCTGATAAACGGACATCTTTACTAGTCAACGACAGATAGAAGAAAGACGCAAAAATCACTCTGCTCGAGCAGAGGTGCACCCAAGAGCGAAGACAGAAAGAGTTTTCCCAAGGGACAGGAAACTTACTCAGCGAATTTAAGCATTAAGATCATTAAAATTCGTGGAGACATTTGCCGGAAAACGTGTTAAATAGACAAAAAATTTACATCTATAGGACAGAAAGCTTTGGGAAATATACCGAAAGAATTTTAAGTCGAGGTTGCTGCTTTGATTAAGACATTTAGTGGCTGGGAAAAAGGTTTTAAGGAATTAGAATGGGAGGAAGTTTCTGAGGAAATATTAAAATTAAATAATTATGATATATTACATATATATGTACACGCACATACACGCATAATTATATATTGTACTCTATGCAATAATGTCCGCAGCTCGGCACTTTAAAAATTTGTTGTAGTAGTTTTTTTTCTTTGTTTCCTGAGCATCATTAACTATTTTACACCCATTCTGTCCGGTATATTTTTTCTCTTGTTTTTCTAGAGTATTTCTTACTCGTCTCAATTTGCACATTCTCAAACGCATTATCTTGAATTTTAACCCATTATAGATTCCCTGTTATTATGTTAGATTATGTTCGTCTGATTAGTTATATTATCCTTTTAATTTTCTTGAAGAATTTCAGGTACATTCTGTATCTGTAGTATAAGTTCCAAGAGGAACGAAAGAGAAGGAAGAAAGTAAAGTGAAATAAAATTGAAAAGGCTCTTGAAAATAGAAAATTCTCATTAATAGAAGGCTATTTTTTAAAATACCGAACACAAGTGATACATTCACTTAAATATAACATGAAATCATTTTAAGAAAAATTAGTCACCTTTTTCACTAGGTTTTACTTGTGAGTTACATTGAGTTCTGAATATATCAAAATCTTTCATTTCTAACAACATTACAAATTGTTTATTTTAAATAATGGGTAATTTATTAGTAAATTGTGTGCTATCCCAGAGATTGTTTCCAACAAAACCACCATTAAAACATTAAAAATTTTCAAAGTGTTAACTAAGCTTCATACAGTAAACCTTAAGTTCATGTTCCCTATAGCCGGATTCAATTGTATAAATATAGATATTAATTTATAGTCTACTCAATGGGATTGATTAATCGCAGTTTGACAGTGAAAATCAATATTTAAAAAGAAATTTCACTCGGAGAGCTGAAACATTAGATTATTCATCTTTAATGAGTTTTGTATCAATTCCTTTTCTTTTTAAAGTCATCATTAAAAAGTCTTAAATGCGATGTACGTTATGAAGAAGATCTTTATTTCTAACTCGCTTCCGGGGATTTTTTTCCTTCTCTTTATTTGATATGTTTAGAACATGGAGCTATTACAAGAGTTAAGCAGTAAGATGTATATCATTTCGTTTATAATTTATTGCTGAAAGACTGGTGAATGTTCACAATTCCCATTAAATATGTTATAAATATAATCATAAATGCGGACTCGAAATCAGCTCATTGAGTGGATCGAGTAGAAATAGTTGATTTTCTGTCATTATTCTTGGAAAAACAAATTGATTATTTATAATTACTTTATTATTTTTTATGTGGTTGGGTCCTGGTTATATAGGTTTCCCCTAGATCCATGTTAACTTATGGAGAAACTATTAACTCAAGTTCTGGGAGGTTTGCAATCAAAGATTTCTTTAAACAAATTTTACCACGGGTTAGATTAGAAAATCTTCCAAGATAATGCACGACCCCTTTGAAAACTTAGGTTGGTTTAAAGCTATTATTTAAGTTTAAAGAAGACCATACAAAAATCTTTAACAAATATTTTAAAACTAAATACATTTTTCTCGGTATTTAAAAAAAAAATGTAGTCCCGTCTTACCCTGGAGAGTTTTTTGCTCTATCACATGGTAAAATTTGTTTAAATCTTTAAATAGAAATGGTGAAAAAGTAGAACAATTTTCTCCATAGGTTCACGTAGAGCTAAAGGAATGCAATATGGCCGTACCCTACTATTTTGTACTAAATGTAACTTTTATAAAATTTAGGGAAGTCGGTATCTATTATTCTCGCAAAATCTATATTACAAAATTTATTGCTAATATCAAATTTTCTTTTTATATTTCCATTTCGCAAATTTAAACTGAGTAGAGATTATCGGATTATAATTTTATTTTATCAAAAAAAAAAATAAAAAAATAAATAAAATAAAATACGAAATAACGTAGAGGTGTTTATGCTCCATACCGTACAAGCTCTCAAATGTTTCCAAAGGAAAACGCAAGTGTGTAAACATACATATATATTAAAAAATAATTAGCAATTCAAACGTTTCTTCAACGAAAGCTATTTAATGAACCTCAGCTATTGAGTAGCTCAATGTACATGTTTTACTTAAAGAGTAAAATATCTCTAGAGTAAAATTGCAGTTAGACCAATATTTCAAGTAAAATTGGCTTACAGATATTGGTCCAGTTTAGTGGAATAGCACATTTTAAATGAAATATCTTGAATATCTGGTAAGTGGACATCGATTAAATTGAATAGTTTAATTCCATGCCAAATGACTTTGTATTGGTAGGACACTGCCTTTTAGTATCGGATTTAAAGGGTTTCGTTCCTACCAATGGAGAGGATGTTCATAGCCATTTGGAATAGGTTCATGCATATTTATACGTAATTTAAAATAATTTTATTAATTTCGACTTAGTAATTTTTTACTTGAGTTTGTTTATTAAAAAAATTTAAAGTAAAATAAAATTTCCTATTTATTACATAAAATTATTTTGGTCCGAAATTATGTATGTTGCTGGTTTAATACAAAATGTTTTACATTCATTTTGGAATACACTTCATTCAAGATTCTCAGTTATTCACATTGAAGGCTGACCGTAAAGCAACTAGTGTTGCAATAGCTGGATATCGATAGATAAATAAATAATTATAATAAAGTTTTGAAACGTTGCTGTAAAAGATGTTTATTAGAATTTCACCCCCTTGTCTCTTTGAAAACTATGTTTTCTTTCACTGTCGTCTTATATCGTTGTTATATCTGATTTACATAGAGACACGTTTCGTTATATGCCTTAAAAGTTGGCAGACTTCATTCCCACTTGATTCCCGGTAGTTGAAGTTTTATCAACAATGTCCATGATATGAGGCATATCGTCATCAGTCACTTCTGTCGTCTATAATGACATACAATTAAAGCGTGAAGTTTTCCATTTTTCATCTTCGTTTGTGCTTTGCCAAGTTTCTTTTGCCAAGATTTTTTGATTAGCTACTTCTGTCTGTAATGACTGCGACAATTTTTTATTGCTTCTTCCCCTTTGACTTTAACGAGCCGTGGATGTTCGCGCCACGGATAATATTTTAAAATCTTTCCCACTTTATTCCTTGTTTCTAAGTTTTAATTTAATACTTTTGCTATTACGTAACGATAATTCGCCGTTGCGTCGCTCCAGTATCGGTTAGTAGAAGTAAGATAGTGCACAGACACTTGTGTTTCGTGGAACAGGATTGGTTCTTACAGTTTTGATGCCTCTTGTAAAATATGTCAAATCAAGGTGGCCACAGACTGAGAAAACCGAAAAAATATGGAAATGTTAAGGCAACTCAACAATCAACAGTAATTAGGAAAACATTAGGGTTTTATTTATTTATTTTAAACTAGCAAGTTTGCCCGTGCTTCGCTACGGTGAACTTAATATATTACTTTTAAACAAAGATTTATTTTTCGTGAATAACTCTCTAAATTCGTCACAGTTCAGTTCGAGTCATTGGCATGTTTATATATTTCTATCATAAAAGTATTATAACATTATTCAGTTTTTATAATCGAATTTGTCTTATATTAAATTTGCTCAAACTTTTTTTATTGTAAAATATAAGCTTAACCCTAAATTGCATTACTGTATTACTACTGTACGTTGATTAGCAAAGTTAACAGATCTTGTCATATTACGTGATAGAATAGGAAGCACAGGTTTTGACAGCAACAGTGCTAATTTTGTTGGTAGTAATAAATGTTTTCCAAAATTAAGGAAATTTATGACAAACCACATAGTTTTGTAGGAAACAGAAACACACATTCATATCGACAATCATATGAATATGAAGATAACTATATAAAATGATAGGTTTTATTTGGCCATGAGAGTCACTGAAATTTGTACTTTTTGTACTTAGAATATTGTTGATATGCATTTCATTGTAACATAAAAATGTACAAAGAATTAAATTTAAAATTAGTTCTCATATAAAAATGCTATAATTTGCGTCACATAGAAATGAAAGTGAATCACTTTATATCTCAAATTTCAGTTCAAATCGAATAGATACTAAGCAGACGATTTTAAATAATATAAAATAAGAAATGAATAAATGAAATATTTAAATGAATGACGTCATAATGATAGAAAAATATCATTTTCGCCTATTTATTATGTGATGAATTGAACATTTTAATCTCCTGCTTTTAACCGTGGAAAACTGCGTTTAAAACAATTACTTGGGATGACGTCACATTGCTAGAAACATTGCTTCTTTCCCTTAGATATGATGCGATAAATTAAAAACTTAATCGTTTGCGTTTAACCGGGGAAAATAATGCTTGGAATAATGACATGAAATGCTCGAAAAAGGGGGAATGAATGAATTTCGAACGTTGAAAATTTACAAAAACCTTCCCAGGGATATACCTAAACATTTCCCAAATTTTCACGGCGATTGGATGGATAGTTTTTGAGTCTATTGAGTACATACATACAGACAGACAGACAGACAGACACACACAAATTCATTTATATATATATAGACTAGCATATAGCCCGTCATATGACGGGATCAGTAAAATTTTTAATTTTCCAGAATTGTAAAGTACCTTATAAGACAGATAAAAAAATGGTTTATTTTTTGGCTGAAAGTTATCTGGTACAAGCTCAATAATTTATCTTCATACATCTCTAAAGTCTCCCGATACTGTGAATACAGTTTAGAATCACGTTGAATTCATTTACAAAGATAATTCCAAGTTTTCTTAGCTAAGTCAAAATTATCGTTAAGTTTTCCCAATTTCTTTTGACACTGTAATTAATGGAAGCAAAGGAATAAAAGTATCACTTCTCCTACACCCGGGAGGAAATTACAATTTGTTATTAATACCGGTAATAAAACTTTCATTGCAACAAAAAATTATCGATGATTAAATTTAAAATTATCACATATGTACCTAATCTATTATTTAAACCAAATATAAAAAAAAATGTTTTCTGTCTGTATCAAAGTTCAAAAAACGTATGAAATAATGCAGATTTAAAAATTTAAAAATGTTTATATATGATTTTTGTAAATTTTAATTGAAATTTATTCCTTTTTTTTGAAATTTCATGCTTAAAGCTTTTTTTTGGTTAAACGCAACGATTAAGTTTTTAATTTATCGCTTCATCTAAGGGGAAAAAGCAATATTTCTAGCAATGCGACGTCATCCAAGTATGTTTTAAACAGTTTTTCCACGGTTAAAATCAGGAGATTAAAATGTTCAATTCATCACATAAATAGGCGAAAATGATATTTTTCTATCATTATGACGTCATTCATTTCATTTTTTCATTTTTTCATTTCTTATTTTATATTATTTAAAATCGTCTGCTTAGTATCTATTCGATTTGAACTGAAATTTGAGATATAAAGTGACCACAGATTTCTAGACTGAGCAAATTATTAGCATTTTTTTAATAAATAATTTTAAATTTAATTTTGGTTCATTTTTTATGTACAATGAAATGCTTTAACAATATCTAAGTACAAAAGTACAAAATTTAGTGACTTCATAAATAAAACCTATCATTTTATATAGTTACTATATTCATAGGTTGTCGATATGAATGTGTGTTTTAGTTTCATACAAAATATGTATTTCATAAATTTCCTTAATTTGGAAAACATTTATTACTACCAACAAAATTAGTTTGCTGTCAAAAATGTGCTTTTTGTATCACGTAATATGACAAGATCTGTTATTTGCTAATCAAATTACAGTAGTATACAGTAATGCAATATATAACTTATATTTTACAATAAAAAAGTTTGAAAAAATTTAATATACGACAAATTCGATTATAAAAATGAATAATGTTATAATACTTATATAGAAATATATAACATAATTATAACTGAACTGTGACAATTTAGATTATGCAAAAAAAATCTTTGTTTAAAATAATATATTAATATAGCAAAGCACACATTTATATATAAAATAAAATATTTATAATATAATATATATATAAATATTAAAATAATTTATATTTAAATATTTATATATATATATAATTAAATATATAATATATATATTATATATAAAATAAAAAATGTTATTTTAATATTTATTATGTTATTTATAAATTTATATATATATACTACTAAAAAAAACTTGAAAATATTATTAATATAAAAATATATTTAATATAACCTAACTGTAAAAAATCAAATATGATGCCTCTATCCAATATAAATTCATAAATAGAGAAAATCTGCTTTTCTATCTTGGGATATATATATATATATATATATATATATATATATATATATATATATATATATATATATATATATATATATATATATATATATATATATATATATACATATATATACATATACATATATATATATATATATATATATATATATATATACATATATAATACATATATATAAATATATACATATGTATATATATGTATATATATATATGTGTGTGTGTGTGTGTGTGTGTGTGTGTAATGAGACGGACTTCTCGATGGAGGGTTGCAGTCATGGCCATAAAAATGATACCGTTTCAGCTAAAGACCTTTATTAGGATTACGTTGGAGGATGGGTTCCCACTTCATCATATGGACAGGACCAACTGAAGAGTCAGCTAGCATGTACAAGACCCATAACACCTGGGTCAATATCTGTGTTAAAAAATATCTGCCCCCGACAGCGTGTATCTCCTTTTTGTTTGGAAATTTCCTAAATTGTCCGCTAGGGCCATGTAGAGTTATCATTGGTCAAGCCCCTTCTTTGAGGGCTTAAACGGTTGCCCCAGTGGTCAATTTAGGTTAAAGGTTAAAAAGTGGAATACAAAATGACGAGGGAATTTTGCATTTAAGTTATGGAAACCCTGAGAATTTTCCTTACACACACACACACACACACACACACACACACACACACACACACACACATATATATATATATATATATATATATATATATATATGTATATATATATGTATATATATATGTATATATATATAGTATATATGTATATATATATGTATATATATGTATATATATATAATATAATATATATATATATATATATATATATATATATATATATATATATATATATATATATATATATATATATATATTGCAAGAATCCTTTAAATATGAGCTGGCCGAAGGCAATCTTATTTTTCCCTTAAGTTAACATTGAACAAAGATAATCCAATATAGCAGGTACAAACTTACCTTATGCAACGATTCCAAATAACACCATCGTTATGTAAAGAACCATTATTATGTTCACTGAAAGAAAAGTATCTTTAAAGTAACCATTAACAGTCACTTTCAGTTTGAAATTGCATGTTTAAAACTTTATGTAATCTGTTCAATTTTTTTCTTTGAGAAATAGCATATTCCCTATTTTTTTAAGATTGATATGGGCAGAAGAGAATAAATTTAAGCGTTGTATACTCTAAACCACAGGGAAATAATAAAAAAATGTTTTAATTCGGTTCTCCAAAGAGGTTAATGCATCTGCGGATGCCAATTAAAAAATACTTTTAATTGTTTTAATCAGGGGTTAAATAAATATATTTTAAAGAAGATTATTTTTCATGAAAATAAGATAGTTAAAGATACGTTAAATATGCTAGACTACGAATCATTTACGCGAAAAAATTTTACTCGTTGTTTACCTTTCAGCAGGAGAGGTGAAAACCAAGCGTGAACGTTTTTGTCAAAGCTAAAATCATCTTTTTAAATGCAATGACATAAAAAAGTAACTCTTAAAACCAATGGCAGTGCAAATACTTTGGTATGGCTTTTCGAATAAATTCATTCGAAAGCTTCGATATTCGATTAAACAAACGCCTTTGCCTCACGCAGTTAAAATTTCTTTGGATTAAAATATGCAAATAATGACTTAAAAATACGATCGAAATATTTTAAACATTTTAAAAGCTGTTTCAAGATTCATTTTGTGCGAGCGTAATTTTAGCCCAAAAGAAATTTACATCTTTAATGAAATCCAATAATAGAAAGTATAAGTCGTTTGCAGATAATTCAATAGAGTTAAATTTTTAAATCCTTTTAAAAGCATTTAAAGAAAGAAATTTCAGAATCATATACTCTATTCTCCACCTTTAAGTAAGATTAAAAAGAAGAAATTCTGTTTTAAACAGATTGGATGATATTTTAAATGAAATTGGCTTGCGTAGTAGAATTACTCATGATGGCTTAAAAATTTCATTGTAATACTTGCTCAATGATTCTTTAGTGTGCATTTAGGCAGTTTTATTGTTCATATTTATTAATTTTCATTTAATTACATTAACTGAACTGATATCCTTGCATTATCAGATTAATTTTTGTGACTTAATAAAATTTGGAAAAGGCATTGTTAAAGCAGATTAATTTCTAAAAATTTCTAATTCTTTATGAGAATTGTCATTAACGTTAATGCATTTTTGAGCTTTCAGATCATGTACGTAAGACTAATTCCATTTATTGGTTTTATACTCTTTAGGATTTCATATGCTTTACTGTTATTAATATGTTAAATATCCTTTAATTTAAATCTAATTTTATTTGATCATTTTTAGGTCTTTATAATTTTTTATGATATATTGTCTTTATGTATATCATAGGATCTTTATAGGGTTAATAAAAACATTTTATACCATCATAAAGGTATTAATATATTGACCTTATAAAGCATACCACAATTGTCGAACATTGTTATGTCTGTAAGAGAAATTTTTAAAACTTTAAGGCAAGGAAGCGCAAATAGCACAAATGATTTCTTTAAAAAAATAATCTATTATATATCAAAGTTATTTTCAGCTTTTAGCAAATTATTATTTTAATTTCAAATTTTTACTGCAATGTAAGGACATTATTCTACGTTTTATGGATAATTTTTTTTTTGAAGAAACGCGCAATGAAATTAAATAAATGGGCAATTTTCTAATAGATATTTATCTAGGTTCATGGTTCTCATCCTTGACGACACGGCACTATAGAATGCCGCTGGAATAATCAAGAAAAATTATGAAACTATTCACGAAAGTGTAAAGATTAAGTTTATGTTGTCTTCCCTATTGCACAGAAATCGAAATGTGCTAAGAATTGTCCCCCGAATTTATATCGAGGTGCAAGTGTCCGCGATTCTCAAACTTTGTGTCTCAAGCGTATGCCAGAGATGCGCGGTGAACAAAGTTTGATAACTGTTTCTCTAGGTTATTTCATATTGTTTAAGTAATAACTGCCTGAATTTCGTTTATTTGCATGATTATCCCGAAAAAAAAGTATTTTGCTGTTACATGATTTTAAAAATAACTAATAGACGTATTCTATTGGTTATTCAACGATGTTTTATTGTTTTGACCACAAAGATGTTATTTTACTGAAATAAATTCTTTGGTAATGAACATTCATGGATATCAAAATTAACCATCTGAATTCATGAGTCGAAAGAAAAATATCAATAAATAGGAAAAGTAAAAAACACAAATTATATTCTTAAGTAAAAATATATGCATAAGAAAAAATATTTTAAAAAACATACCATAGCTTTTATAAAGTGATTTAACGGGCATTAATTTTTTCCCTCATTTCAATTCAATTATTGAATAAAATTAATTTTTCTAATTTAGTTATAAAAACGGGTTGTACATCAATTGGTATAAATAATTATTGGTTTCTTCTTTGATGTGAAATCATATTTTGGAAAGACATAACTTTATAATAAATAGTTTTACAATACCAATAATTTTATAATGTAGAATTTGTATTATAAATCCTGTTTATATAAAAATGTTTATTACCGAAAATTGTTGAGTAATATTCACTTTATACACAAAATACAAAAAACCATAGAGTAATGATAGTTAGAACTTCAAAGAAATTCTGATGTTGCGGGGTATACTTTTCAGTGTTTGTTATATAGACTTATTTTTATAGATTTACAACACATATAAAACTCATACATTCTTATATGCTTTGTATAAACTGCTGTAAGGGATCAGAATATATATTAATACATGCATATGTTTGTATAGAGATAAACAAATCATGTTCTAATTTTGTATTAGCCTTGTATGGTAATATGTTGATAATTTGTAAATTTTTCTGATTATCTGTTATTCGTATAAATTTCTATAGATGAACAGATCCTTTATGAATATACGCATAAACACACGCACATATATGCATGTCACTAAAATGCTGCAATTAATTCCTTATTTTAAATATGATAAGTTATCAAAAATTTGTACAATTTTTCGATAATGCATGGTTTTTAAACTAAAATTACTAAATTTTGTTAATTGATTATGAATATTTATATATGTATGTGTATTATTTATATATATCTCTGTAGTATTAATTTTATTTCTGTGTTGCTTTCTAGGAAAAAAATTCAGAAGCTCCCGGACCTAACGACTATGGGTCTCCGAAAAATCCGGATTTATATAGGCCGGACAGTGCGTCGCATTCCGGTAAGTTTATCTCCTTTTGAACATCTCCATAGCTCTTTTCGTATATGAACATCGAAAATAAGAACAGAAAATTCATAATGATAATATTTTTATTTTTACAGAAAAAAAAGATGTTTTTACATTATGTCTAACTTTTATCCTTTCATTCAGAATTGAAAACAAGCTAGCTGTTTACTAAATTCCCTTACAAAAGAAACTCATTCAAAACTTGCTTAAAACTAAAATTTAAAAGTAAAAGTTTTGTTTTTTGTTTGTTTGGAAGGAAAAAATCAGGAAGTAGCAAGAAGTTGGTAGTCAATATGAGACTCTACTACTACCTTTTTTATTATTTGGCGAACTTGTATTGGGATATTCTTGGGTGTTGAACTGGGAAGTTTTGCATTTCTTGAAACAAAGATTCAGTGGCTGAGGTTGACTTGTCTTTTTTAAGTCATTAAATTGGTTGGGTACTGGCCACATTGGATTCCTCTTTCATTGGTTTTTTTTTTTGGTTTTGGAGCGCTACGGTCTACTTTTTGCAACACGAGGGCTAACGAGACCGGGACCTACTGCTTAAATCCGATTCCGAACGGCTACGAACATACATGCCATAGTGGGATTCGAACCCACGAACTCCGGTTCCGAAGGCCAGCACTCTAACCATTCGGCCGTCGTTCGGCCCGCTTTCTTTGTGTTAACCTACCTAAAAAATTATTTTACTTTTGGAAGGTTTATAATTGAAAATTTCTTTAAACAAATTTTACCATGTGATAGAGCATAAAATTTTCTAGGGTTATGCCTCCTTCCTCTTTTTTAATTTTATGTTTGTAAAATTCCATAATATGAGTTAAAAGAAGACTGGATTAAGATTTTCACAAAAATTTAAAGTCACATATAGTTTTTTTCGCACTTTTTAAAAATTTTAATCTTGCACAACCCCGGCGAATTTTGTATCGCTTGGCACAATTTGTTTAAAGAAATTTTTAAATGCAAACCGCTGAAAAATAGAACAATTTTTCTCATAGGTTAAGAAGGTTAGTCTGAAATTGCCATATTGGAATCCTCTCGATCAATGTTAACCTATGGAAAAAATAAAATTAATTTTACCAGCTTGCATTTTGAATATTTAAAAAAAATATATATAATGCACGTGACAGAACAGTAAATTCTCTATGTAATCTTTTCATTTTTTTTTCTAAATTTATGTATGCTAAATGTTTTTATTTGCATTTGAATAAAAGTATACAAAATTTCGTGCAAATGATTTAATATTAAATATATTTTTTCTGGGTTAATTTTTTTAAATGGAAATATAGCATCTTGCAGAATTTCTTTATATTTTATATCACGTGGTATAATATTTTAAAATGCGAACAGGCCAGAGTGAATTTTATTTTCCCCATAGATTAACATTGAGTGAAAGGAATCAAACATGGCAATTCAGACTCACTTTAACTATGAATTAAATGGATTTGAATTAGTTTTTTGTACTTAGTGTATTGTTTATTCATACACTTGGAAAACCATTTCGAAAATGGAAGACGTATGGCTTTAGAGAAGATAACCAAAATACAAAATATTCACTTTTTTTTAAGGTAGCGACGGGCCATAGGTTGTTCACCCCTGGTTTAGGGGAAATCACGTAAAAGAGTCAGTTTCATTTATTTGATCTTTCTGTTTGAGTAAATTTGAAAGGAAAATTAAGATAAGCATTTCTTTCTCCAAACGTATTTGGTTTCTTGATTTCTTCACTATAAGTCTGCAGGATGATGATGCAACAGTATTTGACTCTACTAAGTCCCTCTAATTCCGAAACGTTTAACCCTTAATTTGGCATTGTATGCTGTGCCATACAAACTTTAAAATATAAAGTGTTAAAGAAATATTATAATTTCAATATAATTATTAATATTTATTCTCATAAACTAGTCACACTTTATGAAAAAAAAATGTTTTTTGAGTGTTAGCAACATTCAAACATTCCTATTTCAGTATTTGTTTCAAATCAGAATGTTTATATTTTTTTCCAAATAAAGGGTTAAATGTAAAGCATTTAATTGACAGAGAGCATAAAAATAAAAAAAACATAGAAATCATGGATAGAATCATAGGAGTCGTAGATCCGTCAGTTTATTAGTACAACGAATGTCTAGATTACTTTTATTTCACTGAGAAACTGATTTAACGAGGAGGAGGACACTGGCCGCACTGCCGGAGTCCCTGCTTTTGTGAGTCCTCAAAGTATGAATGTTACACATTTTTCGAATGAAGTTATAACTATGTACAAGTTTTCAATCAATAGTATAAACTTATAGTATAATTATACTTGCTTATTTTCCTTAAAAACCAAATCCAATGTTTGGATTAAGGTTCTTATATACACTCATTTCACTTAAGGAAAGAGTAAAAAATTACCTTAGAAATTCACCAACAAAAAATATTAAATAGCACGAATATTTTATAGAGAGACTAACATAAAGGTATTGACTGTGAATGAGAATTGATATGTTTGCAACACTAAAAGCTAAAAGTAAAATTTTTAAATATTTTCATATTTTAAGTAAAGTTTCCTATATAAATTATGATTTTGTTCTAATAAAATAAGAATAGTATATAATGCTTTATTTAAAAAAAATGTGTTTAACCCCTTAATGCACAGTTTTTTTTTAAAAAGGCTGGCAAAAAAAAAATCAATTTTTTTAATGTAAAAAGCACAATTTAGAAAGTTGTCTTGCCACGAAAATTACAAAAATACAAAAATAATTTTGGATTTTGATAACATTGCAGAAAATAGTCGAATATTGTAATATTACACGCACATTGAATTTTTTCATCTTTCTTTTCGAATTTCCATTTCAGAATAAACATTATTATCAGTAAAAATACTTATTTATACTTTTAAAACATAAATAATAACAATACTAGTATTTATAAAATTAATCAAAATTTTCTTTTGTGTGATATATTTCGAAACAAGGTGCAGCACATAGCCCAACATTGCAGCTATTACACATGTAACGACTCTCTTTTCTTTTCCTTTTTCCTTTGCTATCTCTTTTAGCACAACACACAGCGCAATATCTACAAAAGTACAACGCCGCTCGAATTATCTCGAGTGTGCACAGTTTGGCCAGTTTAGAGCTCTCGAGTTAACTCGAGCGTGCACTACAGGGGTTAATGTGTATATTTATTTCTTTAATCCTCTCTTTTTTTAAGGAGCCTAATATTTTTTTTCTACACCCGAGGCTTCAACTGGTCTTAATCCGTCTCTGATTACATGTAAATATGACTATCAATACTTCAATAGGTGCACGGGGTGTTTGAAAACGTAGAATTTTTTTTTTCTATAAGGTAACGAAAAATTAGCTTCCTCTTCCTTTCTCCTGTGACTGGAGAAAGCGTATTTAACTACGTGATTCTCAGGTGATGTGTCAACACCTGTAATAGACTGGCGCGTTTCCATGTATTCAAGGTGGTCCTTGATTTCTTAATCGTTCCGAAAAATCTTCGAATTGAATTCTTAATTTTATCATTAAGACTTCTTTAATTGTTGTCGGATATACCTGTGAGACCGAGCCAACTATTGTTCAGGAACTAAGCTATTTAATGCATGGTTTATGCTGCTTTGATGTTCTTTCCGCAAGGTTACTAATCAGAAATCTTCGGTTATAGATCTTTTTAGGAAATTCACTATATGATACGGTTTCGGGTATTCACATCCTTCTATTTTACATGGTTGGAAATAACATTTTATGTCCTCATTCAGTTAGTGTTTGAATCTTATGTATATTCAACGTTTGATGTCAATTTTGAAAGTGCTCACTTTGACATATAAACATACCCACAGAAATAGCTCACTGTTTCTTCTTGAAATATTTAAAATGATTATACGTTGTGTTAAAATAGTTATGGAAAAAATTTATCGAACTATTGAAAAATATAGATTTGTAAACCCACTCACATAAAAAAGAGGTGAGATTTTAGAGTAACATTAACTTTTAGACTTTCTACCCTTGCTCACGAAAGTAAATGGTTTATTTGTGTAGTTAACCTCAGGTGTTTGCAAGGAATTAAATTTTTCATAAAGAACTTGATTGTAAAATGTCTGATCTCAATCCTGTTGTAAAGATGTATTGACCCTACATCTGCGGTATTAATTTTACCTTTAGATGAGAGTCAATAACAAATTTTAGACAGTCTACTCGTTGTACCTCGGACTGACTTTGTTTTATGAAAGCTCAGGTCCAAGATACAATAACTTCCATGTTTAACTCTTCCCGCTTTTTTTTTTTAAAGATTTATCAGTTATTCATGCTAACACTTGAATTTTATAACTAGTTAATTTAAAGACTTTTCTTATTTAAATTGTCCCCATCCTTATATATCTCTGTACTTCACGATGCACACCTTGAAGAGTAATTTCTCACCCTCATCATTGGAGATTCGGCTCAAGCCCAGGTGCCCCAAACAAACTAAGATTCGTTCTATAACTAGTATACTTTTTCTTGTTCCATTTTAATACAAATCTTGTTTCTGAGCACCTCAGGCATAAGACTGTCGCACATATGTTATACTTTTATTTATAGTGTAATAAAAACTTGGCTTCTAGCTGAATCTAAATTTCTTTAATTATCCTAAATTCCTGTTAAATTAGAGACAAGTGATATGAGTTTAAAATTACAAAAGAAATCAATAGGTTCAAGGTGCGTTAGGGCATTGTACCTTGGTTTTGTTTGAATTTCATTTGTAAAATGCATAAAAATAGTTAATATAAAATCGTAATAGAACTACATGCACCAAATTAATGCTTCAGATAATTTCTTTCTTTGAAAAATGAAAGAAAAATTCAATATAAACTTAAAATAGGATTAAGGTACAAAAATTTCCTTTATGTATCTGAACATCATTTGTAAATATATTTAAAAAAACTCTATTTAGTCAAACTGTGTGGTTATGTATAAAAAAACAAACACACAAACTTCTTAATTTTCAAAGATATATAACGCTAGTCCGTGAAATAGACTCGAAGACATGTTTTAAAAGAATTTGTTCTTAATACCGGTGATAAAATTTTCATTTACAACAAAAAATAATCGATGATTAAATTTAAAATTATCACATATGTAATCTATTATTGAAGCCAAATATAAAAGAAAAGCATTTACTTAATATCGAAGTTCAGTGATAAAATGTGTGAAAATAATGCAGACGATATTTAAACAATTTAAAATAATAAATGATTAAATGATATGGTTAAAGGAAGGACGACATAATGCTAGAAAAGAATGTTATTTTCACCTATTTATTATGTGATAAACTTAATAGTCTGCTCTTAACCGGGGAACATAGGCTTGATATAATAATATTTAACGCTAGACAATGGGAGAAGGGTGGATTTCGAACATCTCGCTTTGATTTCGCAAACCCTAACTCACCATGAATCAAATATGGGTGCCGCTATTCATTCCAGGTCCAACCGCTTCATAATTTCGAGGACAGACGGAGATAACTTAGGCTGTTATCATATAGGGGATGCAATGCAATGGACCCTACGGAAATTACGTTAAGGGGATACTCTTTGGCAAGACATAAATGTTTTCTTTAGGTATATTGAACTGAACTCATACTGAAGTTATTCTCTTGTGTTTACTTTTGTTATCTCTTTAAACTACAACAAGGAACATAAAAATACAACTCTGTCATTCATCTTACTATCTATGTTATAAAGCAGTTTAAGTTATGCAGAAACAACTTTCAGTAACATCTTGATGATGCTGCAGTTGATCTTTGTGGGTCTTCATGTTCTGATAAATTTTTCTGTCTTGCAACTCTGTATTCGTTGGAAAGAAATTTCAGAATTTGTTGCATTTGATTCTATATCGGAGTACTCTTCACTTATGTTCGTTAGCTTTTCCAATAACTCATTTCTGTTCGACATTTTTTTTTCATAAAGTTAGGGCGCAAAAGAAATAAAATAAACAACTTGTTAGAAGAACACTTTATAAAGATTCGAATAACTAGTACTACTTTAGCTTATTGAGCAACTGACACTTATCAAGTATACGCCCAAATCGACAATTTATCATGCATCGGTATGTTACCGTAATCGAAAAAAAATGTTATTTCAATACAAAGCCGGACAGGTCATATAAGAAATTTACTCAAATCAGTAAATAAAAATCTTTTGATTATTTAAAATTTACCAATGAGTCAAAATGATTGCTTCTGGGCAATATAGATATAACACACATATATATATACGGAAATAAAGGAAGGAGGAAGTAACTACAATTATTCATAAACCCATTTATATGTTATAGAAAAAGTCACCAAATTCTAAGAAATTGTGTCATTATATTTCATAATTGTTGTTCTAATTGAAATTAAAAAACAGTCAAAATGACTGCCTTGGGCAATCTAGTGTTAAAAAAATCCACAAAACCGTACTTTATGACCTTTTACTCCGATCATGGTTAAAAGAACATAGTTGTAAACATTGCATTTTCTCGCGTAACAAAAGTACTTACGGGGATAAAGGAGATCGGCATTGCAAAACTTCGATTCTTTGGTATATTTAATGTATTTACCGTGACCACCCTTGTGAACGTCGTTTATCTGGGGCACAATGCTTTACACCCCGAAATTCACTCCCTCAATTCTAGTGGCACCATCCCCGTGTCCACCCCTTGCAACCCTTGTAAAGAAACCCGGAGGACTCTTTTTCCCGCCCAGATCTCAAAGTAAACATTGTTGCAGTTAGGGGGATAAAAACGCAAAAATATATAAAAAAGATAAAAGATTCTCAGAGAAAGAGAGGAAAAAAACTTTGAGGGGGGGGGAGGGCTCTTTAAATCCTCTCCGGGTAGATTAGTACTGTCAGGTGCAGTAAATTCTTTGTGTCAAGTCGTCCAAGATGGAAGACGTTTCAATGTTGGTGTCACGTGACGCAGCGGGGAGCGACGAGGTTTGACGTCCCGGACTTGAGAAGGTTATATATCTTCATGGGTTGTGTTTAAAGGCTTATATCGGGAACTTCGACAGCGTTGTCATTCTTTTAATATTGATATATCCGAACACGTGCATCAATATATTATTTTTTTCTTGTTGGAGCTTTGGAAAGGGAGACGGGAGAAGGTAGGTCGGTGGGAGTGAGAAGGATAAAATTTGATAAATGAATGGAAGGAAAATTCATTTTTTTTGGAGAGATCAAAAATGTAAAATGTTGATTATTTTTAAAAATGCATGTAAGGTAATGGGTCATTTTCATTCATTTATTTATATTTTGGTAGAAGATCCAAAATGTCATCTTTAATGAAAAAGAAATGAAAAAACAACATGTATCAGACGTTTAAATACAACAAACTGCTTAAAATTAGGATTTATTATTATGATTATGTTAGAATAGGAGTTTTTTGTACGTGGTACGCACATATTATTCGAACTTATATAATTCCAATTTCGAGAGGAATGCGTATTATTGTATACAATTCCAATGAAAAATCATAGATTTTTCTCTTTAGAGGTTTTATGAATTTGAGACGAAATACTTCACGACATAGTTTACTTTTGTGATTATAAGTTGTTCTCTTTACAATCCACGGCATAGATATGAAAAGAGATATCTTCTACATGACCGAAAGGTTTGTCATCCGTGTATGTGGTGAAAAAAACAAGCAGGGATTTCCAATTGTCGAACTGAGGGTCGCGTGTAACCCGCAAGGTCAATTTCAATCCGCGAAAACTTTTTCAGAAAAAAAAAAGTAAAATATTCCATAACTTCATAGTGTTTTTCTTCCATGAAATTAACTAAAAATCAGTACAGAACTCAATTGCCGCATTCGTTAATGGTGACTGTGGCACGTAAAATATGTTCGTGGTCACGATGTCCTCCAAGTTCTAAAACGATACTTCTAGGGGTGGCAAGGCAGGCCTGGAAGTCTTCTGCTTGGTCTCTGCTTCTAAATTACGAGAAAGCACTTGAGCTAAGACGTTCTTTCACCTTAGCGGTGCTTGTCAAAACGAAAGGTCCCTTAATTCGTGTGGCCTCTGCCTCACTTGCTTGGCTCGTCCAAGTGGCATTGGCAACAGCAATAATAACAACTCAACTTACTGATTCATTCGTGCTTTATCTTCTGAGATTAGAATTAACAGAGCTGGTGATCCATCTCTGTTCACTGGTTGGTGTAGATGACATCCATAACACGCCTAAATTATCTTTTTTAAAGTTTTATTTTGATTAAAGTATTAATTTTATTTTGTCTTCAGATTCTTTTTGTCTTCTTTCCATTCAAATAAACATACAATGTTGAATGATCATCCTTAAAATTCAACTGTTTGGGCTATAACAGCTTTTTGTTTATTTAAATTTCACTCTTTTATGCAATTATAAAATAATCAGTGTTATAGTGTTTTAATTATTTTGCCTAAATCCAAAAAAAAGGCTCTTTTTCTATTTTGATAATCCCCTTTCACATATTTTTCTAAAAATAAGAAAGCAGTTGAGATTCGTTTATTCGGATTCCTAAATAGGTTTTTTAAGTAAGAACAGACCATCCACTTTTCTGGAATTCACAATTTACAATGTCATTTACCGGTCGAATCAGTTTTATTATATTCTCAATGCTAAATATTAATTTATAAATTACTGTATAGTGTACTCAGAATGCATTACATACTAAGATAAATTTAATGCTAATCTATATTTTATGTAACATAATAACATAATTATAAGAAATATATATAATTAATAACATAAAATACAATGCAGAAATTCATATATGAATGCTAAGCAATTTTTCAGACGATAAACTTTTTTTTCTTGACTCGCAGTGAACTTAATGAAGTAATTTCGCATTATTTACACTTTTCTCTGAATTTCATTTTAAGGTAAAAATAGCTTCATTGTATAAATATGATAAATGTTATTCGTTTGTATATTAAAAAGGCACAAATGCCCTTAGCGTGGAAATGTAGAATCTAGGCTTAATAGCATTGTAAGAGGTTTAAATATAATTAAAATTAAAATACACTTCTAAAAGTAAGTTTTCGGTTTATTTTTTTCGTGTATATTTTGCATTTTTAAGTACTAGACGAAATTCCGCAGCAAGGAACCTTAAAGGAAATTATACATAGGTCCATAAATACAAAATTTAATTTTCAATTTGAAAAATTACATTTGTTTCTTTATCTAAATTATAAAACAACAAATTTAAAAATTTATCAAAAAATATCCAAGCGTTTTAAATACTGTTTATAGTTGTTTTCAAAAATTTCTTCACATTAAAAGCATCATAAATTACTTTCCTTTCTACTTCTGCCAATATCCATTAACAACTCATCTATTTGTAATGCATTCGAATGAAGGAATTATTTTAATTGTTATTTATCTAAAACTATCAGAAAAAAATCACGAAGGGGTTTAATTTCTTGTCGCTCTTAAGATAGAAAAAAGGTTTATTCAAAAATGTGTGTACCCACTTCTATTATGAAGCACTAAAGAAAATGCAATCAGAAGCGTCTTCACTGAAACTCAATTAAAGTTAGCCTTTCTATTTCCTGTTTCTTGGTGATTGTTTATTAGAGTCTTGTGCTGAAAATTTTTTGACTTTTCATTTCTAAGAAATACTGCTTCTAAAGAAAATGTTGACGTAGGCGGATAATTTTTTTTTGTATCATTGTCTAACATTAAAATGTATGTTGTAAGATGAGATTGTACATCATTTGTTAATTTTATTTTCATCGCAATTTCAGAAACTAAAATCTACTAAAACTGTAATCAGTTTCAAAACATTCTAAATTTTAGGCTAAAATTTTTCCAGGAAACATTGATTTGATGAGTCAAGCATCCGAAATTTTTTTATATATAAGCTATTTAGAGATGATAAAGTATAAAAGATAATATTCAATTTAGCTGTCTTGTTTCTTGGAAGGTGTGAAATTCATATCTGAACACATATATGCAGCTATAGTTTAAATCAGTTTTTTAATCTGTCTTCCACAGATTACTTAGTGCTTCGTGAAATGATAGAAGAAACTTAAAAATATTTTTTACCTAACATATTTAAACGCGTTATATTAAGAAAACTTTTCATGAACAAAATGGGACAAAATATTTTAATGCTGTGACCTTTTGCTTTGTCGCTGTATAAAAACAAATAGACTATATGTCGCCGATCATTTGAAACATTTCTCTGTAAAAAAATAAATGTAGTAGGCAAAACAAATTTATGTTAAAATCAAGCAGTGCAAGAAATTTAGTTCAAACTATCTGAAATCTAGTCAGATATAATTTCATTTATTAAACTAAATAAAACTGTTTAACAAATATATTAATGCTACATTAATAATAAGACAAATTGTGGATCTGCACTGTTTAACCTAAATTTATTTTTTTTAAATGTGTGTTTTCTACCTTTAATGGAAAATTAGTCAATTAAAATTAAACCACGAAAGCTAATGTCTTGTAAACTTAAGCAATGAAATTACCTCTTGTTGTCAATGATATGTTGTCGCTATATTTATATAAACGACTAAACGACTTAATATAGCTGCAAGATAAAATGAATGAATTTTCAATTTTAAAGCTGCTCTGCCACTGTTAAGGTTTTAGAACCTCTATTGGTTTAAAAAAAATCAAATATGTTTAAAAAATTGGTAGGAACGTGTAAGTAATCATGTATTAATTAAAGTACCCATGGTACGATATTTTTCTGATTAATACGCATGGAGTCTTGTTAATTTTAAGCAAATTTTGAAACATATTGCATGAATATTACTAATTTCACGTTTCTGTACATAATGTTCACCTGCATGTAAGTATAGTGTACATGAAACCTATCTGAAATAGCAAATATACCATATTCTAGAGGTTCATAAAAGTTTTCTCCTCGACAGTTCTAGCCTACGGTCACACCACTCAAAATTGCAGCAGCATTTAGTTTGGGAACCGCGGAGGTCGAAGAGAATCTATCGCACCTTGATATAAATACAACGGCAATTCTTGGCAACTTTTGATCATGGCAACAGAATACAACTTCAATTTTATATTCAACTTAGTTTTAAATATCTTTATGCTTTCTTTATTAATTTCCCCTTTTTTAGCCGACTTTTCTTTATTATTGCTTTAGTACCCAGTCTGAGAACCACTGACGTATTTAATGGTTAGTGGACTCTAGTTTTACAGTAATATCAAGTAGTAAGCTCGAATCAAAGGTGGTTTACGAAGTTTTAAGATTTGGTAATCCTTTTTTTAACCAGAATGAAAAAATGAGAAATCGTACTGTTCCATGAAAGATTTTCTCAGCTCTTTCTTTTGTTCCCTAATGCTTAACACGCTGTCGCTATAAATATATAAACGAGTAAACGACTTAATATAGCTGCAAGACAAAATGAGTGCTCCGTGTTGAATTTTCAATTTCAAAGCTGCTCTGTGACTGTTAAGGTTTGAAAACCTCTACTGGTTTAAAAGAATTTCAAATTTTCGATTAAATTATATATCGATGGCCGAAGGATTTGGACACTGTTTGGTACCGGATTTCCTGAGTTGAATCCCGGTGCCGACAAGGAAGTACGTAACATAGTCGTTCGGAATCAGCCTTAAGATGTAAGTCTCAGTGTCGTTAGCCCTCGCGTAGCAAAGCAGTCGACCATAGAACTCTAAAGAATAAATGCTAAATTCAAGGATAAAATTCATAATTCTAGTAAGTTCATAATTCATTTTCTCTATAGAAAATATATTTGTGGCTTTTATTATTTTATCACAAATGTTAATGAAGATTTTCCATATTTTTTCAGACTTATCCCACATTTTGGATGCTTAAGTTAAATCAAACACCCAGGGATGATTCTGATCCGAAATTCTCCGATATTTCCGAGACTTTTTGTGGGTTTGATCCTACAATTTTAAAGAACAGATTTTTTACAGTGCATTCTTTAAATATCCAGTGTTTCAGAAAATAGATAGATGATATGAATGAAATGAAACAAGAAATCCAAAATTTTCAGAAATTAAAATAAATTAATGAGATAAAAAAGATATGTATATTTTCTATATACATATCTTTTTTATCTCATTAATTTATTTTATTTTCTGAAAATTTTGGATAATATACATTTTAGATTAAATAAGTAGAGAAACAATTATCATTTAAGAATAAATTTATTAGAATTTAAATTTATGTATCAAGCATAAGAAAATCTATTTTTGATATGTGTGTTTGTATTATTTTATACAGAACACTCTTATATTTGCAACTCTATAATAAGGGGATCTATATTAGAACATATTGATAAATCGATATTAGCTAATCGGTATATCACAATATTAAAATTCGGATATCATCCAGCTCTAATTCTGACTTCTGGAAATAAACCTTAACATAATTTTTATTTTAAATTAATAGTGCTTACTTTTTCAAAAAATTTTGTGTTATGTTCCGAAATTTTTTTACTTAGAATCACCCGTGTAAACACCAGTAGAGTTCCAAAATTTAAATTGTAGAAAACATTAGGAGAAATAAAATTCTAACAAGGAAAAACATTTTGTTTTATACTTTCCTTTTTTCTTTAAAAGTTCAATGCATCTTTCATAGATATGCTGTAACTGTCTCAACTGCTATAGATTTTTTTTTATTAACAAAGTAATCTTAGAGCACGAATATACTTTACCAGAAGTTCTTGAGTTAATGGCAAATTTCAGGTGTTCTTTTACTCTTTTTAGACCAAGAGTGGTACAAAAAGGCAATCAACTCCCATTTGTTAGAAAAAGAAGAATAAACGCCTTACAGTAAAGGTATCTGAATCAAGTTCTGTTGTAGCGAGGATAGTTTTTGACATTCAACTTTATCATGTTGTAGAGAAACTTTTTGAGTTCCTTGAAATTTAACTTTTCATCTTCAACTTTTTTCTCTAACATTTTGAGTTTCTCTCAATCGTGCTCTTTCAAGAAATTGTTTTGATTTTCATTTCTTATAAAGCCCATCTCTTATAATTAGATTAGAGATATTTTACTGCTGATATCTCTTTGTCAGAAATCATGTTTTGGAATGAATATGATATTTCGGTTATTTTTTTAAACCACTTGTAACTTCTGAAAATATTGTTCCAGGTAACCCTTCATGGCCATAGTATTCGTAAATAAGTAATTAACTGGACGAAGTAATTTTATGAAAGTTTTATAAATGATTTTTCTTAAGTCTACCATGGATGACTTTGTTTTTTTCATAAAATTTCCTTCTTAGAACTAGATTCTAAAACGATCATCTAACTAACAACAATTTTTATTTGAAAGCATTCATATTAATTTTTACTAGTTGTCTACCGGTAAATATATCTATTAATGATGTATTCAAGAGGGATTCTATAATTTCAAAAGAGACGTTTTATCAACCTGATTCTCAAGTCTACCACGGATAACTTTGTTTCTTTCGTAAAATTCCCTTCTTAGAACAAGATTCTAAAACGATCATCTAAATAGCAATTTTTATTTGAAAGCATTCATATTAATTTTTATTAGTTGTCTACCGGTAAATATATCTATTAATGATATATTCAAGAGGGATTCTATAATTTCAAAAGAGATGTTTTATCAACCAGATTCTCAAGTCTACTATGGATAAGTTTGTTTCTTTCGTAAAATTCCCTTTTTAGAACTAGATTCTAAAACGATCATCTAAATAACAAGAATTTTTATTTGAAAGCATTCATATTAATTTTTATTAGTTATCTACCGGTAAATATATCTATTAATGATATATTCAACAGGTATTCTATAACTTGAAAAGATACGTTCTATCAACCAGATTCTCACGGTAATGTACCGGTAAGCACGGTACACGGTAAGCTACCGGGAACTATTTTTCACTAATCTTGTTATACCTGAAAATTTTTACAGTAATTTAATTTTAAAACCATGTACTTACATTCTCTTTGATGACTAAGTGTATTTGATCCCATTCATTTGAATGCAGATAAAAAAAATAGGCATGTAGATTTTTTTTTTTTTTTTGTGATGGTGGTGATAGGGGGGGGTGGAGTAAATAGGTATGAAAAAGCTCTTGTTCACCTGTTTGCAATACTTCCAATCTTGACTATCAGTACTGTTAGTTCTTAATTTTGTTCATATCTTCAACCCTATTAGTACCGTAATACCTAAAAGATAAAACAATACAAATTTGAGTTTATTTGTACGTCTTAGATTTATCATGTTTAGTTGCATACCTATCAGACTAATAAATTCTTATTTGTGGGATAAAAGATTGATTTCTAATGACAGAGTCATGCCAGATTAATAATCTTTGAACTACTTTGTTAAAGCTGAAAGTATGTATTCTAGCTAAAATTTAAAAAGTATGTAGGTCCATCCATGAGTAATTGCTCCTAAGATATTTGGCATACGAAACAAAGTATGACTATCTTGAAAATAAATATAACAGGGATCAACTGAACAGTTATGTGCAAGAAGAGAAAGATAACTTTCCATTTTGAAATTAGACTTGTAGTGTAATATTTATTCTAGTTAATACATAATGCTAATTAAGAACAATTAAATAACATTATAAAATTGTAATTCTTTTTAATATAGACCATACTGTGATCACCAAAAATAATTCAGGACGAGTAGACTTATCAAGTCTACAGTCTACAGTAACACATGCAGTGAGCGACTCCAACTTCTCATTGTATGGCAAGGGGTCACAATAAATTAACGTTAAATTTAAAGCTAAAATTTACAGTTCTAGTTACTTCATAATTCCTTTCCTTTATGGAAAACATTTTTACAGTTTTTATTATTTCATGATAGATGCATGGTTTCCGCGCACCTGGAAAGTCAGGGAAAGTCATGGAAAATCATGGATTTAGACAATGGATTAATTTTGTCATGGGAAGTCATGATTTTTCAAGTAAAATGAGTAAAAGTCATGGAAAGTCATGGATCCACTAAACTATGGATTAAAAAAATGCATTGAATTGTTTAATTCTATTTTTACTTGTCATTTGGCTGAAGTTACCGAGTTTGGTATTTATATATTATCCTATTGACCCTATTGCCAAGTAAAATTTGTTCACCAAGGAAACTCAAAGCAAGAAAGCTTAGTGGGTGGGTAAATGTATATTATTCTGGTTTTTTTTCTTAAATTGTAGATTAAAATTTTATTAATAAATAATTAATATTTTTTAATAAAAAATAGTTAAGAATTTTGCATAAAATATAAGTTTATCCCTAGGGATATTGTATATAAACATTATAGGGCTATATTTGGCTATTATTCATGGTCACTTGGATAATACCAAAGTACCCTAAACTCAAATTGGAAGCATTTTGATTGAAAAATTACTATATGATTAAACTTAGGTATGTAGATACAGCAATTTATTTTTACGTATGTGAGTTTATTAACACTTATAAAGTAAGTTTATAGTTTTTTATGATAAAACTCCTGTAATTTCTCTAAAAGCATATATTTTATTTGTATGTACATCAGAAGTTTTATTCATATATACTTTCACGAAAGCTTTTTAAAGTCATGGAAAATGATCTGCTAAATCAGGGAAAGTCATGAAAAGTCATGGATTTGAAAAATTTTATTTTGGCAGATACCCTGTAGATATTATTTGAAAATTTTTAAAGATTTTTTTTCAGAAGTATTCCATATTTCAGAAGCTTACACTTAATCAAACATCGCTAGAATTCCAAACTTTAAACAGAATAAAATATTAGAGGGAAAATGTTAGAGAGGTAAAACAAATTTTCTTATTCAACTTTTCTCACAGAAAAAACCTCACGTTTTCAATGGGATCAAGATCTGGACTATTTCTAAGCATTGTTAATAAAGAAATCAAAAGATATTCGTTATAACATTCAAACTAAAGTCACAATATATTGCACCAATAATTAGTTAAATTGTTTTACCTTGGGGTAATAATAGGGTAATAAATGTTTAATTAAATGCCGTCTTATTTTAGACGGCATCTTTTTGTGTTTCATAGACAAGGGGTAAAAAAATCTTTTACCAAACTGAATGTGACGTTGAAAATCCATTCATCATCATTTTTATAGGTCAGATATCCACGTACTCTCTGTCTTTTAACTAAATTGGTCGAAAAAATACATTTGTTAACACGATCGTACAACCACAGGTTAGTATTAGAGAGAAAAAAAAATTCCAACAACGAAGTAGCTGTTTTGAAGTAACGAACTACACACAAAAGTGCTTAAATCCGCGGAATCGCGTGACAAATGGTGAAAGCAAGACAGCAAACACGTCAGGTAACTCTTTACTTACCTTATGCTTTGCATGACAGATGTTTTTATTTTATTAAAGTTTTTTTTCACTTGTATTTTACTTGGTAGCTTTCGCCAGTTACCGCTCGTGCATTTTATTATCACATCTGCTTTTTAATTGAGTGATAGGGTTACCTTTTTTTCCCCTTTCTATCTCATTTTTTTCTTTTTGTCTTTATCTATAGCCGGAAGGATGAATGTCAAGCATTTATGTAATACTAGTCATTGTCGTTAAGGGAAAAATAATACGACAACAGAAATACGTGCTGCAAAGCTACAATTTTATGTCTCGTTTGGGCTTGGTAAAACAGGTGTCAACAACTTTTATCAATTACTTTCGTATTTATTTTTTTTTCCGAGTTACAAATAAAAAAATATCTAGGATAAGCAGAGTGTAACTTGTTTCAACTCAAATGTTAGATAAAAAATATAATTTTATAATTATATAATTATATACTAAAATAAAAATAATTATATATTAAGATAAAAAATCTAAATATACAATTATATATTTATATAAAACTATGTGCATGCATATTATCCATGTATGTTGGTATTTGTGTATATATATATATATATGGGTTTATATCAGTATACTATTGAAAATAGTCCCCTTTCCCTTTTACCCCGAGTTTGGATTTGACAGTATTTTATTAAACAATTTTAGGAAAAATTTCATATACAGCAGCGTGTAAAGAGATCCATGCTTTTTTTTGTCTTTTAAAATTATCTGATAATAAGCTGACGTTGCTTAGGAAATCAACTTTTTAAGCTATCCAGGCTTAGTTGAATCTTTTGAAATAATTAATAAACTGTCTAAGTAACTTCGGTAAAATGGAACTGAAATTCTTCTTCCCGTACAACTACCTACATTAATAAGAAATTGAAACAAATTTATTGGGCTGAATACTTCAAAGAAAGTGCAAATATTTTTAAAGTTCTTAATTTTATTAAAGTTTGAGTATTTTTAGTTCATTTTGATTTAAAAGGCATTATATAATTACTTTATTTCTGTTTTTTTATTGCACATATATTTTTGCATTTCACAGGCGTTAAAATGCACACTAGGTTATACATACATACATACATATATATATATATATATATATATATATATATATATATATATATATATATATATATATATATATATATATATATATATATATATATATATATATATTTATTTATAAGAAATTAAGAAAAGATCTCAGCTGCCGAGCTATGAGTCATTCATTTAATATCAGCAGTGAGCACGTGTAGCTAGGGAATTCTTTCCACCAAAAATTAAAACTCCTTATCCCAGTTTTTCCTGTTTGTATTGCATTACAATTAGAATACAATTAATACAGATACGGAAATCGACTCAGTGACGCAAAATGCAGCTTGCATCAGAAAAGAGGTTGTAGCATGAAAAATGACAATACATGTGCAACTCAGTTAAACAACGAATGCGGATGCTCCTTTTTACCCCATGTTTCATACGTGAATTATAATAATCTGAAAACTCATAGCTCAAAACTCTTTTTACTTTCAACGTCTGAAACTTGACAATTTTTCCATCACTGCCTAAAACGCGAGCGCTTACAGTACTACTATTGTCGCAAATGTAAAGAAGTGTTATTATTTGAACCAGTTTGGCTGAACTTCTAAAGTACGAAGTCAGTAAATTCTCATCAAAACCCAACACCACCAGGTAAAATTTGGCAAGCAAAAGGGTCAATCTCTCATCTTCTGTATCATGATCAAATGGGAATGGGTAATAAATTGCTCTTATATAAGACGGTTTTAGAGGCCCATTATCCTCTGCGCAGCCTCGGTCTGCATCCAACACACAGATCCAGAGGATACAAACTATTCAAAACAAAACTCTTCGTTCAATAGTTCGTGCCAATCGCTATCTGCGTAATGACATCATCCACTCCAACTTAAATATAGAATCCATAAGGGAATTCATAAAAAAAACTAGCCATAAAATTTTTTGATAGAATTAATTATATACAAAATGAAGAAATATATAATATTCAGGATTACGACCCTCTGGAGCATCATAGGCGTCCTAGGGCTACCACGGTACGACACGAGAATATTCGCCCTCATTAACTATTTGATCATTGTAAATATCTCTGCCTATCTAATTGTATTTTATTTTATTAGCTTTTTCCCTGTACTCTTCCCTTTTCTCCTCTTCCTTCTTATTATACTATCTGTCAATGTTAAGGATAAAAATGCCACTTGCGAATTTATATATTATCGGTTATAAAGGGCTTACGGCCCTAGGTACACCAAAATAGTGAATTCCAGAGTTCCAACACCACCAGCACCTTCCTGCTTTTTTTTTTATAACTACGGCCAGCTCTCGCAAAAGGAACTTTTTCCTTATTTCGTGCAAATGCCTCAACTCATTTCACAATACTCAAATGCTCTGAAAACAAATAATCGACTAAAAGTTGACCACTGTTTTTACCTTTCTTTTATCATTTTGGTGTTGGCTATAATTTATTTTGTTTTTGTATATCTTCAAAATAAAGTATTGACTGCTATCATAAAACCAGTGATGCTTCCTGGATTCATATATTTAAAAACATGTATACATTTTTTACCAAACGGGTGTGATGAAACAGCCTCAAAGAAAAATGAAAATTATGGCACGTTTAACTTTTTATTTTCTGTACGCGTGGTAAACAGTATCTTTTTTTTTCGCATTTAAAAGTACATAGTACCTTTAAAAACTGAACCCCTTTGTAACAACTTATTTTCGATCCACCTTAAAATAAAAAGTTTTACTTTGTTTAGAATGAATTTTTTACTTAAATAGTTCTCCAACTTAAATTTTTTTTAGTTTTGTAATATCAATATAGTTTTTATAAATAACAAAAACAATAATACCAAATGAAAAAATAAGATTCACTTACCTGCAGGATAAATTTTGAAATATGTGTATTCGGAACGAAATATTTAGATCGAATTAAAGCAAATTACCTTTTATATGATATAAATATAAATTTGAAAAGGTATCTGATATTTTACAATTAGAAGAAATTAAAATCTGCTAACAAACTGAAAATCTTAAAACATTACCCTTTATCATACCATAAAATAAAAGATGTTGCTTACATTAATATAATTGAGGTATACACAGTAAAGGGGTTAATTAGATTCTATTTTATATGAAAAAATTAGTTCGTAACTTACAGATTTCAAAAGTTTTTTGTAGCGGACCTCCATTTTTTTTTTTTTTTTTTTTTAACATTTTGTAATTATTTTTTTATTCTTTAAAAAAGCCTTGCTTCATTTGTCAAAACTGAAATTTAAACCCTTATTAAGGATCTAGAAAAACTTATCCTAAACAGAACAGAACTTTTTATTTTATATTGAATTCAAAATAGGCTGTGATAATGGAGATGTTTCAGATCGGAAGATAGACGTAGTACATGTACCCGAAAAGTCTTTATTATAATAGTATATATTTGATTCAGTATAAAATTAAAACTTTAGCTCTGTGTAGAATAAACTTTTTTCTTGATCATTCGTAAGTGTATACATAAAGTATAATATAGGAACTAATAAAAATGTAATAAAGATTAATAAATTTTATAAAAAATATTAAGTTTTATCAAATAACATTATTATTATTTGCATCAGATAATTTCCATCAGATAAAAAACAGTAGAAATTCACCTACCCACAAAATATCTTTTAAAATACGTAAATCAAAACTAATTTTGTTAAATATAAGCTTATCCTTTTAATTCCATGAACTTTAATTTTAATAGTTTAATATTTAACTTTATATATAAGGAATAATTTTTTCGATTTCTTAAGATATTTCGATTTTTACTTCTCATTTTCAAATGATAGATAACTATCAATCTTTGGTTTATAGAATAAAACAGGATCTTGAATATGATTTAACTTGAATATGATTTAAAAATTTAGTTTCTAATATATATATTTCAAAAGTTTTCTTATTGGTAAATAATTTTAATTTTTTTTAAATTTGATGTATATTTGTATGCTATAAATGAAAAATTTATTACTTGATGAAACGATAAAAGGCTGTTATAATGAAGTTTTGAAGTCTCGAAAGGTACTATGTTCCTTTAAGTGTACACCAGGCTTTTAAAAACAAACTGCATATTGAAGAAATATCTAGGATTTTATTTTCCCACGGATGCATTTATGTTCTTTTATAAATATAAAATAAACCTGAAGCATTTCGAATTTTCAATGCATTTAAGGTAGCTTTTTTTTTAAAGTTGTAGTTTTTTTCATGCGTCAGCACATTTCCTGCATAATTGTATATGTTTATATTTTCCCTTTCTCCCTCATTTTCTGAAAAGAACGGGAGTTACAGTGTAGAAAGTTGCTTACCTGGAAAAGTAGTTAGAGCAAAAGCAAATTACCTCTTTTCAGGTGGTTGTCAAATTTGTCTGGGATCCGCCTGACTCCTCGGTTGAATTATTTTGCCCACTCGAGGTTCCTCGTGAGTCACCAGTTTGAAGAACGTTAACACCAAATTGAAACGCACTTTTTTGGACTTCGAACAGTATTTTGAATTGTTATTCTCTTGCTCTGGCGTTGGTGCAGGATTGATTCTGATCCGAAAATTTCCTAAAATTTGTGTGAGTTTGTTCCCTAAAATAATAAAAAAAAAACAGATTTTTTTTCCCAGAAAAATTTGTTTCTGAAAATTAAAAAAAAAAGTTTTTTAAAACCATCTTCCGCTTCAAATGAAAAATACATAAATGAATTTGGAAGATAATTAGAAAGTTTTATATCTTTTCTCACCCTTTTTTCTTTTTTGATGTTTTCACAAATATTTTTTCTACCGAAGAACAGTAATAATATGTTATGTGATTTTCCTTTTTAGAAGAATATGTTAAAATTTATGTATTCAGATTAAGAAATGGAATTTTTGTTACACTCTTTGATACAAGTGTGTTTGTATTATTTTATACAGAACACACATTTGCAACGCTATAATAAGGCGAGCATATTAATATATTGATATCTGGTAACCGATAAATCACAATATTAAAATTTAGATATCATCCAGTTCTAATTTTGGCATCCAGAAATAATCCTTCATACAGTTTTACTTTCAATTAAATAGCTTACACTTTTACAGAAAATTTTGTAGGATGTTCAGAAAATATTTTCTTATTTAGAATCCCCATAAGTTGATGGTTAGGCATAAATAAAGGGAAAGTGTATTTAACTATGTGGTAGGTAAATAATGGAGTCATACTTAAATAATGCAAATTAGTACATATAAAAATGACTTCTCTTATAAAAATGAAGTTCTCTTATACGGAGATTTGGAGCACTGCCGTCTACCTTTTTGCAAGCCGATGGCTAGTGAGACTGGTATTATATATATATATATATATATATATATATATATATATATATATGTATATGTATATATATATATATATATATATATATATATATAATATATATATATATATATATATATATATATATATATATGTATATGTATATATATACATATATATATATATATATCATACTTATTTATACTTGTATATACATACAGATACAGTAAAACTTCCATAATGGACACTATGGAACAATTTTAAGTAACACTTTTCAAATTCTCTTTCTCGAACAGTAAATTTAACTTATACATTTGAATAATCTGTGTTTCAAACAAAATAGAATTGCTTTATCCCTTCTAAATCTGTTTATTCAAACTGTATTGTATGTGTTTCATTACCAAGTTAAATAAAAATGCGTAGCAAATCTTTTCCACCAAGTCAAAAATGCTATCCATCCTTTGGATGATAGAAAGATCATAATGGCACAAAGATTTAGAAATGGTCTCACCAAACTTGATTAGAATACATTAAACTCTATGCAGTTCTGCTAGAGTTAATCTCTGGTAAGCTCTAATCGATTACTGTGAAACTGGGACTTGCAATGTGACATTATGAGAGTAAGTAATATATGTTGTGAAGAAAAAACAAACATTTGCCGAAGATTTCTTTATTTTTAATCTGAAAATCCATTTATGGAAAATAACACCACCAAATGTACATAAGTTTCCATCATGATCTTTAAAAATAGAATTAACTTTAAATAATTTTTCTATGAAATTATATATATATATATATATATATATATATATATATATATATATATATATATATATATATATATATATATATATTTATATATATATATATATATATATATATATATATATATAGATATAGATAGAGAGATAGATAGATAGATAATATAACAGAAATTTAAACTTTTTACCTTATTTCTAAACCTCTATTGAAGAGTCATCTTTAAACAGGGATAAATTTGTCTTTCCAAGGTGTTACATTTATAGTTAGCACATTTACGTTTGTATATCGTGCTCATATTTTTTTTTCAGAAATTTAGGACAAAAACTCTAGATATGTGTTATACATGAAAGAATTGAAAAAAAAAAATTAACAATAAATATTTTATTGAGTATCTTTTTACCCTTTCAAATTATATTTCCTATTTATTTTTAATACATGAAACTTAAAAGAGGAATGTAATATATGATTATTTCCGCAAAAAATGACTACATTATTTTTTTAAAATTTGAGTTTCCTGTTTCTCCCTCGCCTCTTGTTCTAAAAAGATAAATCTCTTTATTATTCAGTAGAAGAATCAGGACTGATAAATCAGAAGCCTGCACTTCGAATTTCACCAATCGGTATCTACGAACTTGTCCAGCTCGAAAGATTTTCGTCTCTTTAAAACGTATACCAGAGTCAAGAACATTGAATTTTGTGTGCATCCAACATGACTGCGCTTGGATTAGAATACATATCGGTTTATTAGGGGGCATTTCGGGGTGCCATGGAGGCTGCTAAACGGATTACTCAGACTTATTCTTTTGTTTGATAAATTACGTAGAACCATTAGATTTTTCAAAGCCAGTAATTTTCCCGGTGTAAACTCCAAAGACACGGTGAAAATGGAGCTTGTATATTATCAATTCACCACGCGCCACACAGATATTCGAGCTCCGCACGCTGTAGTAAAAGATTGAATAGGCTAACGAAACACTATTCCGTGTTTTCATTGAGTGGACGGTTCAGATAATCTGTAATCAGATGCGCTCATTCAACTGTGGCGTTTTTAGGGAATATTCTTCATTGTTCCTTTGTGTTGGAAGATCCTAAGGTTAGTGATGTTCATATATTGTTGAGGGACGCGTCATGTTATTAACGAATGACATTTTGGAATCTTTTATTGCTTAATATGGATATAGATTAACTAATGCGTGTGCTGGACAGGTCGTCATTGTTGAAGAGTGCCAGATATTGATATAATTGGTATGAAGCTACGGAAGTGTATGCAATTTACATCAAGGTAGTTGAAACTCTTTATTGCGGCTTCATCAGATACTAAATGCAAAAGATGCTCGAAAAACTGAATATATTTTGAAATTTTATCCGAGGGGGAATACATTTCTGCATTTTAAAAGGTGGCAAAGAGGTAAAAAGGATATCAGACAAAAAGGCATTTTACCATATACAGACGCGATATAAAAGCCCAAATATTATCTTTTATTTACCACCAATACTTAGTGAATCTACAACTTAATGGATGATATTGAACGTTATTACTTTGAGAGTTTCAGCAACAGTTATGTTATAAGGAGACGAGGGCTATAGATTATAGTTACCCTTAGGATAACTATACTTACCGATATATTTTGCAGTTTTATGAAGCATATTTCAATACGGCCAAGAGAAAAATTATGATATCAGGAACATTTCAGTTTACGCAGCTGTGGATGGCAATGAATATTTACTTTTCAATTAATAACTTTTCTAAAGAGAGTGTAGAATGCGTTTTAGGTTGATTCTCTGTAGGTAAATATGAGATGTGAAGGTGTATTATTTATAAATTTATTTCTCCGTTTCTTGGTGGAGATAATAATACGCTCTCTAAATTTTGTCTTGTAAAATAAGAAAAAAATGTCAAAGCAAATTTATTTTAAAATATTTTAAAAGTTTTGTTCATATCTCTGAACTGAGTTTCTAGGGGTGGTTACATTGTCTTTGTTTGTGTATGCATGTATTTACATAGTCGAACCTGTCTATCTCGAATCTCTTGGGAGTAAGAAAAAAAAATCGAGATAAACAGGTTTCGAGATACACAGGTTTTATGAAAATAGACAAAGAAAATTTCTTTACACAATACAAAATATTGAAATTTTGAAAATCTTTTAGTTATATTTACATGCATGGCTCTTTTTCATTATTCTGCAGCCGCTTTCGAAGTTCTTTTGTACGATATCTTTGTTTTTCATGATAGTGGAAATAGTACTGGGTGTAATTCCAAATTTAGTGGCGACTACGGTTTTCTTCATAGAAGGGTTTTCCTTCAAAAATGACAGAATTTCCATTTTTTTTTCGATGGTTAAAACATTTAATTTTCTTTTAACACCTGCCATTTTTAGCTCTAAAATTGAGGCAGCAAGATGCGAGATGATGCATTAGTTATTAGGCTATAGACCGAGAACCAGTTCTATTTCCAAAAAGAAATTTCTCCCGTCTCCTATTCCTCCCTCCTCAACCCCGATCCCTTATTTCAGAGCAGAGAACTCGATTTTAGTACAATTCTCAGCCAGTCCTCGACCAAACAACCCTCCGAGAGAGAAAACTAGAAATGTATTTTCTGGAAATGGAAACTTGTGCTATTCTCAACCCAATAAGGTTCTAGACTGGAATGTTGTGTTTCTTATGAAAATTCGAGATAGACAGGTTTGGAAAAAAATAATTTGAAATAGGTTTGGAAAATACCTTAAATTTTTATTCAAAATGTAGGGAAATTTAAAAAATTCGACATAGACAGGTTTTCGAGATAAGCAGGTTTCGAGATAGACAGGTTTGACTGTATATGTGTGTATATGTATATATATATGTATATATATGTATATAAAAATATGTATATGTATATATATATGTGTGTGTGTGTGTGTGTATGTGCCTTATATTGGGATTTTTGTAAATACAAACGGGTTATAAAATTCAAGTAAATTAAAAATATCTATTGTTTCAAAACTTCTCCTATTCCAAAATTACAGATATTCGAAGAGAATTCTGCTGTTCCAAAATCTGCTAGTTACAGGAACTTATAGATTCAGCTAGACCATTATAAGACCATTTGGCGACTCTGAATTGCTTTAGTTAAATCAAGTTATAGCTGCTATGTATATTTTGTGTGATTTCAAGTGTTGATAATCTTACTTGACTTAGGTAAAGGCTTTCAAGCAGCACTAAAAACTTTCGATGTCTACTCTTCTGTTATTTAACATACTAAGTGATCTTGAATGTTGCAACTTTGTCGCATTAGTGGTGCTGCAAGAATAATTTCGCTTAAATTGGTATGAAAACGTTTAGCTTTTGGAGTGCATTACAGTATAATTTTTAGTTATTTGCTTGCGCATCACACTGACCAGCTGACAAAAAAAAAAAAAAAAAAAAAAAAAAAAAAAGCATTAAACAAAACTTGAATAAAATAAGAGATGCATTAAACAAATATTACTTCCAAGATGTTGAGTTTGAAATATTCGAAAATGATTGCTATTAAACTTTTAGCAGTGTTACAATGGAATTTAACAGATCATTCGTGGTGCCGAATAAAGTATGGCAATGAGCCTTATAAACATCGATAAAAGTATGAAGTGTAACATAATATTTATATCTGAACTTTTTATGCCTTTATTTTTATCTAAAGACTGTACCATTAAAAACACATAAAGAATCCCATAAACTTTACGATAACATCCAGTGCAGTAGTATGAAATAGACACGTTACAAAATTGTTAAATCTCTTTCCAAAGGAAGACTTAATAAATAATTAGTGTAGTATATGGCTTCAAAATTGAATTGTATTATGTCTTAATACTACGTCTGATTCAAGACAAGTGCCATCATGTAATAATGTAATATCTAAACAAATATTCCTTATTTGTACTGTTCTAATATTCTTATATATATATATATGTGTGTGTGTGTGTGTGTGTGTGTGTTTGTGTGTAATATTAAAATCCCTTATTTAAGTATTTTAATATTAATTTAATAACTTTTGTTCATAAAGTGAGTTCGGGGTTTGGCGGTAATTCTGATTTTTCCCCCCAGACACGCTATAGACTTAATTCAGCTTCTGTCTCTACTACTCTAGCCAATAGTTAGGGCGTTCTCTTTAAACATGGGTATTATTTTATTACGTGATCAATTGTGCTTAGGGATTATTCTTAGTCTCTTTTTTTTGAGGAATCCCTACTTGAAAAGTGTATGTGCGGGATCACATTGTCTGTGTGCACAAAGTTGTAAAGGTGTTTGCCTGTTGTACGGATTTCATGTTTCTTACCAGAAATAAACTGTGTTGTGATTTTGAATTAGTCTAGCCAATATTACATATATATATATATATATATATATATATATATATATATATATATTTATATATATATATATATATATATATATATATATATATATATACATATATATATATACATATATATATGTATATATATATACATATATATATATATATATATATATATATATATATATATATATATATGAAAAATTCATGACAGATTATCCTTAAAAAGTAATTTAAGGATATCATTATAAATATTATCTACTTAAATTGTAAAATTCAAAAATATTTCTGAAGATACATTTATTAAATAAATATTCATAGTTATATGCTTATATACAGCATAGTTATCAAATAATCATGTCCCAGTTTTGTACCCCTGAAACTGATATCTCAAAATTAATACAGCAATTATTACATGTATAATATACATGTACAGCAGTTCTCATAGGAGTTCTAATCCCCCCCCCACTTTCGCTACGCCACTGAAACAAATTCATGAGACATTACTTCAGACAAAATTACTGTTATTTAGAAGAAAGGACAAAAAGTTGCAACATCGCTAAATGAAAAATATAAAATTTAATTTTCTATTCTGGCATTTTTATTTATTCTCAAAATTTTTTCAAAAGTTAATTTTATATAAAATTTTTAAAACGTTTTAATTCATATAAATTTATCGCACATCTTACATAAAATGTATTCTTACTGTTGTTCAAGTATATAGAATAATTCTGTCTTATTGGAAACTGTAATTTCTTTAACCCTAGAACGCTATTATGTTTTCATCGAAAGTTATTTGTGTTTTTAATGAAAGATAACTTTTAAAAATATATTTTAAAGCAAGAAAAAGTGCTGTTATTAACCCCTTAATGTGCACGCTCGAGTTAACTCGAGCACGCTAAACTGATCAAACTGTGCACACTCGAGATAATTCGAGCGGTGTTGTACTTTATATTGCTATAATTTTTCACACTCGAATACAATCGAGAATTAAAAATAACAATGTGAAAAAAAAAAAAAGTAATCGTGTTATTGATATTTATCATTTACATGGGATTGTAAGCTATAACACTTATTCAAGTATAAAATATATATTTTTTTCCAAATTTAACGTACTAAATAGTGTTTTTTATATTAAAAAATTGGTTTTTTTGGCCGGTCTTTTTAAAAAAAAAAAAAAAAAAAAAAAAAAAAAAAAAAAAAGTGCACTAGGGGGCTAAAGTAAACTATAAAAAGTTTGGGATTTATTGCTCCTCAAAGTTATTTAAAATTTTATTAGTCCCTTATTTTCGTCACAAAGCACCTCTAAAACGTCAAGATAATATTCTGTGGTTAAAAAAATCATTCTTCCAGGACAACAACTGGAATAAAAAAATCATTCTTCCATGACAACAAATGTCAGAAAACTCATGATTGAATGCAAAAGTTTGTATCGAGGCTGTCCCAACAACTTAATTCAGTCCACCTACAAGAACAGCATAATTCATTTAACTTTGTATATGTTTACACATAAATATGTTTTCTACTACATTTTAAGTACATTAGAGTATCTGTGGGCTATTTTGTCAAAGTTCGAAGAAAATTAAACTTCTAAGTATTGTGAAAATGCAATTAAATATGCATTAATTACATTAACCTAAGCTGAGGCAATGCGCGATCCATTAGGACGGTTGCAGAATTACCTTCGAGTTCGTAAGATGGTTCGGAGAGTCTTAATTGGATAGTCTCAGGGTTTTACCTTGATACCGTATAGCAGTATAGGGCTTACAGAATTCGCGTCTTGATGCATTTCGCATTGTGTGAGAATTATAGATCAAATAATGCGTATTTCGGACTCTCAATTCTGTGTACGAAAATGAAGTTTTCTGTCAATAATTGTAGGTAATTTAGCATTAATTTCTCATAAGATGGGCATAGGTAAACAACAATATGCAAAATCTGACAGAGTAATTTAAATATAAATTTGATTTATAAGTTCCTGTTGAAAAATATTTAGCAGTTCGGCTCACTGGCTCGTGTAGGTTCTAAAAGCTCTTGGCAGATGCGAAATTTGTCTCCATAAAGATGAAATTTTCGAGAATATGGAAAATATTAACACATTGTATGCGGAACACGTACTAGTACGTTTTCTGACGATTGATACTTGAGCGCGGGTCCCGTACTAATACGGGTTAGTGTAACAACAGGGTTTGTTTGTGGGTACAAAAATAACTTATATACAGGAAAACGAAGTCGAATGTTCTTATCTATCAATTTTTTATAATGTAAAAATGTTTATATATAACATAAATCGAAAAAATTAAAACTATATACTACTATTTATATTTGATTTTTCATATTTAGGATATTATTATACATTTATCCACTAAAAAATATTTTTTTTGTTTACAAAAATCTCATGGTTGTTATTTATATATTTGTTTATATATTTCGATATAAAATACGAAAAGTTGGTTAAAAAGATTTAAATAATTTTCGATCTATTGAGATTTAACTGAATAACTAAATTTACGCCCAAAGCGTAATTGTACCGCTCTCGGTACAATTCCTCTGCGAAATGTACCCGTTCACAATGTGTTATTATACAAAGAAATTTAGCCGAACGGTGGCCGAATGGTTAGGGGGCTGGGCTTTGGAACCGGAGTTCGTGGGTTAGAATCCCACTATGGCATGGATGTTCGTAGCCGTTTGAATCGGCGTTAAGAAGTAGGTCCCAGTCTCATTAGGCCTCGTGTTGTAAAAAAGTAGCGCACCAAACCAAACCAAACCAAAACAAAGAAATTTAATTTCTCCAAAATTTCAAATTCTTTCAAACTAGAAAACAAAATTTAACAGTGGAAATATATTTTGAAGTCTAAACTAATACAAAAAAAGTAGTATTATTTTAAAAAAAAAACTTTTTTTTTAATCGAAAATTATGATAAGTATTATTTGAGAAATGACTCTTGCAATATGATAAACTTTTTTTTTTCACCGAGGATAACCATTTTCGACACACACATATTTATAAATCCTTAAATTGTTTTCAGCAATAAGGATTTTACCATCCGTAGCAAAGTGCTGAGATGGGTACATCTTTTGCCCCACTTCCTTACACTACTAATTAAACTATTAAAGCAGGTGAAAAATTGTATATAAATATTGGGGTGAAAATAGACTTAAATGCAAATATTAGAAACTATTTATGTATAGTATAGTTTCTTTTATCATAAAATTGAAAATTTAATTCAGGTTTTAGGTACCCAATCTCAAAGAGGACGATTGGGATATAGCACAAATTCAGAAGACTGTCTTAATACGTAAAATAGGTTATTTTCCTCGTCTTATTTCCGATGTTATCTAAAAGTTTCGAAGTTGCATATTATCTATATTATTTTTAAACTCGTAAGATGGTGATCTAAAAAATTTTCAAATATTTAATCAAGAAAATACAGCCTAATCATTTAAATTGAATAATACAGAACGTACAGCTAAAAATACAGCCTAAATTATTTAAATATCATCTGAATTATTTTCATACGTTTTATCACTGAACTTAGATATTATGTAAATAATTTTCTTTTATATTTGGCTTAATTAAATAGATACACATGTGATAATTTTAAATTTAATCATCAATTATTTTTTGTTTCAAGGTAATTCTCAGTCAAAAAACAAAACATTTTTTGTACCTGCCTCATAGGTTACTTTACAGTTCTGGAAAATTAAAATTTTACTGTTCCCTTCGTATGACGAGCTATATTCTAGTGTGTTAAAACATTGTGTGAGGGTACATTTCCTTCGAAGCGGAATTGTACCAGAAGCGGGCGTTTTGCGCATAAATTTAGTTATTCAGTTAAATCTCAACAGATTAAAAATTACTTAATTTTTTAACCAACTTTTCGTATTTTATATTGAAATATATAAACAAATATATAAATAGACAAATAAACAAGTATATATATATACGAATACAAATATATATAATCTATAAATATACATATATATAATATCATTTTCGCAAGGATAAATAAAAAGTTAATTTTAAATATAATATATATATATATATATATATATATATATATATATATATATATATATATATATATGTATGTATATATAATATATAATATATATAAAAATATACACATATATAATATCATTTTCTTAAGGATAAATAAAAAGTTAATTTTAAATCTAAATTGATTTTTTAATCAACCTTCCCGTTTTGTGGTTCCTCATCGACTGATGTAAAAACGAGTTTTTAGTTGTCTAAATTTTTCCAGGATCTACGTATTAGACAAAAACATTCGGCTTCGTTTTCCTGTATATACCGTTATTTTTGTACCCAAAAACAAACCATGTTGTTACAGTAATCTGTACTAGTACGTGTCCCGCATGCAATGTGTTAATAGAGTTCGTACTGATGTGCAATCTCTTAGAGTAGTTAGCTGCACTTTTAGTACTGGAATGCTTTGATGGGTGTACTGGACCGAAACTAAAGAATAATACTCCACTTCGTAATAATTTATCGTCCCTGGAATGCATCCTATTACCGTATCATAATGCCATAGAATTCCTTTGTGTCTATAGTAAACATTTCTCAATTGATCCTCACTCGGATTTATTCGAATGCGTAAATTTTAAAGTGTAATTACAATAATTGGAGATCAAAGGTATCCGAGTCCCTTTTGGCACGTCACTTCGAAACCCGGAGCACACTTTTAAAACCTAATCAACAATTGAAGACAAGCGCCGGACCGAATCAAAATTTAAAGACCCACTTGTTCAGACCCCGGTAACTATTGTTCCCTTTGAAATCCAAAACTTGGACAGCGAACGCTTGGACATCGAACTAATGCATATTTGAATGTCCGAAATCCGAAAAGCGCAGTTGGGGGAGTCGCAAATCATTCTTGTGTTTCCGACAGAGCTCATTCGGGGATTTGAAATTCGTAGAGTGGCTTATCCTTTCCCCCGTAGGAATTTTCGGTAAACACTGACCTGCGTTCGTTGTAGTGGCTAGTTTCCCTCAGAACACCGTTGTTTTGGACACAATGAAGTTCGTATATTTAGAACATAAGAAGGCTCATTTAGCTAACAATTAATAAATCACGCAAACTACGTTTCGGTTTTAACTGTTGCCAACTACGATGTCGTATGTAAATCTATAGTTTCTTATATTGTGCATTATCCTATTAGCTTACATTTAGGTTACCCGAAGCACTAAATGGTTACAAAAATTAGAAACTGGATTACCAGCGCTACTGGTCTGATCTTGAGACCATAGATTTTATCGTGTTATAGGGATTGTTCGGGAGTGCTAAGGTAAATATTTTTCTACTTGAAGACTAATTAGGTAGAGAATTTGTTCTTAGTGTCTAAGATCATCTTTTACAAACCTCACTCCCAGCAATGTGCTTTATCACACATATTCTGCTTAAGATAGCCAATTTTTTCTGTATACTACATAGTTATTTACAGTTTGAATATAAAGGGAATCTTTATCTTTTACAGCTAATTTTCATCTCATATTTGCCAATAGGTAACTTATAAAACGATTATTGAATTTCTCGTTTTGCTTGTAGGAGTTAGGTAAAAACATATTACATCAAACCTCAATCATATACTATTCTATGAAATAGTGAGGTGCTTATAAGTGGAAGTACTGAATTAGAGGACGTGATTCGTACTAATACATAAGTATAAATCGTATTTACGCTACATTTGTTATTAATTAACAAGAAAAATTAAAATAAAGGATTTTATGCATGAAAGAATAGGCTTGGCCTTATTTAATTATTGGTAAGATGAGATTTTGGTGAAATTTATCTGAAAAAATGGGCCTATATGATGGCTGCGAATCATCTGACCTGATAATTCTGGAAAAGAGAGAACAAGTGTTTGTTTATCTTCCCGTTCATCGTAATTACGGCTATCCATCACGCATGTAAGAACTATCAGACAAAGAAAAACTGAGTAACGTGAATGATTTAATCTTCTGCATTCTAAATTATAATTATGTTCTACTTCGTCCTTCCAAGCACAATGAAGTGATCAGCAAGATGAGAAAATTACTCATTGAAACTTAAGTGTCCAATCAGAACTGCTTACTGGTTCAGGTACTTTAATTCTCTTCTTTTAGAACAATCACAGTCTCTTGATATACAGGGGAAACTCAATTATACGAAACTCCCTTATACGAAATATTCAACTATACGGAGACTTTTTCGTTCTCCAGCGAAGCTCCGATAAGGCCTTTGTAATAAATTATTCAATTGTAGTAATATTCAGTTATACTAAACATTCACTTATAAAAGCTGCATATTATTCATATTATTTTTTACTCATAAAATGGTGATTTAGAAGAAGTTTTAAATATTTAATCACGAATTCGTTTTATCAGAATAATATTATGGGATATAAAAACTACAGCCTGTTTATAATAATTAGTTAATGAAACTATTTTGCTCTTAAAGAATCACATAAAATATAGCGTCGATTTCTTTCTGGCATCTAACGCATCATTATAAATAAATGTTATTCACTGGCTGGCTATGATTGTCTTGGTTCAACGTATCACTTGGCCTAATATTACACAGATTCTACTGGGCATCCACTTGACGGATATCGATCAGATATCTAGCGTAAATTACGTGTTGCTAGAATATAGCTATACTAGTATGGGAAAATACTTTAGTCGAAAAATGAAAAGTAATGCCTATCCCTAATAAAAAGTTTCATTTAAACGTGCCTCTTTTCTCTCTCTTTTTAAAATTATTATAATTATTAAGAAGTGTGCATTGAGAAAGCATTGCACTTGTTAAGAGAACTGAAGTTTAGATGAATATTAACGTTTCAGATTTTTTTTTAGTATAAATGTTTTTAAATCGTGTCTCTGTGTGTTTTATTCTGTGAGCATAACAATTCAGAATCGGAACGAGTTAGAGGGCTGAAAGTTGAAATGTAATTTTTTCACCAAAATCATAGACTTATGTATAAAATTTTGGACTAAAAGTACGGTAGTTTTGTAGTTCCATCTCCTTTGTAAATTTTCTAATGTAAATTTTATTCAGTTATACGAAGTAAATATTTTTCGTGGACAGACTTGTAATGTGCATATTAACATCTCCAATTTCTTTATTTCACTTTTCTTGCAGAGATTTTATTATCATTGTTATACTTCTTTAAAAAGTGAACCGAATCTAATTCATGCTTTCTGTTCCTTTTAAAATTTATTATTATTTTAGTTTAAAAGTGTTATATTAGAAGTATTCGTTCCCTGTATTTATGCATCTGTTTAATTAATATAGAAGTTTTCTATATTTAAGGAATATAGTTTACAGGAGTTAATCTAAATACCATTTTTTCTTTTAAATTACATTTATTTTTTAAAAATCCAGAAAAACAGCCCTTTTTTTTCGTAGGCAGAAGCAACTACTGTTCACATATGTGAAGCATTCCCTTACAAGAATTATCCGTTCCCTCTAGTTTTGCAATAACCGAGTTTCTGTTGTATATCCCAAAATACTATTTCACACATCTTAAAGTTTTGTACAATAATTCTCATATATGTATAAGAAAATAAACTGTTTAAGCCCATATGAATCAGATTCTGTGCTTAAATATCTCATCTCCTAGGCTTAATGACAGAATGACCAAAGCGTAATGTCTTTAATCCAATATCCTGTCTCATTAGCATTACAAACTTGGATCACATGAGGGTACAGAAGCATAAGATGCTGCTTGAGAGAAAAGGTTATTATTCGTAATTAGTCTTTATAACAGCAAAGAAATAAAAATCAAAGATCTGGTATTACAATAAAATTACGAGTAAAATTCAGTAAACCTTATGACCTGTTTAATATTTTCTTAAAGCTAGATAGTATTAAGGAATTATTTCAAACGATAGTTTTTTGCTCTGAGCCCAATTATGGAGCAAAACTGTCAGTTACCTATTCTGTTTATATTTTAGATTAGAATAAATATGACAGTAAAGGGAGAAAATGGTTTGTTTGCATTGCTACTTTAGAGTAGCAGCTGTGATAAAAATTGTTATCTTAACTATGAATTTATGAGTGGTTCGATCTGAAAGATGTAGAAACTGGTTGACAACTTCGTATTATTGCTGTTGGGATTATAAAAACAATAAAAGACATACATTAACACTCACTTAAATCTGAAGAATTCAAAGTTCTTAGAAGAGTTATTTACTATTTTTTCGGTTTTAAAATGGTTTGTGAATTAAGACATTTTTTTTAGGTATCAGAACAAAGATAATGCAATATCAAAAGAGTTAAAATGCAATATTTGTCTCTTCATTTCTTTGCAAAGTGGTTTGTGATAACTTAAAATATCTTTATGCCTAACATATCACTTTGAAACTAAAAGGTTACTTTCAAAATTTTGTATAAATAAAAAATTGTATATGGCTTAAGATGTATTTTTTTACTGTGGATTACAGTGCGGGTTTACTTTATTTATTTTCCTAGGTAAGAACTAGGGATGGGACATCACTTCGCTACACTTCATAATTCATCGGGTAATAACTAAGAGTAAATTATTAACGTTAGACACAAGATAGACTGTAGTCTATTCGTCAAACGAGAGGTCGAAAACAAAGTCACTTGATAATTGGCGACTCCAAATATACTCCAGTCCTATACCAAATACGCCTATAGCTAACATAATGAGCTCCTCTTTTTCACATGTTGCAGAATGAATGTAGTCGGGGCTGTTTTAAAATTGTGTACGTTTTATGCGTTGTAGAACAAAAATGGAGAATGAAAGTAATAAGGTAAAGGATTACAGGAAATATTGTAATAGCAAAATGTTTTGCTTATGATGAAATATCAATAGAATGAAGCTAATATCAATATAACAAATATTATCCGATCATCGCCATATGGTAGTACTTGATATATACTTGGACAACACCGTAAACTTTAGATTAACTTTGAATCTTTATAGGAATAGGCAAATGATAATTCTGTTGAAGCATCATACAATCAAAATGAAAAAAAATGCATATAACTTAATAAGCATACAAGAAAGTCATGTGGTGCCCAAATAGACTTTTTATGGAAGGCAACAATATTGTTATTAGCAGGTGCCACATTTCCTATTGTATAGATCTTTTGTGTTATAGAGCAACTGGAAAATGATTCACTAAGTATCATTAACCGAAAGATGGACAAATGAGTGATGCTCTACTCTTCGGTATCAGAGTTCGTACGTTTGAATGCCACTGTTGGCATGGATGTTCGTAGCCATTCTAAATCGACTTTAAGCAGTAATTCATGGTCTCATTAGCCCTCTTGTAGCAAAACAGTATACCTTATTGCTTCAAATCAAGTATGGTTAGTGGATTTAAATAAAAATACTGTGTTTGATTATTTTGACTTTATAAGAGATGCTTTGGTGATAAAAATAATTATTTTTTTTCTTAATTGCACTTCGTAGAGTTGTAATTTTAAAACTGTTACAATTATTTGGGCAATATTTATTTTTTATTTCTGGTCATACCCTTTTTCTTTGTTTTTATAATAGACTTTGAACACTATATCTTCCTCTTGTAAAACTTAATATTGTGTAGCGTGGCTCGATCGTCCTGGCCATGGTTTGGTCGGGTGATAGATGGTAATTTCTCTTATTGTCATCCTCTATTACTTTTTGAGCAGATAGGTACAAATACCTTAACAGATGTTGACTGAGAATTAAGTATTTACGCTCCAAACCAACCAAACATTAAAAACAGTTATTTCAAATTTGCAATAATATTATTTTTCTATTTTAGAGATTTAAAATTATCTTAAATATCCATCAATATCATTCACCTTCATAAGATAACATAGATGAGAATTAAACTCTAGATTTAAAAAATATCTGCCATCTGTGTGATTAAATCATGAAAAAAAATTATTTACCCCTCCAACAAAATAAAATTAATGAAAATATCACTTTATCACGCAAACTCACTTTTAAAAACGGCAGGTATATAAATACGGGTAGCTTGAAAATATTAGTCGGTTTATAAAGAGCCAAAACTTCTGAATAAAAAAGCAGCATAAGTACTGTGGCGAAATTGATTAATAAGAAGCGGGAATGGCAAATTTTAACAACGATGTAATGCAATAAAAAGAAAAAATCCTTAATAGAACTTCTTTAATCCAAACCAACATTGAAACTATAATTAACAGAGAGGACCGCCAGTTTCGTTTAATGGTATATCTATAAGAATAATAAATATCCCTGGTGAATAAACAATTTTCAATCAAGTTCCTGGACGAATTTTTTTTAATGCTCTTTCTTTCTCTCCCTTTTCAACAGTGAATTACTTTTTCATATTAAGTCTGGTTTTTGGTGGAAGCTCTAGATTCTTTTCGAAATTTATAGATGATTTTAATTAATTAAATATTCAATTCCGTATGTGGTAAAAGAATCGCCGGTGCTTAATGCTCCCTTAGTTCATGGTGTTAAGTGTAATATAGACGGGAAACTTTTTTTTAGATATAATGTTTTCATCGGAGTTTTTTTACTCGATCATTTTTTTGCTTGATCGTTTTCTTGTTATAAAAAATCGGAAAATAATAACTAACTCCAATATGTCGATTATGGAAAATTGAAATATTATAAAAATGAATTTGTGTTTGTCTGCTCTCTCACTAATCGGGCGATAAATTTTGAAATATAACGAAATTTTTGCACTAATGCTAATTTTTTATATAGTAATCTTTTGTAATGTATTTTGAGCTAACTGAAACGAATATTACTGTTATTATTGTTAGTACAATTAATATTAATATTATTTATTTTTTTACTCTGCTATACTAGAAACATATAAAATTTTTTAAACTGAATTTCTTCTATTAAACTGAAACTCTTCTAATTAAAAAAAATTTTCTTTTCGTTTTTCGTTATTTCTTTCATTAAATTTGTCAAACAGAGGAAAGAACCCTTATATTTTATATGCTACTTACTTCAGAACTGCGCCAAAATTGTCAATGGGTACCCTATTCTGAAGGAACACCAATTAAGATAGGTGCATTTCAACCTCTGATTTTGGTTAATGTTTCCTTAGCCTAATGGTACTTCAAGTGCAATATGACAATATAGATTTAAGTTTAAAGTGCAATATAAAAATATGTTTAGAAAATGTTTTTATAGTTTTTTTTTCGGAACTGTTTTTATGGATTATATTTAGCTGCATCGTGTAATTTCTGTATTAAATAGTTGATTAATAGCTTATTGTATTCTGTCAATTATAGAGCAACAAAACTGAATTGATAAAATGAATTAAAATGAAATAAAATGAGATAAAACGAATTAACATTGAATTAATAAAATGTGAACCTACTGTATGATTAGATTTAAAACATCATTAGGAGAGACTCGTTCTTTAATGCTATGTATAATAAAATATCTTTTGAAAGATATTTTATAATTCTTAATTAGGAAGTTCCTGTAAATAGAAGTAAAAAAAATGGAAGCTTTTGTAAAAAAAAAAAAATAATTTTTTAATGAATACTAAATGAATTTAAGTTTTACATAATATAATACTAATGACAATTATATATATATATATATATATATATATATATATATATATATATATATATATATATATATATATATATATATATATATATATATATACATATATATATACACACACACACATATATATGTGTGTGTGTGTGTATATATATATATATATATATATATATATATATATATATATATATATATATAGATTTAAGGTGGGACAGCCCATAAGAGCACCAGCAGTGCTACAATAGACCTATTGTACTGAATATATATATATATATATATATATATATATATATATATATATATATATATATATATATATATATATATTTGTACATAAGCCCAAAAATTTCCCTGCCTTCTATTTAGATAAGGTATTTTAAATGGAAATCCATGTAAACGTTAAGAAAAATGCATGGTTTGCAATTGTATAGAAATCTTCATGTATTACGTCTAAAAAGAAATAAACCGTTAAGGTAAAATATAGATCTACGAAAAGGTGTATAAATGTACATAGAAAATATAAGAGGATATAAGAACATTTCAAAATGCTTTAAGAGCCATATCATTTCTTGACATACGTTTAATTTTAGATAGATGTCCCGTCCTGTAAATTTATAACATGTTACATTAAGTTTGTTAATTATTGATGACACTTTTCTTCCTTACTTCAAATTTGAAGACATATTATTTACATGAAAATAAACAAGCAAATGACTTCGTCCCAACAGAACTTATTTGTATGTACTCTTAGGATTACGAAATTACACTATGCACTTTACATATTCATGATGATTTATAGGACCATTTGTAAAAATGTTCTATAAATCATTATGAACATATCCAAGCACGTCTAAAAGAAATTACTTTTTTTTCCGTAAGCAGTTAAGGTTTCGGCGAAAAGTAATTCTTCTCTGTAGTTTATTCATATAAGTGTTACAAAATGCTCTGAAATCAAATCATTAGAATGCAGATATTAGCTTCCTTTACACCACTTCTTAAATGGAGAACATCTGGACTCATATTATGTATCATTATCGTTAAGTCCAACACTGCAAACTTCATGAATTTCTCAGAACAAACTTGAGCAAAAAAAGTCCCGTTTGTTTACATATCTTATATTTAACTACTAGACAACTTTAAAGCTGCGATAAATGATATTACCATGATTAACTAGGAGTTATTTCGAATTAACCGTAACCGTAACAAGACCAAGAAAAAAGTTAATAAGGATTTGTTTCTTCCCATACTCATGTAGTATTCCTATTTATAATTATCAAGCTGAGTATTGCTAAGTCTTGGAATTTTCCCCGTGTTTGAATCGTTTGTATTCATAATTTTTTTTATTCGTGTGATTTGTTGACGATATGTTAAATTACTTCACTGAAGTAGCATTTTTCGTTTAGAATAGGACCAATCTGTGGCGTACGGAGAAATTGACGAAATTTATAACTGAAAACATATATAAATGACTATAGCAGTGGTGACTCGTTGTTTATATAAATTCAGGTTCATAAAATAAATTTCGATGATTAAATGTGCAGATACGACGTAGAATTTATAATTATCAAGCTGAGTATTGCTAAGGATTGGAATTTTTCCCGTGTTTGAATCGTTTGTATTCATAATTTTTTTATTCGTGTGATTTGTTGACGATATGTTAAATTACTTCACTGAAGTAGTATTTTTCGTTTAGAATAGGACCAAGCTGTGGCGTACGGAGAAATTGACGAAATTTATAACTGAAAATATATATCAATGACTGTAGCATTGGTGACTCGTTATTTATATAAATGGAGGCTCATAAAATAAATTTCGATGATTAAATATGCAGATACGACGTAAAGTACAATTTAAAATACCTTTGCGTTTTTGCGAATGATAGAAAATATGTGCAAGAAAACAAGTTTTCATGGAAAATAAATTGTGACTTATTATTTCTTACAATGAAATGTGATAAAACCATATTATTGCTATATTCTTGATCGTTGTCTAGAGAATAGTCATATACATTCTTTTTTTAATTAAAACCACTCGTATATCTTTTTTTATACAAACTAATTTACATTGAATTTTAGTATGTCACTTATCACATTTATTTCAACTGAGAACATTGCTAGACCACTTAGTGTGTCATACCTGATAGTACTTCTTAGAAATGTAATTGTTTTAGTTCAGAAAATCAAATTTTATTAAGTGCCATCTTATTTGTTTACACTAGTTTGTAAAAATATAAATATAAAATTGATAACGATAAAAATATGATTAGAAAAGGGAAAAACGAATTAAGTAATTAAATACAGCGAACCAAAGGAGAATCTGGACAATATAATTGCAAATCACGCGAGCTGCTGCACATTAGAAATGTGCGAAGGGAATGTTATTGATGATATCTTTTCCCATCCCTTTTCTGTCTATTTCTATCCCTATAAATTGGTTTCCAAAGATGTTTCTTCGATATTATTAAGTCTTCTGTGAATATTAACTTACAACACAATACGGTAGCTACGTATTTAAAAACGAATTAAGGATTTGGTTTGGCTTTGGAGCGCTACGGTCCATTTTTTTGCAGCACGAGGGATAATGAGACCGGGACCTACCGCTTAAAGCCGATTCCGAACGGCTACGAACATCCATGCCATAGTGGGATTCGAACCCACGAACTCCGGTTCCAAAGGCTAGAACCCTAACCATTCGGCCATCGTTCGGCAACGAATTAAGGAAGAAACTCATTCTGTAAAGAATGTATGCAAGTGTGTTTATTATTCTTTTTAATTCGTTTTATTTAGTTTCATCATTTTTCATTAGGTCTTCATTAGCACTTGCTCATATTCACAAATAGAGGAGACGCCTCTGAGTTTTTAGTAAATATAACAGTATTCAATTGTTTTATTGATTATTATCATAATTATTTTTGTAGTTATCAATGTTTAACTATTCTATAGCTAATTTAGAAATAATAATAACTAAAACTATAAGTATAATGCATTGTTTTGAATTTTCACCCAAAAATATGCTATAATACGATACGTCGGAACAATAAAACATTTCTAATGCGTCCTGCAAAGTCTTTTGGCTTAAAACTACGGTAAAGGGAATCTAAGGAACAGCACTAAAAATATTTACTAAATCCCATAATGCCTAGTTAAATCGTTAACTTTCATTTAGAAAAAAAAATTTTGTAATTGAAATATATGCTCAATAGTGGATATTTTTAAAGTCCATTTACTCCGAATTTTCGATCATACTGTCTACCAAAAAAACTTATCAAACATAGTATTTAAAGTAAAATATGTTATCTAATTAGTAATGGAGTTTTCGAAAGGGAACAAACTAGATTTTCTGTTATCTTTCAACAACTCCACTACTAATTAGATAACATATTTTTCTTTAAACACTATGATAGGTAAGTTTATTGGTATACTGTAAATATTACTAAAAATATCCATTTTATTATTTTTTCAATATTTTTATACATGAGAAGCTGACTTAATTTACGTATACAAAAAGTTAATATAGAAAATTCCTGAATAAGAATCGATAATTTGTTAGAAAATTAAAGAATGTTGACATTCATTATATATTTAAAATTAGTTTTATACTTTGATTTTGGTTTTTGTATAAAATTTTTCAGATATAAAACTATGCTATAACAATTTACTGTATGTTAACGAGTAATTAATTGGAAATTTAGCATGAAATTGACCTGCGCGTGTAATAAAGCCGCACTTCGGTGTGCGCGTGCTAAAGGTTTAAGAAAATAAAAAAAAGTAATAACTAGTTTCGAATGGTGAATGGTTAATTAGCAGTTATATATCACAAATAATTTGGCTTTGACTTTCCTGCATCTGTGTTTATGTCATTCAGTCAACCGCCTGCAGATATATCTACTGTGATTGGGCCAAAAGAAAATTTAAATAGTGTGAAACTAGTTTTCACCCTTTAATTTAATAATTCTAAATTATAATGCTTATCAGCATTACAACCATAAGCAAAGCTACAAGATAATACAATTATGAAATGAAATGTTATTTTGCAACTTTGTTAAGGGTCTCCTACTTCTTTAAGGAAATCGGCGACAGGTGAAAGTGGCTATTTTTACCTAAAATTTCTAAATACTAATAGAATTATACAAATATTTGTGAGATATTCAAGACATTTATCTGTTTTGAAATTATGAAATTATTCCTTTTTTATCGAATACAATAAAAATACAGAACAATTACCGTAGAAGAAATTAAGCGGGGGTGTAGCTCAGTGATAGAGCGGTCGCTTCGCATATGAGATGTACTGGGTTCATATCCCAGCTCCTCCACACCACTTTGCCGAACGATGGCCGAATGGTTAGGGTGCTAGCCTTCGGAACCGGAGTTCGTGGGTTCGAATCCCACTATGGAATGGATGTTCGGAATCGGCTTTAAGCAGTAGTCTCATTAGCTCTCGTGTTGCAAAATAGTAGAGCGTAGCGCTCTAAAAAAACCAGACGAAACCAGAAGAAATTAAACATTTGTTAGATCACTATTCGTATGGTTTAAAAACTTATACTTAACACATTGTGTGCGGTACATTTCGCAGCGGAATTGTACCGGGAGCTGGCGTTTTGAGAGTAAATTTAGTTATTCAGTTAAATCTCAATAGATCGAAAATTATTTCATTTTTTAACCAACGTTTCGTATTTTATATTGAAATATATAAACAAATATATAAATAGAAATATATAAATAACAACCATAAGATTTTTGTAAACAAAAAATATATTTTTTAGTATATAATAGTATCGTAAAACATGAAAAATCAAATAGAAATAGTAGTATATAGTCTTAATTTTTTCGAATTATGTTGTATATAAACATTTTTACATTATAAAAAAATGAAAAGAGCAATCATAAAACTAATAATGTTTTACAGTGTGGTAACGTTCAAAGCATTTTCCTCTATGAAGAGGTACACGGCAAAACTTGCATATGTAAGATGTTTCACTCCGCACTTTTTTCACAGCACACAAACACACATTGTTTTTGCGGATTTTTCTTTTTCCCGGTAGTAACAATTTTCTCTAAAATATAAATTTCCGCACATCCAATGATAATCTTGCAGGAGGATCATATTTAGGTGCCCTTTGTGTACTAGATGTTTGCGACCCTGGATCTGGAATGTTAGTTTCAGGTATTTGATCAGTTACCCATTCCAATGTGACATCATATAAAAAATTTTTATATTTAATTTTTTTCGTCTTTTTGGAATTGTATACGACGTCTAAATTTTTCCAGAATCTATGTAGTAGACAAGAACATTCGGCTTCGTTTTCCTGTATATACCGTTATTTTTGTACCCACAAACAAACCATGTTGTTACACTAACCGTATTAGTACGTGACCCGCTCTCAATTATCAATCGTCAGAAAACGTACTAGTACGTGTCCCGCATACAATATGTTAATAGATAAGTGTAATTTTTTGTGTGCATATATTTGCTTCATCTATGGAATGAATCAAGTTTATTCAGTCAATTAAACATTTCGATATTTTTAATGACTAATTATATAAAATTTCTATCTACTTTTACTTCTTATTTTCATTAGTTTTAGAATTCTTCTATCAAAAGGATTTCTGTATTATTGATTTATTTTATAGAACGCAGTTTTTGAATCATTGTAAATTTAGTTGGAGGCTGATAAATATATTCTAAATTAAGTTATGATATAGAGTATAATGTAGCATAACTTTTTTTTCAAAATTTTAATTTATCAATTATTCTATATTTTTCATTATTATATATTAAAACGAGCCATATCATGATCGGTTGATAAAGATTTATAAATTGAAAAAGATGTAAACTATCTCACAAAGTTTTATGTAATTCAATTTAGTATTTAAGGACTTATAGAATTATTAATGAAGTAAAAGACACTTTAACCAGGCAATAAGACACCTCTGGAAGGTATGAGATACCTTAAGTCATAATTTGTTCTAAAGTAAATCTCTTTGTAGTGTTTGTGTTCCTTGTTAATTCGCTTGTAACTTCAAAAATGTTCATTTAGGATTTGATTTATTATCAAACTTAAGTGATGCTAACCTTTTTAAATTATCTTAAAAATTAGCTGATAAGTTATTAATGATAACATAATAAAATTCCATTTACAAACATCTCGGTGGAAATCCTAAGGAGAAATTTGCTCATTCCTGCGAATTTCAATTACCGCTCTACATTGAAATCGGCTGTCTGCAAAAAAAAATAGGTATATTAAATCAATTAATGGAAATTTTCTGTCTAAGTTAAGCAAAGTTCCACAATTTTTTTAAGGTCATCGCTAGACAAGTCGTAAATGGACTCTTTTCAACACTCATTTCGTGTAATCGTGAAAATCTCTCGGTTGCAAGCGCGAGTTTTGAGTTACATCTTTATTTTTTGCCTCCGATGCGACAGCAGATAAATAACTCAAACTAAATGGAAATGTAGCTAATGTAGCTAAAAAATAAAAACAGTGGCTTCGTTTTCAGGAAGTATTAGTGCGTATCTTATCTAAAATCGGGGATTCTTAAAAAATAATGATTTTGCTCTGCAAACAATTGCGCTCTCTGGGCTGTAATGTTTAAAAATTATCAAAATTAAGGTAACTGACTGGGTTCGAGTGCCATATTCAGAAAAACAGCAAAAGTTAATGTTTTTGTCATTTACAGTATTTGCACAAATTATAAAAAAATATAAAAATGAATAAAATTTTAAATTTTGCTAAAAAAAAATTTTTTTTCACATATATGGGGAAAATTTGGGCAGTTTTCTATGCTTACCTTTAACATTGTGAGAGAAAATATAACAATTCAAAAACAGTTTTTTTACGGGGGGGGGTAGAGTAACATCTCTTATACCCAAGAATCTAATGAAATGATTTCTAAGCCCTGTTTTAAAATTTATAAGAGGTATTAATCATAGAAGTTAAAAATATTAAAATTTAAAAATTGATATTTTTATTTAAAAATTAAGATTTAATTTAGTTTGCAACTTAAAACATTATTATATGAAAATATACTTCAAAATTAAATGGACTCTTTTCAACACTCATTTCGTGTAATCGTGAAAATCTCTCGGTTGCAAGCGCGAGTTTTGAGTTACATCTTTATTTTTTTTCTATCCGATGCGGCAGAAGATAAATAACTCAAACTAAATGGAAATGTAGCTAATTTAGCAAAGAAATAAAAACAGTGGCTTCGTTTTCTGGAAGTATTAGTGCGCTTCTTATCTAAAATCGGGGATTCTTAAAAAATGATGATTTTGCACTGCAAACATTTGCTCTCTTTGGCTATAATGTTTAAAAATATCAAAATTAAGGTAACTGACTGGGTTCGAGTGTCATATTCAGAAAAATTAATGTTTTTGTCATTTACAGTATTTGCACAAATAAAAAAATGAAAAAATTTTAAAATTTTGCCCAAAAAAAATTTTTTTTCTCATATATGGGGAAAAATTGGGCAATTTTCTATGCTTACCTTTCACGTTGTGAGACAAAATATAACAATTCAAAAACAATTTTTTTAGGGGGGGGTACAGTAACATCTCATATACCCAAGAATATAATGAAATAATTTCTAAGACCAGTTTTAAAATTTATAAGAGGTATTCATCATAAAAAGCCCAGTGGCGTTCGGGTAGCTCTTCGCGTTCCCACTACACAGGTCCGAGGTTCAATCCCCAGGCTGGGCAAGGTTGGCTCAGCCTTCCATCCCTTCTGTGGGTAAAGAAACTGAGGACCAAGCATGCTTGGGAACTAAACACTGGGGGTTCTGCGTAAGGCTGACCACCTAACCGGAACATAGGCTTCGCACCCCATGGCCCTTAGTCTAGAAAGCGGAGATTGGCCCCCAAGGAGCTGTTGCGCCGGAGTTTAGTTTATTCATCATAGAAGTAAAAATATTAAAATTAAACAAATAGATAGAAATTTTAAAAATTGAAATTTTTATATAAAAGTTAAGATTTAATTTAGTATGCAACTAAAAAATTTAATATTTGAAAATGTACTTTTATTTAAACACTAAAAAGCAATACATTATTACTTCAATATATAAACTCCAGCTCAATTCCTCCTCCCAACATCTGGATCCATTTATAAGAGGCACTCATCATAGAAGTAAAATTATTAAAATTAAACGAATAGATAGAAATTTTAAAAATTGAAATTTTTATTTAAAAGTTAAGTTTTAATTTAGTATGCAACATAAAAGAATTAGTATTTGAAAATTTACTTTTATTTCAACATTAAAAAGCAATACATTATTGCTTCAATATATAAACTCCAGCTCAATTCCTTCTCCCAACATCTGGTTATGTCACTGGACGAGAAAGGACCCAAATATAATCACATAATAGAATAACACGGGATGCCTTTCCTGGTGATAAAGTAGCTCGCTCCATCTGGGACCTGAACTCTTAATCTGACCTGACCCGATCCTTGGATTTGTTAGAAGTAAGACTTCAATCTGTCTGAACTGCGAACACGTAATTTAATATTGCTGAGTTATAACGCACATGGACGAGAGAGAAAGGGAGAGAAAAAAAATCTCGATAGCCTTTAAGGAAAAATGATTAACTTTCTTCCTGGTTCGGAGAAAGAAAAAAGGTTTGAAAAGAATACTTTTTGGAATGAATGAAGGCTTGCGTGCTTACCCAGCTTGAACGTCCGGCGTAACTTAGTTTACATAACAAATCGACATGTATTATGAATGGAAACATTTCTGACCTTCCCCGCTCTTCCAAGACAAACACAAAGCCTCTCTTCCACTCCTACGCCTGTCATGTTCGTGGGGTCATCTCCCCCAGGAAATATTAGATGGAAACCTCTTAATCGGGAAATAAAAAGATCCCGATTATAAAAGTTGCTTTCATTGAAACCTGCTTCTAAGGGGAAATAGTACCTTTCGAGACTTAAAATCTTCATTCTTCATTATCAAGCACAGCCTTTTTTGTGATTCACCATAAAATAAAATGTTCTGCTTAATAAAATTAATTTTTTTAAAGCTCTTTAAGAACGTTGTAGCTTTAAAAATATTATTGAGAGCGGCAATTCAAGTAATGTATATTTTAAATGAATAAAAATCTGTACACCAAATGAAGAAAAAATGAAAATCAATTACCTGCAAGATAACTTTTAAAAATATCTAGTAATAAACTTTATATTTATTGGAAACTGTAGTAAATTCTCTTCTTTTCTGCAAACCAAACGCTTAAACGTATCTGACTTTAAAAAAAAAAGAATAAATATTCAAATATTATGGAATTTTTTTAGTTTTAAATTAAAAAATAATAATTTAATGCATTGAAGTTTTTTAGATTATCCTTTATCATTCTAGAAAATAAAATAAATTGCTCTTAATAATATAATTGAGATTCGAAAAATAAAGGACATACTTAGCTGCAATTTGATGTAAGAAATTAGTTTTTGATTTGCAAATTTAAAAAATATTTTGATGGAATATGGATTTTTATTTTTATCACTTTACGTACACACACACACATGTATATATGTATACACATACACTCACACGCACACACACACACACACACACACACACACACACACACACACACACATATATATATATATATATATATATATATATATATATATATATATATTGTTTTTAATTTTTCTTGAAATTTATTTAAAAATTCCTATTTAAGTAAAATGTAAGATTTTATTTGAAAATCTTGAATTTTATACTTTAAATCTGTTTAAATGTTCTGTAAATGTGGGTAGAACGTGTAATGAGACGGAAATAATGTAATTCAGAGTAAATGCAAAGTTTGTTTGCAAGATATATTTATTATCTTTTAAGGAAAGAGTATTCAATTGACACTATTAAATATTCAACTTTTTGATGTTAATACAAAGGTTTTTTTTTCTTATCAGGAGAATTAGAATACAGTATTATTCTGACAATGAAAATCTATGTTCGTACACAATATATCATAATCATTATTTTTCCATTAGAAACTTTTGAATGTATATCAGAATTTAAATTGCTTTCGAGATATCTGTATGAAATTAAAAACATTTGAGTATTGAAAAATTGATAATAATAAATACTCGTACTATGACGAACTATTTAATAAATTTATTATTATATAAGTTTGAATATAAAATTCATGTTGATACACTTAAATGACATTATTGTTTCTAAAATTTAACCTCATATAAAATCATAATTGGTTTCATTTCTATATACAGAAATTTTGTCAAATTTCCTCAACATGTTGGGGAGTAATTTAAAAAAAAAGAGTATTTTGATCTAAAACCTATAATTTATGTATTATTAAATGGGTATTGAGTAATAGAGCATAAAATGTTTCGATATTTTATTTCTGTCTTATTCTGTAAAGCAGTTTCATAAGAGAATTCATTTTCCCTGGCATCATATCTTTTAAGTAATATACAACAGGCTTCAGAAAACAAGTATACGAAGAGTTTATATTAAGTGCATCTTTACATTTTTATGTTTTCATGCTTTCATGAAAAATCTGGCCAAAATTTTATTAATTATGGTACATAAGTGCAAGATTACATGTTTAGAAATACAATCTTTCCTTGAACTGGGCAAATTCGTATTTTAACAATTCTACTTCAGCAGTCCATTTTACTGTTCTTAACATAGCAACTTTTTCTACACTGTATATCTATCTTGTCCAATGCACAAATCATCAAGAGCACCTTATCTTGTGCATCAAATCTGTTGACATATAGAATCATTAGACGGAGTAACATGATAGTGTTTGTAGGACATAGATCTTCTCTTTATTGCACGAAACCCCTCAAAATGGGCTGCGAGATGAGTCTAGATAAAGGAAAAACTATGTGGCTTTGCGGTTGTTTAGTCATCATTTTACGCATTCTGCCATCCACTGATGCCAAGAGATCTATGTACTCGTGTGAATTTGCTCAGTTTGACCTGTGTGGTACCGTGAAGACTGCATATTACCATCAACAACATAACTGAGCCGTCATAACCTAAAGAATTAGATGCTTATTCTAGACATTTGACATAGTGACTAAGTCATTCTGGCTAGAGTTCTTATTTCTGCAAGCACATAGACAACTAGCAATCTACTTTTCTTAGATGTACTCAATTTTTCTATCCTGGAATAGCACAAGTATTTCTTCCAAAGGATTTGTTTGCTCTTTGTTTGTTTCAGGAACCCTACCCCTCCCTAAACTTCTTGCTTCACGTGAGCCAAACCAATCGGAGACTATACCCTAAAGTCGATTCAGAATATGTACATGCATGTTAGTTAAAGAATACAAACTAGAGGACTTTCATATCAAAAGGCAGCACCTTTCTTGTTTTGTCATCATCTGCATATTTTGCTATTATTCTAGAAAAAAAATTGTCATATGATTTATAGGGGTAAAAAAATTGAATCTCTCTCTCTCTTTCTATTATTTATTTATTTATTTCATTTAATTGTGTTTGGTGTGCGATATTACTAAACTAGTACATTTCTATTTGCCAAGAAATTGCTGTAGACAACTAAATTAAATTGCACGAATCAAACATTTTAAAATTATAAGCATATCTTTGTAGTTTTCCGATTTTGCAATTTCACCTAAACTAAATCAACATTATATGAAACTAATTGTATTCACACGAGACGGTTTCTTTTGAAAAGGCTTTTTTTTATTCCTTTATGCTATTCATTGTACTTAGCTTATCCTGTAAAAATTAGCTGGAAAAAAATCTTACTTAGTAAAAACTGTTTTGTCTGTCACAAAAACAGACCATTTTTGTCCTAAAATGTAATTTTCTACATGCTTCAACGGAGAAAGATATACAGATTGTCGTGTGTTACAAGAACTTTTAATTACCCCAAACGTTATCTGTTACAACAGTAACATTCTCCAGGAACTTTCGATTCCTTGTCGGGAACACCCTAAATGGGTTTCTTTTTCAGCAGCGAGACTTAATCTGGGAAGATCATCTACCCAAACTGCAAAAACTCTGCTCATGTCACGTAACATACCTCATTAGGCTTAACTTATAAGAGACTTCTAAAAAGTTTCTGGGAATATGATGGCAGAAAAAGGGGGAAAAAAAAAAGAGGTGATACGGTAAAAAATTTAGATTCGGAGAATTATCTGGGTGGCATGCAGCGTTTTGATATGGAAGGGTACACTGCGACCGTATTAATTCTACTTGCTTGATTTTTTCATGTTCTTTTCCCTATCGTTTTGATGAACAGCTGATTCCTGACTGGGGTGTATTTGAAACTGTGTCACGGTATTAAGCGTGTATCCGGCTAACTTCCGTTTAAAATTGGATGGATTCGGGAAGCTGGTTTTGACTTTCAGTTCAATGAGGTGAAACTTCCTTGAAGGCGGAGAAAAGTTTAACTCTTTTCAAAAGAGGTAATTATACGTAATTCAGACTATCAATTATAGTTTGTTAAAGGGGTTCGCATTATTGTTGCTGGAAGCTTAGTGTTTTAATGCTACTCTTTCCGGCTTGTAGTGAGAAAGATAAAAAGTTTTAGAATATTTATGTTGATTATAAAAAAGAAAACAAAAAAAAATGGTGCTAATGACTTCAAAGCGTATTTTTTTTTCTATTCCTTTTTCTATGAAAAAAAAAAATGCTCTAAATATTGACACTAATTGAAACTCTTAAAGTCAAAAAATAACGGTAAAAGATATATTGTAAGAAATGTTCGAAGTCAGAATTTTTACATGCTATTAAGAACATCAATAAAAAATCACCTCGATACAGCAAAATCCAAAAAGTTTATTTTTAACCCCTTCATGGTTAACATCGTACATACGATCATCGTACATCGTATATAATATCTTAAAGAAAAAAGAAACTGTATTTTTTCCAATTTTTTTGTATTTTTAATAATTTTTATGCAGTTATTTCTCTTAAAGAGGCATTTCACTTTTTTAAAATTTCCCCCTTTTTTTAAGTATTACAGTAAACATTGCAATTGATTCGATTTTTAGAATTCAATTCGATGAATATTCCGAAAGTTAAAGGTTCTAACTTAATTAAAATGGAAATTTTTGAAACTTCTTGAAAGTTATTTAATATCCTTATAACTTTTCAAAGATATAATTTTTGTGCCATTTTTTTAATCTTTTAAAATATTCTTTACAAGATTGTACAAAGATTTTAAAATATCTGTAAGGGAAAATAGTTCACATTCACAGTAAAAAAAAAATGCAATTTGACAGTTTCTTGCATCTATTTGTCCATAATCAAATCAATAAACTACTTATTGCTGATTCAATGCACAGTTTTATTCTATGTATTATAAAAAACCTGCATAAAAACATGTGTACTTTTAAAACAATATAAAACGCCTTAGTATTTTTAATAAAAGGAAATCGTGGAAAACCCGAACACGAAAAAAAAGGACTGTTTAAATTTTTATTTATTAAAAAAGCTCGTATAGAAGAAATCATATATGTAAATAGCTTTTGAAACATTGAAGATAAAGATTTCTAATTTCCCCACAAGTGTGGTAAAAGTACTGAGATAGTTAATAAAATATTTTAAAAAATGTTTCGGTGATATTTGGTGTTTTATGCCCTAAATTTATTCCAAATTCCGTTTCAAACATTTAAATATCTCAAATCAGTAGATTTCATATTAGAGAAACAGACTATTATCTTTAAAAGTTAAGGGTATGATATACATTACAAAATGTTTTTATAAATTATTAACTCTAAAAGTGTAAGAAAGTTAATCACAATAATTTTTTTCTTAAAATAAGTTATATTTCAAATAATTTTTTTAAGAAATGTTTTGTTAAATTTTAAAATGCTTCTATACGCTTAAATTTTCGCAGATTTTTATCAAACCTTCCTAATATATTTTTAAATAAATCATTTTTCTTTTCACCTTTATTTAGATTATTAAAACCCAATTTCAGTTTTTTAAAAAAGTCCTCATTTTTCGTGAAAATACGAATATAAAAATATTTCCTACGAATTAACTATTCAATACATCCCCCAAAAAATATCCGAATAAGTTTAAAAGGTAATTTAATTAATAAAAATAAAATAATAAAATAATAATTAAAACTAGTTTGTAAGGTCATTTTAAAAATCAACAGAATATTTTTAAAAAATAGTTGAAAAAAAGTTACTTGATTTTTAAAATATTTTTAAATGTGATTTGTTTAATTGTGCTTCAATGTTATACGTACAAATTTCATGTATTTAAGATAGGTTAATATTTGTTCAGACATGATGTAACTATGCTTCCGCGAGAAATATATTCCTTCTGTACATCAGATCTCTCCATTTCACTGCCTACTATTCAATATTTACAGCATGCCACAAAATATTTTTTTTCTGTCAGGAAAATTCAAACAATGATATATTTCCAAGTATGGCCATTTTTTAAAATCTCTTTATTTCATTTGAAATGTAGAGGGCTCATTCTTATACATGAGTAATGAAAAGCAAAACAAAACAATTTGTCAAGTTTCCACATAGGACAAAAATTTTAATTATGATTCAAATTTCATAAAAGAACAAAATCTAAAATTTAGCATAATTTTTTATTTTTCTAAATTCGATCAAGAATATTTGAAAACGTGCTGAGATATGTTTAAATCAAACCATGGGTAATTAAAGTAAAAAAAAAAAAAAAAAAAAAAAAAAAAAAAAAAAAAAAAAAAAAAAAGAACATCCTACGAAATTTTCTGAAAAAGTATACGCTACTGATTTAAAATAAAAACTATATTTAAGGTAATTTATGGTTGTTAAAACTAGAGCTGGATGATACCTGAATTTTAGTGATTTATCGTTTACTAAATTTCAATATATTAACCCTCCGAGTGGAACACATCGAGGAAAAAGTCCTTAAAAATACGCTAAAGGTTTACTGTGTCAGTGGCCAAAGAGTTCTACGATTTTTTCCTTCACCCTTTGTCTACTAGAATGGAATACTGGAAACCCACCCTCATTATTGTCACTTTACTTCCGGTTATAAATATATATATCAATAGATATTATAGATTGTTAATTTTTAAAACACATAAAGCTCGTCAAGTCTCGAAGATCATCCCATAAGAAATAATTGATTCTAAAAGTACAAATAAAAATATTCTTTTAGAAACTTATTTAAATTTTTTAAGAAAGACATCCAAGACATTTAAGTGGTGCAGTTAGAGATACATCAGTTACTGCAAATGAAATACTTCGAATTAGAGATTTATAAAACCATGAAAAGCTATTAGCGTCTTTGTGCCTCAAGTGGTAGGGGTGAATCCCTCAATAAATGTCAGTCAAAGAGGAGTGCAGCTCCTAAACAATAGTTCTGAACATCCTACCGTAAAAGAACTGGCAGAAATGTACATTACATCTATTTTCAGAGAGTTTTTGGAGGTCGAAAATTGTATGTGGCAACCACTTTGAAGACATCATTGGTTTGGCGGAATTGTACGTGCAAACCACTTAGAGGATTAATATGTTCTAACATATATCACCTTATTATAGAGTTACAAATATGTGTTCTGTATAAAATAATACAAACACACATAAACCAATGTGTGTGTTGGTTATCTAGAAAATAAAAATTCAATTTCTTATTCTGAATATAATAAATTTAAATTTTAAAATGTTGCTTTAAAAAAATTACATAACATATTATTACTGTTCTTTAGTTAGAAAAAAGATTTGTGAACGCGGCAAAAAAAGAAAAAATGGTGACAAAAGATATAAAACTTTTTAATTTTCAGATATAGATTTTTCCAAAATTTCTTTTTAAATTTTCGGAAAAAAAAATCTGTTTTACTGTTTTGTATTTTTGTTTTATAATTTTCGGAACAAACTCGCACAAATTTTCGGAAAATTCGGATATTTTCGAATCAGAATCACCCCTGAATCAAAGAATCTTATTCTCGTTCTCCATACAAAATTAACTGTCAGTTCCTTTGATTTTTTTTGCTACTATTTACACATAAAAAAATAATACGCAGTAGGATACGTAACTGAAATTTACGAAATCACCCATATTTTTATGATATATTGTTATAATTTTATTTTCATGCTTTTCTACTACACTAAATTACGACAAAATTGAATTCTTTAATTATTAGCTTCTTTGACCCTAAGAAATATGTATAGAAAATAAAGGGGATTGCAGTTTAAGATAGAGAAGTGGGACATCATTGCTGCACATCATTCTGCCATGAAAATACGCTGCTTAAATTTAAGCAAAGGAGCAATAAATTATACTTTACTAATAACTTTCGAGGTCTTATGGTACATATCTCAAGTGAAATATTGGTCTTCACAGTTAAGTGAAGCACTTGCTAAACGTGACCTTAAAACAATGGATGATTCATTAAAGAGAGGGAAAAGAATTGAATCACTTGAAGTAACTGTGAGAATTTTTCTTTTAGCTTTGATGTGTAGGTGTCGGTAGCGAATCGCGAAAAAGAGAAATTAGGCAGACAGTAAAATATCCTTTACTCATTCATAAGGATACCACCTGTAAATTTGAGCAAATATATGCTGTATCTAGGTTTTTAAGTAAATACGATGATATCGTCAGTAGAGTGTAAGTCAGGTAATTAAAACACAGAAAAGTGTAGCTATTTACAGCTTCTTTATATCTTTTTCTTTTGTTTGGAAAGTGTGCAAAGTGACACCAAGAGGTTGATAATCATCCAGAAAAAATTTCAAGAGGCTACTGATCATGTTACTCTTTTTGTCTCTCTCTCTCTCTCTCTCTCTCTCTCTCTATATATATATATATATATATATATATATATATATATATATATATATATATATATATATATATATATATATATATATATATATATATATATATATATATATATATATATATATATATATATATATATATATATATATATATATATGTATATTGTGTGTGTGTGTTGTTGTTTCCAGTTTTATTTTATGGAGTGGAAATTCAAGGGCTGTGGATGTCAGTAACATTCATGTAAATATATATATATATATATATATATATATATATATATATATATATATATATATATATATAAATATATATATGTATATATGTGTGTGTGTGTTGTGTGTGTATATTATTTTATGTATATATATTAATATATATGTGTATATATGTATATATATGTATATATATATATATTTATATATATATATATATATATATATATATATATATATATATATATATATATATATATATGTATATATGTATGTATATGTATATATGTGTGTGTTGTTGTTGTTGTTTCCAGTTTTATTTTATGGAGTGGAAATTCAAGGGCTGTGGATGTCAGTAACATTCATGTTAATATATATATATATATATATATATATATATGTTTATATATGTATATATATATATATATATATATATATATATATAATATTAAAATCCCTTATTTACGTATTTTAATATTAATTTAATAACTTTTGTTCATAAAGTAAGTTCGGAGTTTGCGCGGTAATGTGTTCGGAGTTTGCGTTTGAGCTGATTTTTCCCTCCAGACACGCTTATAGACTTAATTCAGCCTATGTCTGTACTACTTTAGCCAATAGTTAGCGCGTTCTCTTTAAACATGGGTATTTTTTTATCACTTGATTAATTGTGCTTTGGGATTATTCGTAGTCTTTTTTTACCTGAAGAATCCCTACTTGAAAAGCGTATGTGCAAAATCACATTGTCTATGTGCTCGATGTTGTAAAGGTGTTCGCCTGTTGTATGGAATTGATGTTTCTTACCAGAAATAAACTGTGTTGTGATTTTGAATGAGTCTCGACCATATTACACACACACACACACACACACATATGAAGTAAATTTTAAGCTGTGCTTTGGGCCCTATATTGGGTAAGTCAGGTTCTGGTAGTAAATAAATATTAATTTGGAGGTGCTTGAAAAATGTTTTGGGATTTTCGAAAGGGTTAATATAAATTAAAATAGTTGAGACAAATATTCATTTTTGCGAAATTTAAAATAATGAGCAACAACTTTTTGCCGCAGTTCACTTAAAACTATATGAAGATTTACTTGTTTATTCTCACACTTAACATGCCGATTATGACCCATGATAGAGATATCAAGGCATTCATCATTCGGTTGCCCCCAATTGGGTATTGGATCCTTTTGCATGAAAATCTACAAGTTAGATAAATCCATACTGATACAGGAGCGAAGTATTAAATAATTCCAAATAAGGAGCTGTTTGAACAAGGATACTTCAATTCCTGGATATAAAATAAATACCGGTTTTATATCCTACGTCATGGGTCACTGTACAGAAGCTTCTAGTTGTTTGCTAGTCTTCCTATTTTGTATAACGTTTATCTAGTGCAATTATTAATTTTATAGTGAAAAAAGTATATCGACTGGAAATTCGTGCTTGAAGAGATTTACGAATATTACTCATAAACAGAGCAGAACATAAACTCATGTCAATCCATCAGGCTCATTCACCTCCTTAGTAATAGTAATAAAATAACGTTTTTTATAGTTTAAAATATAAGGTAATAATTTCTATATTATATTACTTTAACTATCAAAATATTTTTATGTTGCTATTAAAAATATGAAAGTTAAAAATATAATATTGTTTTATGGAGTTATATTTTGGGGTTCATGGCAAGGTGTTTGCTATGAGAAGTGGTATGTGGACAAAAAGCTTGGGAATCACTAATGTAAAATATTCATATGCCTATGAAAAAACCAGACTCACAAGGCAATACTCTGGTTTATGTGACATTGATTAATTTATTACCAGGTCTGTACTTCTTGGAACTTATTTATTTATTTATTTATTTTCATGTGATGAGCTCCTTAATAGCCGTGCGAGGTTTATAAGCAAATTACGAGAGTAATAAATGATCCCCGACTGACGATGTTGCCGAAACATGCCTGGAAAGACATTAGTCTTCGATTTCGGAAGAAGTTTTCTCTCCCCCCCCCTCCTCTACACTTTACCTCGAGCAAAGCTATCTGTTTCTACGTCCATTAAATTAAGACTTCGATTTTTAATTATCCTCGCGGGGAGTCACGATCCACCTTGTGTTTTCCAAGCTGATGCGTAGAAGAACAGCACAAAAAAACGTACGCGAGCTTCTACAGTCGTTGGAACTGCATCTCCTTACCCAGGAAGGAGTCCTTATTTATAGCCAACGCGGGGGGAAGCGACGCTGAAAAAAAAAAAGAAGAGTATATAACCCAGGCAAGAGAAGGAAAATAATAATAATATATAAAAAAAAAAGACTCGAAGGAAAAACAGTTCCCTTGCCCCGAAGTTGGCCCCTCGCCAGTAAAACCTGAACCGTACATAAATCAGGGAGTTGTTTCAGTGGATCGGGTTCACCGGGAACATTTTCGGCTTCTGGGAAAAACTCCGATGCGTTAGCGCTAAACGGTCACACAATTTTGTTTTGTCTCGGGACATCGAGAGAGGAAGCGGCCCTTGTCGCGTATATATCATCGCGCAATGAGAAAGGAGCACTTTGTTCGGCGAGTCCAAAATACGCAAATGAATTAAACAAAAGAAGCACCGAGACAGGTAGAGACGTGAGTGGGATATCTTAGAAAGGGAAACGTCGGAGGTGGGTTTCGTACATCTTTTGTTATCGTGGCATCTGAATTTCAGACCGTGATAAGAAAATAGCGAGATCTCGGCCTTGCCGCCGTCGCTGGAAGAACCGAATGCTTAAGTCAAATGCGTGTATGTAAAGACATAGATCAGGGGTAGGCAACGCGGCGCCCGCGGGCGTCATGGCGCCTCCGATCGATTTTTAATGCGCCCTCGCTGGATTAATGTAAATGTATGATAGCCAGAGCGATTTACTTACTCTTGTCAAACGGCGATATACAGCAAGTAGTCAGTTGAGTTTAGGATTGTACATAGATTAGCATTCCCAGATATAAAACATACTGTTGAGAGTTTAAATTTGAATAATGAAAATTTTACTGCTACATCATATTTAGGAATTATAGATAAGCTAATAGAAGAGTTTTCTTCTAGATTTGAAGATTTAGCAGAATTAGAACCTGTTCTAAGATTTTTCATAAATCCATTCAATGGTACTGAAGATGATGTCCTTGAAATAGTTTCAATGTATTTCGAGCTTCATTATATTGAAGACCTAGAATAAGAAATAATAAATTTGCAAAGTGATATTATTTTAAAAGCGCATAGTAATGATAAAATGTTTTGGAACTTAGTCCATGAAAATAAGTATCATATTTTAAGTAAATGTGAGCTAAAAATTTGTTCATATTGTGCAACAACATACAATTGCTAGTCTTTGTTCTCAAATATGAAATATTTGAAATCAAAATACCGAACAAAGATTAATGACTCACATTTGGATAATTGTTTAAGGACCGAGAACTCTAAATATATCCCCAATTATAAGAAATTAGCTGAAAATATGGACACCTAAGTTTTACACTGAATTATATGTATCATTATGTATGACACCAACAAAATAAAGTTATAAAAAATCTGATTTTTTTATGCCTATTTATACCTGTTGATTATCTGTAAAATATGCGCCTTTGGTAATTTTCAAATTTAGTATTGCGCCCTTAAGGCCAAACAGGTTGCCGACCCCTGACATAGATCCTTATATAACAGTGTAATGTGTTGTATGTATGTGTGTATCTAAATTAAAAAAAAAAATATCGAAAAATAATAATTTCTTGTATTTTTATTTGTTTTTTGTTATTTAATAGGAGTTGATTTTTAAATTTTCTAAGCATTTTCAAAGATGAAACTCTTCAAAGCAAAAGGAATCGCCAGAAATTTTTGCATTTCCTTTCTTTTTGCAATATACCTTAAAGATCAACTGACGATGTCTTGTATACTAGAAATTATTAAACGGCGGCCGGCTATTATCAATTATAATCTTATTTTCAATTTTAGGGACCGCGGTGGAATTTATGAAACTTCTAGTAAATGTAACATTATTAGATTGATTGGCAGATTATTTATATAATTATAAAGGTATAACAGTTCTATTGTTAATTTATTAATAAAAGCGATAACAAATTTAATAATGTATTGCTTAAAATTACCACCTATGTATAAAATGCGTCTCGTCGGAACAAAATGCAACGTTTTAGCTTCGGCCTTTGGAGTCAGGCCTGTTGTTTACAATCATAAAAATCTTAAATTTACTTATCTTCGGTTTCCTACTAGATGTGTTATGATAGATATGTAGAATGAAATCAAAACTAACATCAACTTTTAAATAATTGTAACTTTCATTTGATAATTGAGGTTCATTCGGGAAGTCCTTAGGGATTAATATAATTATGAAGTACAAGTTTGTCGATGCAAAAAGAAATAATTATATTTTTACATATCAAATTATTTTTACAGAGTTAAATCTCCATGTAAGAAAATTTTTAATAAAACTGGGGTATAAGAAACTTGGAATTTCACCCGGTTATAACTAAATCTTAATATGACTTATAAAGACGGCTTAGTTTAATTGAGTTCTATTATTAAGGAAAATAAAAATTAATTAAAAAACAGTTTACAAATCTAAGACGTTACGGGAGAGGTGTAACAATATTTCAACCTTCCAGAAAAATTGGTTTGTAGCAGGGCTGATTTACACACACACACACACACATATATATATATATATATATACATATATATATATATATATATATATATATATATATATATATATATATATTATATATATATATATATATATATATATATATATATATATGTATGTATGTATGTATATATACAGTGGGTACTCATTTATAGAAATTCAGTTATACAAAATATCAATTTTACCAGAGAATCCCCTGTGGGAATTTTTGAACAAAATGAGCAAAAACTTTTATGAACTTTCGCTTATCAACATCAATTTTATGGCTTTCTTCTTTCTCCTTACAAAATATTTTCTTCTATTATTCTTCAAAAGGTTAATAGAGTTTTAACATTTAATATTCATAACATTTAATGTTTTTTAGATTAAAAATGTTCATTGTATGTATTTAAGTATTTTTATAATAAATAAGAAATTTTCTGTAGTTACAGTAGACGAAACATTGTTGTTATACTTTACAATTATGTGTCAGTTTTACCTTAAAACTCCGTTTATTTATTTAAAAAAAAAACCCAGTAAAACAGATTAGTAGTGTTACTTATATGAAGTATGTACTTATGTGAAAAGTTATCCCTTTCCCCTGGTCTTCGTATAAATGAGTTTCTTCATTAAATATATCTATACACACAAATTAAACTATTTTCAGTCTTTTAACTTAAAATTTCATTTTAATTCTGGGAGATTTATTTAAATCAAAGACAATTGACGCGTTAGGTTAGAACGTCCCGGAAGAGCACACATGGCGCAATACACATTTTTCTGTCTTCATTAAATTCCTTTAAAAAGTATAAATTGGAATCTGTCATATTTTTCTGCCCGTTCCATATTCTACTCTTGTATGTGTACGCATCTGTTAAAAGTTAAAATGGTTTTGTTTTTTTAATTCAGAATAATGAATGAAAGTTCTTGCAATTTTCTAAAACAATTTTATTATTAGTTCTTACGAATTTTATGTCTTCGAATTTACTGATTAGATAATTCAAGTCTAAATCAATTTTAAATAATCTCCTTAGTTTTTCTATATCGCAGTGAGCCTCTAAATTTTAGCCACATTATGCATATATATACATACTTCTCTCTTACTCTATTAGTATTACTAAACAAAGACCAGGGGAATGAATTCACACCATTAATATTCTCTCTTTGTCATACACACATACACATGCATAAGTACATAATCATTATCCTAACTGGGTCTATGCTTCATTTACTCATATGTCGCCTTCGGTTTTACATTGTAATTGATATGCATAAGAAAAAAGTGCAGTGTTTATGCAGGTGTGTTAGAAAAATATTTCAACGGCGAGCCAACATTATCTCTTTAATTAGAATCTTAGCGACTTAAGCAAAGGATCATTTCTTAAGACTGTAGTCCGTACAATGTTTGGAAGAGAACTCCTCAAGGAAAGAGAGAGAGAGAGATGTAGAAAAAAAAGAGAAGACAAAACAGCAACTTGCCTTTTAATTTATCTAGAACAAAGGCGTAGGTGGCTGCGAAGCACCTTTTTATTCAGTGGGTAAAACTGGGAGAACAATCATTTGCAGTAAAGGAGCAGTGTTTCAACAAACTAAGTGGTAGTAAAATCAAAAAGAAACTGAAAAAAAATAAAAGAAGCGTCTGAAATCAGTTTAATTATGTATTCCTTTGTATTATAATTGGATGGTTTATATGATGGGACAAACAAGTAGTAATAAAATTTGAATAACAATGTAATATTTGTGTGGATAATTTAACGTAGTAGTCTATATAGGTTAAGATACTTTAGTAAAGTGTGAATATACGTGGGATCTCGTCTAAAAACCCGATAATGTATGTATGAATCTTTTTTTTAATTGTTTGATGATAGAAAATATATTCTTCGTCTCTCTTGTTATACTTATTTTATTTTGGATTTTACTTCTTGAATTTGGCTTTTCAGTATGTGTGATTTTTAAATATTTTCTTATTCAGAATTTGCACAATTTGTGAAGCTCGTCAATTAAACATTTATAATAAGTAACAGAATTCTTACATGGTTCAGTCCTAATCCAGAGTTGATTCTAATCCGAATTTTCCGAAAATTTGTACGAGTTAGTTCCGAAAAGAATAAAAAACAGATTTTTTTTCCAGAAAATTTGAAATGAAGTTTTGAAAAATCTGTTTTTGAAAATTGAAAAAAATGTTTTAAAACCATCTTCTACTTCAAATAAAATGTATATAAATAAATATTGAAGATAATTAGAAAGTTTTTTATCTTTCTTCACCCTTTTTTCTTTTTTGATGCGTCCTCAATTTTTTTTTCTACCGAAGAACAGTAATAATATGCTTTGTGATTTTCTTTTTTAAAACAATATGTTAAAATTTAAATTTATGTATTAAGATTGAGAAATTGAATTTTTGTTATGTAGGTAACCTACACACACTTTGATATATGTGTGTTTGTTTTATTTTATACAGAACACACTTATGTTTGCAACTCTATAATAAGGTGATATATATTAGAACCTATTAATATATTGATATTTGGTAAACGATATGTCAAAATATTAAAATTCCGATATCATCCAAGTCTAGTTTTGGCATCCAACATAACCAATCCAATATAGCCATAATATAATTTTTATTTTAAATTAGTATTGAATATTTTTTCAGAACATTTTGTATGATGTTTATAATTTAAAAATTTTTTTTTTACTTATTTTTTTTAGTTAGAATCAAACATATCCTAATACTGATTTTTGCATTGATGAGAGTGATATTGACAACTGTTTGACACATGAGGAATAATTTAGGTTTGTAATACCAGTGGTGGCGAACGCAACTTTTTACTATTGAGCACGGAAGTGGGAAAGGAATTAGACGAAAAAGCAGCATTTAAATAACTTTTTAAATGTAACATCATAGACTATTTTGCCAATAACATAAAAGAACATGTTATATTATAAATTGATAAAACATAATACAAGTGCCTAATCTTTTTTATATATTAAAAATTTATGGACTGATACTATTCACTGCCACGGCCAACCAGAAAGGTTTACAACCGCTGAAGCGGCGGTGGAAGGAATAATTCATACTCACAATCAACAAAAACATTAAAAATTTTACTATGAATAATATTACATAAGCAAAAAGGCTACAGGTAAACAATCTTTTACCCTTTTGTTTTTCGATTGTAGACTCACAAAAGAGAATCAACAGTAAAATAATTCATTATACATTTACAATAAAATGATTTGCAATTAAATAATAATTAAATCCTAATTAAACATTTAATGCATTATAATTCTAATATAGTAACCAGAGATAATTTCGTTTTACTTTCTGGTTTAAATCTTTATATCAATCTTTGGTATTATACAATATTGTTTGTAATTTTTTAGACAAATCATTTTTTCATTTATCAAAATTCACCATGATTTTAAAACGCTGGTAGGATTAAAATTTACTTCTTTTAACTCTAAAAACATTATATTATAAAATACATGGCATACACTATTTTTACAATACAAATTAAATACAAATGAAATATATATTTTGTTGTTATTTACGAATTATTTGTTCCCATTTATATTTAAGTATGATATTATTAATATATTATTTAATAGCATTTCTCTCAAAACTGATCTCTAACGTCATTTAAGTCTACAATTTCGGTTAAATTATTATTTTTCCCATTGGTCTAGTTTATATATCTCCAGTTTAATAAAAATATCTACAATCTAAGCAAGAAAACGCGGAAGCCAATTTAGCTCTCTTACTAAAACTAGGACGTCATAATTTGGCTTACTCTCACTGAAATAACTTAAAAATTTCAATAGTAAAATTAAAATTAAACTCCATTATTAAAGAAAACTATAATTAATTAACTTAGCAGCTATTTACAGTCTGCATTTACAAAACATAAATTCATTCACTATCATATAAAATATTAACCAATTAAAAATGAGTAAAAATAAGTGAATACTCACTGTTTAAATGACTTTTATTTCTTTCAAAACCTTCAGATATCTTTTGTTACTTTCCAAGCTTTTAAAATATTTGTTCAATGATTCGACTTTCATTTTCAAAATATATATTGAGGGAAAAATATAAAAGATTTACTTTCTTAATGTAATAGTATACTATACATTATAGAAGTATATAGTATAGTAGTATATTTGTACTATACTAGTTGTTTATATTATCAGGAATTTCTGGTAGTGATATCATGTTACAGCCCAAGTGTTTTATAGCAGGTAAATATTTTGTCTAGAGTCACCGTTCATCTTCCATACACTAAGGAACATTATTTTTTAACACTGTATGTTTCGAGGCTAAGTATATATTTGCATTTGTATAGATCTCACGCATATCTGCCACACATTTTCCGAAGGTGGGAGACGAAACAGGACGAAACATGCTTGGATCTGTATAGCCGGAAATAAATAAAAATGTGTAACAAAGTAGATAAAGAACGAAATAACATTAAAATGAGTTACATAATATAGGTTATTAGAGATAAATGGTTATTAAAAATTGAGATATCTTCCTACACAATTGAAGATCATAATCGAGAAAATAAAAATAAATTTTCGAATTACTATCATATATATATATATATATATATATATATATAAAGGACTTATCTAACTATTACCAGTCTAAACTTATTTTATAACAATTAAAAGATTAGTATAGATTAAAGAAATTTCGTATCTCCAAATGGAAAGAATTTTTTTTTCTAAATTTCTAAAGCAGCTGCGTTTTGGACATTATCTTAACACTTATTAAAATAAAATAGACGAATATAATTTAAAAACTGTATCTTTAAATAAGGGATAATGAAGTCACTTATTAATTGGGATTTTGAAAATAATAATAAAAAAAATTTCTGTAGTTCGTTATTTAGGATTAAAGGTCTAGAATTTCCTTGTGTGTTATTCTCAGTATCATATCTATAATGGAAACAATTTATTCGAGAGCGGAAATGCTCGCAGATTGCGCTGTTTTCCTGTAATTACTGACTTTTTATACCAAAAGATTCATTATCATCAACGTGTAGTATAAATTTTGAGAAATTAGGATCTGTACAAGCAATTACCACAAGAAATTGGTGTACGTGTATATCCTTCGTAGATTATTTTTGAGTAAATATAGGTGCAGCCTCGAAACTACAGATGTTGCAAACTTGGGTTGGCTGGCGTGACATTGAAAGAAGTTGGTTAGATCATTGTCTTAGATATTGCGGTCTTCAGGATAGGTAATTCGATCTTACATAGGAAATGCTACTACGATAACCTTTCATGCGTAAACCTAGAGAACAAGTGTATTGGGTTCGTTTGGGTGCTGTCAGGGGAAGGAACCTGGAGAGAAAAAGAAAAAGATGAAGCAGGCAAGGAGATATCTTCCTGTGGAATGTGGTAAATGTACGCGACACACGATATGTTTGGAGAAGAGGAATAGAAAGTACGATAAATATTTTTATACCATCCTATTGATCATCCTTTCCTGGACAGAAAGTTTCTTATTGTAGTTTTGAGTATAATGAAAGTTGTTTATGAAAATACTGTCTATTACCATACGTTCTTTCATCCTGTGTATTTTCTTATTTACTCAATGTATTTTTAACCTTTTTACAGTGATAACAGCCTTTACATTTCACTTGTTTATAACGATATTTTGACATCTTTAAAGAACAAATACTCTTTATACATATATAGTACTTTAAAAAACTATTATGGAGCAGTGAAAAATTTTTGTTGGGAAAGTCAGCGGGTTCCCTCCTCCAACTCATGTCTAAAAATTAATGTAGTAATCCTTATGCAATGTATATATGTAACAATCATCATGGGGGTTACTACCGCTCCATTCTTACCTTCACTACTCTACTGATTATATACATATATGTACACATAATTTTTTTAATGGAAAAGAGATATCTTATGGTCTCGTAGATCTAAGATGGGCAGTCTTGGATGCATGCAAATTATATATTAAAATAAAAATGTGTAATTTAAAATATCTCAAGTCTATTAACGAGTCAAAAAATGAACAAAAATTATCTTTTTCAGCATTTTTAAAAACTTTTTGGCACTTCTTTCTAGTTGTCAGAATATTTTCATCCTCTGTATTCGAATCAAAATTTAGAGTGTTTCGTGTTCGCAAGATATCGTACAATCGTAAAATATTTTAGTAACAGTACAAATTCTTTCACAAATTTAAATGATATTTTGATGATATTATAACTTTAGAAAATATATATATATATATATATATATATATATATATATATATATATATATATATATAGATAGATAGATATAGATAGATAGATTGATAAATAGATAGATAGATAGATATGTTTGAGTGTGTGTGTGTAAGTTATTACACTAGTATGCGAAATACCATAAAGCTATTAGAAAAAGTTTCTAAGATATGAGGAGCATAATTTTTTTTTAAAAAGCTTATAGTTAAAAATAAATAGGACGTGGCAGGTAAAAATAATTTAATTTGCTACAACCATCGTTTCATTTGAAATATAGCAAAAGTAATGCTATCAAATTGCAGAAATGCTTACAATTCAACACAATTACTGGCAAACTATGACTGTTTAGAGTTTTTATCCAGATCGCCGTAGATTTTGAAACAATGATTGAGACATTTTCAGTGTCAATGTTTAGAAAAAAATATTTAAGGGCGTATTCAGTTTTTGCATAGGTAAAAAATTCATTTTGAAGAAAAGTTTTATTTATTTATTTTGGCATATGCAAAAATTTCTATAAAATGGTATTTATTTTTGCAATTGCAAAATATAATTGGGAGAATTTTATTGAAACTTTTTAAAATTTTGGCACTTAAAAAGCATCAATATGCATAAATTTCCTAAAGGATTCTTATGTTCTTTTATATTTAACTTTAAAAAAAAAAAAGAAATAAGATTTTAAGGAGAGTTTGAATTTGCTGATTTCGAATTCATATTAAGTACAATAGAAGTGTTTATTCTTGACCACTTCATCTAGAATTAGTCTTCAAAATTTTTAGAAATCGAATTCGCTATATCGGGGAGTTCATTATTAAGTGGATTCGTTATAATAAGGTTTAACTGTGTATAAAGAAAATGGATATTTTGAAGATCTAATACTCTTAAAGCCTCTCATTTTGTTTCTATTACCATAATGATTTGGGTAAGAAAAAAACCTACTACAATACAGTGAAAAACTGCAAAACCGAATTTTTCGTTCGCTATATCTGGGAGTTTGTTATTAGCTGGATTGGTTATAAAATTTTGAAGATCTAATACTCTTAAGACTCCTCATTTTGTTTTTATTACCATAATGATTTGGGTAAGAAAAAAGCCTACTACAATACAGTGAAAAACTGCAAAATCGAATTTTTCGTTCGCTATATCTGGGAGTTCATTATTAGGTGGATTCGTTATAATAAGGTTTAACTGTGTATAAAGAAAATGAAAATTTTGAAGATCTAATACTCTTAAAACTTCTCAGTTTGTTTTTATTACCATAATGATTTGGGTAAGAAAAAAGCTCTACTACAATCGTTGTTATTTATGTATGACTACAATAATAATAATTATTATTCTTTTTTTTTCTAGGAAAATCATTTGAACTGTTATCACCCCATTCGGCCCCCATAGGCTATGTCGTTTCACCGTATCCTCATCCCCATAATGGATCGCTCGGTCCGGTTTCAATGGTAAGTACTCAGCTTTTTTATTTTCGTAATGCTCGATTAACGTGATCTTGATGATGCCAGCGAACAATTATCTTATGTGGAGGAGGCTTACTGTCCAGTATGAACCTGAGACGCATCTCAACTAACGTTACGTTTAGGGAAATTTGTAAGTTACACTTTGTTTCAGCATATAATGTTCCAATTGTATGTAAAAAGCTACAAAAAAGAAAGTATATTTGTAAATTTTCTTTTAGATGATTTTATATGAAGATCTTTTTTATATTTTGCAAAATTTTGTTCTGTGTCGTCTGAATTACTTAGTTTTCCGTTAGAATTGTGATCGAAGTGTGTTTATGTTATTTGTACATTCTTAAGGAATCCTTTTAAAGCTCTTCGACTGATTTTCGGAATAAGTGATTTATGTGTTTTAGTTCATGCTGGATCTTTACGGTCTAATGTGAATCCGAGGTATATTTCAATTACAATTTCGTTTAGGGAAATTGAAGAACTATAATATATTTCAGGGTAAGCAGTTCCGATTTTATGTAAGTTGCTCAGAAAAGAAAGAAGATATACTTATAAATTTTCTTTTGGGTGAGATTTCTCTGTTTTTCCCACTTACAAAATCGTTGTTTTGTTCTGTTTTTATTGTGTTTAGATTCTACTTGTAGACCCAATTATGATCGGTTTAATGATCTTTGATTGCTTGCTTGAATGAGTCATACAGGATTATAATTTCTGGTTTATACTGGAGTCTTATGATGAACCCGAGATGCATCTCAACTGATGTTACGATTAAGTGAAATTTGTAAGCTATATTTTGTTTTAGGGTATACTGTTCCAATCTTATGTAAGGTGCTACTGAAGAGGTGGAAGGCAAATTTGTAAATTTTCTGTTGGATATTTTAAGTAGATATCTTTTTTGCTTATCGCTTGCAAAAAAATCGTTGTTCTGTTTCGTTTGAATTGTGCTTAGTTTCTGTTAGAATTATGTTTAGTGGGAAAAACAGAGAAATCTCACAAAATCGTTATTCTATTCTGTTTTAATTGTGTTTAGATTCTACTTTTAGACCCAGTTAGGATCGGTTTAATGATCTTTGATTGCTTGCTTGAATGAGTATTACAGGATTATAATTTCGGGTTTATACTGGAGTCTTATGATGAACCCCAGATGCATCTCAACTGACATTACGTTTAAGTGAAATTTGTAAGCTGTACTTTGTTTTAGGGTATACTGTTCCAATCTTATGTAAGATGCTACTGAAGAGATGGAAGGCAAATTTGTAAATTTTCTGTTGGAGGATTTTATGTAGATATCTTTTTTGCTTTTCGCTTGCAAAAAAATCGTTGTTCTGTTTCGTTTGAATTGTGCTTAGTTTCTGTTAGAATCATGTTTATGTTATTTAAAAATGATCCCAAATGAGTCTGCATCATTTGTGACCGTTTCAATGTACATTGAATGCTTGCTAGGATGAGTGACATGTGATTATTTAAAATTAGGTATATTACATTGCTTATTTACTGCATATGCTACGGTAACCCGGATGGTTATCCGTATGATGAAGGGTTCCCCCTTTTTTAGTTTATTCAAGAGATTCACAAATATAACACTTCCGTCAGGAATACGATTCAGTGCAGACTACATTTGACTTTAAGAAATGAAACGCATGTACAACGTTTAAATACGAAAGATACACAAGAATTATCCAGATATCTTCTATAAATTAGTACTTTGTTTTGGTTTAGATAATCATGCAATTTTTATATCGTGTTATACAAACTCAGGTTCAGTTTCCTTTCATTTAACGTTGAATGATATTCCGACTTTCACTTGACCTTCATTACATAAACTTCTTGGTACCAGACCGAGGAAAATTAAAAATGTTAAAAAATTGTTCCATCTTCATATCCTAAGAATAGCCTTAAATATTCCACTTGGTTAGTTGGTTAATTCGGAATTGTACGGTTAATTTTTTTTCTACAATAAAGTTGATTGAAATTACCCGAACAGTTTAAATCTGATCCTAAACGTCTACGAATATTCATGCCAATAGATGAACTTCAAAACATGAACTTCATAATCGAAATCTATCTGGCAGGTGTACAAGCACTCATACATACACACACGTACACATACATGCACACAGACATACACACACACACACATATATATATATATATATATATATATGTTTTGTGTGTGCATTTATATATGCATATATATGCATGAGTGTACATATATATATATATATATATATATATATATATATATATAAACAGACACACATATGCACATGGATACATGCATACAAACAGATGTACAGATTTATATATATATTCATATATTCTTTATTTCCTTCTAAGTTTGTGTTTAAGCATTTTTTTATACTATTCATGTTAAATATTTTTTTTTTAGAAAATAATATCTAGACTGTTTGCAACTTTATATTTCGGTGTTACCATATGTATGAACTTGGAATAAAATACAACAGGTGAGGAAGAATGGCCCAAATTACTACGTCAGATATTTGTTGAATTTTAAAAACTATGATTAGTGTTCTTGCGATACCTACACACTCAATTTTAATTCAAGAAAAAAATGTTAGAAGAACATGTAAGCACCATAATAATAAAGTTCCAGAAATTGTTCGGATGAGGAAGATTTCCAGAATGATTTCAGTACTTATCGATACACAAATACATACCTTCCACCAAATAAATATAAACGAATAATGTTGTGTCACAAATACCGTATTCCACCATCGAAAGCTTATTAAAATGCCGGAGTAACTTCCACTGGTTCTTCTTTACAATCCACAGGGTAGAGAGCAGAACATTTTCTTGTGCAGCAGTCTGGAAATGGGAGGGAAATTTTATAAACGAATAAAATTGCATAACTTACTTTAAAAGTATATTTGGGGCTATTTTGGCTTCCCCGATTCGTGGAAGATAAGGCTGGATGCAGATCCCTTTTATTGTTATTTGGGGAGAAAACTTACTGTGAACTGGCATGCATTCTCTTTGGTCCTATGATCTCTCCACTTCCTCTTCTCGTAGTTCTTTATTATTTGATTTTTAGTTTAACTAATTCCTACATAAAAACAATTTACAAGGAACTTTTGTACTGAAAAATTCTTTTATGAGACTTTTAGACCGACAAAGTTCGATTGTTTTTCCCTTTAGATGTTATGATATTCGAAAAGAAATAGTTTCCTCTACCAGGGTATATATATATGTATTATATATGTAATAGATAAAAATTATTTAACTGTAATATTTCTTTAAAGACCTCCTCTCTCCCATTCTAATTCCTTAAAATATTTTTTACAAACTCTAAATGTCTTAACCAAAGGAGGGTTCTCGATTTAAAATTCTTTCAATTCATTTCCCAAAGCTTTCTGTCCTATAGATGTAAATTTTCTGTCTATTTAACACGTTTTCCAGCTGTCGCCGGCCAATTGCTCCGTATTTATTTTTCCTGATCTTAACAGTTTAATTTGCTGACTAAGTTTCTTGTCCCTTGGAAAATTCTTTCTGTCTTTGCTGTTGGTACACCTCTGTTCAAGCAATGTGATTTTTGTGTCTTTCTTTTGTCTGTCTTTGTCTAGTAAAGATGTCTGTTTTAACAATTTTAAAATAAAGTTTAAATTCGACTTGTGCCTTTCCCTTCAATGGGGCCCGACTGCTTCTTACGTTATTACTGCTAGCTTCATAGCTTTCTCCTTTCACAGTAGCCCGGGCAAGTAAAAGAATAAGGGCTATATAATTATTGTGACCAGAGGAAATAATTTTTGCATATATATATATATATATATATATATATATATATATATATATATATACTCGGTGCTGAGTGCATGAGCATGTGGCAAGCTTCCAACTACTCCCCAGATCTCACTAAGATATGTTCATACTCTGTATAGAAGAATTGACTATGTCATTTTAAAGGTAATAGTAAATAGGTCATGGTAAAAATTTCGTTACATGATTTCTTAAGTTCAGTTTAGGTTTCATTATTTGTAAGTTTCAGATGTACGTATTCATATATTCTAAAGCTTTCTAGAACAATCATTAGAAATATTTCAAGAGCACATCATAATATTCAATTGCTTTCATATTTAAAGAAGTTAGGATTGGTTAAACATTTTGTTTTTCAATTAAACAATTTGCCATAAATATGTTTTATGATTGTTTTAATTCAATTATACATTATATTAACGTGGTTCTATTATAACTTTTCCTTATCTTTTAATTTTTTTCAAATTTTTCAATTTTTTTTTATACTTGGAGCGATATTGTTTGGATTTGCCTACGATGTCAAAAATTCTACGGGTGACCCTGAATGGTGCTATGTTCCTTTAACAAAAAAGTTCACATGATAAAAATCTTGGTCTACTTTGCGCTATTTAAGATTTGGAGTCGCGAAATAGGCTCTTATTTCCGCTATTATTTCACTAGTAAAGAAGCATTTATAACACATATTTATTTTATCTGAGAAGCCTTTCAAAAACTTGGGAAATTCTCTTTTTTTCTGTGGGAAGCTTCAGTTTTTACCATAAGTTTTTAGAATCTCCTTAAACTATCAGAACTGTTTCCAATGTCTGTGTGTGGTCCTGGTACTTCATTATCCGTGGTAACTGAATCACCGTGTTATAGGTGTATTAGTATAAGAATGTGCCCTAGACACCCAAAGGCTATTTTCTGTCAAAGATAACGGTTTCAAAATATTTGTTAGAACACGTGGACATGACTGCATTGGTCATGTATTACACAACTCGGTGGTGTTTCGCAGAACCGCGGGGAGGCGACAGCTATCTACTTTGTCTAGATAAAAAACTGTTTGTACTTTGCATCGATGCCGATAAAGGCGAATTAGGAAGATATTCGGTCGACTCATCCATCTTTTCTTGGCGATAAAATAGAAAGTACTCTTGTGTTTTTGTGAAATGCCCCCACCTAGATTAGTTCCCGCTTTCTCTTTTATTTTTCTGCGAGATTTTTTTTTCACAGTCAAAATATTTACTTTCCGGGTAAATGGATCTGTGTACACAAACTTCCCTTTAATACAGGAAAGGAGAAATTGTCAGTGACATTCATTGTACACGTTTATGTGGGACATTTCCTTTTAAATGCGTATTTGGGCTTCAGGGTTAAGTTGTATGTCAATTTGTGATAGGTTTAATTGTACAAAAGAATTGGTTATAATTTTTCTTTGTGTAATGAAATTAAATTACCTGCTCTTTCTTTACCAAATATCTTGGATTTCGTATTTTATTACTTTTTATATACATAGGTGTGATGTGAAATTCTAAATGTCATTGTATACATTTAAATTCGTAATTATTGCTTAAATGATAATGCGCATCTCCACTGAGGTACATTCAAACGTACAAAACTATTAATTTTCACAAATTCCATAAATGCATTTCATAATTTCCTGAATTACCTCTCAACAGTGATTATTCACTTATTTCTTGCAATGAGAGTGTACATAAAGATTTCTCCTTCTTAGGCATTATTTCCAAGTTGTTCCCAAATTTCAAAAACGGTTTAATCACACGAGTGTTGCCACATACTACAAACTAAAAATACAAAAGTTTCTTTTATTTTATTTTACAGTGATGTGTTATTTATAATTTCTGTATGTAATTATGGAAAATATTAAAGTTTGTAATGAGTTAATTCTTTTCTAATAACCCTGTATTGACACTAGTTAGGGTGGGGGTATTAAACATTTAATTACAAAAGAAATGCCGTTATATTTTGTAGAACTTTTAAAATTAATTCCTGTTTAATTATCTGATAAATACATTTAATTGGCATATTAATGTTTATCACTTGGATAAATCGTAATTCATTTACACTGCAGCATCCAAATTATTACTCCTGTTTCATCTCTTTTTTTTTATTCAAGAATGATAATTTTTTTTTCTAATGGAAATGCATAAATTTCTACCTTACGAGTTTTAATGAACTTATGAGGAAATCTTTATGAAAAAAAAAAGTTGTATTAAATATTAATGTTTTTAGAAAATAAAAAACTGTCGCAGTAAATAAGTGTTAAATATATAATTCATTAAGTATTTCACATTTTATTCTAACAGTTACTTTCTAATCGTTATTTAATGGGTTTAGGAACATTTCATTAGAATAAAATGAATGTCTTATTTATTAGGTTATTAGTTATGAGAATGTATAATTGACTTTTAATGGACTCCGCTGTTAAGAGTTTTCTCACATTTATAATTTTATCTTTAACGTAACGTACTTAATAACAATTAAAATTAATTTACTATTAAAATATTTGGGGAACTGTCGTTTCGTATAACTTACACAGCGATTTTTACCGAATTATTTAATAACTCTTGAAATGTATGGAGAAATGTATATAAATGTTATTTATGTGCCTTTTGCAAAATTTTATATATAAAACAATTAATGTAGATACATTAAAACACGATTGCATATTGAGTTGCAACCTACAGGTATAAAATTTGGTACAAACGTTCTCTTATATTGTTCAACACTTCTCGAAGCCTTTCTCATAAAAATTCAATTTATTTTTTAATTTTTTAATTTATTTAATATTTAATTCATTATAATTTTTATGTTTTTGCCATCAATATTTCTTTATACATTCATTAGGGTTTTCTCTGTTTTAACATTTTTGCTGCAATTACCAACAAACGGCTTTCGTTCGTAGTATAATTTTAGCATCACCATTTCATCTCTAGATATGCCTACTTAAGCGTGCGTATACAACAGTAGAGGTCAAATGGAACCCGTCAGTAAAGTCTTGCACCCCGTATATGAATTGGCGAATTTTTTAATTGAAATAAACATCTCATTTATTATATTAAATATAATATTACTTGAATTGTGTATTGATTATTATTTTAAATATGCACATTTATTTGTGTTTGCGTGTGTGCGTGCTTATTTTTAAAATTTTCTTTTTTCTATTGTATTGTATTGTAGTTTCTTAAGCAGTATTTAATGTTTGCCATTTTAAAATCACACATTATTTTCTTTTTAATTTTTTATTTTACTAATTACTTTTTACTCGTGCGACAGTATTTTAGCAAAATTTTACAGGTTTTTAAACAAGGATTATTATGTTAGTGGTTTATACTTACTCTAAAACTTAACCATTTAATAAATGTAAAAAGGATTTACATTATTTAAGTTAGCATTTATCATGATACACAACAACTTTAATATGCATTATATAGTAAGATGTATTTCCTCTCATTGATATACTTAAAACCGAAGAAAGCTAATATTTAGCTCCAATACGAAATTAAATTTTAGTTCAGCTTATATGCTTTATAACTGTTCCCTTGTACATATATTATGTTGTTTTAAAAATACACAATTAACCCCTTCCGGTATGATTTAATAATGAAAAACTGTGCATGAAATAACCATTTAATTTTTATTTAAAAAACTTGTTTCGATTTACAATTCTTATATAATCTTAATTAAAATCCACTTTTTACATAGTGTTAAACAGTATCAGAAACAGTAAAATTAAGGAAATATCAAAGCAAAACATTAATAAGGTATACAGATAATAGTCTTCAAGCTAGTGGTACTTTTCAAAACAAAGTGCAAAGGAATTCTTAATTGTTTACACCGCCAAGTTGTCTCACTTTTAATTTGATTCTTGTAACACACACGGCATTTCTTAGTAGGTTTTCTTTTATTCTGACTCATTAATTTGGCAATGACTTGTACCAAGAAATTCTAAGTAAACAATATGCAATAGTGATTTGTGATTTTCACAAGTGATAAAAGTGTTGCCAAATTCAATACACTGGAAATTTTAAACTAAATTAATTATCATATTTAACAGTAACTTTAATCGCATGACGAGTGTAGCTCGTCATTGTGCGGTATGGAATGAAAAACTAATGACGAGCTAGACTCGTCATTTTACCGGAAGGGGTTAAGTTGCAGATATAGAATCGCGGGTATTAAATTTAAGACTGTAGAAATTCATTTTTGCCGAAAACTCAAACAGATCTGTAAAAAATAGTGATTATGTTCACTTGTAAAATTCGAAATTAGTGACCTAGTGGCCTTTACTTCCGACGTACAGATATAACACTTTTTTTTGAAACACTAAATTTATGCTAAAAACGGATGTTCAAAAATAAAAGGAAAAATAATAAAAATCCTATCCGTCCAAAAAAGACTGAGAAATATCAGTCATATTTTCATTTTAGATTTTTCCTCTCTTATTTATAAATGCATAAATCGATATTTAGTATTTATAATTGTGATCTATTGCTGGGTGAAATAACTAGTTCTTACTTTCATATTTAATAACACTAGTTTCTTCACCAGAAAACAACTTTTAATACATTTTTATGATATCAGCCCAACAGGAAACCGATTAAAGAGAGTATTGTTTATAAGAGAGAAAGCTTGACAAAAACGCCGAAGTTGATTGAACAAGTTTATCTTTTGCTTCAAAACGGACAATGCTTCTTTGAACAACAGATCAGAGTAAACAAACTGATACTAGGGCTCTTTTATCATGTATTATTGCAACTTAGGTTTGAAATTTACTAGAATATTGCATATTTATTTTTTTCCAATTGAGTATGTTTATTAAAGGGTGGTTAATGAATTCATTTTCCTAAAGGTCAAAGAAGAAAATAATAACAAGATATTTCTTCCATAGTGGAAACTTCAGACTTATCCATATGAGAATATTTATAATAAAATATGAATATACTGACTTCCTTTTGGAAAATTTTTGTGACTTTTTAAATCCTTACTTCCCCCTTATCAATTCATATTAGTCTTTGTGACGCTAATTACAAATAACCCATACTGAACATCGATAAATAACTAATTCATTGTAAAATAATTATAAAAACTCTAAAAGTGAGTCAATAATATAAAACATTGTTCCACCAGTCTATTTATAAAATAGTTTTATGTTATTAATTCTCTATTTAGGTCAACTATCGAAGTATAAATAGCTAAATATAATGTATTTATGGTAATTGTTGTTAATTAGCACTAAATAAAATTACTCATATCTGTATTTCCCTTATGTAAATTATACTCCGTGTCTACCAGTTCTTATAAAATACAACCATAATAATTTAATTTTTTTATGTTTATTTTCAATAGTATTTTGTAATTGATATAAAGAAAAACACGAGAAATGAATCTTCCTTACCCGTCCATTCTTCAGAAATTTAAATCTATCATGTTTTACAGCTATATTGCTTATGTAACGGTAGTGTTAACATATAAACTCTGTTGTAACCATGTAAATGTAAATGTACGCGTCGGTAGGCTTATTGGCGACTATTTACCTTTTTATAAGTCTTTTCCAGTAGGCTTTATTTGTTTGCAATTTCAATTTATACTTTTAAGATTAGGATAAAACATTATGCCACCGAACTTGAGTTTTCTGAACTGCAATTGAAGCACGAGTTTCAATGCTGGGAGTTTAAGACTTCAAAAGAAGTAAGTACGAGTGGAACATGGATATATTTTTACAAATGGCCACTATGGGAAGGATCTAGCTATCCCAAGGATCTTCAAACGTACTTCCCAAGTACGTTTGAAGAAGTTCATGGTCTTATTGTCTGCATTTTCGCAATTTATATTGGATGAAAAAATAATGAAAGCACCCCTAGTTAGATACAAATTACTGTAGTTTTCTCGGTATTTTACACATGGATGCAATGCTTCCTACGAATAAGAAAAGTCTTCAAGTTCATATATTTGGAAATATTTGTAAAGTTTGATACCTGCTTCTGTGTAACCCTTTTTAAATTAAAGACATTCATTCCATATATAAATATCGTCCCTTCAGTCTTCAGTCTCTTATATAAATGAAAGGTTGGAGTGAAAAATACTGACATGGTACACAGCGCTGTTCATTGTCAATAATAGTGGTAGATATATTTTCTTTTCTTAGTTTACTGTGACAGCAAGATAGCATTGTTATTAATTGACCCTTTTTTTCACTATCTACTTGAAATTAGTGTCTCATTAGCCCTCGTGATCTTTGGACCGTTGGGGACCAATTTGGTTTGGACCAAAAGCAAACCAAAACCTAAACCTTGAAATTAGTTCAAAGTTAGCTCAAATACAACCGTTGAATCTCTTTCTATATATTTAGATGTTACATTATAATCTTTTGGATATGTTTTTAACAGTAATCATTTTTAGAAGGTAAGTTGGTATATAAACCCCCAAAAATTCTCAAATGTTGGCAAGTGAAAGATTTATTTATATTGTTCAATGCGTACTGTGTTTAAAGGTAATAAACCTGGTACTTGTACTACTAGGTAATGTATATATTTGAGTCTTAATTTTACTGTTTTACACCGTGTAACTATTAATAATAATTTGTTTAACTTTTAGAAAATTGTGTTTATTTCCGATATCTAAACCGAAGTACGTCCATTATTTTTAATTTTTTTCATTTATATTGTACGTAATAATATTACTGATTCCCAATCAAGTCATGTAATTTTCATTACGGTATCAGTTTATGTATATGAAACACTTGTTATTTCTACTGATAGACTAGACTTTCTGACTAGAGGTCTTGGTCCCAGGAAGTGCAGGCCACAAAGACCTCTGTGAATACTTACTCCTTCTGTGAATTATTTCCAGGCCCAGTTTTGTTTATACTTTTGAATGTGGAGAGATTTCTGATTGTCTTTTGTTCCATAATGTAATTATACTATTGGCGAAGAGAAGGAGGTGGAGATGTGGGAGCTGTAACCCACCCCCTAAAAAATGTTTATTAATTATCTCTTTTTAAGGAGGTAGAGCTTGTATACATCTCCCTATAAGAATTACTGCGCACATACATTATACAGGTGTCTATAAAAGAACTCCGGGGTTTTGAGGCAAAATATTTTAATGAAATAAAAGACATACATACATGTTTTATACATGACTGGCAAGCTTACATTTTCAAGTTTTTTTTAACACTTAGTAAAGTTCTATATGAGCCCCGTTAGTGGCACGGCAGAAGTCTAAACGGTATTCTACCTCTTCCCATGTCCTGGCGAGCATGTCTGGTGCGACGGTTGCCACACAATTGACTATTCGTTCCCTGAGATGTTGAACATCACGAATTTTCTCTGCATACACAAGATTCTGGATATGCCCCCAGAAGAAAAAATCCAACGGAGTTCTGTCCACTTTCTCTTGAGACACACTCGGCCTACCCGGCGACTTTTGCTTCAAAACATTCCCTGTTTCCTTAAATGCACTGAACCATTGACGAATGGTTTTGTCAGAAGGCGGGTTAACACCATAGTTACGTCGAAAGTTTCTTTGTACGGTAACTACAGACTTCGTTTCTATGAGCCAAATAACACATTGAGCCTTTTGTTGCGGAATCGACATCATTTCAAATTTCGCGACGTCATTTCAAGGTCAACGCCCTGCAGCGCAGCCAATAGTTCATACAAACATTCCCAAATGACATGAGTAAAACTTTTTGAGCTACTCTTTTCAGAGAAATCGACTAAATTTTGCTATCTTTCATAGTTAGTGAGATATGAATTTTTAAAACCCCGGAGTTCTTTTATAGACACCCTGTATATATATATATATATATATATATATATATATATATATATATATATATTATATATATATAAAGATTTCTACATTAATTTTAGTTATGAGTTGAAGGAGAATAATATTTCCCATAGAAAATTTCCCGCTACACTACTGGCTAATACAAAGATATAAAATTGGTACCAATATGACCATCTGCCTTTTAATGTAGTAGTAGCAATGTCTGATAAGAAATTTAAAACAGCTTCAGAAATTACAGTATTTTAAATTAACTATTCTCATATAAAATTAAATTGTAATCGAAAAATGAAGAATTTAAATTCCAAACCCAGAAAAATATTATAAAATATATAGTTGTGAATTGTTGATATTCAATGAAATTTACAAAGCTCTGGGGATCATGATATAACTTCCATGTTTCTAGTCATTCATTTCATTAGTATTTTATGATTTTAATTTGATTTATAGATGAAAGAAATTTAATTAAATGATGATTAACTTAATAATGCATTTTTTGAAGTAAACTATATAGCTTGTAAGAAATAAATGCTATACATTATGAGAAAAAATTTAAAGTTTCAAATTTTAATTTTTAATTAGCATACATTTTGATCTGAAACAGCAAAAGAAAAATAATTTTTCATATTTTCCAAAACATGAGCAGCTCCGCCTATGAAAACTATCACTGTGTATTATATGAAAACTGCAAAAATTAAATTATATCATTTAACAGGTATCTTGAAATAAGAAATTATCGTACGCGCATATGAAGCTGTATAAATCCGTCTGCATTCATAATAAACGCGGCTAAATATTTTATGATCGCTTATTTGAGACAGTATTTCAAACGGCTACCGAAATAAATTTTTAAATGGGTTTTCTAGATTCTTGGTACCTATGCTTATGTTTCGAAATAACTTCGCAAAATTATAATGAACCTATATTTTTATTGAATTCCTTGTTCACTTTTTTTTTTGTTCATTCTAGAAAAATTTCACGCTTGTAGTCGTAACTGTAATCAATGCAAGCACTTTATTAGCTGAAATGCTCACATTTAATCAAGTTTGAAGCAAAATAAAAATAAAAATCGATGTTTACGCACCGAGAATGTTTTTGCTGGATTTTATTCGATTAAAAGCGGTATTTAACTTCACATACTGCGTAAAAAAGTCTGCTCGTCTAATCAGAGATGTGTTTATTTAAAACTCTGGTGCTTTTGAATAATTTATTACTATCACGCTTTGTATGAAGACTGTTTTTTATTCTTTTTCCTCCCCATTTCTTAAAGTATTGCCATAGGAAAAGAAGAATTGCTGTAAATGTTCTCGATGATATTTTCTTTTCGTTCATTCGTTAAATTTTATCAGTGAAGTGTATTTTTTAAGCGTCATAAGGATATAAAACTATTTTGTAGTCTTATGTGCACAGCTATAAATACATTTCATCTCACTTGTTTGATATTCAGTTAGAATGAATTTGAGTGTATGTCCAAAACACGAGCTGTAATGCTTTGCAGAGTATTTTTTTAAGCATCATAGAAATATTTTTATTTGTACTCATTATGTGTACGTCGTAATATATAAGTTGGATAGTTTCCTATAGAGATTGATTTGATGTAATATCCTGACTGATATATGCAATTTTATTAGATATCTCATTATCTTTATCGGTCTAATATCCTTAATTTCTTTAAAAAGTTATTAATTTTCAACGTGATTAATATCTATGTACATCGGAAGTAAAGGGCACTATGCTCATATTTTAAAACGAGATTTTTGCATTTTCCCGTGTCATTTACTTCAAAGATGTTAAAGCTTTTTCTTAAAAAATGGCCCATCTCTAATAATTCTGAAAAAAAAATTTTTTTATTATGCTCTCCTGTGAAATCTGAAATTTGGGAAGTAGTGCACTTTATTTCCGATGTACAGACGTATAGTACAAACAAAAAATTGCAAAATATAGCTATCATTCATTATTATTATCCCATAATGAATAAAAATTAATTAATTTACTTGAATTATTTGTCCAAAATTTTCATTGCTAAGTATTTATCGTAGAGGTTTGATGTTATGTATCGCTACATAGGTGTTTTATATTGCCTATGGTAATACATTTTTTAAAGCTTTATGCATTGAAAATATCTTAAAATTTACAATATATATGAGGTCTTTGGGAAAAATTGATGAATCATATACGAATTAGTATTTATAAATCACAAATGCTAAATATAAAAAAGCTGATTAGTATGCAGTTGCAATTAATAAATAAGATGGTACATACGTTTGATTGAAGGCCTCGTCGACCTTTCTCTTTTGTTCTCTAAATAAATCACTTGTCTTTAGAGATAGTTTAACTTATTAGCAGTGAAATCATTAAGTTTACTTTTAGTAGTTTAATTTTATATGTTTAATTTATCATTGATAACTTTATCCTTTTATAAAATTTATATTAATTTTACAAATTTTTTTTACACCCTGCTACATGAAGCTAAAATTTTCTGTTTGAAATTTATTTTTTAAATTGAGCGATAGTGAAAATTGTCTCAGGTCTAGAGTTTTGCTGCAAAAATATCAAAGCAATTTGACAAATCTTTACTTTTTTATCATATGTTTTCGCTTGTGCTTTATGAGCTTGTAGTCTCTCTCCTGTTCCATTCATCTAATTGTCACTACAGGTTGCGCTGTAAAAGATTTTAACTTCAGAAATAGAGTAGATTGTTTATGTAAACGAGTTCACTTTGCGTTTTATGAAATAGCTAGGGGATACTTAAAAAAGAAATCGGAAAAATTGTAATTTGAGATTTTAATATCACAGAAGGTAAAGAAATATAAAATAATCAATAGAAAATATATGTAATCGATAATCAATAGATGTTTCCAATACTTTTTAAAGAATATATCTAAACAGAATAAATTAAAATTACAGTAAAGAGTAAGTAAAATCCCGAAGATTATATGGATCATCAATAAAGAAATAATAAGGAATAAATTAAAGGGTAAGTAGAAAATTTAAAATTCAAAGATAACTAAACGAAGTTATTATACCAATTTAGAAATCATGCGATTTCAATAGTTAAACGTTTACATTTGGAGCCTATTTGTTTGCTGTGTTGAAAGGGCTTAACCTTGTACAACAAATCAACATTCTAATCTTTAATTCACGAATTTTACAGTCAGATATTTATGCGTATAAGCTTCGAATTTCTATTGTCCGTGGATAGGGAATTCAGAGCAGGTAATCTTATTGGCGACCTATTCGTATGTTTCATTTATTGAAAATTGCTCTCTTCAACCTCTAAACAAGATGACGGAAACGGCTGTTTGCATTATTACTAATTGTTTGCAGAACTATAAAAGTAACTTGTGCATGTTTCTGAAAGATAAGGCACCAGCATATCCCTATTTTAGCTCATTTTTCTTCATTTTCTTTTTATAAATATTTATATTTTTAGTATAACGATATTTCACTTGTCATACTTGTTACGTGAAAACTTATTAAGTAAAACTTATGGGGACATAGTACTTTTCGAGATTTAAAATCTTTATAACAACCTTTTTTCCTATTCGTTATAAAATAAAATGCTTTGCTACTTTTAAAAATAAATTTTAATAATTTTTTTAACGACGCTCTAGCTTTAAAACAGTACATTTAAAGTAGTATATTTATATATAAAATATATACACTAGAAGAATCGCTTACCCGCAAGTTAACTTCTGGAATATATATAGTATAAACTAAATTTTGATATATTGAAGTATTATATCTATTTCAATTTGTAAACTAAAACATTAAAAGTATCTGAAAGTTTAAATTTGGAAAGAAAAATTAAATATCATAAAATGAATTTTTTTAATTGGCCTTTATTATTGTATAAAATAAAATATATTGATCATACTGATATATATGAGATTCACAGCATAAAACAGAAAATTAATTTCTATTTGATATAAAAAAATAGTTTCTAATTTTAAACATTCAAAATTTATTTTACGGGTAATTGGATTTCCATTTTTTTCCCTTAGTGTATATATTTTATATTTTTAAAAACTGTATTGCTTTCTTAAGATTAAACACTTTTTAAGGATCTAGAAATATTTTATTCTATACAGAGTACAACTTTTAATTCTATATTGAATCATAAACAGGCCGTTATGAATATTTTTCAGATCGAAAGGTATTCCTCTAAAATGTACGTTCGCTATAATTCAGTATTTTAGATCTTTATTCAAGAAATATCTGTGTAATTTTTATGTCCAGAATTCTTTGACCCCCTCCCTTTTTTTTCGCGTGTGTGAAGCATTTAAGTAAAATTTTTAAACGATGTTGTTAAACTTTATACAATACCAATTTATGACTAATATGGATAATATAGGATTTACAGTTCTAGAACATATGGTTCAAATTCATTGTTTAAATTTAAACTGTTTTATATTTTGTTTATCTTATAATTTAAGTTTCAATTTCTAAAAATGTGCAGTCTCCTTTCTTTATACCGTTATACCGTATTAATTTAATGTAAAATTAATAGTTTGATAATTAAATAAAATATAACTAGAAGAAATGTCATTGCAGCCCAAAAAGAAAGCATTTCATTAGCTAAATAAATAAGCTGCTATAGGAAACCTCAAGTTAATAATTTACAGCATAGGTGTACACAAAGGAGGGCTGATTTCACCCCCCCACACACACACATACACCCTGAACCAATAGTCTGTAACTTTTTAACATAAAATTTACGCACTTGTATTATATTTTTGTAAAGTTACAGTATAATACAAGTGCGTATTTTATTATATTTTGACAAAATTACGGCGCGTCACATATAAAAATTTACGTCTACCTCTCCCTTCCATAAAAGGAATCTGCATACACCACTGATTTACAGAACAGTGAATAAGTCTGTTTGTTGTACGTTTGAAATGTTAAGGCTATTCTAGAGTCATTTATCTTTTTGTCGAGATTGGAAGCATTTTCCCTGATTTTTATCTCTGGCTCTTCGGCAACCTGGAGACCTACTCCGTTGGTGGTTTCTGAAAGGAGGAGGTGTGCTCGACAGGGGGCAATCGGGAAGAAGGCGTGAGGAGGGGAAAAAAGAAATACCAAGTGCGGAATTCCGTTGTACAAAATTTCCTGTAAAAAGCGAGGGTTATTTCTGGGTATAGAAAAAGTGGACTCTGATTTCAACGGGAATTCTGCTTCAATACTTCCATTTCAGTTTGATAATATTTTTTTAAATCGTCCAAATTCCCCCTCCCCCTACAGACGCGAAATTCTTAGTCTTTAGAGAAAACCTGTTGTTGAAATTTTACTAAAGCTTTCTGCGTTTACAGACAGTACTAATCGTAAATATATGTAAAATATTTACCTTTGATTAATATATGAAGAAAATTGTCCGATTTTGTTATAAAGAATGTGACATATAAGTAATAGATCATACATGAATGTGAAATACAAGTAACAGATCACTGATGAATGTGCTTGTCGGGCTGAGACAGTATTAGGTACAATTTGTTGCTCACGGCAGCTGATTGTAGGAGTTAAAGGCATCTTCTCTGTCGAAGAACTTTTACACTTTATGAAAGTCACTTGTTATTTGTCTAATGTACTCATGGACACTGTAAGTTCTCTCTAAGGGCGCGAATCGAAATGAGAACTGATCAGCTAACAGCCTAGTATGTAATGTTAAACGTAGCATTTACTTCACTCTTAAGTGCTGTCATCACGTACACATAAACTCATTATGCATATTTATATGGTATAGTTTATTTTTCTTTGTGTAACCTTACGAATTAAAATATGTTAATATTTATAATTTGGAATATTTAAAAGAAATGAATGTAATTATTATTATTTTTCATTACAGATGTTTAGAAGAGTCATAAGGTTTAATATTAATATATGATATTAGACCTGAAATTAAATAAAGCAGTAGAATTAAAGCAATTCTTTTTCCTTTAATCTAATAACATCATTACGAAGTGGTATCAAGACACAAGGAAATAAAATTGTCATTAATTAATCATACATGTAATTATATGATTTGTGTTACAGTTTCAACAAGATCAAGGACTTTCATAGAGAGTAATAGTTCTTTGACAGAGAATATGCATTTAGCTTTAGTTACACATATAGTCAGTAGAATTTGAAAGATAAATTCTATCACGCGTTACTTAACTACTCTTACTTTTACCTTAATAAGCTTCACTTTTATCTTACTTTAAAAATCCCAACTCCCTATAGAAGTTACCGTTAAGTGTATAGACAGTTACCGTGCCTTACAGCATGTTCTGCCCGCACAGGCATCTCTTGCCAACAAATTCTTAAAGGTTATTGGTGAGCTTAGAGGACAGTCTCTAAACCCCGCTCCTGTTTCATTAGTCATTATCATTATCGGCTACGATTTCAGGACAGTACTTACCACAAACTGTAAATAAACTTTTTTCCAACTTCCTCCCTGATTTGTGGATGACCTTGACTGTACACCCGTAGGAAGGGGAGGTCACTTTCTTCGAAAATGAGAAAGAACTTGGGTAAGGGGGGAAGGAGGAGGAGGACAGCGAACAGAAGGCAGACAACGAGGAACCAGTTTGGTTTTGACCATCTTATCTTAGCAACAACAGATTCCGGTGTCTACTGTTTGCTTAGCCTCACTTACATATGTCGTCGGTACTTTTTTTTTTCACACCCTAAAGACAGATTTCAGCGTTATGAAATCTTGAAGCTTTTTCTTTTCAACGAGAGAAAATTAGATCATGTGATTGCAAGATCTCAAGAAGTTTGGGGCTGTTTGAAAGATTAATTGTAGAAGCATTGTCGCCAAAGTAGCATAATTGACGTTTAAGAATATTTTTTCACACGTTATAGAGGTTAAGATTAAAGTCTTTTGCTAACGTCTCAGTTCAACAATAATTGTATTTCTCAAATCTTTTGCTGTGCAATTACTATTTTAGTTGTTTATAGCTACTGTTAGTTTTGAGTCTAAACACACAACCTGAACCATATTTTAAGCTTTCTATAATGGTTTAATATTTCTTTATTGTAAGTTTGGTGAGTTATAATACATGTTATAAATGTATGCAATGCCAGCTTTAGATGGGAAGGACCAAAACCTGTGCTTGCGTCTGAGCTCCAGGATCACCCACGGTGACCCTTGACCAACGAATTAAATTTCTGTACTCATTAAACACTTATATAATTGCTTGCAATGAACACGTTTTAAAAAATATTAAAATTCAGAGAAATAGAAATAACGAATTAAAATTTCATCCACTACTAGAAAAATAATACATAATGAAATTCCGTAGAAAAAAAATGAAGAAAACCATAAGATGATATGCACAGATAAAGTCTGTCCGCAAGAAATATTTGTTCCATTCCTATAACTGAATAAAATTTAAGTAGGGATCTAACATTCCTTCGTATACGTAATTGTTTAGTATAAGTGATTATGCGTATAAGGGAGTAATTGCTTACACACTTATTATAGGAGTTTAACCTTTATAAGAACTAGAAGTTTGTATATTTATATAACGAATATTTTATAAGTCTGTTTAATATAAAGGAGTTACCACACACACACACACACACACACATATATATATATATATATATATATATATATATATATATATATACATACATATACTGTGGAATTGGGATTTCCATGGGTTCCTAAGAATCAATTTTAAAACCAAATTAAAATTTTTCCCATTGGCACAATGTTAATAGAAAGACAAATTACGAGTATATTGACCCATTTTGTTTCTGCTTAATCTTATAAGCTTTCTTTACTTTACTGTTTTATTTAAGTGGTTAAATATTTCAAATATGATTCTAAAGAAGCAGTTATATACGTAGAAGCATATTAAAAATTTTTCTCAGTTTTGTGAACTGTTGTATAGATCATCATTCTTAGGTACTAACAACAATATTTAGACATGTCTCTGATATGGCATACATACTAAATAAAATGATAAATGAAAAAAGTCCTAGGAAACAGTGACCAAATGCGGCTCTCATATTTATTTTGTAAATATATTTATTTGCGAAATTATTGTAGATAGATTATCAATTTTCGAAAAAGACTGAAAATACGGTTAGGCTACTAATATTACTAGAAATGACAGAGGAATAGCAAATGTATCACAGATCCACTCGATAATCGAGTTTTAGAAACAAGAATTAAAATACTCTCAATAAAGCTACTTGCTATCTAATTTCAATTTTTGATATAACTTATTGCTGAGATTCTATGATGAATTTTGTAAAATCGAAATATCGTCCACAGTTATCTAATTATCAGCTTACAGAACTTCTGCGTACGGCTATAATAAATTTGGCACCCAGTTTAAAATGTTTGACCAAGTTAAATTATTTGCCTTTTTATTATATTTTAACTTCATCTATAAAGTTTTGAAATAATTATTTAAGGAAATTATTACTTTTAATAGGTGTATTTTTATGTGGACTTGCTATAACCCTTGAGATTTTCGTACCATTTAAATAAATCATAAAGAAATTTATATTTTTAATGTTATGTTCGTATTGTCTTTGTTTTTGTAATGTATATAAAACCGATATGCTATTTTGTTTTACCTCATAATGTCCATCATATTATTTTCTCTTTACTTATCCGATATTTCAGGTTCGTCAGAAGTTTTAATAAATTTTCATCATGCACTCTAAAAGCTCAATTTTTAGCCCAAAACTTGCGAAACAGGTCAAATATTTCTAACATTTTACGATAAATGAAATACTCCGGAATGAAACAACCGGAATAGATTAATCACTTTTCCATCATTTTCTGCTACAAAATAACCAACTTCATCCCTTATAGTTTACTTATTTATTTTTTTTTTCACAAATTATTACTGCCCCGTGTAGCAACCTCAGAAATTTTTCGGTTACGTCACGACTCCGTCCCCTCTCGTTGCGAGCACCAAACGATTTTTTCCCCGGCCCTAACCATCCCTAGCGCAAATTTGCGTTGCCTCTTTTTTTTTTTTTCTTTTTGATTTTTTTTTTTTTTTTCATTTCTTCCTTCTCTGGTCTCCTGAAGCTCGTTTGTCTGCCGCATCATAGACCTGTGCAGACAGGTGGGAGTATCCACAAGCCTGGGGGTAAGAAACCTAAAGATCGTGATTACTTTCTTTTTTTTTTCTTTTTTCATTTTTTCTTTTCTTTTTCCGCTTTTCTTTCTCTCTTTTTTTTTCCTTGAGTGGTCATTTCTTCTGGGGAAAGAGGAGGAGCCGTCACATTCTTTCTAGGGGTTAGAAAAAGGTCCGTTTTCGGATGATTTTCTTTTCTTTTCTTTTTTTTTATAATTTTTATTTTTGTTCTCGCGGTGTGTCGCCAAGTTGGCAAGATTTTAAGTAGCTTTCGACAGAAAAGGGGGATGAAGTCAATTTATTATCCTTAATTCGGTTCATACGTTTGCTTAGCTGAAGAATGGACATTTATGTGGTCTTGTATTGCTCTGTACGCATCATGTGATTTTTTGACGAAAAAAAATCACAGTGCGTTTTCGCTTTGTCTGTTATTTATTCACATATAACAAACATTATTTATTCTTATATGAGTTATATTTCATATACACTTATACTGTTATTTATTTATTTATATGTTTATGAAAGTGTTTAAGAAATGGAAGTTATATTTCATGTGAAAATATTTTTTATGAAAACATCCTGGGTTTTGTTATTTATTTATTCATATGTTTATGAAATTGAACACATATTTTATGTGAAAAATTCTCTCTCATTAAAACATGCCCTTTTTCTTGTTATTTCTTTATTCATGTGTTTATAAAACTTTAAAAAAAATTCAAGTGAAAAATTCCTTTTATTGAAACGCCCTTTTTTGTTATTTAAATTTATTAAAGTCAAATTACATGCGAAAAATGCTTTCATTAAAACATGCTCATTTTTTTGTTATTTATTTCTAAAGTAAAATCATATTTCATGCTATATTCCTAATAACTGATAAGTGGAATTGTACTTTTATTATATTAAAAATTTCTGATTAAGTAATGCTATTTTAATTTAATTATAAGTCAAACTTTGGTTGGCGAATAATCATTGTCGTTCCACAATTTCAGTACCTGAAATGTCACTAACAATTTAGATGTAACTTAAAATTATCAAATTTTCCCTTTTTGGCGTTATTTATTTATTTACATGTTATGAAAAATATGTCATATTTCATACGAAGAATGCCTTGCATCATGTGATAATTGGGATTATTTATTTTTAAGTTCAATCATTTTGAATTACGTGATGTCATTTTAAATTAATAATTTAACAAACGTTGATTGGTGAATAATCATATTTGCTCCACAATTTTAGAACATAAAATGTCACTAATAAATTATTGTATTTAACCCAAAGTTATCATTTTTTCTCATTACTTACTTATTTACGTATTTATTAACCCAGGTCCTACTTAATGCGATGAATATTTGATAAGAAGTGGTAATTAGGGATTGTTTTCTGTTAAGTTATCTTGAATTAAACAATGTCAAATTTAGTTTATTAATTAACTAGGTTTTGGCCGGGAATAAACCTTTTTGTTTCACGATTTCAAAGCACAAAATGTCAGTAACAATTTAGTTATACATCAAAATTATAATTTTCTCTTCCTTACGCAAGATTCAAAGAGAAATGTAATCAAAATGGCTGTTTCAAATTTTCCATATTTTTTACTTAGAATTGTTATCTATGGCAGAGATTCTCAAACTTTTTTTCACCGTAGCACCCTTAATGGGCATTGGCTATATTTTTAAAATTAAAGTTCCTTATTTATTCTTATTCAATTTCAAGTGATAAATTAAAATAATTGTTAACAAACTTATGTAACTAATTCATTCTATAGATCCGTGGTTCTTAAACTAGGTGCTGGGAGTTTATGTGGACCTTCGTCAAAAATGGAGAAAGGTTGCTATAAGATGTAAAATTATTAAAAAAAACATAAAGATATTTAAAAGTTGAAATTTAAACTATCTTCCCTCATCCCTGCGTCATTTTTGAAACTTACTAAGGATTGCCTTTGTATTTTATCTCTAAATGCGGCCAATCTTTCTCTACCTCAGCTATTTTCAAACTAGATGGTAAGGCAAAAACGTTTGAGAACCACTGCTATAGATCGCAATCATTATTTAAAAATGAAAAATTGTAGACAAGATGTATCTATTAGATGATTTTTTAAATTTCTTATTTATGATGGTAAAAATTCTAGTCTTGAGGAAAAAAATTGCCCTTAAGTTAAATAACCCGCAAGTAACACTAATGTACTCTGAAACGCCTTTTATAAACTGACGTTTTAAAAGGAACTTTTCAATACTGTTTTTTTTTATCACGTCGAAATTTAATTTCAGAAAAATATTCTTTAAAATAATTCTTTTCAATGTTTAGAACATTTAAAATCCTTGAGACACCTTAAAGTTCCGTAATACCTCGCTGTATCCCTGAGAGAAAGTCGAGGCAAGATGTTACAGTTTGAGAACCACAGTCTTAGATCATTTGATAATAGTTGCATAAAGCTGTCATAGCTACCTAGAATGTTATTTTCTAGGTATTATTCTAGGTATTATTTTCTAGGTTTTTCAGTCTATGTAATAATTTAACATATGAAAATATTAAAAATTTAACTAATTTTAACTTTTATTTGAAATTTTTTAAGTATAAGACAAAATGCGTAGTGTAATTTTGTTTTATGGTTATAGAAGTTGACTCAGTGAAATATAAGAATATTTTATATAGTTATTACTCAGAAAACAAATTTTGGAATATGATGGAGATTATTTTGAAACATAGGCATTAAAATATATTAAAAACCTAAAATGCAGTATTATTTTTTAACATGGAATTACAAGATTGCAAAACACTTCCAAGCTAACAAAATTATCATAATTTAGAGGCTGTGATTGAAATTCTTCAGGCTTTAAGTATTATTTACATTACACATATCACATTAGAATGTAACGTTACTGAATTCCGAAATGACTGAAATTGAGCCGTTCCCACTTTTATTTATTGTTCTTCTATGTTAATATCCATACGCTCTTTTATGATGACTAATTTCTCCTTTCCATATTTAAAAAAATGCAATTTATAAAGTTTCTTTGTAAAATGAATATATGAAATCATGGGCAGATGCTAATCAGCTATCTCATTTCATTTTAACTACCCGAGATAAAATTGACTGTGGGAGAAACATTTGAATATCGAGGGATTTTTAAAAGATTAATTTAAAGTTGTTTTTTGATTACTATATTTAAATATAATTGCATGTCATATGAATGATTTTTTTTCACAAGTATCTGCGACTGATGTTTTTACGAATTTTAAAATTAGATTGAGAAAATAGAATAAATATAAATCTAAAATTGCAGAAGCTAATAATTTGACTATTTATTGCCATATAGATATTTTATCACTACCTTTTGATAAAAATAAGCGTATAATACCAGCATAATTTTTTTTATCAAAAGATGGCATGTGATTTTTTTTATGTGTAACAAAAAACTTCAGATTTTTAAACTACTCGCTTTAGACAGAAAATCGCATAGAATGGCGAAAGCGGTTTAAGAGAATGAATGTCAAAATTATTTAAAACGTTTTTTATATCTGTCATAAAAAAAATGCAAAATTAAATGTAAAAAATTGTAAGCTCGAGATTTAATTTCTGACTGAATAGAACTGGAGGGAAAAGAGAAACAGAAAAAAAAGTTTGACTTAAAAAAAAAAAAAAGGTTGTGCCACGTAAAGCGCTAAACCCGTGTATCTGGCGTTCTGCCCACTTCTCTCCAACGAGCCCAATATTCCCGAATTTCGCCAAGGCCAAGGTAAGTGAGGCAAATTGGTGGAATAAAAAAGAATAAGAGTCAACAAGGGGTAGGAAAACTAGGGAAAGAGAATCTAAAAAGGTCGGTAGTCGAAATTAGAGGCCTTTGAGTTGCTCTCTGTTTGTACAGGACAGTTGGCTCCTCACCACTCCCTAACCATTTTCCGGATGTGTACATAAACTGTGAAATATATGCACCTTTCTTACCGATGGCGCGTGGAGTCTGCTTTTTTTATTTCTATTTATTTTTTTTTTCTTATGAGGATGTTAACGATTTTTCCAGGGAGTCATGTCTTGTTTTCGGCATGAAAAAACGAGTTGGATTGTTGCAAGATAATTTCTTTTAACTCCATGAGTAATGCACATTAAACTGCGTATTAAATCTATAGCTTAATTTTTTTTTTTTCCAACTAAATAGAAAGTGGATTTCAGACTCGTATTTTATTATTCTTTTTAACTTGTTATACCGTTTTGTATTTTATGCTCATTTCAAACAGCGTGTTGTATTTGAGTTTTTATATTTTTTTATTTATATATGTTTTAATTTGTTTTTAATAAAACCGGAGGCAGTACCTCGACAACTAACTGTTTTCAGTTGATATAAGGTTTAATTTATATCCTTGGTTAGACTTTTAAGCTAATTATTTAAATACGCACTTATTTTAAATAATTTTTAAATAATCTGTGGGAAATAGGTTAAGAGCTGTCAGTTTATCTGTACTTTAGTACTACTGTATTTTGTCAAATATACATTATCTACTTATTATACTATTTAAATATTGCTACAAAGATTTGTCCCGCAAAAAAACTATAGCTTAACTAAATAAAAGGTTGATTTTAGACTCTTTTTATTTTTTTTAAGCTTGTTGTGCCGTTTAGAACTTTGTGCTTATTTTAAGCTTCAGATTAAAAAAAATTACTTTAAAAATATATTTTGAACAAAATAGAGTCAGTATCTAGAATACTGTTTTCAGTTGATATATATTTCAATTCATATTCTTGATTAGTCTTTTATGCTAATTTTGCAGACGCTTGTTTTTAATTATTTTTTAAAGAATCTATAGAAAAATGGTTTAAAAGTTGTCAATTTGTCTGTTCTTTTAAACCTCTGTATTGTGTTGAAAAGAAATTATTCACTTATTTTAGTATTATATTGTTATTACGTATATTTGTCACACCAAAATTCTTTAGCTTAATTTTTTTACCGAAATAAATGGTGAGTTTAGATTTGTATACTATTTTGTAAGATTTAATTTATGTCTTTGGTTTGCCTTTTATGTGCAATTTTGCAGAGGCTTATTTTAAATATTTTTTAAAGGAACTAGGACAAAATAGGTTAAGATATGCTAGCTTATCTGCCCTTGATTGCTTCATCCTTTATTTTTTGTTAAAAGTCGTAACTTATTATTTCAGTGGTTAAATTTTACCACATATAATCACGAAGAACTTATTTTATTATTTAAATGAAGCAGAAATTCTGCTAATTTTTGAATTCTTTAAGATTCTTAATCTTTGAATATTTCTGTACAGTTTATAATATTTAAAAAAAAAAGTATAAAACTTTTTGTTGAATGGCGCAGTTGCATTTTTAAGATTAATTTTAAGCATTTTTTACTATTCATTTTATGCTTAATTTACAATTCTGAAATAACAACAAATTCTAAATTTGAAAAAAATAACATTTTGACAATTTTTATTAGCAATCAAAGTTTTTCTGGATTCCTGGTTGTTATGATTAAACTTCAATTACTTCAGAATACTAAGTAAATTTGAATGGTCAGCGAATACGTTATAATTGATATCTACGCAACGTATTACAAAATGTTACACATACAGCTTTAAATAATCCTTAATTAGCCCTTTAAACTCATTTCCTCTTATTAAAGTCTAACGTTTTAAAGTTAAAATGATATGTTTAATGCCTTCGAGATTTCTATTTCATAAGCATTTTGAAAAAGTCTCATGATTTCCGAAAGTATAGCTATCTTAAACCTCAGAGTTAACATATAGTGTAATTTAAGAGAAATTGCGAAGATATTGAAAGCGTATGTATAATTATTTATGTAATGAAAGTTAATTTGAAAGCATCACAGAATTTTTAAGGCATTTGATCGTTAGTGTCACTGAAACAATAATTACCAATACAAGCTTAATTTAATTATTTTAAAAATTAGTATAAATGTTGTTATATCTGTATAAATTATGCTAATAAATAATGATGAATATATTTATATCAAAAGGGTTTTTCAATTCAGTTGAAAGTATAGTTTATTAAATGATCATTTTAATTTGAAATTCTAAAGAAATAATCTTTTGTGCATACATGTGTAAAATTGAAAGAGCTGGGAAAACATACTTTGTTAATACACATTGGTAAAATGTTGAAATATAGGAATGTAAAGCAGCTATTTTTAAACTGTAAACAATCTTTATTTTATATGTCAGTAGATTTTACCGTTTTTTTTTCCTTTTTTTTTCACGTTTATATTCGAAAAAAATTATTTACTGCTTTAAAACATACGTATGCTAATATTTGAAATTTTATGTCTGTACATTAACTGTGACTAGTTTTTTTTTTAACTTCCTATAATTCTATCATTTACCGTTTTTGATAACTCTGTTACTGGCCATTTTTCATAATGCCAATCTCCGAGACAATTTTGATCATCTTTTCTTTCTGATTTGTGTAAATAGGAACCTCTTTGTTATCAGTTGCGTATATAATCTTTATTGTAAATTCCCTTTATTTCACGATGCTTATGAAATAATGAACTCTTTAGCCATATTACGGTCATTTTTAAATACATATAAGTATTTAATATCAGTATAGGTGCGCAAATAAACAAAACGTTTTGAATTAATACAACGATTTTAGTTCAAACTATTTAATACATACAAGAAGCAGCGAGTGACCATTATTCTGATAAAGTTTCATTTTCTTTTTAACTGTTGATTCATAAACAGCCAAAATGAATCAAGCTTTCTGAATAAAACTTAAACAATGAGTATAAATGAGCATAAAGATTAGAGTAATTCAGAAATGTAAGCTACAAATAAATTAACTAATCAAACACTGCTTTGAACAGGCTGTGGAACTTTATTCTGAATCTCAGTAAGTTTAAAAATATTTCAATGTTTAAAAAAGGAAATGGGACTCTCTCAACCTTTATCAAATCGATTTTTTAATTTTTACTTAAATTATATCAGGTATTTTGTCAAAAAATGTATAGTTTTTATAAGAATTGAAAGTCAGGCCCCGATTAATGAAGATAATACAATTTAAACAACCATAGTCATGTACAGAAAATCGTAAAGTTATTTGAATTTTTCTCAAAATACTTCTTTTTCAGTACTTAAGTATGATTGAAAAAAAAATTCCATACTTCTAAAAGACGTGAAATTTTGTATTAAATTTTTCTCTGACAACACTTCAATCAATGAATATAATTTTTTTCCTTGATAAATAAAATAAATAATATTAATTCAGGAAATTCGTAAAAAATTGTGCCTTTTTGATAGAATTTCAAATTTTTTAATTCATTCTATATAATTTTATGCTCAATATAATAGAATAAAACTTATTTCATTTAAAAATAAACACATTTTTATTAGATCAAGATTATTTAATGAATTTTAAAGCAATAGAAAAAATTTTAGGCATACTTATGCATCACCAAGTATTGTAAAACTGTGTATGGTAAGTACTTACTTGATTCTCTAATATAAATAATATAAATAATATTAATTCATGAAAGTCACAAAAATGTGCCTTTTTGATAGAATTTCAAATTTTTTAATTCATTTTATAAAATTTTATGCTCAATATAATCTAATAAAACATATTTTATTTAAAAGTAAACACATTTTTATTAGATAAAGTTTATTTTATGAATTTTAAAGCAATAGAAAAAAATGTTAGGCATACTTATGCATCACCAAGTATTGCAGTACTGTGTATGGCAAGTACTTATTTGATTCTCTGCATTTTGTTAAAATATGAAAACAACGAAGAAGTTTACATTGTAATATAACAGAAAAGGCGTGAAGTCTACTCTAATGTATTATCTTAATTGATAAATTTCGTTCATCTAAAAATATTGAAGTTTTTATGTTTCATATGCTGTAAAGTCGAAAACGTCTCAGTTCCCTTATGTATACGTCGTTATCTTTGTTCACTATAGATAAAATCAAAAGAAGCAACTAAACATACCGGAAATATATTAATAGTCAACGATCTCTTTTCGAGCGCTTTTGGCTTTGGAAAACCCTAACCAAACCCAGAATGGCATCGTAAATTATCTTCCGGTGACGGATTCCTTCAGCAACAGCGAGTACTGCTTCTGTGTATTTTGGGTACACCACCCTACAATTATTCACCTCGTTAAAGAAAGAACAAAACCAAAAGGGAAAAAAATGAGAAAAAACAGGCTTAACCAGATTCCCCCCTTCCTCAGGTGAAAAAGTGGAAACGTAATGTGGTATAAGCATGAGCGTCCCACTTAATCTGGATATTTCGTTACCTGGAATAATGTTGGTTTAATTGTCATCAATCTGTTATGTTGCTTCAAAAAACCACAATAAATAGGCTTTTCTTTCTCCTACTTCTCATACTTTCAAGTTGAGTTCAAATTATTATCATTGCCTATAAATTTTTAAGGTTATGGTCTCAAATTGTGCAACATTTGGTTCAGTGGAAGAGAAATTTATTCTGTGTTTTGAGAAGCCACCTTTCTCAGACATATTAGAATTGCATACAGACCAGAAGCTTATTGTCATCTAGACTTCAACATCCTCTAAATTTTAAAATCTAACAGTTAGTTCTTTGTGAAAGAGAGCAACTACCTAGCAGCAATTGAATTTCATATCTAACAGAATCATGGGAATTATAACAAGTTCCGGTTAGCCATCGTGCTGCTAAAAATAAGGACCGTAGCACTTAGCATCGTAGCATCTAACATTATGCACCGTAGCATCTAACATTTAGGTCTCGGTGAAAGAAAGCAACTACCTAGCAGCAATTAAATTTCATATCAAAAAACCATGGGAATTATAACAGGTCTCGGTTAGCCATCTTACTGCTAAAAATAAGGTCTGCAGCTCCCAATCAACCAACCAAGGGTATTATAAATACTTCCTGAATTTATTATAGGAACCAAAATTTGGACCTACTTTAACGTTTACTTTTGGATACATTAAAAGATTCAATTTTAATGCCTGTTGTTAAGCTTTACAAATACACATTTTGTGACAGTTTCCTAAGAACCTAAGGACATATTTGAATGTGCAAAACTCATACAGAGTTAATGAAATAAAATTACTATTTTTAAGATTCTTTTGAGTCTTGTTTATAATGTGAAAAAAACTCTAATGCATGAACACAGCTGACTATTGCAGACTTCCCATGAAACTGAATATGTTAAGTATGATGCAGGAAATAAATTTTGGTAGTTATTAATGAACTGTAAAAAAAGTATTAAATCAGTTGTTGTTCTGTTTCATCACCTTATCATCTAGTAGGATTGTCTTTTTGTCCATTTATTCCAAGATAGAATAAAAAAAATTCTGGATTTTTTTTCAATTTTGGACTGCGATAACAAAAATTATTTTAGAGAAAGTTCCGTTTTTAATCGTTTTTTATCATTCAAAAGTAGTATGGGCTATAAAATATATTTCTTGTCAATAGATTTTATTTAAATTTAACAAACTAAGAACGCAATAGACAAATTTTAAGAATTATTTTAAATTATTTGGAATCTTCTTCTTAACGATTTCCAGTAATAATAATAGTTACAACATTAATAACTCGTTCATTAAATATTTGTAGAGCTGATTATTCCTATCATTATTATTGTTTTCGTTGAACATTAAAAATTAGTTTTAGGATCACGTTTAAAATATAAAAACAGATCTTTCATAAGTACAAATTCACTAAACTAATAAGTGAAGCGAAGTGGAAAATACAGCAAGCAAGTTTTATCAATTTTGTCTGAATTTTACTTTCACATTTTAAGACTGTTTTAAACTTTTAGAAGCAATTCATATTTTATTTTTTGTTTGTCTTCCTATTTTTCCCCCTTTTATAAAAATCTTTCATTGATCTATACAAATTTAAGTGAAAAATGCAGGTTCATACATACGTGTTCAGCGAAAGAGGCATAACCATTGAGAAACTTTTGGTTGAAGCTTTTATGCTCAAGAATTAAATCTTGATATTTTAAATTTTTATTTTCCCAAAAGAAAACGAGCGTCATCTCCTCTGCCGGTTATATATTTGGAAATTTTAAATAGGATTTCTCTCGTGCTGTGCTTGACCACTCATAAGCCACTTTGGGTTAACTACCCAAGTCTTCCCCGTTTTTATCATCTTTTAAAATACTTGATGAGATTTCGTTGTTGCGCTGCGCTCCTGCTGATTGAGTTAGGTTGCTAAATTCTCAAACTGGAGGGGGTGCAGGATATACCGGAAGTTGAGATATACAGCGTGTATATATGTGTGACGGAATATTTCTGAAATCCTTTTTGTGTTCCAGGATGACATTCTGCTGTTTTTCTGCTGCCTGGATGCTAAGCGTATTTTCCCTGATGCTGCTCTACGAGATATATTTCAATCTTATTTGATCGCCGTAATCCGAGAACATAACAGACAAATTTTAATAAATAGTTTAAGTGTTCCGTTTAAATCGAGACTGAAAGCTATTTACTGCTTTTAAGATGAGGGTAGGAAAATTTGCTTTTTAAATAAAAATGAATATTTTTAATTACTGATGTGGCTTATTTCTGTTTGATCTATAAAGTTTTTTTTTTTTTTAATTTTAACTTCGTTTTATTTTTCTATAGAGTTGTATGTAAAAGACTACATGCAATTCTTATAACCCGGTAATCGCTTTTTTATGTGTATCAACACATTAGGGTAGATTACTGTGATTAAAAGTTGCTTCTTTAAGCTTTCCTCAGCATTTTTTTCAATGCTTTCAGTATTCATATATATATATATATATATATATGTATATATATATATATATAATATATATATATACATATATATATATGTGTGTGTGTGTGTGTGTGTGAGAGTGTGCGAGAGAGAGGGGTCGTGTATGCGTGTAAGATATATCCTATACTCCAACACACACACTCACACACACACACACACACATATATATATATATATATATATATATATATATATATATATATATATATATATATATATATATACATATATATATCGTGATCCAGTGTTAAGGCGAATGAAAAACAGTCTTTCTTGATAATAATAAGTTTATTAAATCATAGTTTCTTTTAAAAGCAAAACTTGAGCCATTTTCATTGTTCGTGGCCGAGCCAAGCGTGGAGAAGGTGTTGACAGCTCCATGTCCACGCGCTAACTGCTCTTATCTGTTTGCAAACTCAAAAAAATCTTCCAAAATGCTTCATCCTGACCGAATTATCATAAAAATTTACGCGAGTTGGGTCTTTTTCATTTATTTTATTATTAAAAAAGAGTTCCCTTTTTAAAATCGTTTATAACTCACGTAATTTCCCACTACATCTTTTTTAGACCTGACATATATATATATATATATATATATATATATATATATATATATATATATATATGACATGTTGGCGAGACTCATTCAAAATCACAACAGAGTTTATATCTGGTAATAAACATGAAATCCGTACAACAGACAGGCATCTTTACAACTTCGTGCAAACAGACAATGTGATCCCGCACATACACTTTTCAAGTAGGGATTCCTGAGGTAAAAGACTACGAATAATCCCTAAGCACAATTGATCACGTGATACAAAATACCCATGTTTAAAGAGAACTCGCTAACTATTGGCTAAAGCAGTCCAGACAGAGGCTGAACTAAGTCTATAGCGTGTCTCGAGGGAAAAATCTGAATTACCGCGCAGACCCCGAACTCAATTTATGAACAAAAGTTATTAAATTAATATTAAAATACGTAAATAAGGGATTTTAATATTACACACACACACACACACACACACATATATATATATATATATATATATATATATATATATATATATATATATGTATGTATATATTATCTAATGTTGTCTATTGAAATAACTTTCAAAATATGAGAATAAGTGGAGCTATAAAAATTGTTTCATTCAAAGCTAAAAGGAGTATAATAATTCATGTAAATCATAAATTAATTTACTAGCCATTATTAATTTAAAACAATAAGAATTCGAGAATAATAAAATTGAAAAACTGTGAAGAATCATTTCAAAAAGGAAAACTAAAAATTCGAATCCGCAAGTAAAATTAAACATTGATACTTTGCAGATTATAAATTTACTACTCCCTACTTTAATAAATGATACTACATTTCATTAAAATAACTAATAGCTTTTAGCTTAACTATATTTAATGTAGTTTTTAAGGCCCAAAGACTTTTTATTAAACAAAACTTTACTTGCTATCCAAAAATAATACACGCCCCCCTTTCAAGTATTAGGAAGTAATTTAATGTAAGTAGCCGGTAAAGATTATCATTATGAATCACTTGTGTTTATTCAAAAAATGTGTGAGTATCCCATGAACTTCAAAAGATATCTGTAATACAGATTTTCCATTGCCTGATGATGTTGATTCAGCCTTTGATGTGAACCGGCAGATAATGCAATATCAGAATAACTCGTTTCCTTCTTCGAGATCGGGGGAAAAGTTTTATGAATGAAGATAGATACTATTTGCATATAATCTGCAACACTTATATCTTAATCCCTCTCACTTCTCAGCAAAAAAGTGTCGACAAGGCAACTTGGTCCAGTCCGAACATACCGTCTTATCAGCCAACTATTCAAATGCGGATCGACCGTAACGAATGTATTAAGTTGTTTAGAGAAACAAAAGTTCGACAGCTTTAGAAGTGTTAAAGATAAACTGATGCATAAATTTGCACAACGTGGCTATTGTTTTGTGCCTTCAGGGGATACTACTCTCTTAAGTATTTTGTAATCTGTGGTTAATAGAATAGCACATTTTTATCCCCTTTCTGGAAGGTTGCACTAATTGCTTGTAATACTCTTGATGTAACAACCTACAGGTTTATTATATGGAATCGATAAATTTTCTTTTCCGACATATGTTTCCAAGTGTTAAGCTTTGTTATCACTCTTAGTCCAACTTTAAATCCCTTAGTCTAGTAATGAAGGTTTTGAGTTGGTATTCATCTCATACAAATCTTTGTTTCGTCTGATGTAAAATATGTTGTAAGGAGAATTCTTTATTCAGCAATATTTACGTCTTTGTTTAGTAAAGCTATTTACATGAACAGATATCTCGATAGTGGCTCTATCATTGAATTTTCTTAGCTTAAGTATCTCAAAGTAAATACATAATAATCTGGTTAACCAAAAGCTCTTGCGAAAGTTTTCAAAGGATAACCGCACACACACCCACGCATATATAGAGCCTTATGTGCATATATATACATACACACACACACACACACACACACACACACACATATATATATATATATATATATATATATATATATATATATATATATATATATATATATATATATATATATATATATATATACGCACAAATAACAACAACATGTCTTTGTTCAGTAAATTCTTTGACAGACTCAGGTAACTTGATCAAAATTCTGATATAGCATTTTCTTAGCTTAAGGATTTTAACTAGTGGATTCTTAGCACTTCACGATCATACTTGAACTACGCTTCTAATCTTCGCACGAATGTAAATATTTTTTATTAACGTAAAAAAGTATTGTTCAATAACAAGTTCTTAATTGTATGACATTATTTTAAGCCCTATATTGTATTTTCTTTTTGTCTACCTGTCTTTCTGTCTAAGGGCTAACAGGATATGTTTTGTAGTAGATCATCGTACTTGGACAATTTGTGCCATATATTCTTAACACGATTGTAAAAGTTCTACCCTTGGACGTCTATCCTAGCGTTGCGTAATATGTTCTTAAGCGTATACGATTAGTTGAACTTAGTAATGCCTTTTTCATTGGATTGTCTTTGGTGAGATATGAAATTTATTTTTACCCATCGTTCTAATATTATAGTTGCGTAAAGGACCATATCACACAGAATAAGATACGCACTGACAGTAGTTTTGTGCTACAGTTAGATACGAGTACTCTATCACGCGTAGATTTTCATCCGGTTACAGCAGGAGACAGTTACTCTAAACGTTGTCAGTACATTTCTTCATATTGGGAGAGACAATAATACCTTCGACCGTTCAGTTATTTTGACCTTATAATGTCATTTTCATAGGGCTATATTTCGAGGAAGATTTGAGGTACAGTAAAATTTCTCTGTATAGTAGACGATTGTGCGTGTATTATTATTACTATACTTACTATTCTTAGCACGATTGTAAATTCTACTCATCGACGTAATACGAATCTGTTGTTATGGAATATTTCTTTAAGCGCATGCGCTCATTTTCGGCTCTATAATGTCATTTCTTGGCGTTCGTTTTCTAGGGGTTGAAGACGCTTATTCTCAAGTGTAAATAAATCAAGAAATATAGAGTCTCTCCTTCTCGTTTCAAGTGGTTTTCAGGGACTGAAAATTCAAACAATTCGAAATTAAAAACTCATGAATTCATTCCTTCTATCTCGAATCGGGCTCCTTTTATTTGTGATTTGTGAAAACACTCCGAGAGTTCGGATCAACAAATAATCAGAAAATTACCCACTTAAACATTAAATTAATTTACGAAAAGCAAATTTGTTTCTCGAGTCGCACGCGACGTCGGCGACTCTGAGTAGATACTTAAGCCGAAGCTTGCGTGCTTTTAATGTCTCTGAAGTGGATTAATTAGCTCAAATAAAGGTTTTTGGAGCTACACCCGTGGAAATCTCGAAATTGTATTTATTAATTTCCGTGCACGCTTCTTTGGAAGTTCCACGTTAATTTTGATGATACATTTTCGATTTGAGAAATTTTGTCGAGTTCTTGTTTCAGATATTTTAATTAATAATTAACATTTTTAGAGGGAGGAGGGATATTTATTTAGTAGGAGCACTTGCAGAGGATGATTTTTTTTTTCTGTGCCATGTTTAAACTAGAAATTCTGCGCATCATATTGAGTGTTTATGTTCTTTAGGATTCGTATAAAAGCATCGGTATGTAAGTTTTACATGATAGACATTGCTGGAATATTATTAAAGGTACTGGAACGTATAATTTAGATTTAATTTTATTAAATGTAATATATTTCTTATTTATATAAGCGCTCTTAGCCTTTTATCTTTAAATAATTTAAGATGAACTAAAAAATGGAATATGCAGACTATTTGAATAATCTTATTTATGCGTTGTTCTTTATGTTGCTATAATTTTTCACACTGAAATGCAATCGAAAATTGAAAATAAGAATGTGAAAATAAATAAATAAATAAAAAATAAAAACAATCATTTTATTGATATTTATCATTTACATGGGATTGTAAGCTATAACACTTACTTATTCAAGTATAAAAATGTATATTTTTTTCTAAATTCAACGTTCTAAATTGTGATTTTTACATTAAAAAAATTGATTTTTTTTGGCCGGCCTTTTCCAAAAAAACTTAATGCACATTAAGGGGTAACGAAAATAGGAGTAATATATAACCCACATAACTGTAGTTTAGAAATAAACAAATTTATATTTTCCTAAAATATTTACTATTACATATTTCAAAATGAAAAACTTATTGTTAAACATTTTTTATATGTACACCTTTAAAAATGTCAAAATATTAATAAACGTAATAAAATATTTTTTGCTATTATAACACTGAGCAATTTAATGTGAGTTAATATATTTTATTACAGGATATTTTATTACATGAGATATTTCCACCCTGGTTTGAAACATGATTTAACTACCAAAAATAATAAGCATCAATGATATTAGGTACAATTATTTAAAGAAGAAATATATACATCAAACGAAGACTTAATTATTTCAGATAGTAATAACAATTTTTACCAGTTTCCAAATTAAGAAGATTTGTTTTGAGGAATAAACCTTTTTGTTACTTTAATATAAAAACTGCTCCCACTTATAAAATAAAATTAAGCTCTGCAATATTTTTCTAATAAAATTATACACACACTCTTAAGAGATTGTTAATGAGTTTTTACATTTTAAACGACTTTAAATTCAATTGTATTTTTATATGTAATAATTTTAATTAATTATGTGCTGCGAAGGAAAAAAATTGAGATTTGATCTAGAATGGGACTGTTGGAATGTAACTACTAAATATGATTTTCAATAAAAACTTATCTTTGCATTCCATTAATCGTGACATTTTAAATGAAATCGATTAATTTTAAAAACTGTGTATTCGTTTACGCTTTTAATATTTAATTACAAAGTTACGACTTTTTACTTAAGTATAGTATATAATCTGTCATTAAAAAGGATGGTGAAATATTTAAATGAACTTAATTTTGTATGTTACTGCACGAACTTTTACTAATGTGTTTAACTTGTGCAAATGTAGGTAGCCCATTTTATAATTGAAAAGTCAATTTACTAGCAGTACTTTGTATAGTTAAATTTTTTTAATCTTCATTAAATTTAATGCTATTATTACACGCTTATAACGGAGTGCTATGTATGCTTTACATAAAGGGTTTTATAAAATTATATTTTATAATATAAAAGTGACTAATATAAAAATATTATATTTACATTATTCACTTTTTAATATTCTTTAAAGTAAATTTAAACAAGTGGATTAACACATTTTTTCAATTATGTAGGCCCTGCAACATGTTTCAATCCCAGTGTAGCTTCCAAAAGATCTATTGAATAAGAAATTTGACTTTTTATTTCCTTCCTTAAAATCCTGTCTGTTAATTATATGTATCCTTCCTCAGTGGCAGGACAGCCCAGGATGGGCCTTAGCCTTCTCTAGAATTCCATACCAGGCAGTCCTATCTTTGGCTCTGAATTTCAAATTTGAAATTTTCAAGGATCTTATGTCTTTCTCAATGAAGTCTAACCATCTAAGTTTTGGTCGTACTCTTATTCGGGTTCCTATTGGTTTAACCGTAAAAACTTTTTTTGTGGATCTATTGTCATTAAGTCGAACTAGGTGTCTGGCCCATTTTAATCTTTGTAAGCTAATAAAATTAATTATATCTGGGTTTTTATATGTTCTGTATAATTCAATATTTGTTCTTCTTCTCCATATACCATTTACATTAATTCCCCCAAAAATACTTCTCAATATCTTTCTCTCAAAAACTGCTAGGGTTTCCTTGTCTCTTTCTGTCAATGCCCAGGTTTCAGCTGAGTAAGTCAAAACAGTCTTATTAGGCATTTATACAATATTATTTTAGTCAATCTTTTAATGTACTTAGACTTTAAATATTTCTTTAATCCAAAAAAAAACATCGATTAGCAGCAGTAATTCTGCTATGAATTTCAACAGATATATTATTTTGTGTATTAATTTCCGAACCTAGGTATATAAACTGCTTTACAGTCTCAAATCTATAACTGCCTATTTCTAAGAAGGAGTGATTATATTCTGATTTTAAACAAGGCATATATTTGGTTTTAGTTTCATTAATGCTCAAATTCATCTTTTTGGCCTCAGTTTCCAGAGAAATAAATGCTTGTTTTAGTGCATCTAATGTCCGGGCTATAACATCAATATCATATGCATATGCAAGCAATTGTACAGATTTGTTGAAAATGGTTCCTCTAGAATTTAAATTTGTATCTCTAACTATTTTCTCCAGTGCAAGGTTAAAGAGAAGACAGGCCAGGGCATCCCCTTGTTTTAGACCATTCATGAAAGTAATAGGTTCTGATAAGCTGTTTACATTGGTTAATTATATGTATATTATGTGATTATATGCAGCTAGAATAATTATGTGCATTACGTGAACTTTAAATTTAAGTTAAGTTTGTGACCTAAAGTTTTAAAAAAAAGTGTGATAGGTACTAGTAAATGCAATAATTTAAATATAATATCTTGTTTTAAGTATAAAACGAACAACTTTTATAAATGGCTATTAGGGATGTTCTAGAAATTTCTTTTCACGACTGAGCGTAGGGAGTTACATTTAACAAGTTTTAATATTGGGCCTTTTAGACAAATTGATACTTAAAACATCATTACGTATGCTTACAACAAATTACCTATGCGGTGTTAACTTCTGCATAATCATTAATTTAAATAACAGTCTGCCGGCTCAACATCCCCTATTTATCCTCACACTTTTAAAGATTAAGAACTATTTAGCATCTCCAGCATTTGTACCTTGAAAGAATCCGGAGAGTGAAATAAAAATAAAAGACCAAGCATGTCTAAAACGAATGAGCCCCCTATTAATCTAAAATAATCTGTTCGGTAATTATTCGCCCGCCTCTGAAAGCACGGGAAAACTGCCCCCCTGTAATCTTTTCCAAAGACGATGAAATATTAATGAATACGGCCTTGAATCCCTTGGTACATAATATTTCAAAGTCGCCTAGTATTAGCTACTCTCTGCTTTGTTCAATAAATCGTTTCCTTCGTTAGGCCGTGAAACAAATTAATATTTTCAGTTGCCGCGTGAAAAATATCTTTGATGAATGTTTTGCTCTTCGGGTAATCTAGTGGACGGACGTAAAAAAATAAACGCTTGCTAGAATTAGGAAGACGCTATTTTGTTATTGAGGAGACTAAATTGCCATGAATATGGTCTGGGAAGATTTTTAAAGCATTTCCTAACGATTAAATTTTATGCATCGTAAATATGATTTGTATATTCACCATTTATAGTACATAATACTTCAAATTCGTCTAGTTTAAGCTACTTATAATAAATCGTTTCCTTCGTTAAATCGTGAAACAAATTGATATTTTCAGTTGCCGCTTGAAAAATATCTTTGATGAATAATTTACTCTTCGGGTAATCTAGTGGACGGACGTAAAAAATAAACGGTTGTTAGAATTAGAAAGACTCTATTTTGTTATTGAGGAGGCTTAATTGTCAACAATATAGTCTTGGAAAAATTTTAAAGCATTTGACATACAGCATTTCTTAACGTTTAAATTTTATGCATCCCAAATATGATTTTTATATTCATCATTTTATAGTACACAATATTCCAAATTCGCCTAGTTTAAGCTACTCTTAATAAATCGTATCCTTCGTTGGGTCGTGAAACAAATTGATATTTTCAGTTGCCCCGTGAAAAGTATCTTAGATGAATATTTTTCTCGTTATGTGATCAAGTGGACAGATGTCAAAAGTAAACGCTTGTTAGAAATATAAAGAAGCTATTTTGTTATTGAGGAGACGTAATTGCCAACAATATGGTCTTGGAAAATCTTTGAAGCATTTGACATACAGCATTTTTTAACGTTTAAATTTTATGCATCGCAAATATGATTTTTATATTCATAATACTTCAGATTCGCCTAGTTTAAGCTACTCTTAATAAATCGTATCCTTAGTTGGATCGTGAAACAAATTGATATTTTCAGTTGCCACGTGAAAAATATCTTAGATGAATATTTTGCACTTTAGGTGATCAAGTGGACGGATGTCAAAAGTAAAAGTTTGTTAAACGAATACTGTTTTGTTTTCTAGGAGAGTTAATAGAAACAATGCGATCTTAAAAGATTTTTAAACTTTTTGACATAATGTATTTCTTAGCATTTAAATTTTATTCAATGCAGATTTGATTCTTATATTCCCCATTTCGTACTCTGTTAAACCACAAAACAAATTTTTGCATTTGACATAAATGTTTTGCTCTTCAGGTAATCTACATAAAAAAATATATAAATAAACGCTTGTTAAAGTTAGACGGATGCTATTTTGCTATTGAGTAGAATTAATTGTAAAAATGTGATCTTGGAAGATTTTATAGCATTTGACATACGTGTTTTCTAGCACTTAAATTTTATATTTCGCAAACATGAATATTCACCATTTTATAAAACGTAGTATTTCAAAGTCATCGCCAAGTACTAGGTACTCTCTGCTTTATCCAAAAAATAGTTTCTTCGATAGGCCTTGAAAGAAATTAATATTTACACTTTGTCACGGGAAAATATCTGATGAATGTTTTGCTCTTTGTGTAATCTAGTGCACGGACGTAAAAAGTAAACGCTGTTTAAAGGGATGCTATTTTGCTATCGAGTTGAAATTATTTACCAACAATAACTCGCTGGAAGAGAATTTGACATGATGCATTTCTACTACTTAAAATTTATACATCGCAAATGTAGTTTGCATACTCAATTTCTGATTTAATTTCATTTGTAATAGTTATCTTTCTATACATCGTCATGCATAAAGGATTTCAAATAGTACAAGGAAATAGTTTCCAAAAAATTATATATAAAAGGAAATAGTTAAAAATTGCTTTGTTCTTACTCATGTAAAAATTAAATGAAAAAAATCCATCGCAATTTTAAATATTTTCAGACTAAAGCAAAGATTAAATTTAAAGAATCTATATATAATATATATATTATATATATATAAATATATATATATATGTGTGTGTGTGTGTCTGTGTGTGTGTGTGTGTGTAATGTAGTAATTGTATATTTAGAATTAAAAAGTGTAAAAGTTAATGGAGAAATATTAATTGTTTTTTATAAATATGTCAAGCGCTTAGAAGATGAATTTAAACGTCGGTGAAACAAAGCAGTATTACCCAGTTTAAAATTTCGTACATTTTTTAAACTTTAAAATGTCTCATTTGTATTTCTTTGAATTTTAAAACATTTTTTCAAACACTGTGTTATTTTATTTGTATAAATAAAGCTATAAATTGGCTATTGTATGCATGAATACACGGCATTGAAACGAATTTTTAGTACAATATTTCATCATTTTCATTACATACCTCAATTGCATATTTAAAAAGGGTAAAAAGTCTGTTTCATAAAAATTTTGCTTGGTTTCACAGTAGAAAAAGTAGGAAAATTTAAAATGGGAAAAACTGCTTTGTTTCATCAACGTTTAAAAGACTACTTTTCATTTATAGAAAAAGCTATAAAAAAGCTTAAATTTTCCGGCTCGTAAAAATTTAAGTTGGATGTAAAATCTTACATCTCGTGGGATTTTTTAGGTATATTTTTTTAATTCCACAGATTTTATCCTTAAGTTTTTATCCATAACTTAACTTGGAAATTAATTGATTTTAGTTAATGTATCAGAGATTAACTAGCGTGTGATTCTTTTTGAGAATCAATCAAATTTTTAAATACGCTGTTAATAGCTAACCTAAATTTTTAACTTGATAATTTTTATAATTGGGATTTAGTTTTTTTTAACAATTTTGTATAAAAATGATGGTTTTCGTATCTTTATTCTGTTGCAAGTTAATTGTCTATTTAACTCACTATTAGAAGATTTATAAATTCCTAAAATGTGCGAGATTTTTAAAAACTTATCTCGATTTGAACTTCAAACTAAAGAAATACGTAATTTTATTGCTGACTAGCTAAAATGCGTTTCTTTTTAACTACCTGAAATCAATATAAAAATAATTTTTCCCAAACTAAATGAGCTTTAAGTGCTGAAACGTTCCTAATTTTTAACCTATTTTATCCCACTATCTTGGACAAAAAAAAAAAAAGAAAAAAGCTAAAAAATAGGTTGTGGAAGTGTAAATTTTATCCTCTGTATATCAGTCTAATTTAGATTACAGGTCATATTTTCCGCATAAAAAAAATGAAAAAAAAACTTTTTGTTTTATTTAGTCTATCAATTTAGGTTTCTATTTATTTAGTCTATTTTGAAGTATATTGGACAAAGTTTAATATAACTCAAAACTACAATTGTTCTGGAACTATAATTATTCTTATTTGAAGAAAATAAATGTATTGGGAAGAAAGGGGTTGAGTTTAGTAACTTCAGTCGTGTTTTAAAAACTATCTGCTAGAAATGAAACTTTAATTTGTCTGAATAAATTAATATATAAACACACTCACAAATACTGATATATTTCTGTTTTATTGCATATTTTTAAAAACTAAAGTCAAAATTTAACAAGTTTATTTCAAGACATATTTTTTCTTAGATAAATAAAAAGTCGAAAGTAATTTTTTATTCATTTTTATAGTTATTCCTATGAAATACTATTTACTATACATAGGCCAAAAATAAAACTGTAGATGATAGGTACAGATAATTTTTTACCAAATATATTTTGACACTCTTAACTGTACTTAAACGATATGACGTGTAAAAATCTACTATATATGTTGTTATGCTTTTTTTTAAATTAAATTGTATCATCGAGGACATCACTGCGATTCTTTATTAATTCCTCTTTTTAAAAAGCAATTTTATCTTTCAGAACTACTGATACATAGTTTTTTCTTTCCCTTTTTTTCGTGCTGTTTTATAGTAAACATTTTGTTAATAATTTTGTTTACATAACGTATCTACAAATATGACAAACACCGAAAATTAAATATCTAAAATTTGCTAATCATGTTTATCGTAAATATGCCTAAAAACTTATAAGGTGATAAGTATTAAAAAAAATTATAGTAAAATTTTTATGCACAATCTTCTTTAGTATCACGAACATAATGGATTAAAAAAAGAACCTCCGATATCGTGCTAGTACAGTGTTCTGCTGTAGATTCCAAATTATCCACTTTCCTTCCCCATAGAGCTCTTTATTTCGTCTAATCACCTACAGCTATTCTTTGCACGCCTTGCCACTTTTTTACTCATCCTTTGTTCTGCCACTTTTGCACGCTTCTTTCATAAACAAAAACATTTTCTCACCGAGAAAAAGAAGTCTCTTTCTTCCCCAATAACCTAGTAAACTTCCCCAAATTTACCTACAACCGCGATAAATCGCCGTGCCTAGTAAACCCCCCAGCCGAAAACTGGTCGGGCAACTTTCATCGTCTTGTTAGAAGCAAGACCGCATACCTCAACACCAGCTCTTCATATTCCCCCCGCTTTATATCTTCTTTTTATATATAATAAAGGGGGGATGAATATGAACGAAATATCACACGTGACAACCCCATTAATCCCCATCCCCATCCATATTTCTCTTTATTAGAGGGGGGCGGGGTGCTCTTCTGACGCCTGCACTGACGACTCCTGTGTCAACATAGCAGGAGGACATTTTTAGCCTTATTTGAGTAGGGCTTTGTTGTGTAATGGCAACAGGTGCGTGATGTCATTGGCAATTGACACCTGTAGGGGAGATTTCACGCCCGATATTTTGATGTTAGCTTTATTGAGCAGGAAGGACGGACCCCAAATAGAAGGTTTTCTGCTTCAGCGGTGTACTCAGCACTTCATATTTGGCTATTACGGGGACATTGGACTTTCACTTTATCGAAATTTCATTGAAAATTCGATATTCCTATTGCACTAAATTGGGAAGTATAACTAAGAATAAGGATAAAAAATATTATACTTATTGTGTAAAGATTTAACATCCATAAGCTTATAATTAATATAGTTACTAGCAAATCAGAGAATTGAGTTATCACTACTAACTACTTTAAATAGTTTTTAAAACATGTGCTTTCGAATTTTATAAGTATTTGAAGCTTTTTAGATGCATTTCTAATCGCCATATACTTTCAAAATTCATCGACAATTTACCCTGTAGATTGTAAATAAAAGTTAGTTATAACTAATATTTTTCCTGTCAAAAACTGTTTGAGATTAAAAGAATTATTAAACATAATTTGTACCGAAAAATGGATATTTTATCTATAATTATTATTTCCTAAATATACTTCCTGTGAATACTTATAACAAAGACGTCTTATTTTAAATTCTATAATGTATCTTATGCTTAAAAATGACCTGATTCTACGTTAAAGAGATATACATACAACGTATTTAGTGGTGCATCTTTTGAAATAATAAAAAATTGATATTTAATTTTTAGATTTTGCCTAGAAATCGTAAACACTTTCACATAAATATGGTACTAACATTATATTAAATGTTCAAGCAGATTGATCGAAAACAAAATAAATTAATTTTGAAAGTTTACTGTCCCCTCAAAAGATGTTGAAGAGAACAACGGAAATATTTAGCTTAGTGAGACTAATTCTTCGACTCTCTCACTTTCTTTTCTAATTACTGGTAGTTAAAAATTTTGACTAAAATTGTATGGCATGGAACTGTTTACTACTGGTTTCTATTTTTAATAAATTAATGTATTATTATTCCATTCAATGTGAATACTTACACCAAAGATATTTTGATAGACTTGCTTAGTTTTAGGAATGGATCGATCCTGGACGTTTTATTTATTTATGATGAAAAAAAAGGGTTTATTTGGAGATTTTTAAATTTACAATTACTATTGTTCGGAGATATTTTTTCAGTGTGAAATTTCAACTCTAGGAACAATTCTTTGATGTAGATGTCATATTTTCTCGGTAGGAGTATTGAAAAAATATATTCAGTAATCAACTCTGATGATCTCTAAGTTTTGCGCACGTTGTGAATATTTGTATAGCAGGGTTGACAGACGAGTGTTATTTTGTCAGCGTTTCTTTTAGATTTCAAAATATGTTTGCTATAAAATATTTTTTAAAGAAAGTTCTGCAAACCTATTTTATTATTTCCGAACGAATCTTATCTTTAGTTGTAAAAAAAAATCTACTTGTGAATATGGTATCTTGAAGTTCTCTCGTATACACATACCTATAAATATCAACCTATGCATACGTATATTCATATATTCGTATATATATTTATACAAATTTATGCTGAGAGCATTTCTTTATTAGGTATTGCCTGCATTTTTAATTTAGAATATTTACACTTAGTATATGTATAGCCATGTTGAATAAAGAATAGAACTACCCTCTGAATCGCTGTGTATAGATACTTGAGAAGCTCAAAGTATTGGTCAAAAGCTTTTCAGATTCAAAAAAAGTTACATGCATTCCATACAAATAAATAAAAATAAAACAATACTGTGATGGTGAGAAATGGAAAAGGGGGGATTAATTTGACGCGTAAAAGAATTCCAGTTACTCTCCTAACTCACGTAACTTAGCTAACAAAAATTAATATCCACTAGAATCTGTTTCCTATACCCTGTAGAATGTAGATAGACAGATATTCTGCGGTTATCCTAGATATACAATAATAAATGGGAATCCTACCACTAGGAAGGCTTTTATGATTAGGAAATCCATACTATTTAATTTACGAGACAAACAAAGCAAACTTCATACAGCTTTGTGGTCGATTATGCCAAAGACAGAATTGTGAGACCATGCTAACATATATACGATGTTGATAAACCTTACAAAGCAGGTTTTCAGATATTTAAGATTTCAGTCCTCTTTCAGATATTAAAATCTTCAAAACCAGAATTTGGATACACTTCTATAGAAACAAAAATTCCTTCTAATTTTTCTCTAAAGAATATAGATCCTATTTTCCTTTTTAATGATTATTCTTGCGTTCCAATAAATATTCTTTAGTGTCTGAAAAATTTCTGGTGGATAAATTAACTCGGCTTAAAATGGATTAAAGTGAATAAATCTGACTTGTAATTATTCACACCACAGTCTACTAAACCTCTTATCCTTTTACCTAAAATACAAAAAAGAATCAAAGAATTGCCATTTTCTAAGTGTTGAGCAAAGTAATGTGCGGAATTCCCAATGAAACTGTTGCACTAGAATGATATAAGGTTTTTAGAAATTGGAATAAATATATTCCATTTTTTTTTTTCACTTTTACAAATTAATCCAGAAGGGTTAAGAATTGTTCTCGTATTGCACAGGAAGAATTTTTCTTCTGCAGTACAAGAACATGCATTCCAAAATAATTTTAACCTTCTATTTTTATGGGATATTATTAAGATCTTTTTTCTTTTATATGTTTCTCCTGAACATAAGAATAATTTTTTCCTCCATAAATATTTTACTTTGTTCTGCTTTCTAATGTACCATCACAGGAACTCCAAAATAAAACACCTTTAGTATAATCTGTAGGTAGTAGTATAGTTATAATCACCCCTTTCCCTATTTTATTCTCAGTGAAATGTTCATATTAGGACAACATGTATTAAGGTTGGAATAGAATCTTGCAATGTCTCTCGATGCACTTGTTTTAAAATTGCAAACAAACATGTAAATACTAAAATATGCATCTTTCATAAAATAGCTTTTTCTATGATTTTAACACTGAAAGATTTATCAATAAATCTAAAATGCCAAATAAAGTACTTTTAATATTTTAGTTTAGAGAAGTGACAGTAAGAAGTTATTTCGCAGAATATTTTGTAACACAGATACGGAAAAGACGAGCACTTTCTTGGAGACGGAAATACGAATTGAATGTACAACGTTGTCTTCCAATAAAAAAGAGAAGAAATTTATCAAATTTTACCCATAAATACAAAAAATAATAATTCCTTGTATTGGTGAGTTTGCTAGAAATATTTTATTCAAAAATATAAGCGTGGCTTTGGAGTTATATTAAAATTACTAGCCATCTTATCATGAATTAATCCTAACTGATAGTATTTACAGTTTTTAGTCTTTTTTTCACCATTTCTATTACATATATGTCCAATTTTCGTACTACTGAAAGAAATTAAAGCACTAAATGTGACAGCGGGTTAACTTTTGGATTTCTGAACTTACAAAATTCAGAATAATGTCTAGTTCATAATATTGTAGACACTATTTTTGATTTTATTTAGATGACGATTTCATAATCACAAATAAATAAATGAGTAGTACTACCTTTAAAAGAAGTTAAAGAAATTGTTACTGGAAATCTAGTTTAAGGTTTTTAAAAGGTTCAACCCGGAAAGTTATTTTAACTAAATTGTATTTTGTACGACGGGAAAAGTAGTAGAGATTCTCCTAACGGGATAAAGTTTCCTACTTTAGAAAAATGTGCATTTCAGACGATATTTATTGGATTAATTTCCCTGATAAAAACATTTGAGAATGTTTTTCACTAAATTTCCGAATTATCTATGATTAAATTTTTTAGACCAGAGTGATATAAAAATGTCGTATAATCTGTAGTTCAATTATTTTGACAATTACAATACCATTTCAACATTTCGCAGGCAAAAAAAGGAAAATTGACATAGCATTATATGTATTTCACTTTACATTGGTATATGGATATTCCACAAAATTTAAACCTTTAGCTCATGAATACATTCTATTCCTAGTGTGAATCCGTTAAATAATGACTGACCTGATTAAATATGATACTCCATTTCTAAATTAGGTGTTTAATTGCATTCACTAATTGTTTGGATTTTCCTATTGCAACCCGTTGGTACTTTAGAGAAATATTCATTCTAGACAATACTTATTGGAGTAATTTCTCTGATAAAGAAATTGGAGAATGTTTTGCACTAAATTTCCTAATTATCTCCGATTAAACTAATTTACAAATAAACTAACTTTTCCTAGTTATTTCTTTACACCAGAGTGGCTTAAAAAGGCCGTATAATCTGTAATTCAATTATTTTAGACAATTACAATACCATTTCAACATTTCGCAGGCAAAAGTAAATACGAGAGGAAAGTTGTCATAACAATATATGTATTTCACTTTACATTGGCTTTACATTGGTGTATGAATATTCCACAAAATTCAAACCTTTAGCTCATGAATACATTCTATCCCTAGTGTGAATCCGTAAATAATGACTGACCTGATTAAATATGATATTCCGTTTCTAAATTAGGTGTTTAATTGCATTCACTAATTGTTTGGATCTTCCCATTGCAGCCCGTTGGTTATAAAGTCATAGTTTTAGTGCTTGTGTGTATATACGATTTTCCAAATTTTAATCTTACGTTTATGCACTCTTAATCGAGAGTAGATAAAACATATTTTTAATAATTTGCTCATTACCTGCATAATATTCATCATAAGCATTGGCACGACAGCCCTTTGTGGGCCTGGGCCTTCCGTAGAAGCTTTTCCCAATCTGCCCCTCTCCCAGCAATTGATCTCCAGTTCTTTACCTTTAAGATGGCAAAATCTCCATCCACACAGTCTTTCCACCGCTTCTTAGGCCTTCCTTTTGGTCTTATATTGGAAGGGAGTGCATTAAAACCCCTCAAAGTTGTTCGTTCTGGGCTCATTCTCATTACATGTCCTGCCCATCTCATTCTATTCAGCTTTATAGATTTGATAACATCATCACTGTTAAAGATCTTATATAATTCAAAATTATATCTTTTTCTCCAGTTGTTATTTTCAAAGACAGCACCAAAGATGGTTCGCAGGATCTTCCTTTCGAAGGTTGCCAACATCCTCTCTTCTTTTCTTGTTAGGGTCCAAGTCTCCGAGGCATAAACCTACATAATATTAGATAATATAAATATATGAAGTCATTCTTCATTAGAAAATAAAATTTAAAGAGATTAAAGCTGTTTGTGTAGACCGGGGCTCGTTGGCTGTAGGAACATGCTGGCCCAGCTGCAATATTCTTAACACGTTTAGGCAGATGGCATGTCATTAAAGCCACGCCTGTATTGTCTCGTCTTCCTTTTATGATATGTGTATTATAAAAATGATATTATTAATTAAAAAGTGGTGGAAAAGTGAAGATTTTCGGCAAATTGAGTAAATTTTCTTACTGTTTTTATATTTGTAGTTTGCAACTTTTATTTTTACCAATATTATTCAAAAACGATAACAATTCGAAGTTTTTATAGAAACTGTTTATTAAAAAATTCTTTCGTAATAATTTTTTACAATTAGAAGCACAAAGATATCGATTTAGGATTGCCGGATCCTGCCCCTCGAATCCCATACATACTACCACAAGAATTATTCATTACCGAGAAAAGTATATATATGTGTGTATGTATTCATATTGAGGATGAAAATGTTAAAATGAATCAAAAAGCCAATTCAATTTCTAACTTAAAATTGGTATATTTTTGTTTTCTCTTCAGATTATTATTTATTGTATAATTTCATGGTTTTAGTACACGTACAGGAATAGCACACGAAAGAAATTTTTCTTTACACTAAGCTGTATTTTCATTTTTACAAAATAAAAAATAAGCTTTGGTAAAATTTTGTTTTCGTCCATTTCTATATTTTCAGAATATTGCGGGGCAATTTGTCCTCAGTTCATATCATTTTGACTTAATACCTAAAACATGGCGACTTCTTCCCGTAGTTTAGCTTTTTCGACTCCCAATTTTGATTTTAGTTGTAATAGATATCCATTTTGGATGAATATTTCCGTCAGGCAATCATCAGGTGTCTTTTGAAAAATCATAAATTACAATTTTTAAATGCTAATCATTTTAAAGAAACCCAGTGTTCGTTCTACCACGACACAGGTCCGAGGTTCGATTTCCGGACTGGGCAAGGTTGACTCAGCCTTCCATACCTTCAGTGGGTAGATAGACTGAGAGCCAATCATGCTTGAGAACTAAGCACTGGGGGTTCCGCTTAAGGTTGACCACCTAACTGGAACATATGCTTCGCACCACAGGGTCCTGGACCCCCAGGGAATGTTGCACAGAGGAGTTTTTTAGTTTAGTCATTTTAAAAGAGGATTTTGAAGAACATTTTATGAAATTAAGATCAAATAATGAGATTAAATTTTATGTGCTATTAGTAAGATGACAGACTTGCAAGTGTTAATTATGCAGAGTTTTACTATTAGTACATTCAAAAAAGAATATGCGCTTAAAAGAATTAAAATCTATATATTATTTTAAAAGTCTTAAAAAATACGTCAACTAGTTTAGTTTAGTTTACTTAATAATCGATGCCATTAATTATGACTTTTCTTTTCTGTTTTGTGTGACTCTAGTCATCTAATGACATTTACACTTTTAAATAATTGTGTTGTACTAGGAAGGAAAACATTTTTAAAAAGTGTTAGTGAGCCCGTGAACTAATGGCTTAGGCATTAATTATTCCACATTTGTAAAATAAATAACTTTTCTTTCCATAATTTATTTTTAACTACATTACATTAATACTCCCACCAAGTGCTAAGAAACAATCCCCAATGTTTTTAATTTACGTTGATTTTCACATTTTCTGTGTAACTGCTAATAAGGAATTTAATTTAAGCAATATCATATGAAATGATATTAGCTATTAAGACATTTGCACCCATTAACTCGCATTTGACGATTTCTCAGTCTTTCTTTGGGAGAATTCAAAATGCCACGGGTTATCTTCAGCAAACAACGGATAAATATCATCATGTCCCATTCATCTTACACGCTAAAATCTTCCCAAATAACAGAAGTAAAACCATTCAGAGAATCACTTCACGTCTGGATATCGATATACGTCATGAATATGAAATATGCCTCTTCCCTTGTTTCGAATATCACAGTGCACGTAAAAGGGGAACTTAAGTGAAATTTACAGTCTTGCTTGGGTTTCATGCGCTTTGATTTTACTGTTTCGAGGATGAATAAGTCTGACACACAGTGTTAAAGGTTTATTGGAATAAAACTGAAAATCTGATTTAATACGGGGAAAGAATACCAATTTTCTGAAAAATTTTGACGACTTTATTTTTAAACTCATGAAAAGAGTTACACGGATGAGAAAATTGTTCTTGCTTTCAAAAAGGTGATGCGAAAGTTGTGATTTTTGCTTTTTTGTTTCAACATTCGTTTGCATGTTTAGACACATTTATGAGCTTTGTTACATAAAATCCAATAATTATGTTAATGTAAAAAGAAAAAGTGTGCGTTTTGTAAAATCAAGTTAATTAAGCCGCAGATGGAACTCGCTTTTCTTAAGTTTTTAAAATGACTCTAATTCGTTAACTAGTTTACTGCTTATTTATACTTTCTGTGACTGCAGTTTTTTTTTGAATTGCTTCTACTATCATAATATTTGAAAAAATATCACTTCTATTTCAGATAAAATACGCAAAATAGTGATACAAGACAAATATAATGTTCATCTTTAGCTTTTAGCCCTTTTACATTACAATACATATATATTTAACCGAAGGCATGCCCCTGTATCTCCAGATATTTTTTTCTAAACTTTATATAAAAAGATTTTAATTGACTATAGCATTTCAAACAGAGGTAATAATAAAAATTTCGTCACATTATTAAGATATATATTTTCATTAGACGTTTTCCGAATGCAGGGGAGTCTAAAGACAACATAGCAATTAATATATATGCATAAACCTACGAAGAATAAATTATATATAAGAGTTTGCGTATACATAGTTAGTTTTATATATAGTACTTATATTCACATATTGTGTGCAGGTGGTGAGTATTGAATATAAGTTTAACTGCATGTGTAAGAACACCCATTTTAGTATAATTGATACCTTTCCTAGGCTACCAGATAGTTTAGATATAATTATTCTTTCCTATTTGAAAATTCTGGACGGGACCGATTCGTTAAGGCTCTGGCCTTTCCTACCTTAGGTTCGAATACCATTGTGATGTTCGTTGCTATTCAGAATTTGCGTTAAGCAGTAGGTTTCTATCTATCTAATTTTCTCTCATGTCGCAAAAGATTTACTTCAGTTATTCCTACTAAATCAAATCAATCTTGTTTGAAAATATGTACACATTTGTATTTGTTATATTTATTCATGTATATCTCCATGCAAACATAATTAAACCCTTATACACACATAATAAACATACATTTAACTAAATAGGTAAGGCGATGTCCTTTTGAACCGTGGGTTTAAATACCGTTGTTTTCTTGAAGGTTCATTACCGTTCAGAATCTGTTTTAAGCAGTACTTCCCTTCTAATTATTAGCTTTCTAAATGTAGGCCGTATTTTAATGAAGTAATTTTACTTTTAAAGCCTTTTTACGCAACAGTAGAGTTTTAGTTATTCCTCTGAACCCATTTTTATTAAAGGCTAATCCTATAAAAAATATTGAATAACATTTATATTCGTATATAACAAAGATGCGTCATCTGATAATTCAATGGAATTCCGGTACATCTTGTTTGAAGGAGACGGAAATGGGAAGGGATAAATACGGGAAATAGAAGTAGAAATTCCGTATGATGTGACTATGAATAACTTGATTATTTTCAACACTAATTGGAGATATTGAATATTTTATAAAATGCAACTTATACATTTTGGAATGATGTTTAAAATTATTTTGTAATTAAAACTTGCTTTAAGTTGTTGCAAATGACCGTTCTATCATCTTTGCTATTAGAAACATACAAAACATACAATCGCTGTCAGAGCATATAATAGAATATTTTAATTTAGATAGAGCTCCATGTGCTTCATAAAAATTCGCTACTTATTTAAGGCTTATTTTCGTCTTCTTACTCATGTTCGTTCAGTAAATTCTCTTGTCGGTCAACATATAGGTTCTTTACTGATGGGATCTGATTAGTTACATGTGCTTCTAACCCCCTGGTCACTCCCTGATGTGCCACCAGCTTTTAAACTGTCACGTGACCTTGAAGTATACGTATCAACACGAAAAAATCTTTTCCCATTTCTAAATTCCACAGAAACGATATTTCAGGGAAATAAAAAGACGAAATCCGGACTCCGAAAGACTAAGAATTCAAGAATATTAAATGCAAAAAGAATCACAATAGTTTTATGGGAATAAATTCTGGACCTAGTAAAGCGAACGATCAGTGCGGGAATGATGGACCGAGGATTAGAGAATTAGAGTTCATTGATGAAAAATTACATTTACAAATAAAAAGAAGTACATCGTGTACATCTGATACAAGCTAAAATGTTGCAGGTTTTAATTTAGCAACAATGTCCCAGAAAGCAGAAGGAAAAATTTATTTTTCTTTCCCACTTAATTGAATGGGATTTCCCCTTTCTCATTTCAAAGGAAATGCAAATTCAGGGCTTTTATTTTTTGATCCAGTGCAAAGTTAATTTTTCCTTCGGTGCCTTGAGTAAATTTTCGTTTCCCAAACACTCCTTTCTCGCTTGCTGGTTTTGTGACAAAAGACGCTGTGCAACGACCGTGCTTGTACTCCCCGAAAGATAAATCGAGTGCGTTTACTTAGCGTTACATAAACAGGCACTGAAAATGTCCTTGTTATTCAAGTACGCCAACGCGTTACTCCGATCCCAGACCTCACACCTAAGGCATTTCTTTTCGATCATTAACAATCTCATAGTTGAGACACAGGCTGAGAGCAGTCATAAAAAGAATCACTCATTCCGAACTCGACCTACGGGGAAACCGGACGCTCACCATAGACTAATGTATTTATTCATTTCTCGGCCGTTGGCAACGCGAAAAGCGCGCCCTCACGCTGCGCCGAAACGAAACGACACTTTACGATTTCCACCTCATGTGGTGAACTAATTTTACGACTCTACAGAACAGATAACGGCTATCTTCGGAGATAAGGATACGACATGTTGTTGTTATCCCGTAAAAATAAAATGAAAAGGACAGAAAAAGAAACGGCGTTTTTTTTTAAAAAAAATAGTGGCAAGATAGCATCAGCTTTAAGGTGATTTATTAATAATGGACAACTTAACAACTTGTATAAAAAGACTGTAATCTGTCATTCAGCTGGCGCAGTTCCTTTTAGGAGCGGATCATTTTATTGTCCCCTGATTAGCCAGGATTCGAGGCAGTTGCCTGATAATTTGTCAGAGGCCGAAATTCTCAGACTTTTCCCACAGTTTTTCTCCTATTCCCCGAGGTTCAGTGGAGCTATCGACGAAGCAAATAGTTTCGACTGCTCGCGATTGTCGGTGCGATAGCAGTGGGGGGTGGGGGTGGGGGAACACTGTCACCTTTTTATTTAATAAAGATAGACATGCTCACTGAAAAGAAATCCGGTCGTCTTTTTTTAGGTAGTACTGACTGTATTGCTAAAGCGATAAAAGCGTAACTCATTATCACTCATATTAGTATGTGTTTCATGTTTCTATAAATGTACGTCCAATATATCTGTATCAGGTTTACCCTTATATAACTCGCACGAACGTATAACGCACGCCATTTTTTGTATTAGAAAAATGGTGAAAATTTTTATCTCATACAAAGTACTCACATGTATAATTTTATATGCTTTTGACATTAACGAATGTTAATCTTTATTATTTTATGTTGTATCTTCCAATACAAACTACTGAAACACTCAGTTTCTTTTGAAATAACAAAATCTAAATGTCTGATGAAATGTATCAAGCATTTTTTAAACAGTAGAATAATATGAAGAACATGTTTAGGGTGAAGCACTGAATCCAGATACTTTTCTAATTGAAAAGCAATAAAGTTGCATGTATCTTAAATTTGAGATCTCTGATGTAAATAAAACAAAATAACATTATGAAAATATTATTAATAAACTATTTGAATCCAAGGACTTTTTTTATTTAGAAAAGAATTATTCTGTACCAATTTAAATGCAGTTGAGATCTCAACTAGGATTTAACTCCTTCCGGTAAAATGACGAGTCTAGCTCGTCATTAGTTTTTCATTCCATACCGCACAATGACGAGCTACACTCGTCATGCGATTAAAGTTACTGTTAAGTATAATAATTAATTTAGTTTAAAATTTCTAGTGTACTGAATTTGGCAACACTTTTATCCCTTGTGAAAATCACAAGTCACTATTGCGTATTGTTTACTTAAAATTTCTTGGTACAAGTCATTGCCGAATTAATGAGTCAGAATAAAAGAAAACCTACTAAGAAATGCCGTGTGTGTTACAAGAATCAAATTAAAAGTGAGACTACTTGGCGGTGTAAACAATTAAGAATTCCTTTGCACTTTGTTTTGAAAAGTACCACTAGCTTGAAGACTATTATCTGTATACCTTATTAATGTTTTGCTTTGATATTTTCTTAATTTTACTGTTTCTGATATTATTTAACACTATGTAAAATGTGGATTTTAATTAAGAATATGTAACAATTGTAAAATGAAACAAGTTTTTTAAATAAAAATTAAATGGTTATTTCATCACAGTTTTTCATTATTAAATCATACCGGAAGGGGTTAAAAGCATCGAATAGTCTTGTTTCCTCCTGAACCTTTCCTCCGATATGATTTCAATTTTGGAAAAGCATGCCACTTAAAATAGGCCCACACTACAAATTTTATCATCTCTCCCTTTTTTACTGCGTTTTTACTGAAACACCCAGTTTTTCAGAGGAATAAGAGAAGCTACATATCAAGAAAAATAAAAGCATCAAGCTTTAAAACAACAGAAGATACTTAAGAAAATAATAATACTGAACGAATTGAATTCAGATGCTTTTCTTACTGCAAAACTATAAAATTAAATTAATTTTAACACGTTGATGGACACTTCGTCTATAGCCGTCAAACCGAAGTTCACTATGGGGGCATGACGGCAATAGCCGTCCATAACGAAACGGTCGTTTTCAGACAGTACGGCTATAGCGGCACAAATGTGCATTTACCGGCGTACAAATAAAAGCCTAGTTTCATGTTGAAGAAACAATTTTTTAGGTTGAATTTCGTTTTCCACCCGTTTGTTTTCCACACCCGAAATAATGTGTAATAATTATAAAATTAAAATAATTTTTTTTGTTATTTATTTATTTTTCTTTGATTATGAACTAAAATTTCGTGTAAAACTCCAAAAATACTTTACTGCACACAAAAAATTGCTTATTTGAGTCATTAAACCTGTCATTTACGTTTTTAAATTTTTGCTGTTATAGCCGCCACCGTCCCATTACTTAGTGGCTAGAGTCCGCTTGCGCCATGACGGTTATAGCCGAACCCAATTAAAGGTACTGAATTAATCAAAATTAAGTATATTTAATCAGAAAGAGTAAAACTATACTTTTAATATTCTAAAAATTACAAGAGACATATAGTGTTAATTTTCGAACTTCACTTGTTCCTACTGTCCGTCAATGTGTTAAATCTAATTGTTATGTCAGCTGCGACATAAGTAGGATGATGTTGGGAAAATATTCATGATGAATTCTTTGAATCTAGGTACTTTTCTAATTACAAAACAATAAATTTGCGTCAACTTAAATTTAATTGAGATCTCAGCCGTGACTTGAGCGTATCAAATAGCGAAGTCTTATTTCCTGAGCCTTTCATCTGATTTGATTCCAATGTTGTAAAAGTCTGCCATCTGCGTTTCTCGATTGAGGGGGATCCGTTGAGTAAATGAATCTTTAACACAGGCTCACACCACAAGTTCCATCCTTTTCTTTTTTTTCTCCGCCACCTCTCCAATCAATACTTTCCACTCCCGCACCGCGATTCCTTGTAACCGCGATTATAGCGGCGCGAACCGATAATCTCTTCTCGCGTGCCCTTATTAATTAGGGCTGACTGGGGTAATGCGAGAAGACAATGTCCCGGAGGACTGGGCGGAGGGCCCTTTCATCGCACGATGGGCCCTCTCATTATAGGGGCCGCCGACGCGCCTCATTACTCGAAGGGGAGGGGGCCCTCGCACCGGTCTCATTCGATGTACTCTGGTGTCAGAGAGAACACTTCGTTAGCGTTGGATAACTCTGGTAATGGTGGAGTATTTAATTCCTTGTTCACATGGTCCGATGTTAGGGAGAAAATTAAGGACTTTTCGTCTGGTCAAATAAGTTTGCCTTTCAAACTTCCAAGAAACAAGTGTTGCCACTCATAAATAATTATTCAAGTGCGTAAATATTTCTTTAATCTTTAATCTTAGTTAATCATTTTAGTACATTAAGATGTCATATATCATAATAAAAGAAACATCCTCGATGCTAATATCACGATGTAATGGTCTTTAATATGGTGTGCCCACCTTTCTAGAGAGGTTTGAAAAGTCAATATACTTAATATTTCTAACTATTTTTTTTTCTGAAATGTAGTGAAAAGGGCAATTGAAAGCAATTTGTTATCTTAGTGTTTAATAGAAATCTTTTGTAAATTTAATGCTGGATTGAAATAACGATGGCTGGGTTTTAGAGCAGGGGATTGTAAACTTTTTCAGACTTTAGATCGTAAAATAAATTAGGTCCAGTGAGACAGGCCAAAACTGGAATGGGTGTATTTTTTGCTAGGTACTTCTACACTAGGACTAAATAATTATTTTAGGAAGTGGTGTTTTTATGCAAATAATATTTCTACACATTGCTGGCAAACAAATATAAATATTTTTAATAAATTTATTCCAGAATGGTAAAAGTTTGTACTAAAATGGAGGATGGAATTGTCTTTCCTAAGACAACATTTCATCTTATTACATTTCCAAGTTAGTAGTCAACAAAATTAACGATGTTTGGAAATGGTTGTCAGTATAATGACTTGTGTAAGGATTTTAGATAGATAAAGATTATATTACTGCGTCACTAAAAAGTAAAAGTGACAAGAAATGGCATTCCACTGTTAGCTGAGCCGACAATACACATGTAGCGCCACCTGTGGTCCTTATTCAAAACCTAGATTGGATAAGCCTGATCTCGTCAACCACATTTCATTTACTTATGTGGCCCACATTTTCCCAACTCCTGCTGTAAATTTATGACCCTTTGCTGTTGGAGAAATGGAAGACTGTTCACAATTTCGTAAAGCCTAAGGGTTTCCTATAAGTTAACATTACCTAATGTAATGTAACAACAGTCTAAGGTACTAAATTTAATGTTAGGAAGTAGATCCAACATGGTTGCGCTGAATTTGAGACAGAATCTTACAGAGATTTCTTTCACTATATATTAAGAAACTTCTTTTGCAATGAAAATTTTAAATAATTAATAAAGTAATTTCAAATACTTGAATTAGTTAAAAAAAATATTAGAATTTAAGTAAAAATGTGCCATGCCATTAAATTTTCAATACATGAGTGTACAAAATTATATAACTGTAAGTTTATAATTAATAAAAAAGCTTTGTAACATCCACTGTCCTCTTAAAGCAACAAGAAATCTTTGAACCTAAATGAGTGTTTAAAGTAAGATTTGAAGTTTTTTCTTTCACTATATATTAAGAAACTTCTTTTGTAATGAAAATTTTAAATAATTAATAAAGTAATTTCAAATACTTGAATTAGTTAAAAAAATATTAGAATTTAAGTAAAAATGTGCCATGCCATTAAATTTCCAATACATGAGTGTACAAAATTATATAACTGTAAGTTTATAATTAATAAAAAAAGCTTTGTAACATCCACTGTCCTCTTAAAGCAACAAGAAATCTTTGAACCTAAATGAGTGTTTAAAGTAAGATTTGAAGTTTTTTCTTTCACTATATATTAAGAAACTTCCTTTGGAATGAAAATTTTAAATAATTAATAAAGTAATTTCAAATACTTGAATTAGTTAAAAAATATTAGAATTTAAGTAAAAATGTGCCATACCGTTAAATTTCCAATACATGAGTGTACAAAATTATATAATTGTAAGTTTATAATTAGTAAAAAAGCTTTGTAACATCCACTGTCCTCCTAAGGCAACAAGAAATCTTTGAACCTAAATGAGTGTTTAAAGTAAGATTTGAAGTTTTTTCTTTCACTATATATTAAGAAACTTCCTTTGGAATGAAAATTTTAAATAATTAATAAAGTAATTTCAAATACTTGAATTAGTTAAAAAATATTAGAATTTAAGTAAAAATGTGCCATACCGTTAAATTTCCAATACATGAGTGTACAAAATTATATAATTGTAAGTTTATAATTAGTAAAAAAGCTTTGTAACATCCACTGTCCTCCTAAGGCAACAAGAAATCTTTGAACCTAAATGAGTGTTTAAAGTAAGATTTGAAGTTTTTTCTTTCACTATATTTAAGAAACTTCCTTTGGAATGAAAATTTTAAATAATTAATAAAGTAATTTCAAATACTTGAATTAGTTAAAAAATATTAGAATTTAAGTAAAAATGTGCCATACCGTTAAATTTCCAATACATGAGTGTACAAAATTATATAATTGTAAGTTTATAATTAGTAAAAAAGCTTTGTAACATCCACTGTCCTCCTAAGGCAACAAGAAATCTTTGAACCTAAATGAGTGTTTAAAGTAAGATTTGAAGTTTTAAGTTCAAATATCTTGTTTGTCTTTAAAACTGATATACAGCATAATAAATCTGAATCTTTTTAAATCTAAATCGACAACGAAAAATGCAGTAAAAAAAGAAAAGAAGGGAGAATTGAGGTTATTACAATTTAAGCCATCAACATCTTTGCCGCCATCACAGAGATGTCACAACCATTAATTATCAAAACTGTAGTCCAATAAGATTTACTTGCTATTTAATGAAGCTTAATTTCAAGGCTAATAATACCTTTTGATGTAAAAATTTCCTCTTTTCTGAGCCGATGGACAGTTTTAAAGTTTCTATACGTTAGGAAGGTAATTAATTTTAACTTAATTTTTTCTTTGTTGCCGGGAGAGTTATGCAGTTTCCTCGGCTTAGGCGAAGAAAAAAATTAAAAACTTATGATCTTAATCAAAAGCTTCAATTATAAGTGACGTAAAAGAGGTCCAAAGGTGATATTTATTGACATTTAGGCAATGTTATTATTATTAATGCAAAAAAGTTGCAATAGAAGTAGCACAGTGGAAAAAAATATGTAAGTGGTATTATCTGACTAAGACAAAATTCAGAAATCTCTGGGAAGAAAACTGAGACAACTTATTAAGTTTCGAAGCAAACGAGTAAAGATTTTCATCTCTGATTTTGTTTGACGTTAACTGATGTCAACGGATATAAAAATTTTGCTTCTAAATCACGTGAGATAAGTGTCTTAATTTTAGAATAAATATAGACGTAATCTTAATGTATCTTAAGATTGATGAGAAAGAAAATTATGTAAAAAATAGAATAAAGATACATGTGTTTCTAATTTTGATTTTCTTATTGTTCCCAGTAAAATGTAACTCCAACATTTGTTTCTCTAATGGCCCTTTCCAACAGGAACTAAACCATTTATGCTACTTGAATTCAATTTTTGGTTACATATTATATGCTAATGTTCTAAGACCACTGAGAATAAATGCTACTACCAGCAGGGCAGTAACTAGGTTCTTTAGCACACGTGGCAAAAAAACTGATTTGCGCCCATACCACCCAATATAGTAAGAAAATATATAAATGTTTTTTCGTCATCATAAAATTAGAATGAACTCAAAATATTTTGTTAATTCTTAAAATGTTCCTAGTATATTAATTTAAAATTTTTTCTCCTATATTTATTTTATCAATACTTTTATACAAATATTTTCTAACACTCTAGGGGTATTATTTTACGGATAAACTGCATAGTTTATTTGAGAGGAAATTGAATTTTCATAAAAAAAAGGATGATTTTGTAAATTTAAATTTAGTTTTAATAACTTTAATAAATTCAAATTCAAAACGAATACCCATATTTGTATAAAGGCATATTAAGAGTGTTTGGTAAACATTTTTTAAGAATATATAAAAAGTTTAGTCTCTAGGAGCGTTTTAAAAATAAGAAAATGCATAAAACAGTAATTTTTAGACACATTGGATTTTAAAAATTCTATCTGATTTAAAAATTATTTTTCAATTTTTTCTTATTTCTACTTGGGGCGAATCATCTTCTTTCGTACGCCATTTTTCTCACGGTGTGGCACCCCTATGACTGATGCGCCCGTGGCAAATGCCACCTTTGCCACGCCCTAGTTACGGTCCTGACTACCATAGCTGAAAATGGCTCACCGTTGAGTTTATTGTGACTCCCCGGGAAAATTTAAATCTTATAATTTATTTTTTTCCAACGCATCAGGCGATGCAGACATTATCCTAACGCCTTAACAAGGCTGCAAACCTGTTACTCATTTAGTACCACCGGGGAAGCACGTGTAGCTTAAGGTATGCTACGGACGAGAGAAGCATTACCCCCGCTGGGTCCTCGTAATTTAGAAGCAGGGACCAAGCAGAAGACCCCAGACTTGGTCTGCTACCCCAGAGGTATCGTTTGAGAACTTGGAGGACTTTGTGACCACGAACATATTTTACGTGCCCCAGTCACCTTTAGCGAACACGGCGAATCTTAGGCCGGCTGAATCTTATTATTGTTACTATTATTTTAGAACATATTTTATTGATTATTGTAAAACGACAAATTCGCTTCTATTATGCTCTGTTAAATTTTCGATGTATTTAAACGTCTTGTATCTCTGTTATTATATCCATAAACACACTTCAAAAGAGTTAAACATCTTATATGCCAAGAAATAAATAAAATACAATCAAATCTCTATTCAACGAAGTAGCTAAATCCCTAAAAGAAGTTCGCATATGGAAAATTTGTTAAATAGAGATCAACTATTAACAAAACATAAAACTCAATTAAACTTCATAAACAAACACATTTTAGGCCGGCTGAATCTTATTATTGTTACTATTATTTTAGAATATATTTTACTGATTATTATAAAGCGACAAATTAGCTTCTATTATGTTCTGTTAAATTTTCGATGTATTTAAGTATCTTGTGGCACTTTTATTATATCCCTAAACACACTTCAAAAGAGTTCAAAACATGTTATATGCCAAGAAATAAATAAAATACAATCGAATCTCTATTCAACGAAGTCACTAAATCTCTAAAAGAAGTTCGCATATGGAAAATTAGTTAAATAGATATCAAATATTAACAAAACATAAAAATCAATTAAACTTCATAAACAATAATTAATACTAAAAAAGTAATTTGTGTAAAGTAAAGTTTATTTATTTTAACCATCAAAAAGAAATATTATCAGAGGACAAGGATAAACAAAAACTAGGAAGACATTATAATTTCTGTTTAAATTGTTTTTCTGTAAAACTTAATTTTAAAGATATAATATTTATTATAACAAGTAAATGAGTCAAAGAATAAGTTTGAAATCTGCAGGAATATTTTAAGAAATAGAGAAAAGATATTGGATCACAGGAAATTGTTCATTATTTTTAGAAAACACGTCAGTATTTGGAGGTTATTTTCCGAAGAAATGTGCAAAATGTTCTTGATGCCGAGGAAAAGTTTACAAAAGAGAGGTTCGTTAAATAGAAGTTTGCCTGTATATGAAATATCTCGGGTATTTTTTCTCTTTTTATTTTCTTTTATATATAAATAGCAGTTTGATGTGGGTGTTTATTTTCCTTAAGTTCAAGTTACAGAATTAGTAAAGAAAAATTAGTGTATCGGAAGAAAGTAAACACCGCTAGAAAATATAAACACACACATGTAGGCTCGCGTCGTTTGTATGTGCTAGGCCGTTCGGCACACGACGGTACCGTGTCATAAAAACGTCTATCGCTTCCTTTTAATAAAATTTAAAACAAAAGAATATTTATTTTATATATATTTTATATATTTAAATATTTATATATTTCATATATTTAAATATTTATATATTTCATATATTTAAATATTTATTTTATATATTTTTATTTATATATTTCCCTTCAAAAATCCAAATTTAACTTTTAATTATATGTAAGGAGATGATAAAATTGTAACACTCATTAAAATAAACAGTCAACAAACCATCTCTGTCTGAAGAGGAAAGTTCTTGTCCGAATGTGTCTAAAACGTGAAAACACTAGAAGCCAATGCGTGTAGGAGGATACACGCGATCGACAAATTGTTATTTACTCTTAACTGTTGCAATCGAAGTAATCTGTGCAATAACCTTTTTTTCGATAAGAAGTATATTTGGGTTGGGTTGGATTGTTAAGGAGCACTACGGTCTACTTTTTGCAACACGAGGGCTAATGAGACCGGGAGCTACTTCTTAAAGCTGATTCGAACGGCTACGAACATCCATGCCCTAGTGGGACTCGAACCCACAAACTCCGGTTCCGAAGGTCAGTGCCCAAACCATTCGGTCATTGTTCGGCAAAGTAAATTTGGATATTTGGTATTAGATGTGTTTTTATGATATAATATATAATTCTTCAATAAATGTGAGTATAAGTTTTAAAAAAGCACTAAATGTTTACATACATAAAAAAGTAAAAGCATAACATAATTTTGTATTTTTCTTAATAAATGTGTCAGCAAAACTTTATTATAAGTGTTACCAATATGCCATATCCCTCTCATACTGTAACTGTTAAAAGACACTCATTAAACATTTACAGGACGATTATTCTAAGAGTAGACCTGCACACACATACAGGGCCGTAACTAGGTCATTTAGCGCCCATGGAAAAAAAAAAGGTCTGCGCCTTTACCACCAAATATAATGAGAAAATATATAAACATGTTTTTTTATATCATATATTCAGAATCAACTCAAAATATTTTGTTAATTCTGAAAATGTACTTTAAATGTACCTTTTTGCCTTATTAATACTTATATAAATAAATTAAGATATTTTCGAACATTTTGGAGATATTATTTTGGTGATAAACTGAATAATTTATTTGAGGGGAATATTTTTTATTTGGACGTTGAACTTTCATAAAAAAATTGGTGAATTTCTAAATTTAAATTTATTTTTAATAACTTTAATAAATGCAATCCAGATTTATATTAAAACATATTAGGAGTGTTTGGTAAACATTTTGAAAGAATCTGTAACAAGTTTAGTCTGTAGAAATATTTTTAAAAATAAGAGAATTCATAAAAAAAGGTAATTTTTAAACACATTAGATTTTATAATTAAAAAAATTATTTTTCTAATTTCCCTTATTTCTACTGTTCTCTTTCGGACCCTATTTACCTCACGGTATAACGCCCTTAAGACTGATGCGCCAGTGGCAAATGACACTTTTGCTACGCCCTAGTTATGGCCCTGCACACATACATGTATAAGCTTGTGTATTTAAGTGGTATTTAAAGGTTGAAAGTTTTATGATTACACATTTATTATTTTACTAATACTATACATATTTTACACTGTATAGTATACATCAAATGCAGTCGAATGTCGTACGTTATAAAGCGACTGTGCTAGATTAACTTTTGACTTGTGCTTACACTCCATTTTAGCTCTTGTACCCAACATATCTATTTTAGCTCCCCGCCTTTCTGTATTAGAAATCCAAGTAGAGAGTCTTTTGACGTCATTTCAGTGAAACAGCTTTCATCAACTGCTTCTTCAAATAATTTATTTCTATTACCCAGCAAGTCGAAAATCAGGAAAGAAAAATAGAAAGAGAGAGAAAGAGAATGAGTATCAATAATACTAGAAAGTGTTAATACATACGCACATACGCATACACACATATGTATATGTTCAAACGTATTTAATAGGTGCAAATTTTGCACATCTATTATGTCCCTAATATTAAATACATCTTAGTCAAATGCAGTCAAAAGTCATACGCAGTAAGTGTGTGCTTGATTTACTTTTGACATGTCCATCGTCAATTTCGCAATCTTATTTAGTGAGTACGAATAAATCACCTTTAAGTAAGATATAAGCAGCTGTGGCTTCTTTTTAATTTATTTATATATACACTTTTTTTTCCAGCGTTCTCCTTAAAGAACGAAATCAATTTTATCTTTTCTTTACCCACAATACGAGGCTCCAATTCATTTAGCTAATTGCATCTAACTTCAACAAATTTTTTTAAATTACTCTAATTATTTTAATAACATTCTTACGTCATAGATTGTGTTTACAAAACGGTTTCTAAGCAAGGTTTATTTAAAATACGGCGCTGTCATCTTAAGAGGGCGATTTTGTGTCCACTTTAGCTCTCCACCTTTTTGTATTAGAAATCCAAGTAGAGAGTCTCTTGACGTCACTGCGTTGAAACAACGTTCATCAGCTGCTTCTTCGATTAATTTATTTCCATTATACACGGAGTCGAAAAACAGAAAAAAAAAGGACAGAAAGAGAGAGAGAGAGAATGGATATCTATATATTTCAAAAACCTTTCAAAACAGCTATTTATTTACTTCTTTTTTTTTCTGGCTTTCCGAAATTCCCTGAAGAGATTGTGCATTTCGAAAAAGATGAATTGAAACAAAAGACCGGGCCCGGGTCCCGCCATCTTTTTCTTGTTTCGTTTCATTATTCCTGAAAAGAGATCCCGCGCGTAAAAGGGCCACGCACCGCTAATTCCGGAATATCTTTTCGAAAGAGGTTTCGTACTCCAGAAAATCCGATGCAATAATTCCGGATCCGGGAAACGGGATTTCTAAAGTGTTCTCGAAAACTTCCATCCCCCCCTCGGAAATCGACGGTTCAAGCGGAACCAAATGTCAGACATCCAATCAGGCGTGCACCACCGGCATTAACGACCAATAGCGGGCCTGGCTCAAGGGCCTCCTCGAGTGGATTAGCGTAATACTTATGGCGGATTGGTTTTGCGGCATTTTCGAGTAGTAAGCACGGCTCCCGATTTCGGAAAAATTTTTTTTTTCTTCTACTCTGTTTCATTTTTTGACTTTTGATGCCGTTTCTCAGCGCAACCGTTAAGTGGCTCCGTGGTAAAAATGCACAGTGAGGTGGAGGGCGATGGTGGAGAGAGAGACATAAAACCAGAGCAATTTGTTTCGATTTTATTTATGTGTCTGAAAAGGGAAGATCTGTATTTATTCTGTTTTTATTCGCTTGTTCATTACCCCTTTTGACCCATATTTTTAGGAGACATGCCATCCCTGTTTTATATTTTTATACAAATATATATGGGCCGTGTGTTTTTGACGTTGCCATTACATCACGTCGGTGACCCCACTTCACCGCAGAACTTTTCGGGTAAATGGTTATTTTTAAAATGCAAACGGCACACACCGCACGTGATATTTTGTTAACGGCTTTTTTGCCTCAAGAACCCCATTCACTTCGTTAGAAAGGGAGAAAAAAAGTGCGAATTCGGAAATCAGCTGGAAAGTATTTATAAACTTGTTACTAAGGCCTTCAAATAAATTCCCACTCTTTAACGATGCATACGTATCGAATGGTAAAAAAGATAATGGACAGAATTCTGTTTTAAATATAGAAGGACGGACATACACAAACACGCACGTATGGGAGAAGTTGGTCCAAACCTTAAAAATAATCACGAATTAATGAGAAATCTACAAAGAAAAAAAGAAACAGATTTTAAACATAAAAATTTTATTAAAAAATCTGACGTGGACGCTGCGTGGATTCCTTATACTCATATTGAGTTTTACCTATTTTTTTCTTTTATTTTGTGAGATTCGTCACCAGAATTATCATTTGAACATTTTCTAAAAGGTTCAAAGTTATTTTTATTTCTCTAGGTAGCGTTTTTCCCTACGCAGAGTTTAAGTACTGTTGTACAAGCAACCACCCACAACTTTAATAATCGTTATATTGCTATTTTTGTTACATAGATGTTTCATTGTAAACTTAAATTTTGCACGATAACTATATTCCCTTGAAGATTAAAATTCAAAATTATTCTCCCCAAAATAGATTTTTATTTAGGTTTTCTAAAACTATAAAGCTCTGTGTTAAGTGTTTAAAAGGTATTGATTCAACTAACTATGATTACTTCGATATTTTTACTTCGCATTGTCACAGATAGGTAACGTTAATTTCCGTAATACTGACATTTTTAATTACATTTCCATTTATTATAGCTTTTATATATTATTATATAGCTACCAAAAATGAAGATGCACAAATAGGTTTGTTTGGTACGATCTACTGTTTTGCACAAGAGGGATAACCAGGACCGGGGGAGGACCGGGATCTACAGCATAAAGCCGATTCCGAACGGCTACAAACATCCATGCCCGCAGCGGGATTAGAACCATCGAACTCCGGTTCCAAAGAGTAGCGCTCTACCATTCGGCCATCGTTCGGCAGATGTACAATTAGACGTTATATAAGTTCTATATACGAAATTGTAACATTTTAGGGATAATAATTTTGAGTTATGCCCAAACCGTTAATAAACGTTATATTGAAATTTCGTGTTATCTAGAGTGCAGTTTGCAATCAAAAGAGGGAGTGTATGCCTAAACGTTATAACAGTTCTAAATACAAAATCTCAACATTCTACTACTAACCAATTTTTAGCTATACGAGATAGAGAAGTGCGGGCATCAAGATGAAATTATTTAAAACTAATTCAGGAATGATCATAACGGATTGTTAAAGTTGCAAAATTAAAGTTCTTGTACGTACATACAGGCATAAATTTGTCAAACATTCATTCAGTCATGGTCCAAATAAATATGTCTGTTGAAATCTGAACACTGAGATATTTCGTGATTACAATACTTACTTTTTTTTTTGTACAAACAAGTAAAAATTAACATATTTTTATCAGAAAAATGTTATTAAAATTTTTCACTTTATTGTAAAATTGGTTTTAAAAATGCATACATTTTAGAAGAAAATGACCTTGAAAAAAAGATTTAAAGTGAAACTGAAGACAAAATTGGATCTATATTTCATTTCATTTGTATGATTTCCTTATTTTAATCCATAATTGAGTTTATATAATAATCTTTGATAAAATCATTTATTATTCCTTTATCTGTGTTAATGATAAAACATATTATGAAGATTACGAATATATTTAAAGCAAAAAGAACTGTTTAATGTCGATTTGATGGCTAATTTTTCTGTATTGCTTTTAAGTATTTTGCACTATTCTAATTTGATATATTACAATATATTACAAATACAGATTACATAAATAGTATTTTACAACATATGCAGTTATTATCCTGTAATGGTTAGTTCTCAAATCAATTAAAAAATTTCATGTTATGGAGAAGAATTTGACTGAAAGGTTAGAACTGAGCGTGGCTGTTATTTCATAAATTTATAAATATCATAAATTCATAAATTTATTTTCTGTGATTTAAAATTCTCATTTGCATAATTTGAACTTTTTTTTTCATCTAATTAATGCAAAGTTCTTAACGAACTTCGTGCATCGCCAGGTTTAGTTTGGTGTGCTACGGTCCTTTTTTTTTGCAACATGAGGGCTAATGAAACCGGGACCTATAGCTTAAAAAGGATTCCGAATGGCTACGAACATCCATGCCGCTGCCGAATTCGAACCCCCGAACTCCGGTTCCGAAGGCCAGCACTCTGACCAATCAGCCATCGTTCGGCTCATACCTTGTTAGAAACTGTTTATGCAGATAATCGTATTTTAGTTAAATTTTTTAATAATATAAAAAATTCTGTTACTTATTTCCCAAACCTATTATGTAAACGTCTAATATTATACTTCTATAGTTATATCTCTATGAACACAGTCATATGTTTAAATACATATAATGCTTAAAAGTCTTTCTGCTTAGTTTTATTATACATATTACTACTCAGGCCAGTTTATTAATATATTCTACCTCTATTTTTGGACATATGCATAAAGGAATTTTCTCAAATTAAAAATATATTTTTACTCAATACTGGAGCTGCAGAGCGATGTCTTTGACCCATTCTAATTAATTTTCAATTTTTTATATATGGTCTCGTTGATGTTAAAGAAAAAATCACGAGGTTGGAAAACCTAGAAAAGAGTAATAAGTGGAAAGCAATTATGTAATATTTTAATTAGGTTGTATTTGATCTATATTAGTTTTGAAAACTACAACATTACAATAATAAAATGCGAATGATGATTGTCAACAAACAACATGTATGTGTAACTGAGGAATTTCTATACGTCAATGAAACGATTCATATATTTATATTTCTGTTTTAATATAATAATTTTAGACATAGGAAAATAAATGCAATGAAATGTATATCTTAGTAAATATTAAATATAATTATATTATGAATTATTATAATTTATAAGTCTCTAAAGTTATAAGCTATTAAGAAATAAAATATTTCTCCTTAAAACCTTATTTATTTCTATAATGACTTTATAATTGCTAAGGTCTAATTTTTACTGATAATTACTTAATATGGAAATGGTTAAACTAAGTATAACGATAAAATGTCTATATCAATATTTTTCCAGGTCCGCACAAAACCGTTATGGACAGGTTTTACCGTATGTCTATATTTTCCGTCTACGAAATAACATGGGATAATTTAAAACCGTGATTTATACTAGGGAAACGATAAACGATTCTTTCTGCCCATGCTTCGAAAATCTTTCCTTATAAAAAAGCATACAGAAGAAAGCTCTAGAACGTAAATATACACCGTACGCAATTAATCAAAACACACATCTGGCATCGCAAGGTCTGCCGTTTCCTCGCTTTTCTTATAAATCAAGTATTATGCCAGGTTGGCGAGATTTTTACCAAAGTGGCAACCATACCTTGTTAACTGTGACGCCAACGGCGAAGTCGGCCATTTGAGAGTAGCCAGGGTTTCGTTTTACTTCAAGGTGAAAGAGGCCATTTTCTTAAGGTCCGGTGGGGGCTATTACTAAAGGGCCCTTCGGATGATGATGGGGGCCCCCTCTCCGCATCCTGTTTCTGGGGTCAGATGGGCTAAGATAATGGAGCCAGTAATTCGAACTTGCTGAAAAGCGCTGAACTTAACTGGAAAAATATTCCGAAGTGTTTATTTTGAGAAAACACTTACGAAGTGTTAACTTTATTCTCTTTAAGAAACAACAGCGATGATCTTGCCTGAAGATGCTTTCTTTTTAATCCAATTCTATACTTTAGTGGTAAAGATATTCATGAGAACAAAATATTTATTTTATATTACTTCCTTTATAAATTTCTATGAAAAGAACTCTCTTTTTAATTTTTCTTTAACTCTTAGATATTTTGGAATTAAGCATTCTCCTATTCAGTATCGCAGGTTTGTTGACCATATCATCATGGAATCACCATAGAGGCAGCTGTTACCAACGCAAAACAACTTCTTATGAAGGGACATCGCAAACACATCCAATCCATCTTCATGTATCGAATTGATAATACTGTTTATATTATACATAATTTAAATTCCACACATAAATTATTTATGTATTAGAAATTTAAAAAGTAATATAATAGTCAAAAATATTAATTTTATACATTAAATATTTAAAAATATAATGGTAATAATTAAATTATTTGATATAACAATACAAATGTACTAGTCATGATGACAAGTGATGGTACAATCGTAATACAGATTTATTTACCTCAATACACGAAATTTGGAGGAACTATTAAGAATAGTTTGTAATGTCCACAATTTTGTAGTGTCATGAGTACAAATTTAAAAATAGGAAATCTGTAGAAAAAAAAATTAAATTTCAAATTATCTACGAATGTCACACAGGATATAAATAGTTACATTTATTGTTGCATTCAGATTTATTTACATCAATACACGATATTTCGAGAAACCATAGTTTGTAATGTCATGAGTACAAATTTAAAAATAGGAAATCTGTAAAAAAAAATTATTTAAATTTCAAATTATCTACGAATGTCACACAGGATATTTAAGGCGTTGACCTCCAGTACCGAGTTTGTAGGTTTGAATCCCGCTGTGGTATGGGTGTTCGTAATCGTTCGGGATTGGCAATAAGCAGTAGGTCCCCGTCTCATTAGCCCTCGTGTTGCCAAAAAAAAAGTATCTCGAAGCGCTCCAAACCAAACCAAACCATTTGATATGTGGCATAAACAATAGTATCAAAATGTACCAAAATATTTACAATTTAGTATATTAAAAAAGTTTTTGAAAATTTAATATAAGCCCTCAGACCTTTTAATTTGGAAGTCATTAGTTCTCTAGGTCTTTAGAACGTGTCTTATGATTAACATGTGATTAGTCGTTTATATTTCCTAATCAATAGTTCCAAAGCCGAGATCTCTACTTGCTATAATAATATCACCAATAATTTGGGGAAACTGGTATAATTACTAAAATTATTTGAAGATTCAGGGAAAGAATTTTTTTAAAATAATATCACACAGTTGGCTGTCACCTGAATCCCATAATCAGATAAATGCCGTTAGCGAAATCTAATTTTAGAGTTTTGTAGTTTCATTCTTTCTTGTTCATTTTTTATATTAGCGAATAATAGTTATATGATAAACTCTTTTATACAGTTATCACATTGTGTGAGGGTACATTTCGCAGCGGATTTGTACCGGGAGCGGGCGTTTTGCGCGTCAGTTTAGTTATTCAGTTAAATCTCTATAGATCGAAACGTATTTAGTGTTTTAACCAACTTTTCTTTTTTATATTGAAATATATAAACAAATATATGAATAGACAAATAAACATATATATATATATATACATATATATATATAATATATATATATATATATATATATATATATATATATATATATATATATATATATATATATATATATAATATCATTTACGCATTTACGCAAGGATAAATAAAAAGTTAATTTTAAATCTAAAATGATTTTTTTATCAACCTTCCTCTTCTGTGTTTCCGCATGAACTGATGTAAAAACTAGTTTATATTTGTCTAAGTTTTTCCAGAATCTATGTAGTTTACAAGAACATTCGGCTTCGTTTTCCTGTATATACAGTTATTTTTGTACCCACAAACAAACCATGTCTTTGCACTAACCCGTACTAGTACGCGTCCCGCGCTCAAGTATCAATCGTCAGAAAACGTACTAGTACGTGTCCCGCATACAGTGTGTTAATATAAGCCCTCAGACCTTTTAATTTGGAAGTCATTAGTTTTCTAGGTCTTTAGAACGTGTCTTATGATTAACATGTGATTAGTCCCTTATATTTTCTAATCAATAATTCCAAAACCGGCAGCTCTTCTTTTTATAATAATATCACCAATAACTTGGTGAAACTCGTATAACTGCCAAAATTATTTGAAGATTCAGCAAAATCTCATTTTAATGTGTTTGTAGTTTCATTCTGTCTTGTTCATTTTGTAATCAGCGAACATTTTTGATAATAGTTATATGATAAACTCTTTTATAGAATTATTACCATTAATGTGGTTATTTTATCGGAAATGCAGAGAAAATAGGATTGTGTATGTTTCAAAGTTTTAACTATTTGGTCCACATTATTTTATAAATTTGTAACCATGGAGTCTTGCTAACCAAACAGTCATTTGACCATATGAGCAACTAAGATCAATGAGCTAGAATACATTTAACTTGCTTTCTAAAATCCCCATTGTGTCGTATAGAAAATTTAACGTTACATTAAAACTGTACATTTTCCGTTATAAACGTACATATTGTATTTATGTATAGCATTTTGCACCTAGTATGACAAAAAACATTTTCTTTGAGAATAAATATATTCTTATATGCCGGTATTCAAATACATATTAAGTATGTGAACATTTCGTAGGGTCGAGAAAATAATAATAATGTAGATAGCACCCGAAAAATATATTATTGAAATATCTGTTTACAACTGATCAAGTGTAAAAAGAATCGTGCATCGTTGTTCCAACAGCATAATTATGTGCGCTGTATAATTATATATATACGGCCGGCGAGAAGCAGCAAGTGCATTTAACAAGCTCAATTATAGCGGTTGTCTTCCGAATTAACGAATTTGAAGTTTTCGATTGGCTTGCTTCTTTGAACTCAAGCAACGAAAGCCGCATCAAGATACGTTTCAGCAAAACATCCTCTTCTGACCCAATCGAATTTCCCGTCTTGTGAAGGCACCCGAATTTTCGCATTTTCATATCCCCTTAACGTGATTAAGAACCACAGAAAACGCCGTTTTTGAGCTTCTTGTAATTACTCTCAAGCCATCGGGAGCCTAACATCATTAAAGATGGCAGAAATATGTGGCGAAGCATCTACTCATAATTGCCGTAATGCAATCAGATGCTACTAATGATATTAATTAGCGAAGCAACTCATTCCACGCGTCAATCATTCGACGTTGTCTAACGAGCTTCTTTGCATCCAATCTTTCACACGAGAATTGGCTCCGCCATGTTGGAAAAGAAAGCCAGAATTTGATTAACGGAACATCGATTCTGATCTCCATTAATCGAGAGGGATTCGATTACTTTAGGACGTAATTGAATAGTTGATTAAGGCGCATTAATTATTCCAGTAGAAAGAAGTGCGTTTCAGGGAATATATAATAATGGATGATGGACGCAAGGCTTAATTCCTCCAAACATCTGAGAATAGTTTTTAAAAATTCACTTATGTCAGTAATATTTATTATGCGTCATAGACAAAATCGAAGCTGCCAAATGAACCTGTATAGCTGAAAATGCTGAATTGGAATCCAGAAGCCTCCGGAATTATTCAGAAATGATTTCTTTTTTTTTTCACTTATTTTTTAAGAACATTGTTAATCAAATTCGTTCTTGTTGCCAACCGCTGTTAACTTATTTACAATAAGAACGAAAATGAGCACTAAATGTCTTAATGACCTTTTATCGTGTTTGCAGCTTTATTCTTTTTTCTTCATTTTTTAATCAAGCAAATATTAATGGCAATAGTTATGTAATAAACTCTTTTATAAATGTATTACCTTTAATGTGATTATTTTGTCCAAAAGCAGAGAAAATGTTTTATTTTTAACCTGATTCTTGCTACTAATCTTCTATTCTTTTACTGATCTCCTATTGCTGATTGACTTAGTAAGAAATATGAAATTATACGTTGGGAATCCTAATTAAAAAGAAATGCGATATAGTATTTAAAAGATATTTTTCTCGATATTACATCATACAATGCTAGTAAATAACTGTAATTTAATTAGAGTGAATATTTTATTAGTATTTTCACAAAACTACAAATATGGTAGTTATGTAATGATACACAAGTCTTGGGCCTCTATAAGAGTTGCATCCAATAAAGTTTCTTGTCAGATATAATATATCTAATTAGCAATATTTAAATGTGGATAGTTTTCCTTATATCCTATAAATTTTTTTATACAACTAAGTTAACTATCATTAGACAGCCAAAAAATATTTTTTCGCTATTTGCGGAGAGAGAAAGATATGGAAATGAAATGATATGATTCTAAAAATGTTTTAAGATGTTAAAAGTTGTGTAATTTGAAAGAAATGCTTGCTACATTTAGGATTAGCAAAATATCAATGAATATTCTTAAATATTTAAATCTGAGTTATATTAATAACACAGTCTATCAAAAGGAAAACTTTATAAGACAGAGCATAAAAAATCTATTTTTAATATCATTATTTATAGTTTCCTCTTAACCTAAAACTAGCCAGATTATGAAATAAGTATCACGAATGGAAATGCTTTTCTTTAGTTTTGGCTATGAACATAACTAAGCATTTCCAAAAAGAAATTTAATTTAAAAATTTACTCCAAATGCCATAGCAGCTTAATTCAGGTAAAAGGTCTCAGAACTTTTAACTCCTTGCTTGTCCTGTAGATCATATATGATATATATATATATATATATATATATATATATATATATATATATATATATATATATATATATATATATATATAGATATAGATATAGATATAGATATATGCATATATAAACATATATATATATATATATATATATATATATAATACACATGTGATCCCATATGATATATACACTCATGTTTTATACGCTTGTATATCACATGTGACACACAATGAACTATATTTTAAGCGGAAAATAATTAAGCGTAGTCTAAAATTTAGTTCTATTTCTAAGTTAGACTTTCGAAGATACGAAAAAGTATGAAAGACGTGCGGTATATTTATTCTCTTATATGGGGACAGGAGAATGGACATACATTAAACATTTTTACATACTAAAAAATTTTTTTTGCCTATTTTAGTACCACTATTTTTTACTTCTGTCACTTGGGACGAAAGTCATGCAGAATTATCCACCACGCCTATTGCTTTTATAGATAATTTAATTTTTAAAGTGATTTTCTCAGATTCCTGTGGTTTAATTGTCAGCTCATATCTTCAAAATTATTCCTAATATCACCTTGAAATTTAGCGTACATTAGGAAATGTTTATTATGGAGTATATCAAATAAGTAAATTATTATAATTGTATTTTTAAGCTATGAATTTTTGATATTAAATTGTTTTTATATTTTTTAAATTTTTAATACCTCTTACATGTAATTTATCTATATATTTAAATTCCTGTAATGTAAAGAGTCAAGTCTATCCATTTTATTTGAGTAAGATTTATCATTGTGAATATAAAACGTTTGCTGCTAGTATACCGCTGTATACTAGTTGGGTATCTATGCTTATTTGCATCTCAATGATGCTAAAATTTATCTTACGTGTAATTTAATTTCAGTTATTCCTCTATTAATACAAATAATTGTTTTAATGAGTTAAAACAGTTATCTGTATCGAAGATTAATAATTGATAAGGATTATTTCACTAGTGTGTGACCAAAACTTAAATTGCGATGCAGATAGATGGTACAGAAATCCTAATTAGAAAGGAATAGCTGCGCACAGGGAAATGCGCATCGGTTTAGAGGAGCAAATCCCCATGCACTTCTTCCATATATGATTTATCTGCGGCGTATACGGTTTTCCCTGTCACTCACGCCAACAAAAAGCCACTAAGTAACACGCCAATATTAGTCTTCGGGTACGAAAATTCTTTGAGCCGAATGTTTGGACTTTGAAACCGAAATTAGGAATCTACGCTGATCGCTGAGACGCAGGCGTTGCGCAGAGGAGATCAGGGATGTTGCGAGTGCGCGCTGAACGATAAATTGTTCCACGTCCACCCCTTGCGACAGATCGCATCAATTATGCAGAGAGGGAGGGTGACAAATGAAGCACCTTCTGCCGGATTACGCCACTGCAGGCGTGAGGAATTTATATTGGCTATCCGGTTCGCTGAGCTTTCATTACTCCGGGATGACAGGATGAATGATATTTCGATGACAAATTTCTGTTGTGATGTTATGAAAGGGGTCGCCCTTTCACCAGAATTATTTCATGGGGGGGGGGAATTCATACAGTTAAATATCAGGGTGGGAGAGTAATTGATAAAAACTATTTAACAGTAAAGTTTGCGTGCTTATAGAAATGTTTTTATTGAGATAAACTTATCTATACATTTATTTTTTTACTACTTCTGGGAGCTGTTTCGAATTTTTTACATTTTAATGAACGTATAGACTTTCAAGACGAATTTCTGTCTTTCATATAATTAAATATTAATGAAGGGGAAGGATTAAGAAAAAATATTCAAGAATAAGGTTTGCAGACTTTGGAAATAAGTTTTCTTTTCTATTACATTTTCTGTATTGACTGCAACTTCTATATGTAGAATAAAACTAAGCATATTAATTTTTTTAATATAAGGAGTATTTTAGCTGTCAAATTTACATTTTGACTAAAAACAGAAGAAAAACAAATTGTAATTTTACCTTAGGCCTCTTCCGCAAACATCAGTTTCAATCCGTCATTAAAATAGAAATAAATTAAAACATATTTTGAAAAAAAAAAACCTTTAAAAATAATGTATTTTAATTTTTTTGTGTATAACATATTCCAATATTTTTGAGAAGAAAATGAAAATTTTTGCTATTAAATAAAATTAGATGATAGTTCAGTTAAATGTTTCATCGCATGTAAAGATTCATAAATAACAAAGTCATTTATCTACGGTGTTAAAATTAATTAAGACTGGGATCTCATAAAATATTAGCATAAAATGGATCTAAAAGTAATTATTTTAATACTAAAACTGTATTAATACGTAAAAACTTACGACTAAAACTTACACCTCTTTCCTTACGGTGCCTTTTTCAACAACATAAGTTCTATTTTCAACATCGGTTGTATACAAATAAAAACTATAAACGCTTAATAAAGAGACATATTATTTAAAAATTCTCATTGAAGCATACTAATCCCACAAAATGTTCCACTTTTTGTGACTGAAATTAGGCCTTTGCATTTCACTCTGCTAATGACGGTAGAAAACAAAAATGGAAAAGATTAATCACCAATACTCCCCAGGATCATTGATTAATGCACCTCATTAGCTGTAAATTAGCAAGTTTTATAATTATTCCCTTCTTAGATTGATTGAACTGTAACCGATTCGTGACTGAGTTGGCTCCTTGGTTCGTGATAGGGAGGTATAACTATACATCACCTGTCAATGAATGAATGAGATGGAGAACAGAAGCCACGCTTTATAGTCTCTCCGGGGCAACGAAGACTGAAGGATGAGGAAAGTGTACAGCCGGTCGAGGCTTATTATGACGACTAAAACCCGTCTTCATGGTATCATTTGATTATTTTGTTGTTTCACCAGAAACTCCGAAAATTAAAGAAAAAAGAATTGAAATAGAGAACATGCAGTTTTCATGGGAAATTACTTTTCTCTCATTTAGGAGAGAAACTTTCCAGTTCGACTGTAAAAGTGGATTGATCAGTAGTTGACATAAGATGAAATCTAGTATTACGAAAACAGTAGTATCATTCCTACAGTACATTTTACAAGCTTGTATTTGATTTCCGAAAACATTGCTCTATGTAGTATGATTAATTCTTTATTCTCATCTATATATTTCATACTTGACATTTAATTTGCGATAGAAAAACCAGTCTGGTTTCCTGGGGTCTCAATAGTCTCAGGCCTTCATTAAACTTATACATAAAACTTAAAATTAGATAGTCGTAGTCAAACGTCCACAAATAAAACTTTTATACCACCAGATACAAAGACCTGGTCTTCATCATTTGCATATTACACCACCCTTTTTTACCAAAAAGAATTAAATTTTCTCATTCTAAAGCAAGACTAACTCAATTTATCATAATTTTTAAGACATTTTCAAACTGATAGTTTGAAAATAAAAGTTTTTTAAGGTCCATTTTAGTTCTAAATTCAACATATCATATTTTTTTAGCAAACAAAACCAGTTAAAAGTTAACGAGATGAAAGTTCACGAATTCAGAAATATTTTTCAAACCTTGTAAGATTAGTTTAGTGGATTTTTACTGGCATTATTAATAGATTATCTATTCATTTAAACTCAATGTACAATTGATTTTAGTTTAAATATCTAGAGGTAGCACAGTATTTCATCGGCCTGGGAAAGCTTGACTCAGCCTTTTATCCCTTTTAGTGGGTAGACAAACTAAAGACCAAGCATGCTTGGGAAGTATGATTGACAACCTAACCGGGATATATGCTTTTCACTCCAGGGCCCTTGGTCTCGAAAACGGAAATTTGCACCGTAGGCTAAGGCCTCACGTGGATTATAGCGTTGGAAAGTTTTTAGTTTAATTTAGCACAGTGTTAATTATATGAATGGTACTAGACTTTTAGGAAAAACTGTATTTTCTATGTTTTAAAATGAAATGTAATACTCGAATGTATGTAATTTTAGTTCACAGAATAAAAGTGATTATTAGCTTTTATTTGTTATAAAAATTAAAGTTATTTTGCAACTAATAGCCATATTTTGCCACTAAAGTATATTTCTATCTCTTTTTCAGTTGGAATACACATTTTATATTTTTTTTAAATTATGTTACGTCACATAACAAAACTTAGTAATTTTTAAATATTTAGACTCTTAAGTAGGTAGAAAAATTTTAACTTTAGAAAGAGCAGAAAATTTTATTTTACCAATTGATTTAAAATAGAATGTTATAAAGACTTTTCAGCTCGAAAGGTACTATCTCCCATTAATTTTTCTTCTAAATACATAATAATAGATGTTTCATTTTAAGTTTTAAAGAGTACCATATAAAGAAAATATCTTGAAATTATGTGTACATTTAAATGATATGCACTTGAACAGTTTCTGATCAAGCAACTTTCAAAGTATCTTATACATAATAATTTGAAAAAATATTATTACTTTATCTTAAAAATATAACGCCATTTACATGAATTTATTATTAATAGTATATAAAATTTTCAAACAGATAGATTAAAAATAAAAGATCTTAGCTTTGGAATGCTTACTGCAGCTTTTATTGTATCATAAAGTATTTTTAGCTACTAAAAATAGTTAAAAATAACAAGAATGTATTCAGGAATAGTTTTGAAAAATTGAAATATAAAACAGTCTGTTAAAATAATCTGAAAATTTATTTTTATTGTAACTACAGGAAAGCATAAAATTAAAGGCATAAATTTCCTACCACATTCATCTTGTTAGTTTAAATATGTAAATTCTAGAGATATTTAGCAATTATTATTTATATAATATGCTCTTTCTTCCGTGGGATTATTAAACAAACAAAATTCCGTATATTAATACAAAATACTTTGTGTTAAGTATTCTTTATGTTTCTATTCAGAAATATAATATACAGAAAATTCATACAGAAAATTTATATGGATGTGCAGATTAGAGAGATAATTTTCTTTTGTGAGTGTTTACTCGAAACTTTGTTTTACTATGAAGAAAAAAATAATAAAACTTAGTTGTAATTTAAATATGAACAAAACAATGCTTGTTAATTTTATTCTTTTATTCTATTTCTTCTGTAAAAAAATTAATCTTATAGTAAACCAGCCGGTTTATATATTTTTTATGTAAAAGAAATATTGACAATTTTTTAAAAACAAAATTATTTTCTAATAATAAACTAATAATAAACCCAATACCATAGTGTAAAAAAAACTATTTTAAAACTTGACCTTGTCTGTAAATATGTTTCTCCTTTATAAGGGAGTTAACACAGAGAAACCAACATCAATCAACATTTACTTTCTTTTCAGATTTTCGCAAAGAGAATTTACATATGCATCATTAAATCTGATTAATATTCGTTGTGTGACTAGTATATGACAGAAATAAATAATTTAATAAGAATAAAATTTAAAGGGAATTTTGAGGGCTTGATATACAAAATTTCTATCTGGTGACAAACTTATAAATATAGAAAACTGCTGTAAAACTTGAACATGCCTGTAAAAATGTTTTTCCTTCATGAGGGTGCTAACACAGAGAAACCAACATCTGTCAAAAGTTCCCCTTTTCTGATTTTCATGTCAAGTAGTTACTTAAGCATACTGTAAATCAGATTAATATTCTGTGTATGACTAGTATAAGAGAGAAATGGTTAATTAAAGAAAAATAAATGTTAAAATAATTTTTTTTATTTTAAATAAGAAACTTCTTTGAATATGGATTATCATCAACCTTAATAAAAATTTGCAGTATTACTTTTAAGATTAATTTTCGTTTTTAATAAACAATACACGCTAAATTATTCAGTTGTATAATTTTGATCAAAGCACGTATATATATATATATATATATATATATATATATATATATATATATATATATATATATATATATATATATATATATATATATATATATATATATATATATATATATATATATATATATATATATATATATATATATATATATATATATATATATATATATATATATATATATATATATATATATATATATATATACATATATATATATATATATATATATGTATATATATATATATATATATATATATATATATATATATATATATATATATATATATATATATATATATATATATATATATATATATATATATATATATATATATATATATATATATATATATATATATATATATATATATATATATATATATATATATATATATATATATATATATAAATTTAGATAGATAGGTAGAGATATATGATTCAATAGGAAATACGAATATACATTTTTTATGCATAAATGTAATATCCAAGCATCTAAATACGTTCTCTCTTCCCTGTTACAAATCAATAGGAAACGCTTCGACTCAATTTCAAATTCAAAAGTGGAGGAGGGGGAATTTGAGAGAGGAAGGGATATATATTCACATCACACCAATCCCGACAGGAATACGGAGATATGAAGAGGGGGTGGGAAATAGAGATTTGGGGGATCGATATTACCCCCTCACACCTCGAGGGGCACATTGTGCCTCAAGTAACATTTTCCTGGGATTGGTCGGGATTGACACTTGTGGTATAACACTTCGCGACAGGGGGTAGGTCGACAATACCGTCGTGATAGGACAGCGTTCAAAAATTATAATGCTGGTAGGGGATGTATCCGATGCAAAAGATGGGATTGGAAAAATGTATTAATATGGATGGAAAAATATTCTTACTTTATACAAGAGAAAGAGTGTTTTACCTTAGCTCTTCCAATTTTTATGCAAAATAAATAATCATTATAGATATGTATACTCTCACATAAATATATATAAACATATATGTATATGTATATATATATATACATATATATGTGTATATGTGTATATATATATATGTATATATATATATATATATATATATATATATATATATATATATATATATATATATATATATATATATATATATATATATATATATATATATATATATATATGTTAATATAAAATTCTTCTGTCCGTGTGTTTGTGCTAGAACTCCTCCTAAACTGCTGGACTGATAAAATTTGATTCGAGAGTGGTTTGGATTCACAATTTGATCCGATAGAAAATGATTTTTTAATTAAAATTCCAAAATTACTCGTTTATTGTGATTATTATAATGTTGCTTGAAACTCTTCTCTGCAAACGTATTTGTGACTCAGTGGTCAGCGCAACGGGCTTCAGGATCAAAATCCCGTACAGGACATGTGGAAATTTTAATTTAATCTAATTGCTTTTCTGATGACTGTACGCGTGGTGGAGTCAAGAACTTTTAAAATATTTTTTTTTTTACTTTTCCATCGAAACGGTCCAATTTCTAATTTATTTAAAAGCATTTTACAATTTTTGGATTACAGCGTTAAAACAGGGCAAAGTCTGTCAGATTGTCTAGTATGTATGTATGTATATATATATATATATATATATATATATATATATATATATATATATATATATATATATATATATATATATATATATATGTGTGTGTGTGTGTGTGTGCGTGTGTGTGAGACTCATTCAAAATCACAACACAGTTTATTTCTGGTAAGAAACAGGAAATCCGTACAACAGGCAAAACCTTTACAACCTCGTGCACCCAGACCATGTGATCCCGCACATACAGTTTTCAAGTAGGTATTCCTAAGGTAAAGAGACTACGAATAATCCCTAAGCACAATTGATCACGTGATAAAAAATACCCACGTTTAAAGAGAACGCGCTAACTATTGGCTAAAGTAGTACAAACAGAGGCTGAATTTAGTCTATAGCGTGTCTGGAGAGAAAAATCAGAATTACCGCGAAAACCCCGAACGTACTTTATGAACAAACATTAAATTAATATTAAATTGATATTAATTTAATATTAATTTGTAAAATTATATATAATACAGTATATATATATATATATATATATATATATATATATATATATATATATATATATATATATATATATATATATATATAGATAGATAGATAGATAGTGAAACTTCCAAATAGGGACATCTCGGGAAGAACAAACTTATTCTCTATTTAGAGGTGCCTTTTATATGGAGATTTATAAACAAGGTGTAAGAAAATGTTTAATCTCCTAATTTATTTGTATATATATATGTGTGTGTGTATATAATAATACTAATAATCTTTAGTATTATAATGAATTTTATACATATTTATATAAATATCTCCAGAAAGACTTTTACTTATTCCATATAAATTTAAAAAATTAGGAAAATATCAAATAGTGAACTTAACCGCATTCACTTCTGGATGACTCAATTGGTTCAATCATAAGCAATTTTCATGTTTTAATTGATTTTTTTTTTTTTTTTTTTTTCGCTTTCCATATAACGCACCAATTTATGCCACAATTTGTTTTAATACTGTAATTGTGGTAAGTGTTTTTTTTTTTCATTGTACTGATTATAAGTTATATTTTTCTCTTTAATTTCTTAAGAAGTGTACACAGTTTACTTGGTCTTTTCCTTGTTGAATAATATTAAATGAAAATTTCATTATTACGAGGCTTTTTTTCCACTTTGTAAAAATAAATCGCAATTTTTTGCTTTGTTTAGAACGTTTGTTAGATGTTTAACAAGGTCTTTAATAATGCTGTAACTTAAAAAATCATTTAGTTTTATCATTTCAAGTGATATATTTTTGAAAGAACCTAATCTACAACAAATGGAAAAAAGTTAAATTCATTTACAGGCAATAACTTTTGAATATGCAGATTAGAAGGTAAATTTCAATATAAATTTGTAGATAAATATATTTTTTATTTTGTAATGTAATTTTAAATGTCATATTTTTTTGGGAATTTTTTAGTTCTTAAAGGAATTTGATATTTTAAATTAAAAAAAAACAAAGAAATTAAATATTAAAATATATATTAGTCTGAAAACTAAAATATTCAACTGCTATTAAAATACTGTGTTACAGAAAAAAAGATTATTAATTTCTATGTAATTTAAAATTTAGCTTCTAATTTACAATTTTCACAAATTATTTTGCAGAAAAATGAATTTTTATTTGTTTACTTGGTATATAGGATTTGTAGTTTTTAAAAAATATTATTTCTTATAAGGAAACTGAGTAATTTTTTCAAAGCTATACCAGTATTAATAATATAGAAAAACGTATTCTAAGCAGAGCAGAACTCTTAATCTTACATTGATTAAAATATAGGCTGTTATGCTGAAAGACTTTCAGCGCAGGAAGTAGTGTCTCCCCTTAACTGTATTGGAGAAACAATAAGTTATTAAAAGTTTTTGCTTTTTAATTTTCGCATCTTCCATATGAGATAACCAAAAGTGTCATAATTTCGTCAATTACTTAAAGTTTTGCTGATTATAAACCCTTTATTTTTTACTCGGAAAAAATGTAATAATTTGCATTTTATAAGAAATGTATGCCATTCTCTTTCATTTTAGTTCCGAGTTTAGCATTTTAAAACCCCGATTCTGCAAGAAACTCCCAAACAAGCTGTAAAGTTTGCGGCAAATTTTAGGCAAAACATAATACGCTGTTTTAAAAAAGACCAAAGCGAGGGGGAGAGACCTCTCATCATTAGACGAACAGATACACGAGTTGTAGAAAGGGGGAATCAAATAAATAAAATAAAAAGTCGTCGTTTGCGAAACAATTCACAAAAGCATGTTTATCTTTAAACGGCCACCATACGAACTTCCCCTCCGCTCACAATGGAAGTTGGTTTTTCTTGCTCGGGGTCCAGGTATTTCCATTGCATTTTCTCTAGTTCTCGGCAAATAAGCTCTAAGAACACTTCATATTCAGGGTTGCCATCATTTGTTATAGAGGTTTTTGGCACTATTGCGTCATGCATGACGCCAAACTGTATTCTCGTGGAGGAAGTCTGATATTTTTGATTACAATGAATAGAGATTAATCGCGTTGTCTTTGAAGCTGATATAGGAACGTAAAGAAATTTATTTTCAAGTATAATATTTCTTAATAAATACACTTACCCGTATTTACTCGTGCATAAGCGGACTTTTATTTATTTATTTATTTATTTACTAGCATATTGCCCGCCATATGACGGTATCAGTGAAATTTTTAATTTTCCAGGATTGTAAAGTATTTTATGAGGAAGGTAGAAAAATGGTTTGTTTTTTGGCTGATAATTATATTGCAACAAAAAAGAATAGATTATTAAATTTAAAATTTCCACATATGTACCTAATCTATTATTTAAGGAAGGTCATCATTTGTTGTAGAGGTTTTTGGCACTATTGCCTCATGCATGACGCCAAACTGTATCCTCGTTTAGGAAGTCTGATATTTTTGAATTAAAACGAATAGAGATTAATCGCGTTGTCTTTGAAGCTGATATAAGAACGTAAAGCATTTTATTTTCAAGTATACTATTTTTTAATAAATACACTTACCATATATACTTGTGCATAAGAGGCTTTTATTTATTTATTTATTTATTTATTTACTAGCATATAGCCCGTCATATAACGAGATCAGTGAAATTTTTAATTTTCCAGAATTGTTAAGTATCCTATGAGGCAGGTAAAAAAATGGTTTATTTTTTGGCTGAGAATTATCTTGCAACAAAAAATAATCGATGATTAAATTTAAAATTTCCACATATGTATCTAATCTATTATTTAAGGGTTGCCATCATTTGTTATAGAGGTTTTTGGCACTATTGCGTCATGCATGACGCCAAACTGTATTCTCGTGGAGAAAGTCTGATATTTTTGAATTAAAACGAATAGAGCTTAATCGCGTTGTCTTTAAAGCTGATATAAGAATGTAAAGTATTTTATTTTCAAGCTAATAAATACACTTACCGTATTTACTCGTGCATAAGTGGACTTACATTTATTTATTTATTTACTAGCATATAGCCCGTCATATGACGGGATCACTATAATTTTTAATTTTCCAGAATTGTAAAGTACCCTATGAGGCAGGTAAAAAAACGGTTTATGTTTTGGCTGAGAATTATCTTGCAACAAAAAATAATCGATGATTAAATTTAAAATTTCCACATATGTACCTAATCTATTATTTAAGCCGAATATAAAAGAAAATTATTTACGTCATATCTAAGTTCAGTGATAAAACGTATGAAAATAATGCAGACGATATTTAAGCAATTTAAAATAAGAAATGATTAAATGAGATTTTTAAGGGAATGACGTCATAATGCTAGAAAAAAATGTTATTTTTACCTATTTATTATGTGATAAATTTAGTCGCCTGCTCTTAACCGGAGAAAATAGGGCTTGAAATAAGGGCATTAAAAATTCTAAAATAGGAAAGGGGTGGATTTCGAACGTTTTAAAGCGGCAGTATTTTTCGCTGTGGTATGAAGCATATTTATACAAATTTATTTTAGAATTGGATTGATAGTTTAGGAGAAAACAAGCTTTACTCGCTGTGAATTTTACAAACCCTAACTGATCAAAAATCCAATATGAATGCCTCTATACATTCCAGGTCCAACCACTTCATAAATTCGAGAACAGACGAACAGATAACTTATGATATTATTATAAAAGGGATTCTTTAAAGGCAAAAATTCATGGTCCTCGTTATACAAAGAATCATTTTTATTGTTTCCTGTAATACGTGTAAATATATGAGTAAATGAAAACAAATACTCAAAGAAGGTAAATATCTTAAGCAACAGAATTATTACTGCATCTTTATTTTCTTACTACTGCACTTCTGTTATGCAACTAGCTTATCAACAGTAATTATTAGCTTTAAACGCAAAATTTCACGGTCTCCGACACACGGTCTCCGTTTTCTGTAATTACTTAATTGTTTCAGTATAACTAAATCTCTTACTTATTTTCCTTTTACGTTCTCACAAAACACTCTTTTCTTATAGAATTAAAAGGAATAAATGAAGTAAATTTTATCTTATAACACCTCTTCTTCTCACAAGGTCTTTAATTTCATAACCCATGTTCATTGTGGTCCAAACTTCCCTAGTAACCTAAGATGGCAGCTACCAAACCTAAAGTACTTCTTTAAAAATAAAGTCATCTTTAAAATAACATTGAAAGGATGTTCAACATTCATTCTTGAGTCCACGTAACAAATAACTTACGATTTGGATTGGATTGGTTTAGTTTGGATTAATGCTGTCTTCCGATTCCGAATGGCCATTAACTGCCATCTATCCTGGTGCCTACTATCTATACCAGCAGTAAGATTCGAACCCACGAACTTCTGAAGGATCTGGAAATTATATAAAACTCTCCAGGTTTACATGAAATATTAGGATTTCGTTATACACTAAATATATTTTTTTCCTTAAAAATAGAGTTGGCTTTATATCGAATAATTACGATAAATAAACCGTGGCATTTCAACATATCTATTTCAGTAATTTCTATACGTATACAGTCTAATAAGAACAAACTGTTGTAGAAATTTTATTTTTTAATAAGAATGAAAATTTACGTAAAAGCTTGTTAATACTTAATATTTTTTTAAAGCCTACATGTAGATAGTTTCCAAAGTTCCTAAGTATTGATTATTCCCTAAATAACTTTTATTAATTTATAAGTGCAGTTATGTAAATACTTCTGTAAAAAATCTCTAAATAAGTTAAGCAAAAAAATAAAATATTTCACAGCTTTTAAATAAATTGTGAAGTCACATGCGTTTTTTAAAGATGGTGAATTTGAGTATTGTTTGTACTGTTGAGTTCGAGTACCGTTTATTTGAACATCTAGACTTCTAGATCATCTTTGTTTGATCATGATATTCTAAGACAATCTATTAAAAATTCAGCTGTGTTTTGAAAAAATTAATTTTTTTACCTCAGATTTGAGCAGTTAAGATATTTCTTAATGTCTAGTATGTAATGGAAGTGTAGAAAATTGTATTCCTGCACTTAGCTGCAGAAAATTATTTACACTAAGGTTATTGTTTTATTACATTTCTTATAAGAAGTTACTCATAAGAAATTATTATCGTAGGCCTTTTCACTTCATTGCAAATACAGGTTTAAACATTTTTAAAGTTTTAAAATTATTTTTGTGACAGTTTAAAAAATTCTTTGGTAGTATTGTGTGGTGCAGGTACAGAAAAAGAGTCATCATAATGCAGGGACGGTTTTTGTTGGGTAATTTGTAATAAGTACCATTTAAATTACTATCTCACTTAAATATTAAACATATCCATATAGGAACATAAATATTTTACATGATAAGATAAACTGTGCAAAGAGTTGCTATAAACGTTGAGTTTGTAGATTTGATAAAACTCGATGCTTACTCAAATTATTTATTTTAGATTTCACATTATATATTAATAATGATAAAAGATATGAAATTGTTGTTAAAAATCATTTAATGTTAAGCGGGTTTGTACTTTTATGATTGAAATTCTTGAAAAAAAATTTAATTTAATGTGATTTAGAAACTGAAATTAGAAATCACAAGCAAATACACCTTCTACTACCTTCTTAAATAAGAAAGGTATTTTGCTTCTTAACTTTATACATAATGCCAGGCTTAGTTTCTAGGTTTCTTAAAATTTATTAACACCTAAAAAAAGTTTTATTTATCCTGTATGCCTCTTTTGTACATTTTTTGCCATATCAATGTTTTAAAAACACTGACATTACTTATCTATTACGTATGTAATTTTTTTGTAACGTGTTGGAGGCATGCGCTTCGACTTCCTATTTCCTATAACTAAACTCCTTATTATTTTGCAAGGGAGTCTTAACGTCTACAAGCAATATATTGCAATTTTTCCCCATGCGTATATGAAGTTTCGGGGCTGAGATTTATTTCAGCAAAGGTAGATGACAAACCTCTACAGACAATCCATCCAATTTTTTTTATATATCCTTTATTATTTATAATTTTGTCATTTGGATCAACATTTTACAAGTTTTCAAACATCGTTCATAAATTTACTTTTTGTGCCGGTGCATCTACTGAAATCAGGACCAATAGGGGTTTATCTGTCATGAAACTTTACATTTCAGTACTGTATTTACATTTGGAACAAAAACAATTAGCATGAAGTTTTTTCTTTCTATTATAGGGCAATCTATGATGTGTAAAACAAAAGCTGCTTACTAATAAGGATTCCCTGTACTATTCAAATTGTTTAAATTTCATATCTGTTATACTCTGTGCAATCCATAATAAAAATTTAAGATATTCATCAATATATTATAGGCAGATATTTCTAGCATTAATGGGTTAAAAATTTATATGTAAAAGTTTTAGTCGGTAATAAAGTAAGTATTTATTTGAGTTTCTTTTGCCAACTTTATTTCGCTTTTACTTCCGCGATATCAAACTTTCGATGCCAAGAAAATGCCAGCATTCAAGCGGCAAGTATTTTGGCTACCCTTGAAATGATGGAGTGCTTCAGCGCCAAACATTTCTGTCGCAAATTTCGTCTTGCTTTTCCAACCTTTTACGGGTTTGGCGACTTCTTCCGATATTTTGACAAATTACCCGCGCTTGCAGCTCGTTAGAAACACGAGGTAACCGGAGTAGGCTAGAATTTTCAAATATTTTTCTCTTCGTCTTTGCTCCCCTCCAAAACACAGCATATTCTTTTTCTTTTTTGGAGAAAAATGGGGGATAACGAAAAAATAGAAAATCTGTGCTTTCTTTTTTTTTAACTTCTTTTTCTCCCCCCCTATCGTCTGAGGTGGGGGAAGGGGAAGACTTGCATGTTTGGGCGCAAAGTGAAGTGAAGAAGAAAGCAAGCAGTGTATTTATTAAAGCATACCTCGCAGGCACCTAGGAGTAAAAAAAAAGAAAGAATATATATTCCGGAAAGCCTACCGTTTTCTTACGTAGTAAACGGGAAATGAGCGAAAAACTCAAAACAAGATCACTGTTAAACCATCTCACCTACACCCCTATCTTTCCCTCCCCCTACGCTGTTCTTCTTTCCCTTTATTTTTAGAAGTTAAGTACGCTTTTCAGTGATTTTTTCGTGAGTTCATTTTTTTTTCTGGGTGTGTTTTTGTCGTAAGAAAAGGTCCCTGTTTTTGTTGCTTTTCCAACTGATTGCTGAAGTTTGAACTGCTAATTTCCGCGTCTTTTCCACGTCATTACTGCTGAAGCCAATTTTTCTTTTCCACGTTCTGTTTATACATTTTGGGTAGGAAATTAATTAATTGGATTATATTAAGGTACTTTTGCCTTGTATCAAGCTTTTTTTTCTAACTAAAAATATAATAGTTTTGATTTTTTCAGATTTTTAAAAAGGCCGTTTTTCCCAAAAAATCCAAACAAAAGTGACATCTATTTCTTTCTTACTTATAGAGTCATTCTGTAGTTTTATTACGAAAGCCTACGAATTCAAACAGTTGTTAAACGTGAGACTTAAAGTTATAGCTCAAAGATTTTGGGGCTCTAGTGTGTGGTTTCGACTGGGTCGCGAAACCTCTCTTAAAGCCTTATCACATATCAATCTGTACACGCTGAAAACTCTTCGGATTAAGTTAATTTTTCCTTTAACTGATGAAGAATAGGTAGATTTTTTGGGCTAATTCAAAATTTTTTTAACTGATTTATTTTGATTCTGTTTGATGTGCTACAAGGCCGTTAATTGGTGGAAAAATTTTCGCTGTCACACAAGAAATCCTTGCATTCTTAATCTAGAAAAGGAATCTTAAATGAATGTTTCTTTCTAAAGACATACAGGTTTTCTATTCATAGTACTTTAAAAGTTAAGTATTTTGGGGTATGCTTTCATTTGGAGTACTATGATCTACTCTTTTCTACACGAAAGCTAATGAAACCGGTACCTACTACTTAGAACCGTTTCCAGGCGTATATAAAGATAAATCAAGGCTGCTCCTAGGTGTGATAAGCTACTGCCTACAACTGCAAATCTGAATATTTATATATATATATATATATATATATATATATATATATATATATATATATATATATATTATATATATTTTTAAAGTATAAATAATTTTTCTACAATTTTTTATTAATATTTTATTAAGTATGATTAAATTTTTCTACCCAAGACTGGACATAGATTTTTAAATAACATAAAAATTAAATTTAAGAAAGTTAAACACATATATAGAAAAGGCAACGAAATTTGAATATCTGCTTATAATGCATATGTGTAGTATTTTGGACTATTTAATTAAACATATCTCTTTTTATGGTTTTTTTCTTTAAAATAAAGAATTGTGAGCAATTTAAAGTTCAGGCCTAAGCTGTATGGATACGAACTATAAATATTTAGTGAAAAAAAATCGATATTTATAACTTTCGATTAATTCGGTATGTGACATATCGATATTTTTCTCACAACCACAGCCAAAATGCTATCCTGGATATATTTCCGGGTTGTCAGCCCAAGAGCACACACTGAGAGTCGTAGGATAACTAAATTCCCCGTGTCTTTGTTCTTTTAATATTATTCTAGGAAAAAGACAAGAAAAGATACCAAAATGTAGAAAACATTCTTCCCTCGTGTTCTTTTTTAAATCAGGGAAGACTCATCAGCCGCATCGCAACAGCGAACAAACTCCAGCTTTGTGAGATCCCAACAAACGCAGTCTTAATTCGTCGAATTGAGAACAATTTAGCGCATTAGGAGACCGGAGGAAGCCTAATTCTGCTCTAACTGCTTGATCGATGGGCCAGAAGCGAAATAATGAAGCCATTTGTCACTCTTCCACTCAGGGTATCGGGTGTACTTCAATTAAATAATGCCATAAGAATTATTCTGAAGCCACTACCACTGGTTTGGCAGCATTGTATGCTAGTTTGATTTTTCTGAAATCTCAAGATATGCTTGTGTAGTAATTCTAGACAGAGAAAATGTAAACGCCTGAAGTTATTACCAGCATTAATTTTTTTAAGTCTGGGAAAGAAAAAAAAAGTTAAAGTAATGACTAAAGGGAAAATAAAATTATCTAAATATACAATGTGAAATCTCAGGACAGATTAAAGCATCATAATTATTATAAATTCATTAAATAAATATTTTCTTTCGCATACTTTAATTGTATTTCAGTCTTGGAAAATGCAGTAATTCATTACATGCACACGATATATATATATAATTAAAATTACCCTATTAATATTTCATAAGTAATTTATTTTTTAAATTAAATATTAAATCTGTTTTCGAAAATCTCGTTTTCTCTTCATAATCTTTAATTTCTTACCACCGTAATAATTGAAAGACTTGTTATAATTTATGCATAATTCTTAAAGGGAGCTCAAGAAATTTAAACAAAGAATGAAATTTTTATGCTTAAATATCTTCTGTACATTATTGAAATGCGTTAAAAATAAAAAAACAGTTAATAAAATAAAGTTTTAGATCGACAACGCTTTGGTCCTAGGCCCAGTTTCTGATCTGAAATTTTTCTTTCTAATGCTCTCCATTTATGCAACTGAACATTCAAGTTCTGAGGGCGTATAATTTATAATATTTCTTGAAGTGTTCTTATTTGATGATCTTATTTGTTAATTTTATCTATAACAGCGTTACTTCTGTGGGAATGTTTTATATATTTATGGAACTACAGTTATGTCATTTTAAGAATTTAGAGCTAAATATACGCATTGTTTGGCACATATTTCCTCTTTTTAAGTTAAATCATTGCTGACATATTGGTTCAAGAATACAGGATAACCAACCATTTCATGCTGTGGTTACGCCGTGAACAACATATTAAATAATTTTTTCTACTTTTTAAAGAAATATGAATACCCTTTATTCTATTTTGATAATTTTAACATTTGAAATTAGCATCAGATGGCAATACTACACTTAATTTTTGTCTCATTGAATTTGAAATAGACGCATTTAAACTTACTTTAAATGTAATTCAATTTTTTTCACGCTTATGACCCCAAATAAAATTACATACCAAATCAACACTTTCAATTGTTTAGCTATTTAATCATTGCGCCGTTTTAAGGTGTAAGATCTGTACTAGCTATATTGGATACCTCTTGCGCAGTGTTAACTCTTCGAATAAACAAAATTCTCCTTGGCCGGCTTACATATAAAACTTTTTAAAGAAAATACTCTACGTGATAGAACAGCAAATTCTCCAGGAAACTATCTTTCCACATTAAAAAAAAACTTTATAAAACATATTTAATTTTAAATGTTTACGAGAAATTTTTAGCATATTCTTTTTCAAGCGTAAGACCATTTTAAAGTTTAAAAAAAATTAGAGGAGATTGCAACTGAGAAAATTTGTTGTTGTATCCCTTGCTGTAACTTTTTTTTAAAGACTTCTTTAATTATAAGCCGGCCAGAGTTTTATTATCTCTGTAAAATAAGATTAAGGAAGACGAATCCAATATATGACAGATACAGTTTGAGTTTAATTATTGATATCATGTCTATCCATGCAGATAACAATATTTATGATTTATATTCTATACCTCAGATAAATTTAAACTTGTACCTAATTTTATTTTATCAGACGTGATGTGATATTTTGAAGTGGTTTTCTTTAGCATGGAAGACACATTTAAATGATACCTCCCTTTACAAATATTAAGTTAAATACAAAATCTAGCAATTTAAAATTAAACCGTATGCATCAGATCCGGTAATTAATTATTTAGTAGGTTATTTTTTATTTTGGTTGAAAATTTTATACTACCCAAACTCCATATATATATATATATATATATATATATATATATATATATATATATATATATATATATATATATATATATATATATATATACATATATATGTATATATAATAATAATAATAATAATAATAATAATAATAAGGAGAGAGAGAGAGAGAGGAGTAAAATTGTTCTCAGAGTACGGTCTACTTTTGTGCTATATGAGATATAATGAGACCGGGACCTACTGCTTAAAGCCGATTTCAAATAGCTACAAACACCTAAGTCTACAGCGCGATTCCTGCAGTCTGCGGTACCGAAGAGCAGCACTATACCATTCTACCAGCGTTCGACTTATTACAGAAACAGACCAATCTAAATGATAATTATACATTATTCTTCCAAAATATTTAAATTGAAAAATTAGTATTATTTTTAAGCAGAAAAAGGATGCTTTTGTTGTTACTTCTTCCTCAATCCCTCCTCAGAATGGAAAATTTATTTTTCATATATTTCACAGTTATAAGATTCATAGATATCATTTTAAAATGAATTTCATTAAATCTATGACTTAAGTTTTAATCATGTTATGGTCTTCAAAATGTTAAGGATGTTTTACTTATATTTCTGAGAAAGTGTAACCCTAAGTCCAAACAATTGATTCCGGACCTCTGATCCATACGGAAAATCTAATGGAGAGCATTTTGACTCGAATTAGTAAAATAATTTTTTTATATATGGAAAAATATTCTATAAAATATTTTACAAAACATAATTTTCTATATCTTATCTTGGAATATAAATATTTTTTTATTTTGATTAAATTTAATTAAAATGGCAAGCAGTGCTAGTAAAATTTGAAATTATGAGTTTATATCTTTTTTAAGAAAGATTGTGCTCTGTAGTTAATCAGTGTGATATATGGAGAATGAATTTCTAAAAATCATAATTAATAAAAAAAATTCATACGCTCCAAATTTGTTCAAGATAGATTAAATGGTTTAGATGCTTTGGCTACCAAACAAGAATCAGCTAAACAACTTGATTTAAAAAAAAATAATCAAAAATTTGAAGGTTTGAATTTGTGATTTTTTTTATTTCTTATTTATTTTGTTGTTTGTTTCAAATTTAATTATTTTCTTTTTGAATTATGAATTTTCTTCTTGGTTTTTAATTAATATTTTTTTATCATGTGGTTTTTGTTTGCAACTGCCATTAAAGTATAGATCTGTTTCTATCAGCAATATATCTCTTTAAATAGTAATTTTTATCCCGGGAGGACTAGAGAGGTGTCTTACACTTTTGTTCGAGGCGGCAAAACTACTCTGAGAACAATTTTACTCCTCTCTCTCTCTCATTATTATTATTATTATTATTATTATTGTTAACCAATATTGTATATATATATATATATATATATATATATATATATATATATATATATATATATATATATATATATATATATATATATATATATATATATATATATATATATATATATATATATATGGAGTTTGGGTAGTATAAAATTTTCAATCAAAATAAAAAATAACCTACTAAATAGTTAATTACCGGATCTAATGCATACGGTTTAATTTTAAATTGTTAGATTTTGTATTTAACTTAATATTTGTAAAGGGAGGTATCATTTAAATGTGTCTGCCATGCTAAGGAAAACCACTTCAAAATATCACATCACGTCCGATAAAGTAAAAGTAAGTACAAGTTTAAATTTATTTGAGGTATAGAATATAAATCATAAATATTGTTATCTGCATGGATAGACATGATATCAATAATTAATATTCCATAGTATTATGAGAATTAGTTTAAGTTAAGAATTATAAATTTATTTAAACATTCTAAAGGATTTTTACTTAACATAGGAGCACATATGAAAAAGAAAAGTAATATTGTAAGACATGTTTCTGTATATAACACTGAGCGATTTAAAATCTCTATTATGTCATTTTGAATTTTGATGCGAAAAGCATAAATATAATTAATGTTTTATATCTTAATTTTGTTTTAAATATTATTAGTATTTGAATTTGTAATTCGAATTTTTTAATGAAATGTACAATGATTTTCTTATACCATAGCGTAGGAAACATTACAAATTTCTAGACTTTTGCTGAAGCACAGTTTTTAGATCTCTTTATTATCTGGTAAAAGATTAAACGCTTTTCTAGTCAATAAATATCTATCACCCATACACTGAATCCTATTTGATTAGGATCCATTTTCGTAGTTTCTTCATACTCGATGTTTCTTTCCTTTCAACTAACCATTTACCCGTACAACTGAAATCTCCAACCTAACAGCTTTCTACAAAATTCAACTACGCAAGGAATTAAACCTCAGACTTATCTTCACCCAGCGAATCTCCTACCACTAATTCAACTTAAATTTTTCTCCTCGAGTACAGAGCGCGTGAATGCTATTATTATAATTACGCTCGAAGATACATCTGTATCCCTGAAATCAAAGGTCAATCTTTAATATAAAATTGTATTTCTTCTCCATTTATCCCTCGTGAAATCTCTCCCCGAGATATCCAATTTCTCATCTTTTTATCCTTTCGATTAAAATCTTCGGATGAATATGCAGGAGGAGAAAATTTCCTCCTGCATCCAGTCCTCCTGAGAAATCAAGGGGCGCCGAGACTCATTCGCTGCAGTTATACCTTCTCCCATTCACCGAGAGAGTCCTCAGACCGTATTCTAAATTCTCCAGAATAGTGAACAATTTAGTGCAATACGGAGACGCAGGAAGCCTAATTTTGTTTCTAACTTCTTGATCGATGGGCGAGAAGCAAAATAATGAGCCCCGAGAGTCACTGTGCCAAAGATGCTTTGGAGGTTGCCACAGGGTTTGGCGCTTTCCAAAAGCGAGCTGGAAGAATGTTTCGAGCCAAGTTTTCAGATCTTAATTGTTCCTGAAATGCTGCTCAAGCCATAAAGCGGGAATAAGTCGAGAAATTATTTTTCGTTCAGACTCCTATGAATTATTTGGCGATATGATAATGCGGCCAAGTGTCTCTCCCCAAGCGGTTCATGTAAGACGTCTAACTATCACAGTAAAAATGATTTTGAAAGCTCATGCTGTTCTTAAGACAATTTAGAGCCGTAACGGACTATTATATAACTACTCATCTTTGCACTTATGTACTAGAAACTACATTACTGGATATATATAAGGATACATTATGTCTATATTAAAAAGTGAGAGGAGAAAACTAGCTTTAAACTAAGCTTAATAAAATGAGATTACTTCTTTAAAAGAATTTCCTCATATACACTTTAGGATGGGCACAGTTATTTACAAGTAATCATCTAACAAGAGTTTAAAATTACTCATCGACAACAAAAAAATTTCACACTTCTGCTGCCCCAAAGAAGCATTTAGTAATTTGAAATGAATTACCAATTAATTTAAGCTTAAAGAATATTTACTTGATAACAATTGTAAATTTAATTGATAAATGAATACATCTAATTGAATGTATTATAATGAAATTTGGTATGTCTAAAATTATTCTTTCTATTTTTTATTTTTCCAAAAACTTCAATTTTGACCAAGAAAAAAAGAAAAATTTTAATGTCAGATTTTTTAAGAGAGAATTTACTAATAGTGTACTGCAAACTTTGATTTTTTTTCGTTTAAATTTCTTTATAGAGTAGCAAAAATTTTTATTTCTGTAGTTGTTACTCATTTAAATTCAACAGTTTTGCAACATCTGTTCAAAACAAATGCATAATTTACATAATTTTCAACTTTTTTGTATGGACCATCTAAAGTATGTCACAACTTTTATCACATCCTATATGACTTCTTTTTTTCCTTCTGCTCAAGTTCTCAGCGTCTTTCATTCTAAGAAGATACTTTACTATTATGCATATTTTTATTGATAGATTGGACTAAAATATGTCTTTCCAAGTAGTAGAAAATGAGCTGTGATGAGTACAGAAAAGGAAATAAAGTGATGCCAAATCTGAATGTAAAATGGTTGATTGTCTTTTTAGAGCACAAGGACTTTTATTGGGAATCAGAGAAAATTCATCCTATATTTGTTAAATATTTATTTAGAGACGATGATCTATTAAAAACCTTAAATACTCTGTCTATTTCCCCCCCCCTTTTTTTTTGACTCGTGTGCGCTTTAAAGGAAATAATCATTTGGCTTCATTACTGAGTAAGCTTACTTTAAAACCATTTATAACATCCCATTTTTGTCTTATTGAGTTAGACAAAGAGTTGCTGCTGATTATTTTTCCTTACGCATTGTGAGAGGTCACTGAATCCCTCTATTTGTAATCATTATTCAGTTGCGACCGAGGAAGTAATCTCAGCATATTTCTAATGAAATCGGGAATTTTAACACAAACAAGCTGAGATGCCAAGAATGACAGCCTCTCTCTCCCCTATGGGCTCGCTTCTGCCGAATCCATCATCCCCATCTCCATGTTTTCCCATGTACTTTTCTTCCAACTCGCGTCGCGGTGTCTTCACAGAGGTCAAAGTTGGGATCCATTAGTCTTGCAGTTGAAGATGGAAGTGTCCAAAACTCTGGCGTGGGTGGGCTTTACTTCTGACTCCTTTGGATGTTACAAATTATGACTGCCAACGAACTGGGTTGTCTCCCTCGCAAAGGAATTAGTTAATTGTGAAGAAAGAGGCTTGGGAAAGGATGTTCTAGTTTCTGGGACATGTGCGTAGATGCTGGTATAGCTGGATTTGTCGCGCAGAAAGATTAAAAGCAGAAAACTTCACGGTTTACTCGTTCAAACAGGAGCGGATCGAAGGCCGAACAAACCGGAGCCCTCTCCGGCACAACAAATTTTAGGTGCGCATCTTAGCTCGAATTTGTTAAATACTTTATTACTTGGAAAAGCTTGTATAAAATGTTTTCAAATACAATTTTTTACAACTTGGGTACCTGGAAACGATTATTTTATATTAGTTTAATAAAAATGCCAACCAGTTCAATTATTTTATTTTTTACAATAAATTAATTGATTCATATGTTGGAATGTGGATTTGATTTAATGATAGCTCCAAACATTTATTTTTAATTTTTTAAAGACACATTTCATTTAACCCTTTAAAGGACAGTGGTTTCGCAGCGAAACCAGTTGTTAAAATTGTCTTTCTCTTCTTTTTAAAGATATATGAATAACTTTTTGGATTTTCTACCATTTTTACACTATAAACTATCAATACATAATAGCACTACACATAATTAATTTTTCACTTTCAAATATACATTTTTAAACTTGCTTTGCTTAAAACAATTAAAAATTTGATTTTCGACTTTTATTATCTCAAATAAAAGTACTTACAATGAATTATCTCTGTTTATACACTTATTTATTGCATCATAATAATGATAACTGTTCATTATTTATTCAATATAATTTAAATTTTAGGAAATTATTATTTTCCCGCCGTATAAGGGGAGGTTTTTTAGTTAAACCACTTCTCACATATACAACTCCTGAAGGAATGTAAATTTTTTTAAAACTAATTTTGCATTTATAAGGTTCATAGGTAACATTATAAACTATTTCCATTAAATGCGAAAGAATTTTTTAAAGTGTGAACTGTAAAGGGTTAAAAGGTACCCCTAAAAATACATTAATCGAATAGTCTGAAAATTTGGAAGTAATGTTGACCGATGGAAAAGCAGGTGGTATATGGATAAAAAACCACGGTCCTTAAGGATTTTTCTTTCTTCGTCAATAAATGAGGCAGGTTAAGAAAGGGATTTCTCAAAATTAAACTTGTATCTATTAAAAATTTATTTCTCTTAATAATATTTTTATTGGGGTAAGGGGAGGCAATTTACATTTTTATCCAGGGCGGCAAAACTGTTAGAGCCAATTTTAACTCAAAACAAGGACTGTGATAGACGAATATGCATTTTATGTCTAATTTAAAAGGATTAAAAATGTACATTAGCTAAATATTAAAGATGGATTGGAATTTTACAAAGCGTTTGGATCTACTTATCACTTATACGAAACTTTGGTCTTTTGCTAGCTTAGCCTCGAAAATGATACTTCAGATTATCATTTTTTATCATCCAATAATGACTTTATGGCCCTTATCTTCCACTACGAATGCCACTTTTCCTCAAGAACAACTCTTTTCAGTGCTATTTATTATTTTTCAGTAGTCAAAAGAACTTCCTGGGGAATATTTGTTATTTAATTTAATTTAAACTTTAGTTGACGATTTTGGAAATTTTTTTAAGCAACGAACAGTAAAAATAGACATATATGCTTCAAAGAAATCAAAATATATTTTTAGAATTAATGGAACGAAGAAAATCTTTATCTGCAAAAGGAAGTAAAATTCACAATGTAAAAAAAGGTGTTTGACAAGGTGTTATTCCTGGTTCAAAATGTTGAGATTTTTCATAAATGTTGATAAGTTAGAAAAATATTTTTAGTGTAATTAGTATACTATTTTCTTTTGTTCACCCAAAAAACACTTTCTTACCACACTTGAAACGACTGTTATCTGCAAGCTGTAATGCCAACTATTAATAGACAGTAATGTATAAATTTATAACCATCATTTATTAGGAATCATTTTTTTTTCTTAGCTGAAATTACACAGCTTAATTTATATGTTATATTATGTAATTATAACCATTATATTACTCAAGTAAGTAAAAGTATAATGCGCATATATTCATGAAATATTAATAAAGGGAAAGAATTGTTTTTATAATTGAAATAATTTTGGAATAATATTTCGAGAATAGGAAATTAGTTTCATTAATAATTCTATATTTTTAGAAATAACGACGTCAAACGCTAAAAATTATCTTCGAGATTTATATCGATTTATAAACAAACCACAGATAAAATGGAAGGTCAGTTATTTTGTTATATTTCTGTGTTACATATTTTTAATAATACTATATATTTCAGTAATTTAAGAAAGTCAAATACTTAATTATTCAAAAATGTCATTTGTTGCCCTGATGTATTATGCGTATGTTGTTCATTTAGTGATTAGTTATAAAAATAAATTCAAGAATTATTTGATGAAGTCTTTAAACAGTTGTAGAAATACTATTATCAATGTAATAGAAAGTGATTATATAGTTTTATGCCTATCCGTCGATGGATAGTAGTTTTCTAATATAATCTATACCTCTACCTAATTGTAAAGTCACCTTTTTTACACTGAGCCGAAGTGTACCTACCTGTGACTACTGGCTGGTTCGACGAAAACGCATTTGTTTCTTCTTTTCTATTTAACTTTTCCCCTTTTCTTGTAAGAGAATTTTCTTTATCTTTTTGTTTTCTTTTGCCCGGTAGAAGGTGTGAGAACAGGCATTGTCTTGGAAAAGCTGTTGGGTAAACCTCTTTTGAGCGAAAAGCCGGCTTTACTTGAGATTCGAGAGAGCTCCGGATAATAATCTGCGTAAATGGTTCGTTGGTCTGTCTGAAAATTGATGAATGAAGATGTCTCCAAAGGAGTGAACAATACCATCTCTGGGTTGCGTCGCTTTTATTGGTTTTCCTGTTTCTTAATGGATTATTCTTGTCCCAGGAGCCTCAACATTTTGACAGTTGTGTCACAACAGGGTGCTGCTCGGGAACACACCATTAATATTCTTTTTTTTTTAAATATATATTTTTCGAAAGTTTGGAGGTCAGTGAAATAAAAAGACTCCGTTTTGAAGATAGAAAAAAATATAAATTGTTTATTCCGGTTTTTAAATAGGTAGTAGAATACTCTTAAAGAAAGTTTATTACGATTAAAGAAATTTAGAGTGTAAAAGGATTTTAAAAAGGATAAGCATAATTTAGAAATTAAAGAAATTAATAGTAGATGCTGCTTTTGATAACTGGTTAGTTGTTCCGTCAAATACCTCTGATAATTTTGGTTTCGAAGAACTCTTAGTTTTCAAGGTTAAATGTATTACATTGTATACATAATTGACCGGATTTATATCGTTGAAACTTGTTATAATAATTACGAAATAACCATCCATTTCAAATTCTCTACAATTTAGGCAACTAGTGATTGACATGTCCGGTATTTGAGTTGAGAAAATTGGACGATCCAAGTTTAGTTCACGAAATTCTTACTTGATGCTGATTTTGTAATTGTACTTCTGTTATATAAAAACATTTATTTTGCTCATGAGTATTAGGATAAATAGTTTATTTTCAAAGCTTTGTTCTGCAAGTATCATATCTTTAATTTATATCTTTAGTAGCATAATTAAACGATTTTAAACTATCAGATAATTATTCAATACATGTATGTAAATAAGATTTAGGATGAAATAAGGCCAAAATAATCTTTACCTACCTACTATCGGTGCTATGTGTATAATTTTAACTACTTTGGGCGTATTTGTTGTGGTAAAACTATCTCCAGTTATTCATTTCAATTAACTTTTGACACTTGATTAATGATCTTGACAGTACTCAGCAGGAAAATGCTGTTAAAGACACGGATAAATTTTGATTCAGAGCAGTGATTCCAAAACTTTTGTCGTCGCCTCAACACTGGCATATGTTTCAAATACATCTGGGTGCCATGTTACCCAGTTTGTGAACCGTGGATTTAGAGAAGTGAAAACGCTTAGTAAAGAAATCTGAGATCACACAACAGCAGTTAAATGTTTTTTTGTTATTGATATTAATCCTAACATTCAAATTCTAAGTTTCTAAATTTTTTTTAATGATACGATTGTGGCAGCTGAAAAAATTAACAAAGGCTTCGAACAAATCAGCCGAATATTTTACAGAACAGATAGTATGAGAAATACAGCATTACACAAACGACTGATCACCTCACTTATTTTCACTGTTAAATATGCATACTTGGATGTCACTTCTTGTCAGAACATTTTCGGGGATTTTTAGATACAATTATATTACGAGGAGATTTTTCTCTAGCTGTGATATAATTAATTTAAAGATTAAATGTGTTTATTTATGAGTCCAGCGATAAATCGTATTGAGCATTAAAAATGCAAAATTATAGAATTATTTGCTTGAACTCCAAACTATTTTATTACCCTGATAGAAGAAAAAAAAGTTGAAATAAATAAATAGTACCAATATTTGTCAAAAATAAGCGCACTCAGAGATGACATTTCTGTTCCAGAATATTACATTACAGTAATAAATATGTCTGAAAGTATTTAGACTTATTGTTTATTCAACGTGATTCTCTGAAACGGCTGTATTCCATATTCAAAGTGTTGTTTAAATATAAATAAGCCTCTTGTTTCTGTAATTAACTGTAAATATTTAATTATTCAAGCTACTCTGTTTACTGCATCTACTCCTTACAACACCAAAAGAAAAATTATTAAAAAAAAAATAAGAGTTTTCCGCGCTCAGCTTTGCTTAATCATTAATTCATTGCTCGTATCAGTTTTTTACAAAGTATAAAACTTCGCTTTTTATTTGTTCTCTCTTTTTTTTTCTCTTTCTAATTAAAATTTTACTTGTTTCACTTGGCAACAGCTATATTCTTGGGTTAAAGATCAGTATTGTTTTTCTTTGTTTGTGCATAAATTTTAACTAAACGTCTTTCGAAGTTTTTGTTAATTTTGCCACTTACTCGACGTAAAATTAATATTCAGTTCTAAATTCCGTGTAAAAAAATCCTTAACACGGAGTATAAGTTTTGTCCGTGAATCGTATTACAGTCTTTTTGGATAGTTTCTTGAAAACTTGCTCGCCGAGGGAGCTCATATTCTTGTTTTAATTAAGTTATATTTTCATTTTTTCTTCTTTAGTAAACAAAAGAACATTTGTATGAAGGTTTTAGTTTTATACTTTTTAAATGAATAAATCCAGAATTGCATGAATCTGTCAGTTTTGAAGATTTTTACTTCAATTAGCAGTTTTATACTGATGTAGTACACATAACATCTTGTCATCAATGGAATACATTAGGATATTATATCACTTCAGAGTTACTACTATTTATGTATTAAAAAATCAGGTAGGAGTTTCTTCCCCTCGATTTTCTTGTATATAAAAGAAAAGTAACCAATTTCTTTAGTCACGTTTTTATTCTGACTATTACAAAACTATGAACACTTTTACTTAAATAATAGCCCCACATTTTACCTTCGCTAAGGTTATATTATGAACTAAAATAACAGCATCTTAAACCGGATAGCAACCCAAAAGTTGATAGAAAGCTACAATTTTGCTAAAATGTACGTATTCCAATTTAGTTTCTCTAATTCAAAACGTACTCTAACCATCATGTTTTTATTTAGACTCATGCTGTGATAATTAAAAATATGATATTTTCGGTCACGAGGGTGTTGAAAACTTGGAAATCAATCAGTACCTTAAGGTTGAATTACAATACTTCCCATATCTACGTAAACGAAAAAGGAAAAATGGGTAAAATGTTACAAATATTATCTGGTACTATAATAAATCAGGGTATTTTCTTTTATTCTCGATTGGCAAGCAGAATAAATAATATTGTTCATCAATACAATCACTAATGCAGGTTTAAAACATTTTCCTGTCTTCAGAAAAAAGGGAAAAGTTTGTACAGCCATCATCTGCAGGCATAAATCTTGCTACAGATTAGGTGAAAAAAAAAACTATGCTGCTTTAAAATCTTTATTTATTCTCTTACATAAATAATCCCCTTCAATTAGAAGTCTTTTTCTTGGAACGATGAATTAATCTTAAGCCAGGAACAACAATATTTATGGCGTTATTCGAGGAGCAATGGCATATGAAACGTACGTGATTTTGAAACTATAAAACCATAAAATAAATTAACCAACTCATCTTCCTCTCCCCTATAAATCACAATAAGATGGGTCACTAGTTGCGCGTGGACTATCAAGCCTTTATCTTTTGTATATTCTTGAAAATCTTTCCTTGAAGCATAGCGCTTGTGTTAAGTGTTTTCTTGGGCAATCAGTTCGAGCAGGTATAATACAAGAGAGGGCATCAATCTTCATTAAAAAATGGCCTGCACATTGGATGATGAAAAGTCACTGGCGTCAAACGGCCCGCCCCTCTCACGGGTACTTCACTTTTTCCCACATAACATTACAAAAATAGAAAATGCTGGATAGAAACTGTATGTGGAAGATTGATTTTTGTTCTGGGCTTCTGTGAAGCGAGTAACCATCAATGGATTTTTCTTGTCCAAGATCGGAAGTGTAGCAACTAAATAGGGTCACTGCCAGATGAATCAACCAGTCAGGTGTAACAGTCGAGATGGTGCACCTCTACTTCCCCCTCTATCCAAGGGCATTGAGAACGATCATGGAATGTTAGGCTGTTTGTTCTAGGAGAGAATTCATCCAATAGAATTGGCGTCACAGTTGTTTCATTGATTTCATTATTTACAGCTTTGCAATGTTTGAATAACGTAGTATTTGTAGAAATTATTCAAGAAGGTTGCTTAAATAAAAGCGAGGTTTTCGTAAGGATTGTTATACACTGCAAAATAGACTGACGTGTAGACAATTACATGGTTCAGCCGGGTGCTTAAAATCCTTAAAAAGTGCTTATTTTGTAGTTCCATTTTTAAGGTCCCTAATAAGTCCTTAAAAAGTGCTTAGTTTTCTTTTCGTAGCCTTAAAATTTATAAATTTTTCCAAGTGCTCAAAAAGTGCTTATTTTTCCCCAAATATCGGTTGCTGAATTTTTATTTCCCTTGGTAATTAATCGTCAATCCATTCAACAAAGCTAAAGATAAGAAAGAAGAGTTAGACCAATTAAAAAATGTATAGAAGAAAAGAAAAATGAACTTCAAAATTAGACATATTCTCTTATTTCCCCCCCCCTTCCTATATTTTTTGGTTCTCATCTTCTATTATGAATGGAAATAGTTCTTCAGTTACATTTTTAAAATAGCATTGATAATTTCTTGAATCTTGTTTTGAGTATGTCATAATTAAACATTTTTTAGTGTAGATACTGCATCTTCTTTTCTCCCTGTGTGTGTGTGAATATTATATTTACCTGTTTATGATACAGAAGTACTTTTTACTATATTTTACATATATGTTACTGTAAAAATACTGTTGCTATGATGTGAAACTTGTTGATCTTCCACCACAGATACTACTTTCTTAACTTTACAAATATTTCAGATTTTTTTAGGGAGGGGGGGGGGGCATTTGATCAATAAGGACTATTGCTGTTCTAAAATTTATGTTTGCAAAGAAAGGTGTCTTAACATAAAGTATGAGATATTAGCAATTGTGTTTAATAAAATTATTAAATTGATCTATATATATTATTTAATGTCATTTTACAAGTCATAAAGCTCATGAAAAGCTTCAGTTTTTAAGCTTTAGCTGTAGGTCGATCATAGTACAATGTAAATTAAGGTGCTTAAAAAGTGCTTAATTTTTTTTCTGTGGAAAGAGTCTGAACCTTAGACAATAGAAAGGTGTGAGGGAAAAATTACTTTCTATAATAATGGTTCATATTTATGATATTCATTAGACAAATTCGGAAAAATATGTCTTTAATAAAATTAGTTTGTTATTTAAGTAAAATACGTGAGACATGTTCTGGCAGTAGGAAAAGATTATTAACTGCTAAACGCTGTCTCACATCCTCACCTAAGTTATGCTATCCGATGACATCGTTTATCATTGATCATTTTTCATTGAAATCCTAACATACATTTGCAATATTTGTCTGAAAAAGACAAAAAAATATATATATTTATTATTGATATTTAAGTACTGGTAAACGACAGGTAGCATTTATCCCTAAAGATTGATTACGATGAAACTCTATTCAGATTTGAGCAGTACTCATTTCCAAAGGAATGAATGCATCATAAGAAAATGACATTTAATTTTTTTCCTTTGAAGAAGTTGGTCGTTAACCTTTTTATTTTTCGCTTTTTTTCTGTTTTGTCTGTGACACAGAACATGTTGTCTTGTAAAGCCATCATGTATGATAGGGGATTTGGGAATAATTTTTCATAACGATGAAATCTATTGAAAAATAAATGTAAGACTATTTTTTTAATCCAAACTTTGACTGAGGGGATCGTCATGCTCGATGACAGACTAGCTAAAGTTACATTTATTCTGACAACGGGTACAATTATGCACATATTGTAGTATATGTAGCTCTTTGTTAGGAACATATTTTATGGTGTTATTTCTAAAACTGAAAAAAAATGTCCATCAAATATTTTTGACAGGCTAACATATTAATACCTAACGCCCCTTTTTACATTCAGCAGAAAAGTAGTTTGCAGAATTTTTATATTTTCTCGGAATGTGGTTTCATTTTCAGAAAATATAGATAGTAATCCAATAAACAATCTAAGAACTTTTCGAGAATCTCCTATTATTTATAATTTTACCATTTAGAAAGACATTTTATATTTTTCCTGTCTGGCACATAAATGTACATTTTAGGAAAGAACTTCGACTGAAATCATGGTAAATAGCTAAATAACTTTACCTGTTGTAAAACTTCACCTCACTATACCTTTATAGCTAAATATCTTTACCTATTGTAAAGCGTCACCTTACTATACATTTATATATTATCTGTGAGTGTGTATGTGGTTAAATGTTTTTTCTTATTTTTTCTTTTTCGAAGAAATTGTAATTCCCTTTTGAGACACATTATAATGTATCAGAAAGGACAAAATCAGTGTAGATGGAAGGTGATATATAATGGGTATTTATGGAGGTATATGTGATGTTATATAACGGAAATATATTACGTTATATAAAATAATGTAATGTCATGTGTATATATATATATATATATATATATATATATATATATATATATATATATATATTTATACATAGAGATATACACATATACTCATATATATATGCATACATACATACATACATACACACATACACACACACACACACACATATATATATATATATATATATATATATATATATATATATATACATATATATATATATATAAATGCATCCTATGATGATTAAAATTACAGCTAATCACTAATGAGAATATGCTGTGATATTCAAAGTTGCTTAAATATCCTATTTATTTCACACCGTGCAGTCTAAAATAACTTAGATTTCAAATAATCAACAATACATATTCGACAGCAATGACTCGGCTATCAATGGATTAAATAAGCTCAGAAATATTATTTAAGCACGGAGAGCTTTCGAGATTTATTAGACCAGTTTCAGTTATTTTTCTAATCGTTTTCGAAACGCTAAGTAAGTGGTATTTGATAATTACAACTTCATTAAAGTTCACCCTAGCAATACATCTGGTAATTGTCACACGTTTTTTCTTGCCACTTGAATTTACAGTTATAGCATATACTGTATCCATACACAGCGTATTTTTGCTTCCTTAAACGACACAAAGTATGATAAAACATTACTTTGGGAGCACTTCCCACGGCAACCCTGCTTGCTTTATCATTTGACCTGTAGACCTCTTGGCGACACAAAAGAGAGCCATTAAAGCATCTAAAATGATAGTTATTGGCAGTGAATGAATTAACTCCTTTTTTCTTGCATGCAATTCTTTTCCATCATGAGAGGAGGCGTTAAGTGTCGACATTTTTTGTGCGCTTTAAACGATATTTTATGCGCTTTTTATGACGTGAAAAGTGGCGTTTTTTCTGAACCAATCACATCGTTTTCGGTATTAATCGTACATAACGGCAAAAATGTGAAAAATTGTTTTCAGTGAGTCAATAAAAAGTTATCATGGAGAATTTTATGTAAAATATTACGCAGCCATGTAAGGATTTTTTAAAAAATATGTTTCCCAATTTACGGTTACATATGAAACCGTTCAGAGTACTCAGTCTTTACTACTCCTTGCAGGTATAAGAAGATATAATTATGAAACTATTTAATTGATTTTATTTTTTATTTTTAATGCATAAACTGGAATCGTTTTCGAATGAAATAAAATTTTTCTTTTTTGAGTATACACTTTTAAATTGAACTAAAACTCATAGTCTTTTATCTAGACTGTTTTGTTCTTGTAAATCATCATTTTGTTTAGATTCACGATAAAGCAATTAAAACCCATTATATCTCATCTACGCTGATTTTTCTGATATAGTATAATCTTGTATTAGATTCTAAACGGACAATTCATTCAGAAAATAGAAAAAATTAACTATACACATGCTCACATACGGAGATGTATGCACAAACAGATACAGCGTTAGACTGTTTTGTTCTTGTAAATAATCATCTTGTTTAAATGCACACAACAAACAACAATTAAAACCCATTATATCCCATCTACACTCATTTTTTCCTGATATATCATAACTTTGTATTAGATTCTAAAAAGACACTTCCTTCAAAAAATAGAAAAAAATTAACCACACATGCTCACATATGTAGATGTATGCATGGACAAGACAGATAAGCCTATTATTAACAATTTCTCGTAAAAACAATGTTAAAATTTTCACATAAATTCTTAAAAGTCAAAGTTTTGTGTTCTTCAAGACACGAATATTCTCAAATTCGTGTAAATTTTGCTTTTTATCTTTAAGCCAAATGCATCCTGATTGCATTCTTTCAATCAACCATTCACAGGTAAGGTAATAAAGCTGGTTGGATCTATGAAGAATGTTAAATGCGATAAAAGGAAAATAAATATGAATTCTAACAGAAAGACATATGCACCATATGATCATCCTGTAACATAATTCTCAAACTGCTGACTCTGTGCCAAAAATGGTGACCCTGCCGTGTTATAATCCCCAATCTTTGTTTTGCTATGAACGAGTGACAATGACAGATAGCCGTTCTGCCAGTCTGATGAACTTAGTTGACAAACTGGGGAAAAATGCTTCACCCCTCTTTTACTGTCGTCTGGAAGGAAACACGAGACAGTATAGATACTTATTATTATTTTTTTTTTACCATTCTCACTTTTTCTCGTTTGAAAAGATACTTGTTTCCAACTTTGTTAGAATAGACGTTGGAATTAGAAATATCCAGCATCTTCCGCGTTAAGAAGTGTTACTAATCTGACAGATTATAAAAAACTTTATCTTGTTCTTTGGAGATGATCTTCAAAAATTTTCCCTGTTACCACTTTTTTTCTGTGTTGACATGATAAAGTGAGAAATTATGATGCATTTTCTTTAAGAAATATTTAACTTAAAGAACACAGTTTGTTGAATTAGAAATAATCTGATACAATTCCAGCACTTATATTAATTTATACGAACTTTAATTTTTTGTAGATTTTTACCAAATATCATTATTAGCAACTTTGCAAAATAGAAGTGAAATTAAAAATATAAATCAATCATCTCCAATATCAAAAATTGATTCTAAAAATCATAATCTTCAAAAAATTAATTTTTTTTTATTTTGTAAAAAAATTTTTTTTATATTTTTAAAATAAAATTTTTAAATGCCATTATATAATTTTAAAAATTTTATATTATATATTTTATTTTTTAAAATAATAAAATTTTAGCTAAAAATATATATAAAAAAAAAACATAAAAACAGATAAACCAAACATACCAAAAAAATAAAAGATCAAAAAAAAAACTGAACAAAAAAATAACCTCCAAAAAACAAATACAAAAAAAAATTAAAACTTTAAAAAAAAAAAAAAAAAAAAAATCTTTCAAAAAAAAAAAAAAAAAAAAAAAAAAAAAAAAAAAAAAAAAAAAAAAAAAATAAAAAAAAAAAAAAAAAAAAAAAAAAAAAAAAAAAAAAAAAAAAAAAAAAAAAAAAAAAAAAAAAAAAAAAAAAAAAAAAAAAAAAAAAAAAAAAAAAAAATAAAAAAAAAAAAAAAAAAAAAAAAAAAAAAAAAAAAAAAAAAAAAAAAAAAAAAAAAAAAAAAAAAACAAAAAAAAAAATAAAAAAAAAAAAAAAAAAAAAATAAAAAAAAAAATAAAAAAAAAAAAAAGAAAAAAAAAAAAAAAAAATAAAAAATAAAAAAAAAATAAAAAAAAAATAAAAAAAAAAAAAAAATAAAAAATAAAAAAATATAAAAAAAAAAAAAGAAGAACAAAAAAAAAAAGAGGTTAACATGTAATAATTTATTATAAATAAAAAAAAATAGCTATGAAAATGTAAAAATGATATGAATAAAAAAAACAGTGTAAAAGAGATTGATATCAAAGATTTATAGTATTGTATAATATCAGAATGAATGAGAAAACATTAATTATTAAAAAAAAAAAAATAATTAATCAAAAAATATCTATTTCATTGAGAAAAGAACAAAATTTAAGATGTGCTAAAAAACGATTTATTTAATTTTTATTTTAAAGATATTTTCCAAAACTTCTTAAAAATCAAATATTAAATTAATATAAATCGACTTAGATCTTGTATTTGCTTATTAAGAAAATACCTTTTTCTGTAACGTCTTGATATGTAGTATACATATAGAAATAAGTGCGCCATGTTTCAAAGTAAAACTGAAGCATTTAACTTTAAAATATTAACTGGAATTAAGAAAATAGTTTATTTCTTTTACCAGTTTGAATTATTTAAATCATTTAGTACTCTAAGCACAAAATTATTGGTCACATTTTAAGATATTAAAAGTTGATATATTAAAGTACAGTTAAATAATTTAGTGGTTTCAAAGCATGTTTCGATAGCAATAATTAGATTATCTCAAGTAATATTTTTAAATTTTTTGCTTCGCAAACTAAGAAAATATTACTATTTTCGTAATGTTTTTTTAAATTAAAAAGATCTTATTGTCTATATTTCGCAGCTTAAATAAGCACATGGGAAGTATTTAAATCCTGT
>CM063508.1:90995819-91015819 GCA_032207245.1 Pardosa pseudoannulata
ATCTGTTAATTAAATAGTTTATTTGGTAATGTAATATTTACGTAATGATATATTCATTTTAATACAGTCTCACTTGTTTTACTTCATTATTATGAATCAAAACAAAATATTACATAAAATTTGATATCCTTTTGTAATAAAATTAAGAAAATATATCAACGTTATTTAAGCTTACTTAATACACATATTTCTAAATTTCAGTAATTTTCAGAGGCAAGTCCAGGGTATAAAAGGGGAACATAAGTAGGTTATTAATATTGCATGCTTGATCGATAAAATAGTTCGATTAATTTTAAATCTTTGGTTATTAAGCTGATGGGTGTCTAATTAAAGCTCTGCGGCATTTGAACGGGAATAAAGTATCTCAATTATAACAACCTAATTAAAAATTACTCATGTTGCTCCAAACTTAATAATTACTGGCACTCTTTAGAAGTTATTATCGTTGGATATTTTTTTTCTTTTCCTTTTTGAGAAACTATATACACGTCTCTTTACAGCCGAAAGAGTTACAAGAAGAGAAAAGGGAAAGCTATTCTTATATGTCTTATCACCTTGTAACTACAAAATTTAATGCTCTTCACTCAGTTTAACTATAAAAAAAGAGTCAAGTAATAGATTGTAGTGTGCCAGATAAATTCTTCGTCACACTTGGTTGGGTGTGAACCACAGGGGTTGGATCCATATTGCATAAAGAGCGGGTATAGGTTGCCGCTTTTAACTTTTTATATGGATAATGAATTTGCGTATGAATTGCAAACTAAATAAATCAGGGGACTAATCACAGTTAGTTTTCAAACTCGGTGCTATGATTGTAAGTAGGGCAAAAGCGTATTATAGAAGGAAGGTGTTTTGGATTTGTAAAGCTTCCATAAATGTGCTATAAATGTACAAAATGTACATAAATTTTTATTTTTTCATATCAGATATCCTCTCGGCTTATGCATTTGTAATTCATATGGACATTTCTATTATATTTTGTCAAATTATAATATAATACATAACTGCATTAAACCATAATTTAAAACAAAATGTTTGGTGCGTTGCTACAGAAATTTAACTGTTTTTGGCCTCTTTCGTCTAAAACTCTTCAAAGAGGAAAAAACTGTGTACACTACTGATGCCTGAGATGCCGTGGAAATAATAAAAAATTAGCTAAGAATTGTGAAATTATTTAAGAAGGCATAAAGATACTTAAAAGTACAAATTTAAGTTATCTTCTCTCTCCGCTACACTTCTGTTTAAAAATGCTAATAATTCTTAGTATTTTTATATCGAAGTGCAACTGATCCTCTACTTCCACGGTTGAGAGGCAGTCTATGGTGCTGCAGTGAAAACTGTTTGAGATTCGCTGTTTTACAACACAACTGATCGACTCCTATTCAAGCATATAGAGAAGTGGTTTTTTGTGTTAAAATTAGCTTCTTTAACCAGTCGGTATTGTGCTTTATGAATTTCGTTATTCAACGTCCAACACGGGATGGTCTAGTCCAGGAGTGGACAGCCTTTCAATCATGAAGGAATGATTGAAAGGTATCATCACATAGACTGCACACCATACGCATTTCATAGACATTATCGAGAAAAAGGAGTGAAAATTATAGTTTTGTTTCAGTATAAAACAATATCCAAAACATACAAAGATTAGACTTGTAATGGTTAGTTATAAGCGTGCGGTGCTATAATCTCAGTGCTGGGTGAAAGACTGTCAGACGGCCTAAAGTCGGGCAAAAGGTTACGGTTCAGTTAGCCCTGGAAAATATTGACCGTAGCGCTCCAAATCAAACCAAATCCTGTCGTCCTCCACAAACACCTATGATATTACATTAAATTTATTAGGTAATTTAAGCAATCAGCAGAAGCTTATGATATAATGAGTATAAAGGAAAGGAATATTGATACAAGATTATACTTATTAAATTATTACGAAAGATAGAACTTTGCTATTGAATAAAACATTTAGTATGCTTTTTAGTACGCTTACTGAGTGAGAAAAAAATTCTAAACTTTTAAATTTATAATACAATGAAAGATAACAAATTAAAAAAATAGCATTTTAACTATCGAATTTTGAATTCTGAAATTTAAAAGTTCATCTTTTCTTAAAAAATATTGGAGTCTTGTGACATTTTAGAATTTTGTTGCAAGAAATAGTTATTTGCGCAAAATAAGGTTTGTAACAAGTAGAGATTATCTGATTAATACTTGAAAGTTTCTGATATGCAAAAACTTATGCACAAGAGAAATTCTGTAAAAAAAATTCTCAAAACTCGTATCCACTGTATATAAATCTGATGTGTAAAATATCAGTTATTTTTTAGTCTCTTTAAATGCTAAAATCTCCCATTTAAAATTCTTTTTGAATTCCAAAGTTGTAAAACAGCGTGTCGCCGTCTACTTTATACTTTATAAAAAGAAAATTTAAAAGCTGAATTTTACAATGTAGTTATCATCAATGAATCCAAGGCTGCTTGTTTGATTTAGAAACAGATCAGAATTGTGTTTTGATCTAACTTGTTGCAAATTTGTTGAAGAATATGTTATATACTCTTAATATATCTGCAACCATTATACATCAATATGTCTTTGAAGTACATTTACCCTTAGCAAACTAAATTTTGTTCTATCTTGTTATTATATCATCAATTTTCTTAACAGTAACTTTCTCCATTAAATTAATCATTTTCGTAGAGTAAAAAAAAAGCCCAGAAATTATCTGAATCACAAGTGTTACAATTGTTAGACGTTTAAAAAGGTCCTTCATGAATATATCTCAGTGTAATAAGTATTTACCCATCTGCAAAAGATAAGTAAATTTACATTTTGAAGTGTTAAAAGAGATTAAAGTTTCCAACGATTTTTTTTCTAATTAATGGTAATCAATGAGAAAAAGAAATTTTATATGAACCATATATGATAAAAATTAAGTGTTTCAATACCAGTATGCTTTTAAAACATTTATACATGAGTCTTGTTGACAAGACACATGATCTAAATTCATTTAAAACTGTGATTTCTTTTATTTTTTAGAAATTATAAATCTCTTCATAAAACATTAAACTGCTTGTTTACTCTTAAATATATATTGAAAAATTGGCTTTTGGAGCATGATTGAAGTTGGATCAATTTTTGAAAATTTCGGTGATTATTTTTGGTTGTTTTCAGAAAGGTAAATAATTCGTATTAATGTTAAAAACCAACAAAAAATATAAATAAATGGTGTAAAAATTTAAAATATTTTTTGCTGAATATTATAAATCCCATCATCGTTTTGAAATTTCTGCTGTACTACACTTTTCAATAGTTCATCTTCCCTTTTTCACTACTGTCATTTCTGCATTTCATATTTACTATGATATTTCAAACAAACACCAAAAATATGATGTGGACACCATATGGAATCCTTGTACGAATATTAAAGTATAGAAATTTTTGTATTTTGAATGTATGATGCATATCAGAATTATCATTTGCTCATTCATTTAAAAGTTTAGAGTTAATTTCGTTTCTCAAGGCAACGCTGTCTTGTCAACATTGTTAAGGCAACGTGGTCGTTTCTCAAGGCAAGGCTACATGAGAACAGCTCAAGCTCTGCCATCTGGCGCCAACAAACAACGTTAATTACCGCTGTACTGAGATTTTTGTCATATAGAAATTTTTTGTGATTACAATATTTCCTGTACTCCACACCAAGAAGTAATAAAAGAGTAAAAAAATCAAAAATATAATCTGTAAATAGATTTTTATCTGTGTTTTTTAAAAACAGACTTCCATTGTTTTAACTGCATGTAAAAAGTCGATTCTTTCTGTTATATATTTGTATATTTGAGCGTGACTAGCACCTTTAATATTTGCAATATAGGAAATTTTCGTTATATAGAGTGCAGATTGCATTCTAAAAGTAAAGTTGCCAAACTAGATATTACAAAGTCCTAAATAAATAATTTTAGCACTCTACATTTCATCGCTTTTAACTTATGCGAGATACACCTTTGTAGTGCAGACGACTCGACAAAACTAGTCAAAATGTATTTAGGTACGGTTAAAATAATTTTTTACGTTGAAATCTGAAGACCGAAAGTTTTTGCGATTACAATGTTTCCATTACATCGTACAAAAAAAGTAGAAATAATTAACGTGTATTTATCCCCTATAAAATAATAGAATAAGATATCTGTCCGTCTGTCCTCTAATTTATGAAGCGGTTGGACCTGGAATAGATAAGGGCATCCATATTGAATTCTTGATGAGAGGCTTAGCAAATTCGAAGAAAGTCTTTAAAATGTTCAAAATCCACTCCTTCCCCTCTTTTCGAGTGTTTCATGCCATTATTTTAAGCCCTATTTTCTCCAGTTAAGAGCAGGTGATAAAATTTATCAATTTATCATACAAGTAGGTAAAAATAACATTTTTTTTCTAGCATAATGACGTCTTTCCTTTAACCATATCACTTGATCATTTCTTATTTTAAATTATTTAAATATCGTCTGCATTATTTCATACGTTTTATCACTGAACTTAGATATTACGTAAATAATTTTCTTTTATATTTGGCTTAAATAATAGATTAGGTACATATGTGATAATTTTAAATTTAATAATCGATTATTTTTTGTTGCAATGAAAATTTTATCGCCGGTATTAACAACAAATTCTTTTCATAAAAATCTAGGAGTCTATTTCACTGACTAATAAATATCTAGCATTTAAGTTATATATCTTTGAAAATTAAGAAGTTTGTTCGTTTGTGTGTTTGTTTTTTATACATAACCATACGGTTTGACTAAATGAATTCAACGTGATTCTAAACTGCATTCACAGTATTGGGAAACTTTAGAGGAGTATGAAAATTCACAAATTATTGACGTGTACCAGATAATTCTCAGCCAAAAAACAAACCATTTTTTTACCTACCTCATTGGGTACTTTACAATTCTGTAAAATTAAAAAAATTTACTAATCCTGTCTTATGACGAGCTACATGCTAGTTTCATAATACTAAGTGAAAAAGTCCCAAGCAAGTAAATTATCTTGAATTTTAAGAAAAAAAAAAGCATAATTTAAAGCTGCTATGTTTTATATAATTTTTATCACATTATAACAGGAAAAAGTAACCTTGTGAATGTTGATATATTAATTTTTTCGTTTTTTAGTAAGTGAAAAACTATTAACCACTTGAATTATTTTGAAATTTAAGAAAAAAAATTACAGCTGCTGCTTGATATAATTTTTCACTAATTATGTCATCAAAAACAGTCATCCATTTAAAATTCGAAAGATTAATTCGTAGAGCAAATGTAAAACTCTCATAATTAAATTTAAACTGGATGTAACACGCATAATGATCTGCAAATATTTACTAATTTTATAGATGATATTTTCTAAAATTAGGGATTAATTTCGATTAATTGTTTTTAAATAATAATTTTAAATTTCTCCTATTAAAATGCTATAAATTTGCATTATTAATGCGAATAATTATTGGTTAAACGAATTACAAACTTTTCATTGTAAATTTTTTGATAAACTGATTTTATATTATATATCTAAATGAAGCTTTTAATATACTCTCATAAGATGAAATATAATTTTGCCTACTTTTACTTTTTTATTGCTGTATTAAAAATTACTTCCAACTCTTTATAAATGGTATTTCAAATTAAAAAATATTTTTTTTTTGAGGAAGTGAAAAAGTTAAACCACGTAAATTATCTTGAATTTTAAAAAAAATAATTTAAGCTGCTGTATAATTATTAACTAATTATGTCAGGAAAAACTGCTATAAAAATTGATACTTTAATTCGTAGAGGAAATGTAAAACTGTCATAATTAAAACTAAAACCCAATGTAATACGTATATCCTATAAATAATTAATAATTTTATGGAAGATTTTACTAAATATAGAGCTTAATTTTGCTTATTTTTCATAAATTACGAACTTCACACAAAAGTTTTATAAATTTTCACCATTAGTGTAAATTATCAATGATTAAATGCATTAAAAACTTTTTGTTTTAAAATTTCTAGTAAGCTGGTATTGTTTGTATCTTAGCATTTCTTAATGCAGCTTTTAATTTCCTCTCCAAAGATAAAGCATAATTTTACATAATTTTACCTTTTTATTACTTAATACAGAAAAAAGTATTTCCTACCCTTTATAAAGTGTATTTCAATACTTTTCACAAATATTTCATATTAATTTAAAGCATTCACTTTCTAAGAAAACATAAAAAATTATGACAAGAGAAAAATTTAATATCGCCAGAAAGAACGCACAATTTAGTCAGAAATACAAAATTTATATGCAACTGAAAATAAAAGCCGTTGAAATATTTTATTTATTTTTAAGCAAATTTCAAGTCTAGAGAAATTAAATTAATCCTGTTAATTTATCTTTTTATGAAAATAATGTTTGATCAAAAACACCTTACGCATCAACCAAGGTTAGCTAATATAAATCTCTAGATAGTGATTTTGTTTGGTGATTCCTTAATTGGTTTTGCGATTTTATCAACCATAATTACACGACTGAAAACACATTTTTATTTAATGATATGACATTAAAAATGATTTTATAATTCAGAAAATTTTCGTGACTTTTTATACAATGCATACATTACTCCTAAAAAACTGATTTTAATCAGAATTTGCAATTCTATATAATTAAATTTCTTTTTAATTGTCAAAAAGGTTAAATACAGCAGAAAAAATGCTGCCTAAATAACATTAAATTCACCGCTATAATGTTTACTTTAATTTATTATTATCACCAAACTGAACGTAACTTATGTTATGAAATTTATATGAAGTTCATTAATAAATATATAACATTTTTCTAACATTTAAAGTAAAATAACAAAAGCTGTTCTTAAATTTATAATTAAAAATATAATTCTATTAAATAAAACCTATAAACTTTTGTTTGGATATTTATAAATATTTAAAAAAAAAACGTTCATCAATATTTATCAAGCGCTCTAAGTGCCTTTAATTGCATGCAAAATTGCTTTTAATTTTATGTGCGTCCCGTCTTAATCCAATCCAATTCATTTCATCGTAAATATCACTTTATTCGTTTTCAATTTTTGCGCGTAATCCCGGTGAAATCTCCGACGTGCTCCGCAGTGTCGACGGGAGACCACCGCTGGAGCTACTGCCGCGAGTTTCCGTCATGACTTCCGCGAAAATCTTCTCCTTCACCCCGTTCCCCTCCTGTCGGCTGACATCAAAGCAATCTAGTATCAGTAGCATATCGTTTTATGGCGTCAAATCCCAGGCCTCGGTCCACGGAACAGAAATCTTGCTATCACAGGTATTAGATAAGGAGATGAATGGGCTGGGGAGAGATGAATGTTTTAGAATGGGAGACCTTTCCTTTTTTATATTATTTTTTATTTATCTGGATGAAGGTATTATACAGTGTTCGGTCGAGGGAAGGGAGCGTCACGTATGATTGTTGCTAGTTGAGCGTTGATAAAAATTATGAATAAGGAGGGGGGAGACATATATCGTTGCATTGTTTGGGATCATTATAAATCTATGTGCCTGTGATTCTGGCATTTTAGCAGAAGTTTCATTATTGCGACGCCTACGTGCAAATTAATAGTAGGAAGAAATATAGAGGAACTTAGATTTAGCGTCGGTTGTTATTCAAGGTAGATGTTACGCAATAATAACTATGTTGTTCAGATTGGTTCTTGTAAAACCGTTCCCATTGACTATAAAAATCCTATAGACAATTTTTTTTTTATTTAATAGAGGCTTAAGTCTACGAAATAGAAATCTTCCTATCCGATTAGTTGTATGTAAACCAGTAGTAATTAACTATAAAAAATGTATACACAAATAATTTTTCGTTTTACAAAGACTTCAATTTACGGAATAAAAATTTTGCTATCATAGTCATTAATTAGATAATTAAATGACTGAGCTGAATAGAGATGAATGTTTAGAATGAAAGACCTTTCTTTTTTTATATTATTATTTTTTCTTTTGTTGATGGTATACAGAGTTCCGACAAGGGAAGGGAGCGTTGCATATGATTGTTGATAGTTGAGCGTTGAAAAAAAAATTATAAAAAGCAAAGTGGATGTGTATATATCGTTGTATTGTTTGGGATAATTATAAATATACATTAATGCAATTCTGTTATATTAGAGGATGCATCATTATTGCAACATCTACTTGTAATTTAATATTGTAAATATATAGAGAGGAACTTTTGACTTGAATTTAGTGATGACTGTTATTTAAGGTAGGTTTTCCGCATTGATAACTGTTATAATTTGTTGAATAACCTCTCAGGATTATTATGGGAAGGACGTTATATGTGTCGCTTAGAAGCCCATACGGTGAAGTCATGTTTTTAAGTTTTCTTGTTTGTATCTAATGAAATAGGATAAGTAATAGTTTTTTTTTAATTTTTAAAGATTTTACTCGTTGATTTTGGTATATATCGTTGTATTATTTGGGATAATTATAAATCTACGTGAATGTAATTCTGTAATTTTAGAGAAAGCTTCATTATTGCAACATCTACTTGTAACTTAATATTGTAAATAAATATAGAGGATTTTTTTTACTTGGATTTAGTGATGACTGTTGTTCAAGGTAGGTTTCCCGCATTGATAACTGTTATAATTTGTTGAATAACCTTTCAGGGTGATTATGGGAAGGACGTTATATGTGTCGCTTAGAAGCCCATACGGTGAAGCCATGTTTTTATGTTTTCTTATTTATATCTAATGAAATAGGATAAGTAATAGTTTTATTTTAATTTTTAAAGATTTTACTCGTTGATTTTGGTATATATCGTTGTATTATTTGGAATAATTATAAATCTACGTGAATGTAATTCTGTAATTTTAGAGAAAGCTTCATTATTGCAACATCTACTTGTAATTTAATATTGTAAATATATATAGAGGAATTTTTGACGGATTCAGAGATGACTGTTGTTCAAGGTAGGTTTCCCGCATTGATAACTGTTATAATTTGTTGAATAACCTTTCAGGGTGATTATGGGATAGACGTTATATGTATCGCTGAGAAGTCTCCATACGGTGAAGTCATGTTTTTATGTTTTCTTATTTATATCTAATGAAATAGGATAAGTAATAGTTTTTTTTTTTAATTTTTAAAGATTTTACTCGTTGATTTTGGCAGTAATTATGTCAGTTTTATTTTGGACATTTTTTAATGAAACAGTATGTATCATACATTACAGCGACTCATGTGTGGCATATCATTTCTTAAAAGGATAACAGAGATGCTTTTTGGATCAGTTGCATGCCAAAGTGTAGTCATCAACTATAAAAATCTCTGCGCAGGTGTTTCGTCCAAGAGAGTGCATGGAAACAATTCTTGCTATCACAGGTAATTAGATAATGAGATGAATGGGTTGGGGAGAGATGAATATATTAGAATGGGAGACCTTTCCTTTTCTATATTATTTTTTAATTTCTTTGAGGGTAGGTATTATACAGCATTCGGTCGAGAGAAGGGAGTGTCACGTGCTTGTTTCTAGTTGAGCGTTGATAAAACATTTGAATAAAGAAGGAGGTAAATATACCGTTGCATTGTTTGAGATCATTATAAATCTACATATGCATGGCAAATCTGGGATTTTAGAGAAAGTTTCATTTTTTGCGATGGCTACATACAAATCACAGGATGCAGGTACTTCAGATCTTCCTGGGCCCTCAAGTTCTGCATTACATGGGATTTTGACAAACAAAACTAATGAAATGATTTGGTTCTAACATGAAAGTACTACGTACAATTTAATATTGGGAAGAAATATAGAGGAATTTCCTCCTTGGATATAGTGGTGACTTTATTTAAACTTTAGTGGACATTGGGTTTCGCAGCGAAAACTGTTATCTTTTTTCTATGGAGATATATTAATTTTTTGTATTTTTATGTTTTTACGTAATGAAATACAGATAGTAATACATTTTTTTTTTTTCCTTTTGATTATGTATTTAAATTTGCTAAATCTGGAAAGTCAGTTATTCGATTTTTAATTATGACCCCATAAAAATGTATCCAAAACACACCTATAAATTGTTTGCTATTTATTTTTTATAATTTTTAAGGATATTTAATTTTCTTCTTCCATATAATTAAAATTTAAAAAGTATTTTGTTACGATGTACAAGGGAGTAGATTTGTCAGTTAAAACCATTTAAGTATTTACAATTCTAAAGAATAAACATTTAATTTTTTTTATAAGATGATAACATTTATAATAATTTCATTAAATTCTAAAGAATATTTGGTGACTTTAAAGGGTTAAGGTAATTTTACAACTGATACTATGTACTTTGAATTACTGAGATGCCAATTTGATTTGGTTCTTGTATAAACCCTAGTCATGCAAATAAAATGGAAAAATATTTTTTCATTTAATAATTTTTTTTTTCCCATGTGAAAATAAGTGATTGGAAGGAACATTTAATCATTTCATCATTTTTTAGTAAAATGTTAGCAATATTTAAATATATATTCCCTGGCGAGAATAATCATTAAAGAAAATTATCCTTTTTTGTATATGAGTATTTAATTATTTCATCGTTAAATAGACCATAATTTAAGATCTTATTATAGGTTGAGATATTTTTTTAAATAAAAATAAATTCCATTAGTTGTCAGATTTTATAATTTATGAAAAAATGTATTTGAAATAGAATTATAATCATAACATTATAATGGATATTATGAAAAATTTATCAATTATTTTTTTAGGTGGTAGAGGAAAATTAGAAATTTATTTAAAGATATAAAATGAGAATAAATATATCACATCAGTTAATATGGTGTAAATAGGATTAATTTAAACTGTATTTCTAATTCATAGCTGCAATTGTGACCATTAGCCAAGCGTGAATATTAAATTATTAATTATATAAAAGTATGGCGAAACCCTGCAATGAGATTTATGTAGATTATTGAATGATAATAACAGTAGCATTAATAGCTGAAAACAGATGAGTACTAAGGCTATCTTGCTAATTATGATACAATATGAAAAATTAATCAATTTTTGTCAATTTTTTTTAGTCGTGTAATGACACGGAAGAGAAAATCGATTATTACATGATATTTGTTGATATTATATATAGATAATTTATGTAGTGGATAATTAATATTCATATAAGAATAAAATATCTGAATGAATATAACAAGGCGATTTTGTATAAACTAAACGAGGCTTATTTTGTCAGTATAACTATTAACATAGTCTGAAGATTTTTTATTACATGGTATCTTGTAAAATATATATTCATGATATAGATTATAATTAAAATTAGCATATCTCGCATTTTGAAATAATCGGATATTTTAACTGTAATTTTAATTTATGAGTAATTTATAATAAGAGTAAATTTGGGTAGGGGAATTTAAATACAATTTGCTTGTCAATATTTTTGCACGAGGTTCCGTTTAATGATAACAGAGAAATTTTAATTCTTATAATTTTATTTTTTGTATATTATATATTAATATGTAATATAACTATTTGCTATTTCATTATAATAACTAAAAATAGAGAATTATATCGATTAAAAACAGAAATCCTGTAAGATAACTATCAAGGAGATAATCTCTGTAAAAAAAAAACAGAAATAAAAGAATTCTTTCAAATTAAAAATCAGAAAATCCTCAAATTCATCTAAACATTGTTAAATACTTAAAAAACATTTAAATTATAGGAAATTTAAAATGAATTTACTTTAAAAATGATGCATAAATAAATAGGAAAAACAACATTATAAGTAGGGAAAAAAATTCAAAGTAATTATATGTTTATACAGTATGTTGCATATGCATTTGGTAAGTTATTTATGGAGTTTTGGTTACGTGTATTATGTTTTTTATTAAGTTTTTTTTTTGTCTTTTTTGTTTTTGTTCTTTTTTTTGTTTTCTTGCACAGGTATTCTTTGACACCACCAAACGGTCTGTGTCAGTATTAACGACTCTTCTGCTCATACTGTCATATGATATGACATAATAACGATTATTCACGATGCTTTCAAAACACGCACGTAGGACTTTGAAAAGGCTCCGTGAAGTTACCCATTATGCATACCCACATTTAATCCTGGAAGTTTAGCTTCTAGTAGCAAATTATATTAAATCTGTGCTGTGTAATTAACAGAAAGTTATTATCATTGAAATAACTGGTACCCGTTCAAAATCGGTTTTATCGTTTCATCACTTTTTTTTTTTGTAGTTAGATCTCTCACAGACTGCATTCACAAAAACTCAAGAGGTATGAATTTCCTGGTCCATAACTTTATTTCATATTTTTCAGGTTAACGACTTCTTATTTTTGTGATAGGCTACCTGCGCATGCTCAGATTGCCTCACTTTCATCTCAAAGGCTAGTTAGTCTCGAGGTTAATATGTTAGACCCACAAGGCTCCTAGAAGAAATTTAAATAGTAGGATTAGTATTTATGCCAACAGCACTAGGCATTCGCTTACCCAGATGACTGTGAAGTTTGTGAAAATACGAAAACGATCAGTAAAAGCTAAATTTAATTGCTTTTTCTCATTTTATAATGTGACTTATGTTAGCTATCATACATTTTCATCTATATATTTGAAACTCAAAGTATTTTCTTTCGACTGTCCGTTAGAAGGAACTTTTGTATCACTATATCCGATGTCGGTTTAAATTTTTTTTTTTTTTTTTTGCATAGATGTGCGTTTGTTTTTATGAGAATAATTGGCTTTGATTAGTGGGTATTTGTAATTAGATGATTTTACATATCTTTGTATGCGCATGCTCAGTGCAATGAGTTTCAACATTCAGTCATCACGTCTCTGTACTTCAGGCTTGATTTTTGCTGATGTTTTTTTCTCCGTAACCACAACGCTACAGTTTTTGTGTGTTTTGTGGTTTATACGTTTATTAGGTGATAGAATTTGTTTATTTTGAGTGGTTTCAGTGTCTATTTACAAAATATGTATTGTCAACTTAGACTGCAAACGATAGCTGAAGTCGTGAAATGACAAAATGATAGTTTCATAAAATTTTTTCTGTCGGTGATAAGTCTTAGAGATTACTAATTTGTTCCTCAGAAGATTCTCTTATTACTAGTTTGTATGCAAACTTGCTATGTATGAAATGATAATATTTAGAAAGTATTGAACTGACTTTCTTATGCAATTTGTTTACTGAATATTTATTTCTAGTACATTGTGTAAATACTTCCGATACCATTGGCTATGGGTGTAGAATTTGTAATCTACTACCAGCAAAACAGTTTCTTCTGCTATCATTACAGAGAAACCATTCACCGTCATGTTTTGACGAGCAACATCTAGTTTTTGTTTAATTGTCGCAAAAAAAGATTATTTACTTTACCTGATTTGTATCTGTAAAGTTATTTATTGTTTAATAAATTTACATTACCCATTTCTTAAATGCATGAAATTTCTTGCTTAAGTTTTGAATGTTTATTCTTCCAACACTCGTAAAATATTTTCAGTTTACTGGGAAAAGTCAATCGTGTATCTCTCAGATACCATATGACCATCATCTATTCAAAAGTATTGGCTTGATAAAAAATACAGCATCATCCCAAACTAAACCAATGCTTTAAAATACAGTATTGCACTATTGTACAATATTACTTATACAATGCTACGTATGCATGTACAAACAAAGCTAACATAGTTTTCTAAGTATCTTTAGGCTAACAACCGCAGTTTCTCTGATTTTCTCTGTTTCTCTCTCTTTCTCCCCTACCCCATATATATAAATGTGTTTGTGACTAAGAGAAATACCTTATATATATTTTTTCTATATATATGTATATAGATACGAAAGGAAAAAAACTAAATGAACACTCATTTACTTATACAGATATGCCACAAAACTAAATGCTTATATTGATTTCTAAACACGTATAACTTATAGAAGATTAAAAAAAAATAATTTCGTTTTCCTGATTCACAATATCTTTATTACATGTTACAGTAAAAGGAGCAATGTATCATTTTCTTCTTATACCAACCTTTCAGCTACAGTTATAAATTCAACTTCTTTAATAGCAATCCACCATGCTTTCATTATAAGCATTTGATAAGAGATAAGTAAGATGACATCAGCAACCACTGAGTCTATCCCCTCTCCCCTCCATTATGATACCAAATTTATCTGATAATGTTATCTCGTGGTTCCTTTCTCTTGTTCTCAAGGCTTATTGTGGTTTTCCTCAACATTCTTCTGTATCTAAGCCGAAGAAAGTGCTATTACATCAAAACACTGTGGGATTAAGTTTTGTGTCATATATGTCTACATTGTATAAGCTATTAAAGTTTCTTTTAAATTCTGTTTTTTAAGCTATCAGTTAATAGAGATTTTTAAAATTTACTGTTTGTATTTTTAGGAAATGTTTTAGAAGAGATAGCGTTTATCGATAATTCACCACTATGGTACTTAACATTGCAAAATTAGTGCTATGTATAGAAATGCTGAAATATTTTTGTACTTGTGATATTATTAGCTTTATATTTGAAGTAAATTCTTCGTCTGAGTGAAAATATCTTTATTTCGAAAGTTCTAATTTAACAAATAAAAATTTCTCACTTATATAAAAGGTTAGGTGGAATGACGTTGTAAATATTTCATTTTTCGCTCTCCTTTGATAAATATAATTTTGTCTTATTTTATTACTTAAATTTATGTGTGCACAAGCATATTTCAGAAGTCTTTTATAATTTTTGGTAAAGCTGACAATAAAAAATAATATGTACCTGTACCCATTTATACATTTTTTCACGTTCCTTTCTTGTCTACATGAATACTTTCCAATCATTTGAATTTTATTTGATTTCCAATCATTTGAATTTATTTTTAATCATTTGAATTAACACTAGGCTTACGGACGTTTCTTATATTAATTTCTACGAATACACGTCAATTTGAAGAAAGAACGAATACATACAACAACACTCAGAATGCAATGTAATTTTACACTACAAGTAAAAAATGAAAATGTAAGATAATATTGAGGTTCACAATATATTACTAATTCAAAAAATATTCTAGTATTTAATTTTCAATTCTCTAACCAAGCCACTAAAACTTTCAAAATCTCTTCACACACAGACTACAATTAGCATTCTGCGTTTCGTTCTTTCTACTGTTGCTTATTGCTTGTTTCGTTTAAGATAACAATATCCGATAACGGATCAAAGTATTGTTGGTACATTCCTATTTATTATTGTTGTAATGTTTGCATGAGTAGAAGTAATTTACTAAAAAATTACGATCGCTTCAAATTGATGCATATCAGTAGAGATAGGTATACCAAATAGAAAATGTAATATTTCAACACTTTTAAAGAAAATAGACTTCAACATATATTTACCTCGTTCAATTGATAAAAGTCAGTATGAGAGATAAAATAAAAATGCAAAATGTTTTTGTAATTTTCCTTATAAAATTCGAAATGCATCAAAATGACGTAAATCTAGTGTTAATAATCCAAAGTATAACAAAAGTTTGTTTAACAACAAAATTGTTTTAGTGATTAAAGACTTATTTTTTTATGACTTCGCTGTTCTCACATGGCAACAGAGCAACCTAAGTCTATTTGAAAAAGTTGAAAAGAATTGAGATTTAAAGTGTTTGAATCATAATTTCTTTCTTGAACTTTAAATTTATTTTGGAAAATTTGTAAGATATTTTCTAACATATGAACACATGCATACATATGAAATAAAAGGGTTATAATCATGTCAAACAATTTCATTTTTTAAGAGAAAAAGATTTCATTCACTCTTGTTCTAATCCCTTCACATGTTGGCGTAAAGCACTTGTAATGAATGACCTTGTGGCAAAACAAATATAAAGATGAATAGATATTCATAAAAAGAGATTTACTGTTTAGTATTAAATTGCATATTTCTATTGAAAAACTGTTTCCACTGTTAATCTCAGTAAACATTTCTTTCTGTTGTAATATACTAGAGCTAATAATTAATCATTGCAATTACAAAACTGTTTTAGCTACATAAGACCCTGACAGATTACAGATATTCTTTACAAAGAACACAAACAAATCAAATTGATTTAATTTTACATACAATAAAATTGTTGTTCTTAACACAAACTTTTAGTTAGCACACTCTGTCTTAGTCAGATATTAAAATGATAAAGTGTCTATGAATTCAAAGAGATAGAGGTATTCACATTTAAAAGAAAGGTGAATGAACATTATTCTTATTACAAGCTAATTCTAGGGAGACAATTGACATAGTTTTATTTATTACTGTATATCCTCCGGCTACGGAAAACAAAAAATATTAATATTTTAATTTATACGAAAATAATCCAGAATCCAGTAGATATAAAAAAATCTTTAATTAAAATCATTTTATGTGAGAATTATCATTATGAACGTAGGGATGAAATGTAATTAAATTTTTATTTACGCTTGAATATTTTTTGCTACTTAATTTCAATTTGAATTTCTCTTTAAAGCGCGTGCTTTTATCGAGTGATTAAGGATTATGCATCACTCTAATTTTTAATTGGGTTGCTAAAATTTTGATTATTGCATCGTAAGTTTATTACCCCTCCTTTTTTTTATTTGCATTCATTTTTTGAACCACTGCATATCCATCTCAAAGGCGCGCGCTTCATTTTCAACCAGGAAGAAAAAAAAATATTTTTACACCAAACTTCAAGACGAAATCGCTTCGTTTTGTGTGAAAACACCTCGAGAGTCAATTTCATTTCCCACCCTTCTATGTGCATATACATTTTTGTGCAATTTTTTCCCATCCCCTCTCCCTCCCCACCTGCCATTCCAAAATCGAAACCCGTCAAGGCAAACATCCACGTCCGACTTTTCATTCATCCTCGCCACAAAAGACGCTGATCCTCGCATCTCATCGCACCAAATTTCAATCATTTACCCCAAAATCTGCGACTCTAAGTCAACACATACTCCTGTTCAGACTCTCTCACGCACGCACACACGCACACACATACACACACACATACGCCTGTGCACACACATCTATGCCGAGCATACCCGTTTTCCATCAACAAATTAGCAGGAACGCTGACTCACTGCACAGTGTAATGAGATCGCGTAGGTGTTCCTTCCTACCTATGTTGCATTCCCTCCCCCCCTTCAAGTAAAGAAGGAAACGCGAAATATATCGGCTAATTTTTTTGTTCCACAAGGACCCTGGCCACCCCTCCTCCTGCCCCCCTTCGCTCCCGTGCCTACATCAACTTGATGAACAGAAATGCGTAGAAGCAAAAATGTTATTTGCACATTGCATCAGCTGCAGCAGCTCTGAGCTGATTGACGCTGCCTTCCTTTGATCTTTGCCGACGCCCCTTTACGAGCAATCCCTTCCCAACCCCCCTTTTATTGGAGAGCGTTCTCTTCCTATCTCTCTTTCTCTCTTTCTCACTCCCTCTCTCTCTTCAGAGTGAGAGAGAGAGAGAGGGATAAATATCCAGCCATGCTAATTCCCCGACCCGAAAGGTTTCAAATTAGATGTTGCGCCATTTTCTGTGCTATCATTCCCGTTGTTAATTAGAAGCATGTTCCACGTGATGGAGGATTACGGCTGATGGTGATGAAGACCGGCTGCTTGTCCAGTCCGCGCGGGAAAGGATTAAGTCGCTTTAAAAGAAAGACATTACGTATTATGTCGGTGCTTGTGACAGCCATTAGCACACCGCCTCCCCTTTTGCCTCCGAAAGTAGAGAAGAAGGGGGTAGAGCAGCGTCTCAACAAAGATGCAGCCAAAAAAAGTGTATATACATATATATTTATATTCATTCGGAGTGGTAAATTAGAAAATGTTTTGTTGTGCTCACAGGGTTCGTTGGTTTTCCATTGTTTGCAATGTTTGCGGGAGATTATGTTCATGGCCTCGGCTGATAATTAGGAATCTTTGCTTTTATTTTGTTACATGGCTTGTTCCGAAGCTTGCTTCGGAAATCGCGAACGCAGTACACGTGATACGAGGAGAGATATTTCTGTAGGATTGGAATTTTGTTCACAACTTTATGATGTTCTTATTATATCAAAATGATCCTGATCGTAGATTTTTTCCCTTTAGTTTTTGTTTATTGTACCTTGCTAAATAAAATAATCTTAAATGTGACAAATCAAATATAATTGGTTTGCATTTTAACCAAAAATTTATATAACCTTTTTTCTCATCCAAGAAAACAGGATGATAAAGTTTCCTGGAAAAAACTCATGACCAAAATTAATTTTTGACGATATAGGAACACATATTGTAACAGATTTTTGTGTGAAAAACGACAATGAAGTAAAATTTGATGAATATATTATTAAAAATATCTCATATCATAAATTATTAAAATAAGTCTGAATGTAATAAATACTGCATGCAAAAATTATTTTTTCATGCTGTATGATAAAATGAAAGACACTTTGTGATCATCAAATTTCTGCTACAAAATTTAGAAATACTTAAAAATGCAAGCCACTAATGTCTTAAAACTGTAAAATTTGAATCAAAAACAAATTTTATAATTATAAATATCTTTGAGTTCACGTGTTTAGACCAGGAAAACACATTTTATCTAATGGGGATATAACTCATGAATGGGAATAAATTGATTAAAATACATAAAGCAATAGGTAAGATCCCAAAAGTAGTGTATTTATAAAACATTAAATACTAAGTGAAATCATAAATAATTATCTGTACATCAATTTCATGTAAAGTAATAACATAAAGAGGGTGTAGCTATTATCTTTTGGAATTTTCATAAAGAAGGTGTTTTTTTTTAAATACCATGAATTTAAAATATTGTAGAGCAAAATATATGTTGTAATTATATTTACCAGTCATCAAACTAAAAAAAATACAATTTCATTGGTTTATATGACAGTATAAATATAGTTTAAACAATTTTAAATAAAAAAAAATTTTCTTTAAGAGTATATTAAATGTTGAAAATATACTTTGGATTTTGAGAATAGATACATTTGAGGATATCACTGAAGAGAGCAAAATATTTATGATTTAACATCATACAGATAGATTGGAATGGTTTTTTAGATACGGATACTTTTGAGACAGAATATTCGACTGTTAATTTTTTCATTTGAAAATATCTATAGATTTATGTCAACGGCGTTATAAATGGCGGCGAAAAATAGACGAAACTATGTTGAATACTTATGGGCATTTTTATTAAATTTTTCCTATTTATGGAAAATTTTTTGATGGTGGACCCAAATCGTAACCAAATTAAACAAATTCTTTATGGTTAATATTAATTAGAATTAATAAATACGGAGACTAAGGAATTTTATATTGAGGGTGGATATATGTATGCATAAAAAATTATGTCACTTGTAGGCTCACCTGCATAAGAAAAACTGTATTGTAAAATTTTGACCATTATGTGCATTATATTAAACATTCAGGGAATGTTTCCGATATCAGGACTTAAAAAAGATCCTAGAAATGAAAAAGAGCCATCCATTATCTGAGAGACGTTTCTTGACGGATTTGGCAGTGTAACATAATTTCCCGTTTTGTATGAAGATGCAGTTGTCATCGGAGAACCATTCATATAACTCAGGTATAATTTACTCGCGCAGAAATTGTTACTATATCTCTTGCCTCAGTATAACTTTTACAACTTAAATCCTGAGGCATCTGCCTCAGGTTACCAACCAGATTATGACTTTCGCAGGATGTTTAACCTTTTGATTCACACACTCTAGCAGGAATTTCTTAATTGGTCTTGCTGAATTTATTGGGACAAAATTTCAAATGAACTCTTAACACTAAAGTAATATTAGTCAGTAAGAAAAATAATGTTAAAACTTCCATAAATATTCTAAGCATTTATTTAGACATAAATTATAGATGTTTACAACCTTTTTAAAGTCTTCCATAGAAAAATTTCTATATATTTATTTGCCCATACTAGTCTTTATCTTTGTCATTACAGCTTCCCTTATCTCCAT
>CM063508.1:91023319-91113319 GCA_032207245.1 Pardosa pseudoannulata
TTATTTTATTATTAACTATTCAATAAATTTAAATTATCTTTGCATTTACTGTCATTTACTTTTAAAACTTCCTTACTGTCAAAGTTAATTCATATTTATTTATTTATTTTCATATTCCGAACTTAAATACAATATATAAATAAATAATGTATGTATACTGTAATGTTTGTTTCATTGCAAGGTAAGTGTTTTGAAGGAGAAACATATTTACAGGCAAAATGTAATATACAGATTTTCACACTAGGCCCATTTAATTGGATTTTTTTTTTCTTTTTAATATAATAAAGTGAAAACTTTCATTATGAATTTTCAGTTTAACAGTTCATTGTTCGTTAAGTTTTTCATAACTTTTTCAAGAAAATCACATTCATTGTAAATTACTTTTATAGTGTAGTGAAAACTTTTACTAAAATTTTCAACTTTGCAATTCGTTAATTGTAAATCATTTTATAGGTTTTATGAGAAAATCACATTACATAGTAACACAGTATGACAGTAAGCATTTCTGAGTTTAAAAACAATTTTTCCATAAATTCAAAATAACTTAGACTAATTATTTTATTTCCAATTCCGTAAATTATTTTTACTATACACATTTTTCCATATTTCAGATCGTTAGCTGAAGTATTTTACAACAAAAATTACAAAGCTTACAAGGAGTTTTAAATATTAAATATTTATTAGCAATCAAATACTTATTTTATATCTAAAAACAAAATTTTTAAACACTTAGTTAAATTTCATTCCTTTTTTTTTGCAAATAATACAAAAATTTAATCTTGGATTTTAATTATATGACAACTCAGAATCTTTATTTTTAATGATAATTTTGTAAACTGAAATAACTTAATTTTTCACGATGCTTTGTATAGTTTTTTATATTTACTTATTTTTAAAAATATGAACTTACTATTTTTTCTCTTGGTATAGGAAACAAAATATTGAATGTTTAAAACGTATCACTTTTTACTCTGAAATATAACAGACGAAAAAAAATTCGAACGGATTCATTCTTGTTTTACAATAACAACATCCTCAAGAAATCGTAACTTTAAATCCCAAACAATGCCTCGAGGCACAGAGCATTTCAAGCATTCCCCAAAAATGCATTGGTCTTATATTTGTTGCATCTTGTTCTCGAATCTTACCATGGAATTGGTTCCAGATAGTTCGAAGTTAAAGAGCCCTTCACAAAGTTTTCCCGGGAAATAAATCTATTGGTCAGCATTCCCTGCGGATACGTTTTAAAATCTGTTCGTTCAGTTTTATGTAAAATGTTTGCATTATAGAATCTTTTTAAGCAGTGAAACATTTAAAAAAAAAACTGTATGTTGAAGCTCTCTTGAATTACTTCTGTTGCATCTGCAAATTATTGCTACGCACTTTATGGATTCCTGGTTCTATTCAGATATTGCGTGCATTGTAGACTCGACGCATGTCAGACTTATTGTAGTGATTGCAAAAATTAAACCTATGAGTACATTTACTGATTAAAAGGACATAGCACATTTCCAGACGTAAAATCTTCATTTTTTTAAACTAAGCTAGCAATATAGACATTGACTGCTTTTATGTCAATACAATGCTGTTAACCATTTAGCACCACCAGGGAAGCACGTGTAGCTTCAGATATGCTACGGACTCGAGTAACACCTACAATCTTCATCACACCATGTTTCATTCGATTCATCATAAAATAAAAAGATATACGACTTTCAGAAGGAATTTTAGGTTATTTAATACCACATTAACTTTAAAACATTGTATAATCTTTTCATTTCATGTAATATGCTTTTAAATAACTTTAAAATTGTTAAATCCAAAGAAAACCCAAAAGAAAAAATTAAATTTCTTGAACTGAAAGGTAATTTTGAAAAGTACTTATGAAAATCTAAATTTTTAATTCAACTTTAAGTAAAATATATTTTTGTTCTTTAAACTTCAGTTTCCACAGGTATCTGAGATATTAAAATTAAAGAAAATTTAAAACTGATAAGGAACGATACATAAAAAATAGCATTTGTTATACGATAGAACAAAATATATAGCTAGTATTAAAATAATTGATAATCAGAAAAAAACAAATATAATAAGCTTTATTTTAATATAAAAAATTAGTTTCAACCAGTTAGTACAAACTTCATAGTAGTCTTCTTTAAGCAAATGAGTACTTTGAAATATACTGTATCAAAGTAAATTTTACTACATTAATGTTATTTACAAATAAAAGCTACTTGTATATCTTTGTAAATCGATTTGGCAATATTTATTCAAGTTTTTTAAATTTTGTATAAATACTATTTTATTTAAAGGAATGAAATTAGTTTGAAATTTCTCATAAAAATTATTTGCATAAAAAATGAGCAATGTTATGCTCAATTAGAATAATAATAAATATAAAAAATAATAATTAAAGATTTAATAAATTTAAACTTCTTAGCTTAATCTAAAAAAATGTTATACATAAACAAAGAAGAAAATTGAGTTTTCAGCAATAATTTGATTTATATAAATAAGTAATTTTTAATATACAGAAATTTATAATTAATCAACAACAAAATATTCATTTAATAAAGTAACTTATTAATTGCCCCAGTCTTGGCCATACATTATATAATCTTATTAAAGCTCATTTTGTTACCTTTTGCAGTTCCAGTTTTAGTCACAGTACCTAACAAACTGTTACAGCGATGCATTTTAACTAATTAAAAATAAACATCAACCATACAAACTAATATAATCAACCACTTTGGAAATAGCTGTATAAAAAAGCAATAAATCGAGAACTGATGGTATAGTTAGATATGCAATATTTTTTATATTCAAAATGTTGATCTCTTTATAAATGAGTCTTAAGCATATAAATTATTATTAAATGCTTTCTTTTCTTAAAGTTCAATTTACCTAACATTTAAAACATTGAGTTATAATTATAATAGTTATAAAACATAAAAATAGTATATAATTATTAGCTAGTATTTAGTAACATATTTTAACTCATTGGCGAGAGAAAACAATGAGGTAATTTATATGTATACATAAACTAAGCATAAAGAACAATTATATATAAAAATTATATTAACTATAAAAAAGTGATTTAAATGTTAGTGAATACATTTAAATTAGTAATTAATTAGTATTAATTAATTAATTAGTAATTATGTTTTAAAATTACATAGTTATAAAACATAAAAATAGTATATAATTATTAGTTAGTATTTAGTAACATATTTCAACTCATTGGCGAGAGAAAACAATGAGATAATTTATATATATACATAAACTAAGCATAAAGAACAATTATATATAAAGAATTATATTAACTATAAAAAAGGGATTTAAATGTTAGTGAATACATTTAAATTTATTTTAAGAGAACAAAAAATATAGAGCTAATTGTAGAAAATACTCTCTGAGATGGCGGGATGAATAAATGTCGATTTGGAGTGAAAAAAGTATTAAGGTTTAGAGAAACCACGAGTAACTGAATTTGTGTGTCCAAATATTGCACTGGAAAAATCGCTTCAGTTTTAATGTTCCAATAGCTAACACAGATTTTCTAAACGTTTTGTAGACACAGAAATCTGTATTGTTTCTCTTTCCCTTCTGATGCACCCCCAGCTTTGCCCCAGAGAAAATGGGGAAGGATAAAAATTCACTAGGGTTTACTTTGTAATAGTCCTATTGAGTACTTCTAGGGGACGAATAACGTCTTTTATAGAAAAGAAAAACTGGAGTTTTTCGCAACGAAAAAAAATTCAATGAAATAACACTAAATCTCGTATTATGTTTTGAGTTGTATGGGTAAATCTTTCCCATGTTTAAAATCAATAAAAAAAACTTGCAAAGATTTTAAACACATTTTTTTTTTAAAAGATATATTTGTGATAATCGATTTTTTTTTGGTAATTTCATTCATTTTATTCCGATTTTTCTTATCTTTGATGGTTTTTTAACATTTGCTAGATTCTTAATTAAAAATGTGGGGAAATTTACATTAAATGCTATTTTGGTTTGGTTTTTTGTAATAAGAGTTTTTTTGAAAATTAAGATCATAAATATTATAAACATTGTTTGAATTTTAAAATGCAGGTAATTAAAAATTGAGATACATTAAATGCTATTTTGTAACGATATTTTGCACAATTAAATAAGAAAAAACATTTTTGAATTTTTAGGGATATCTGAAGAGTTGAGTATCATTCTTGAAAATATTACGTATCCTTCGTCACGTATTGTCGTAAATCTTTCCCATGTTTAAAATCAATAAAAAAAAAGCTTGCAAAGATTTTAAACACATTTTTTTAAAAGATATATTTTTGATAATCGATTTTTTTTTTTTTTTTTTGGTAATTTCATTGATTTTATTCCGATTTCTTTTATCTTTGATCGTTTTTTCCCATATGCCAGATTCGTAATTAAAAATATTATATTTACATTAAATGCTATTTTTGGTTTTTTTGTATTACAATTAGTTTTGCACAATTAAATACAGTTTAAAACATATACAAACATTATGAATTTTTAGGGCTCTAATCGGCCATCGTTCAATGCTATTTTGTAACAATATTTTGCACAATTAAATAAGAAAAAACATTTGAATTTTTAGATATCTATTTGAGTATCATTCTTGAAAAAAATACGTATTTTTCACGTATAGTCGTAAATCTTTTTTAAAATCAATAAAAAAAAAGCTTGCAAAGATTTTAAACACATTTTTTTAAAAGATATATTTTTGATAATCGATTTTTTTTTTTTTTTTTGGTAATTTCATTGATTTTATTCCGATTTCTTTTATCTTTGATCGTTTTTTCCCATATGCCAGATTCGTAATTAAAAATTTGGGGATATTTACATTAAATGCTATTTTGTTTGGTTGGTTTGTTTGGATACTCTACTGTTTTGCACACGAATATGAGAATACAGTTTAAAGCCGATTCCGAACGGCTACAAATAAACATCGAAAAATTTTCCGAATAGCAGCAGCGAACCATTTATCGTTCAAATGCTATTTTGTAACAATATTTTTGCACAATTAAATAAGAAAAAACATTTTTGAATTTTTAGGGATATCTGAAGAGTTGAGTATCATTCTTGAAAATATTACGTATCCTTCGTCACGTATTGTCGTAAATCTTTCCCATGTTTAAAATCAATAAAAAAAAAGCTTGCAAAGATTTTAAACACATTTTTTTTTAAAAGATATATTTTTGATAATCGATTTTTTTATGGTAATTTCATTGATTTTATCGATTTCTTTTATCTTTGATCGTTTTTTCCCATATGCCAGATTCGTAATTAAAAATTTGGGGATATTTACATTAAATGCTATTTTGTAACAATATTTTGCACAATTAAATAAGAAAAAACATTTTTGAATTTTTAGGGATATCTGAAGAGTTGAGTATCATTCTTGAAAATATTACGTATTCTTCGTCACGTATTGTCGTAAATCTTTTCCATGTTTAAAATCAATAAAAAAAACTTGCAAAGATTTTAAACACATTTTCTTTAAAAGATATATTTGTGATAATCGATTTTTTTCTGGTAATTTCATTGATTTTATTCCGATTTCTTTTATCTTTGATCGTTTTTTCCCATATGCCAGATTCGTAATTAAAAATTTGGGGATATTTACATTAAATGCTATTTTGTAACAATATTTTGCACAATTAAATAAGAAAAAACATTTTTGAATTTTTAGGGATATCTGAAGAGTTGAGTATCATTCTTAAAAATATTACGTATCTTTCGTCACGTATTGTCAGCTGTGCTACACTCTACAAATACTTGACAATAACATATTTTTTCATTATCAGCAAATACGGATAATTTGCCAGTAAAAACTTAAATTAAGTCATCAGTGTATTAGTAAAACATTTATTGCTCTAACTTCATCCAATGAAATGCTCTGATCGGAACTCAGTATTTATAACCATACATTTTTGACAGTAGTTTAAATTTTGTAACATTTTTATATTTATTAAAAAAATATAAGTCATAGCTTTTCATGTTTTTTTCGCTATTTCTTTTTGAAAATTGAAGTTGAATACGTCTTTTTTTTAAATTTTTATAAACTTGACTGCATATTTTTTTTTTATTTTTCAATCAAAATAAATTTTTTTCATGTTCATAATATTTTAATTTTATCATAGAAAAGAGCAAAATATTTTCAGTACTCTTAAAATTATCGCTAAATTTTTTTAAAAAGTTTTTTATGAGTACCAATTTACTGCACAAAATGTAACCTAAAAATTAGTTTTTAATCACAAACAGAAATATAATTATAAATTATTTGTGTAAGTATGAGTTTTTGTATCTCTCTACTGGTTACATATTTAAAATTTCTCATAATAAGCTACATATTAGTAAATTTCTTATGGAGGCAATTATTTTTTTTTTGTAATTAAATATAAATTAGAGGTGCTCACACACATATGTAATCCAATAATTATAAAACTGCTGGACAAGGAGAAAGCTAAACAGCTAGCATTAATAAAAATGCAGTCGGCCGACATTGAAGAGAACGGCACAAGTCTAATTAAAACTTTATTTCAGAGCTACAAAAACGGACATCTTTACTAGTCAACGACAGACAAAAGAAAGGCAAAAAATCACTCTTCTGGAACAGAGGTGAACCGAAAAGCAAAGACAGAAGGAATTTTCCCAAGTGGCAAGAAACTTACTTAGCGAATTTAAGTATTAAAATCAGAAAAAACGCGAAGCCATTGGCCGGCGACAGTTGGGAAAGGTGTTGAATAGACAGAAAATTTACATTTATAGGATTAGAAAGCTTTGGGAAATGTATCGAAAGAATTTTAAGTTGAGAACGCTCCTTTGATTAAGACATTTAGAGGCTGGGTAAAATATTTTAAAGAAATATTAAAGTTAAACAATTTTGAAATATTACACACACACATATATTATATATATATATATATATAATATATATATATATATATATATATATATATATATATATATATATATATATATATATATTTATATATAGTATATATATATTTATTTATTTATATAATGTATGTATATATATATATATATATATATATATATATATATATATATATATATGTATATATATATATATATATTATTTAAGTCTTTATATTTACTAGACACTAGTATAAGAAGCTTTGGTTGTAGAAATTTTCATATAGTTTCATAACTACGTAAATTAAAATTTCAAGCAAAAATAAACATTTTTTTTGTTTAAAGGCATTAAAACTGTACACAAGTTGCCATTATGTATCAACCATACAATTTTTTTTATTACTGGTAAATATTCATAGCTACTAAAAAAATAATAAAGAGCAGTGGTACGTAAAAACAATGTACGTTATTCTGCAACAGTGTATTGAGGCATATTTTTTTAAAGAAAAAAAAACCCGATTCCCTATAAATATTTCTAAAAATGCGTTTGCAACATCAATGCCAGCATATCCTGCAGGAGTATGAAATAGCATGGCTCTATAAATCTCGAAGTATATACGTCCCTAACATACTTAGCAGTATACGCGTGCGCCACTCTACGAGATCTCTACTTATTCGTAGCCTTCAGCGTGTAGAGAACGCAAACTTCAAGATGCCCTGCACCCAATCAACAAGCCGTGTTGCCGACGGGCGATGGAAGAGCTCCAATGGTAGCCCAAAATTTCCAGAAGGGTTGAAGGTTTATAGGAAAAGACAGAGAGGCTGAAACACTTGAAAAAGTTTTCGAAATTTTCAAGTCCCTCTCGTTGTGGTATTGATCGTTCGCTATGGTAAGAGTTGGTTTGTGAGGAGGAGCAAGAGCCGGTGGAAGGGTTGCTAGGATTTGGCGTCAACTGAATTCTCTCCTGCCAAATCGAAGTTGATTTGATTTTCTTGAAATGATACCTGAATGAAAATGTAGCAAAGCCTTCTAAATTGAGGAAGAAGGCAGATAGAGAGAGAGAGAGCATTTAAGGAGGAATGATGCAATTAAATAAGTGTGCTTTACTAGTTAAATATGCACACTGGGATTCTGTAATGATTGTCTATACGCCTACGTGTTATTTATTTACATTCACTTCGACGCTGTATTTAAATGTGTCTTGAATAGTCTTTTCAGTGCTTGCTAATCTTGAAAGTATTTTAATAATTTCGGAGGCTCTTGACCAATCTCAGACTCAAATTTATAAGGTTAATGTAAACATCGTTACATTTAAGTGAAACTTACTTTACAGCTAGAGTTATAGTAGCACTTTTAACCTGACTAACAATTACAGACACAGGCTAACTGCAAATTTGCTTCCCTTATCCTATACTCCTTGTTTCCGAAAACCTCTTTAGAGCAATTTAGTTAGAAAAAGGGCCAATAATTTCTCTGAGAGATAAAGAAAAAGAGTATTTTGTCTAGCCGAATAAAAACAGAGTTCGAAAAGTATTGTATTGCTCCAACAAATAAATAAATAAATAAAAATAAAAATCATTGCATACATCAGTTCAGTTTGCTGTGCTAACCTAACATATCAGGTGGCAATGTTAGACTAATGAATAAGACCGTTTTACAATAACTTTTGAAACATCACTATAATTATATATTATTCATTTTCAGTCTTTTAAAATGTTGTGGATAGAATTGCTTAAACCTAAACTTTTAAAATAACTTTTGCTTTTGTTCTACTTCTGAATTTATTTGTTTTATTTTGGTAGATCAATTGATCTGTAATTACCCAAAAATTTTTATAGTTTAGATGGAATTTTTCATTTTTAATTCCCTTTTTTGGTACGCTTCGGCATTCAGTACTCCCTGATAAACCAACTGACCAAGATACTACAAATTCTGACTGGTACGACAGTTTCTTGACACTGATAATGACATACTGATGATGTTCTGCTTTATTTCTCCATAAATCTCAATCGCTAACATCAGCGGCTGTAGAATAATCTCCATACAACTACTACTTTCTATTACTACTTTCAGTCATTCAACAGGTTTATAAACGAAAATACATTATGTTTATATAATTCCCCTTTTATTTTAAGCATAAATTTAATTTAAAACATTTAGAATAAGTTTCGATTTTTGCTGATTTTTGGATTAACATCCAAAGGATAGAAGATCTATTTTTCATTACATATGATATATTGAATGTCACAAAATACTCGAATATCATGGTACAGATTAATAGTTTTTCTTTTATTTCTTTTTCCAAGATGCTTTTATATTGCGTTATTTTCCCTAAATGATTTTAATCATATAGCGTATAACATTTATTTTCTTTATTTAAAGCGTCATTATAAATGACATGACAAAATTTTAAAAATATCATTTTCATATTAAAACAAATTTATTGTGCGATAAAAAGCATAAAATGTTATACTAATTAACCAAACCTTAATTTATAAATCTATGTATTATTAAATTACTAGATTTCTGCAGAATACGCTTTTGTGGTATACTAGAATTTTGAAGTAAAAATTGCTACCTGTAAAAATTCTTAGTTTATAAGTATAAATTTTGCACATACTCACGAAAATTTACTCAAACTCACACATAAATACACACATATACACAAACACACACTCTCTCTCTCTCACATACACACACGCATTCTCTCTCTCTCTCACACACACATATATATATATATATATATATATATATATATATATATATATATATATATATATATATATATATATATATATATATACATATATATATATACATATATATATATATACATATATATATACATATATATATACATATATATATATACATATATATATATATATATATATATATATATATATATATATATATATATATATATATATATATATATATACGTTGAGTACAATTAAAATAATATAAATTTAAAATATCAAAATTATTGACAAAATTGTTTGTTAACAAAATATTTCCTCTAACTTCAATTCATTTCCTAGAGGCATCTATGTACATTGAAATAATGCTTAATTTCTCTGTTCGTAAATAGAAAACCGGTTTTTTTTTATAAATATAATTTTCTTTTTAATTCAACGGATTTTACAGAAATGCTGCAGTAATTAGAAAGATTATTTTTTTTTACTTCCCAAACAATAATATAAATCCAAATTTACAATAAATAATTGTAACTCTAAAGTGAATTCAATAAATTAAAAAGATAATTTTTGCATAAAATTTTATTTATGTTGAAAATACTTTAATGTAAAATTCCATATCTTTTAAAATCCTTCCTCCGAAAGTTTAATCTCATTCATAATCCGGTTACTGTTGTAAGAGAGAAAAGCTATTTAAAGCCGATTCCAAAGCTTGGGTCACAATAATTTCTTTTCGCATTTATTTGAGAACATTTTTACGTACATTCAGTAGCAAATATAAACTTAAAACTGCATTTGTTGCACTTAAACAATATTGTTTTTAGAAAAATTGTTGGAGAGTTTAGTTACACAAAGCAATGTAGAGAGTAGTACAGGAGTGGCTTGTTTACATCCATAATATTATCAAAATGTGTAGAAATATTAAAATTTATTTTAAGCGCATTTTGTGCATAAGTTTAAATATTTTTAAAGAAGTTAAATTTCAATTCTTTTCACCTTGAGTGTTGTAATTTCTAACATTTAAGGTCAGTGAACATTTCTTGTATTAAAATGATCTGTTTGTTTAGAGTTCCAGAAAGTTACAGTCACAGCTCATATACATAAGGTATCTACTTTTATTTTAATTAAGCCATAAATAGATACCTTATGAGGAACTTTTATTTCGCTTTTACTCCACGGTAGCTGTATTAAAACAAAAGATACATGTGCATTATATTTACTACATTTTGCACCTCAAATTAACGCTTGATGCTTTCGAATAATGAATAATTATGCCAAAAATTGCCGAATACAGGAGGAAAGATCATAGCATTTTCTAAGATCTCTACGTGTTTTCAGTTATTTAGAGTTTTGAAGCCTTCCGAAATAATACCATTACAGTTAGCGTTTGCCTGTTTCAAGTCAGTTTTTAATTAATCCCCTCCAGGAATACTGAGTGAGTACGTTGTTAGGGGAAGCGAGTTGCTCCCGGTTGCGCCTGTATAGTCGGTTTTCCGTACAGGCTTCGGTGCTTGGCGAAGAAACTTGTCTCCAGTAACCCTCGCCACTCGACCTGAACCAGAATATAACAGGAACCTCACATAAGAGATCTCCACAAAAGACTCAGAACAGCAAGCAATCAATTAGACCCCGGACCGCCTTTAATGAGAACGACCTATAATGAGATGTTAAATGAGGTCTCCCGACCCCCTTGTCTCCACCAATCAGAATACGCCATGTTTTACCCCCTCCCTCCAGCTCTCCTTAATGAATTTCATTGTGGGATTTCAATCTCCCCCCTCTTGAGAAACAAGCGAGGTGTGTTTTATTTAGAAGAGAGGGTTTTGTTTCATTATAAACTTTTCCTTGTGTTTTTTTTCGGGGGGGAGTGTGGGTGGTTCTTTAAATGGGGGGGGAATAGGTAGGGGGGAAGTGGTACGGCTGAGGAGCAGGAAGAGCATTTTGGAAAAGGTTTGCCCGCCGCGCCTTTTGTAATTCAAAGAAATATTTTTTGCACCGTTTTGTAGTGGTTGTTGTTTGTCATAATCGTGGCTTCTTTCAGTTTTAATTTTTGTTGTTGGTTTTTGAGAAATCGAGACCTCCCCGTCCTTTTTTTTTTTCTTTGAAGAAAACTAAAACGAAAACCGACCGCTTTGTTTTTAGGAAGAGCATTATTTTGTTCAATTTTTTTCCCATCTTCACGAGCTCAACTGCAGTATGAAAAAAAAAAAATGATGGGAAAAGACATGATTTTCTACCGTGATTTAATGAAATATTTAATTAACATTTTTTATATTTCTCCTGTTTGAAGAAGTTGCTCGGAGTTCATTTTTTAAAAGAAATGCTATCCCGCAAAAAGCGTTTAGTTTTTTGAATGAAACACTCAAAACGGTATTTTTTTTCCTCCGGATGCGAAATATATATTTATATGCAAGTGATTTCAGATTCATATATAATTTTTTTTTCGCTTTTACGTGCGACCACAAGAATTTTTTTTTTCCAGTTGTCGTTATTGTTAAAATATAATGACGGTTTTCTTTACTTTTTTTTCACTATTTTTTTCCTTGCGTCAAAGAAATTAAGATTATAATAATGAGTATTAATTTAATGAGCTTTTCTTTACGGAGGGGAAAAAACCCAGCATTGTTTTTTCCTAAAACTTTTTCTTCTTTCCGTCATTTAGCCTTTCCTTAAATTATTCGGATTTTTTTAGTGCTCCCTGACAAAGAAATTATGTTTTAATCTTCGCTATTTTATGGTTGTTAATAGGGGATTAAATGGCAAGATGAAGCTCGCTGCTAGAGATTCAAGTAATCTTGTTAGCTGAGTTGAAATTTTGCTGAGATTTTGAAGAGGGGGGAAAAAGTCAGTCTATTTTCTGAAAAATTGTGTATGGTTCTGTTTCATCAAATAAGAATGAGAAGAGAAGTAGTCCTTATGTGTCTTTTGTAATATTTTCAACATTAAACTACGATTTTCAAAATATATTACCTAGCGTAGAATAAATTTAGTTTTTTAGTCCTTAAAATTAAAAAAAAACATTAATTGTGAAAAATTTGTGATTATATCTCACAAAGAAATGTGCTTACATTGTAACTATTAACACTTAATCCTCGAAAAGTTACACTGTATAGACATGTTCTTTAGAGGAACATTTTGTATTCTATTGCTATGAACGTATTCCAGTAATGTTAATAAATATTACGTTACTAAGCAGTATGTTATATTAATAATAAAATCCTTGTAATTTCTATAATTTATACATAGTTTAGTCTCCCCAGCAAAGCATTTCGGGAGAGAAGGGCTAAAAGTTTTGCAGTTCTAACTGCATAAGTATACTTGCTGTGATATAAAATTAATCTAACATAACATGCCAGCATATTTAATGAATATTTCCATGTAATGATATGAAAATTTTGAAAAGCTATGTTTATTTGACTGTTACTATGATAATCATGCATGTTATATTAATAATAAAATGTATATCAATATGTCATATTAATAATAAAATGTATATCAGTATGTTATATTAATAATAAAATCCTTCTAATTTCTATAGCATTTATACATAGTTTAATCTCCTCAGCAAAGCATTTTGAGAGAGAAGGGCTAAAAATTTTGCAGTTCTATCTGCATAAGTATATTTGCTGTGATATAAAATTAATCTAACATAACATGCCAGCATATTTAATGAATATTTCCATGTAATGATATGAAAATTAGGAAAGGCTATGTCTATTTGACTGTTACTATGATAATCATTCATATAGTAATAAATTTATGTTATAATAATATATCATTTTATATTAAAATAAAATCCTTCAATTTCTATAATTTATACATAGTTTTTGTGCATTTCAAAAAATCATTTTGCATTTTTAAATTATTTTGTTTAAATAATCTAACATAAATAATATTTAATGAATTTTCCATGTAAAATAAATTTATGTTTTTGACGTTAATATGATAATCATGCATATAGTAAGAAATTTTTTATTAAATAATAAGCATTTCATCATTTGATTCATTTGAAAATTTATATTAAATGAAAAAATGTATCAAATATTTATTTTCAATTTTTTAAATTATTTTTTTTTACAAACAAAAATTAATATTTTCGATAAAATTCTTTCATGTTTTCCACTTAAATTCTAGACATCGAAAAGGAAATTTATTATTGGCACAATGAAGGTGAAACATTTTGCTAAACCTTATGATTTAATTAAATGCGAAATGCATCATATTTATTATTACATTAAATTGTCGCTTAAATTAATGCTCCAATTAATTAAATGATAAATGATGATGAATTGTTATTACATTGGTTACATTTTATCCTTGATACGAAAATGTAAACGTTAAAAATCATCCTATGTAAATTAAACAATGCAAACACCTAGTCCTAATCTGGTTCCCTGTAAAATACTTTCACTGCCTTAAAGATAATATGACAGTAAAAGAATCTTCAAGTTAATGCGGAAACACCACTTGTGAGCTTTCACATACATTTCAAATGCGATCAATATTTGAACAGGAAAAATTGTTTATAAACGAACTTTAAGTTGTCAAAATTATGACGAAACATTACTTAAATGAATTATTTAAGAAGAAAATTGTATACTGCACATTAAATACAATCTACTGAATGCAAAAGGGGAAAATAACTCTTTAAAAAATAATTTTCTTTTATTTTTGAATACTTTTCTTACATATAGGTAGAAAATTTCTAAAGGAGAAGAATGATTTTAGTATCGACAGATACGTAGGAGCAAGTATTTGTTTTCTGACAAAGTTCGAGCAAGTTGCAGAGTAATAAAAATCAAATAACATCCAGAACCTGTGACTATCAGATATCTTGTGGGAGACTTGCCTTAGACGAATATAACTTTTGAGAAATATTTTATCCTTTTGTTTGTAAAGTTTAGGCAATATAGTTTTGTTTTGTGGATTCTATATTATTTGCTGCTTTATGCATTTATAACAACATGCTTGATTAATTTCAGAGGTTTTTTTTTTACATAAAATTGATTTATATAAAAAGAATATATTTTAATTTTATTGATCGTAAAATTATTGAGAAAAGAGGAGTCACAACTCCAGTCTCCCCGTTAAAGGTATCTGAAACAATGATCGATTAATCGATTACCTCGAACACATGTTAGCAATCAATGAAAGTCGGAAAGTCCGAAGGAACAATTAATAGTTGGTTGAGGCTCAGGTGTTGCTACAATATCCTGTAACGAAATAACACCAAGAAAATTCTTATTTAATTGTTGAGACCATCTCGTTAATCATACCCTTTTCTTTTTTATTCCACGGTTTCAGATATTTTTCCATTCGAAATTTATGGGATTATCTTTAAAGCTGTAACCAAATCATTTAAACATCTATAGTATATTTTACCATACAAATTTAGTAGTTTAGTATTTTAATAGTTGGTTGTGGCTTAGGAGTTGATGCAATATTGTGTAACGAAATAACGCCTTGAAAATTCATATTTAATTGTTGAGACCATCTCGTTAATCATACCCTTTTCTTTTTTATTCCACGGTTTCAGATCTATTTTGATTCGAAATTTACGGGATTATATTTCAAGCTTTAACCAAATCATTTAAACATCAATAGTAGATATTACTATTCAAATTTAGTAATTTACAATAAACATTACATTAATTAATGATACAAAATACTTTACTTTTCATCGCTCCACGTTACATGTTCTAAAAGGAAAATTCAATTATGGATATTAATTGGAATTTTTTTTACACTTATATATTTTTTTATTGAAGACTATTTGAAGAAACTAGAAAATGAAATAAAGTATATTTGTGAAATTACACATTTTCCTGTACAAAAGATATGTAAAATTATTGCAAAAACCGAAAACATAAATTATGTGCTTCAAAGCAAATCAATTTTAACAATTTTTATTATATAAGCTACAGGGTAAATAAAGAATTGAAGAATTTCAAAGTGATACTATGCTTATAAATGCACCTAGAACAAGGGTATTATTAGTAAAATGTAAAACTTTTTGTTTAAAAACAATTCAAGTTTTTATTAGTAATAATTGAATTGCATGTTTTGGTAATATCTTCATTATAGTTTTATTTCTACAAAATAAACTTTTTTCTCAGTTATATATCAAATTCAATGTGATAAAAATATAGAAGTTTCTATCACAGTTTTTTTGTCAGCCATAAATCCACTGTCACCTTACCCCATTAATAAGCAACGTTCCTTTTTTTAAGACATCTAGAAATGTTTTATAAAATTTTTATATTTTCTTGATTAATCCTTATCAGCGAAAGTAGATTGGAATTTTCATAAAAAATCTGCCTAATTTTCGAGTATCTGATATTAATAATTTTGTTATTTGTACTTTGTGTTTCTTCGAACTTTACACTTAATCTTACTTTTTCGGTAAGTACATGGGCTGAAATCAGCTATATCTATTATAAAACTTTTCTTAGCAGTCCTATATTTGCATGTGATAGCAAATAAATATCTTATTCTGAAGATTCACTTTTTTTAAATGCCATCAAATTACATCGAATCACTAAATATGACAATCTGTAAAATTCAAGCTTGTTTAAATTTCATATTGTTTTACACTGTGCAGCCCACAATAACTTGGATTTAAGATATTGAACATAAAGCCAGCAGAAATGACACTATTGGGATACTTAAAAAAATGACACTAGAATTCTATATTCTATTTAATCTCCACAGTCAAAATGTATATGTTGATTTACCGAAATGTTTTCATATCTAAATCCTCATTTCGGTAAATTTTACTACAACAGAAGCTCTTTTCCGCAGAGCAGTTATTTTTTTCTGTTATTTAATTAGCTTGATATGAAAACTACGTCTTAATTTTGATATTAATATCAAGCTGTTATTCTAACTAGTTTCCCAGAAATCGGAACCGCAGACTAATGGACTGACTTAACTCATTAATTAAGTCACGAAGTTTTTGCTCTCCCGTCCCTTGTCTTCTAAGGTCACCAAACTCTCTTATTCCTAGAAAATCGAGCCTGAAGCCTTCAGCAACCTACAAGGTTTTCTAGTGTCATTATAATATAACTAAAGTATAGATCTTATCACACTTCAATCCGTACGCGTTGAAAAAACATCGGAGTTAACGATTTAATTTCTTGTTTAAAAATGTACAGATTTTTCATGTGATAGGAAAAATTTTTAACGGATTTATTTTGGTTCAGATTGACGAGTAATAAAGCCTATAATCGGTTGAAAATGTTGCACTATGGGAAGATAAATCCGCTTGTTCTTCACCTGGAAAAAAATCGTAAACTGAATCTGTTGCTTCTTTAACACTTACATATTTATGTATGCTGTGTTTAATGCTCATTGGTACCAGATTTTCCTTGTTAACATCCTAGAGATGTATTAATCTGCAAAATGTTTTTGGTTATTTTATAAAAGAGCTTCCGTCATAAGCTAATAAAAGTTTAAAGATTTTTTTTTTTTTTTGGGGGGGGGGTTACATGAAATAAAAAGATTCATAAGAGGAGAATTATCTTAGCATAATAGATGTTTCTTTATGCGTCTAAAAAATAAGTATTATGGAAAGTAATCTATATTTTGTCCTCAATATCTGGTTAGTTGTGAGAAAAAATGATTATGAAGTATACATTACAATCAATCAATCAATCAAGCGCAGACCGGGCCTTTCAAAGATTTTTTTTATTATTTTACAAAATGACCTCTGAAGTAATTACAGCAAATTAAAAACATCTTGCCATTTTTGTTGGTAAAATAACTCGAAGCAAAAATATTCTCACAATTATAAATACCTGAGTATAAATGAAGTTTCTTTATACTATGTATGTAAACAAGAAAGGGTTTGAATTCTTTGGAAATTAGAAGAGAATCTTTGTAATTCATATAACCATGATTGTGTAAAGCATTCTAATGACATTAAAAACGCTTTTGCTTTATGTAGCAATGCAAACGGGAAGTAAAAGCAAAATTTCTCATTTCCTATGGGCCAGATCTACTAAGTATAGTGTATTGTCAAAATCTTATGCCTCATTTTAAATATTGTATTATTTAATTTTAGTTTTAAATTAAAAATAAGCATAGCTTTAAAATGGATATTTGAAATACTTTATGTAGAACAGCGAAGTGAAAAATCGGGTGAATGAAGACTAAAAACATATGCTTATTTCTTTTTCTTCGTCAGTCATAGTTATACATGTACAACATGAATTACCTTGAATGTAATTTCAAACTATTTTTAATCCTATGTAACCCATTCCTTAGTTACTATAATTAGATTCTGCAAGCAATCTAAGATATTGCTTTAAATTATGCGGTATGAATTCTTTCCACGTAAAAATAATTCGTCATATAATGATTTATCCTTCCTCTGCTAGTAGTTAAAATATAATACCAGGTCACAAATATAATCGATTAATATATCTTCAACATTCACAAAACTCTTTACCCATTGTTTTGATTCGACGTAAAAATTATCAACATTATCTGCAATCTAAAAATTCTTCTATTTATAGCCGTGGCATCTTTTACAAGATCTTCGATCAGTATCTAGCAAGAAGAAAAGAGAGAGAGAGAGCGGAAAAAACATGTGACTTTTGTTTGGAAGCCTCCTACAAACATTTTCCTCCTTTCCTATGGAAAAAAGCAGAAAGAAAGCGAGACGCGTCTCATTGTGATGCAGAGCAGGTAGCTTTCATTTGCCGATAAATGGCCATCTCTCACACGCATCGTTAAGCTTCCACACCCGCTCTACAGGTGGCGCGGCCACTTCACGCTTTCACTGCTGCCAGATTCAACACACACTGCCGTCACGCCAGGTTATTTTTCAATCGGCTGGTGCCGCAGATCACTCCTAGGGGTGCGGTGGGTTGAAGCATTCAAAACGCTCAGCAATGGTCATACGACATTTGGCGAGATTTATAGCTAAAAGAAAATGCTACTTCGACCGTTAAAATAACCACATTTTTAAGGTGACAGAAGAATTTGAAATTATTATATTTCATCTTTAACCCTTCCGGTAAAATGACGAGTCTAGCTCGTCATTGGTTTTTCATTCCATACCGCCCAATGACGAGCTACACTCGTCATACGACTAAAGTTAATGTTAAATATGATAATTAATTTAGTTTATAATTTCTAGTATACTGAATTTAGCAAGACTTTTGTTACTTGTGGAAATACCAAGTCACTATTATATATTGTTTATTTAGAATTTCTTGGTACAAGTCACTGCCAAATTGATGAGTCAAAATAAAAGAAAACCTACTAAGAAATGCCGTGTGTGTTACAAGAATCAAATTAGAAGTGAGACTCCCTGGCGGTGTAAACAATTCAGTTGTTAATTCTTTGCACTTTGTTTTGAAAAGTACCACTATCTTGAAGACTATTATCTGTATACCTTATTAATATTTTGCTTTGATATTTTCTTAATTATACCTTTTCTGATATTATTTATCACTATCTAAAAAGTGGATTTTAATTAGGAATATGTAAGAATTGTAAAATGAAACAAGTTATTAAATAAAAAATAAATGGTTACTTCAAGCTCAGTTTTTCATTATTAAATCGTACCGGAAGGGGTTAACCCCTTAACGGGCAGGCTCGAGTTAACTCGAGCGCGGTAAACCGGTCAAACTGTACACACTCGAGATAATTCGAGCGGCGTTGTACTTTTGTAGATATTGCGCTGTGTGTTGTGCTAAAAGATATAGCAAAGGAAAAGGGAAAAGAAAAGAGAGTCAATACATGTGTAATAGTTGCAGTGTTGGGCTATGTGCTGCGCCTTGTTTCCAAATATATCAAGCAAAAGAAAATTTTGATTAATTTTATAAATACTAATATTGTTATTATTTATGTTTTAAAAGTATAAGTAAGTAATTTTACTGATAATAATTTTTATTCAGAAATGGTAATTCGAAAAGAAAGATAAAAAAAGTCGATTGAGTGAATATTACAATATTCAACTATTTTCTACAATGTTATCAAAATCCAAAATTGCAATAAAAATTTTGAATATTTTTGTATTTTTGTAATTTTCTTGGCAAGACAACGTTCTGAATTCTGTTTTTTACATTAAACAAAAATGAATTTTTTTTTTTTTGGCCGGCCTTAAAAGAAAAAAAAAAGCTGTTCATTAAGGAGTTAATGAATCTACTTCATATTTGATGGTCATTAGCAATATATTTATGTATATATGGTAATTACAAAATGTAATGCTTTTTTTTTTAATCTTTAATTATTAGCCGTTTTAAAAGAGCAACGCTCGGCAATCGTCTTACGTTATTTCATGAAATTTGGTGAGCTTATACTCTAAAGACAATCTCTATTTGATCACAAAACACGACATTTTTAAGTTGACAGTAAAATTTAAAAAATAATTTCTTTTGTCTTTGATTATTGCGTTTCAAACTTTATGGTGGTTACGGTATTACGGTTAATTCAAACTTTATAGGGTTTTTAACGAAAAGAAAATGCTTCCTTGATCGTAAACACTGAATTTTTAGGGTTATAGTGGGCTTTAAATACTAATTCCTTTCATGACTTTTGTCTTTGATTAATATACTTCAAAATTTATGGTCATTGGCTTTATATTAATGACAAAATCGTTCAAATACAGAGCTAAAATAAACTATTTAAAAAGTTTTTAGTTATTAACCTTTGAAAAAGTTCCATACTCAGCAAATATTTGTGTATAAATGGTAAAAATTATAGAGTCATAACAATTTTTTTAAATCTGATTATTAACCGTTTCAAAAGTACAATGCTAGGCAATGATATTACATTCAACAAAGTTTGGTGAGCCTATATCCTAAAGACAATGCTTCTTCGATCGTGAAAACATCACATTTTTAAGGTGATAATAAAATTTTAAAACTAACTGATTTTGTTTTTGATTAATCTGTTTCAAATTGTATGGTCATTACCCATATATTTGTGTAAAAATTGTAAAAATTAGTGAGCGTCAGTGTCTAATTACTTTAAATCTTTTTATTAACTGTTTTAAAAGTATAAGGCTTAGCAAAGTCTGACGACTTTTCGAGTAGTTTGGCTAGATTTTAGCGAAAAGGTAATGCTTCTTCGATAATAAAAACACCACATTTTTAAGGTGAGTGTAGAGTAGAGTTTAAAAAGTAATTTCTTTTTCATGAGACTGCTACAAAATTCATGGTCATTAAAGTCTTTAACTATTAGGAGTTTTAAAAGTACAATGCTGAGCAATGGTCACAAGACATTTCATGGACTTTGGCGAGCTTTCAACGGAAAGAAAATGCTTCTTCGATCTTAAAGGAATTTTCAGGGTGACAGTGGGTTTTAAACACTCATTCCTTTGATGCCTTTTGTCTTGATTAATATACTTCAAAATCTATGATCATTGGCTACATATTAATATAAAAATGATACAAATACAGAGCGAAGCATGAATTATTTAAAAAGTTTTTAGTTATTAAACGTTGAAAGTACCATTCTCAGCAGTAGGGATACAACATTTCGTAAGTTTGGCAAGCTTAAAACAACAAAATGTGAATGCTTTTTCAATCGTAAAACCATTTGTATGACTGCAGTGGGCGTTCAAAAACAATTTCTTCTATTCTTCATTAATCTGCTTCAAAATTCATGTTAATTAGCAACATACTTATTTAAAAATGATAAAAGTTCCAAAGTAAAATATCAACTATTTTAAAAGTCTTTGATTATCAACTGTTTTAAAAGTATGACAAAAGAAAAAAGAATAGACGTGAATAACGATCTATAATTCTTTTCAGTATAGAATTGACAGATTAAGAGTTTCTAAAACATATTAGATTGAACTAATTTTTATTTTATTTGAAATAAAGTAAATACTTGCAAAATTTCAAAGGGTTTTGGCACTCACTTATAAAAGCATTTAATGTGTTTGAAATATTAAAAAAAAAAATACCAAAAAATATTTTGGAAATATATTTACAGGTATTATTAATAATTTTGGTGTATGGTATAGCAATAATTATATTCCTTAAACCGATGAATTCCTTTATCAAACATCGATATTATAAAAAAAAAATCATACATTCTTCGCTATATTTCAGAATTCAATGGGATAAAAATATTGAAATTTTAATAAATTTTAAAAAGGAAAGTCTACTGTTGCATTAAACTTCTCAATTTGTAACACAATATTTAATATATAGAATAAAATAATACAACGGTATTAATTGTATAATAATGTTTAGAAGAATGTTCTTACTATGAATTCATTCTTTGTATACTAATAAATGATTCATTATCTTCTTTTAAGAAAGCCGCAAACTGTCATTGAGAATTGGAGGTTAATTTATTTGATCCCAGTTGAAAATTGGTTAACAATCTAAAAATTCACTAGCGTATCAAATTTATTTTACGTCATATAAAATTTTCGCCATTTTTTTGTTTAGATCAGTGCACGTTATGAATGGGTTATACATGCGTAAAAGAGATGTATATATTTGTGTGTGTGTGTATAAAGTCCTGTATTTTTTCAAGTGTTGCATTGTACATTAACGGTTTTCATCGTATCCCTCGGTCGAGTATCACTAACAATGGTTACCCCTCTAAATGTGGCATCCGATACCTTTTCCAACAATTTTTATAGATTACAAACAACTTATCGCATTACACGTTGACACTTTAGCTAATACCCTAATACATCCAGCTTTAATGCGTTCCTGCCTTCCCTACTCACCAAACTCTGTGAGACTTTCGCGCTAATAGAAAAAAAAGAACGGGCCCTGAAAGCCACCCAACAATACCAAACACTCGGAAGAGTTGTACCAAGAGTAAAAATTTTTAAGAATGACAATGAAAAGAGGACCCCCTCGTCGTTAATGTAGGACAAAATGATAGAGGACAGATGGACTTATTGAAGTTGGAGGGTCGCATACAATGAGAAAAGTTTTTTCTATTCCGTTGTCGATGTACCCTGTGTAATTGCTTTCGAGTAGGGGGTCACAAAAGCCTCTCTTCTCCCTTTTTTATTCTACCTTTTGCTTTCCTACCGTTATTTGACCTCCACGCAGATGAAGTTGTATCTTAACAGAGGCAGGCAGAAAAGTAAAGGTTCATGGGAAGAAATGTGTAGCGAATTTCAAAATAAGAGACCACTGATAAGCAACACGTTGGAAAGGAATCAGATACAGTCGAACCTCGTTAAGACGAAAAAGCTTAACCCGAAATGTTCCTTAAAACGAAGATAAACAGTTTCCTGTCAAGTTTGATTAGAAAATAATAATAATTTTAAACTTCAAATCTAACAGGAAGTCAAATTTCTCTTGCTTAAGACTAAATAATTATCGCGCCAAGTGAAAAAATCGGTAAATTATTTAGTCTGGCGACTTTTCGCTTACAAACAAGTTTATAACTTTCCCAGGGCTAGACAGGGGAGAACAGTCTTTATTCTAGGGAAAGACATGTACCATCACGGCATGTTTTAAATTGTGTATCTGTGTGGAAAGGAATCACATACAGTCGAACCTCCTTAAGACGAAAAAACTTAACCCGAAATGTTCCTTAAAACGGAGATAAACAGTTTCCTGTCAAGTTTGATTAGAAAATAATAATAAGTTTAAACTTCAACGCTAACAGGAAGACAAATTTCTCTTGCTTAAGACTAAATAATTATCGCTCCAAGTGACAAAATCGGTAAGTTATTTAGTCTGGAGACTTTCCGCTTACAAACAAGTTTATAACTTTCCCAGGGCTGGACAGGGGAGAACAGTCTTTCTTCTAGGGAAGTACATGTACCATCACGGCATGTTTTAAATTGTGTGTCTGTGTGAATGTGCACTTGTGTATATTGTTGTTATAAATGTACCTTTTTGTGTAAAAATACCCATTAACTTTAAAAGACTGTAGAAAATTATTCTACAGATATGTCATTGCTTTATTTTAAATGTTTACTTTTAAAATCATCCTAAACGTATTTTACTGTTTTATCGGTTAGAAGGAACTTCAAGTCATGCAAAAAAATTTTCGTCTGTACATATTATCATAATTTCTATTGTTTATTATCAGACTATTTTCTCGCTAGATTTAAAGTACGATCATGGTGCTTTATTGCTTCATCGTTGCCAATATGACAGCACTTCGGCCTTGACTTCGTGCGTGATGAGAATTGAATATTATGCTTTTAGCAAAGTCTTATCTTCCGTATAAGCTAAAAACATCCCAGTTTTGGAAAGCATATTTAATAAGATCCGAAGTAATCATTTTTCTGCACGTTTAAGAAAACCATACTAATTGATTAATAAGAAAAAATAATTGTGCCTTTTAAATATTCCTATGTAATATGGGCTTGAATTAAATGAAGAAAAAACGTAGGGATTCAATGCTTCAATACTTAACCACTGCAGTTTATTCAGTAAAGTAAGTAAATAAATAAACGAAATCTACAAAATAATGCGGGAAAAAATTAATTCCGTTTTAAAATGTGTAAAAGAATGAAATCTGAAACAAAATTTGAAAAAAGGAAAAATAATAATCAAGAGAATTTCATCTAAAGTTGGTTAAATGCTCTAATCATTATTTTTCTGATTTGATATTTTTAGCTTGAAATAAAAAATGTCAATTTCAGAATGATTTTTACTCTTTTATTTCTACACTATTTGTTTATAAATTATTTATGCAACTTAAGAAAAACAAGTTTTAATACTTTTTTGTTGAAGGCATAATTAAAAGAGCTGTAATCAAAATACCATAAAAAAAATTTCTAAGTTAAAAAAAGATTTACTTTATTCACCCCTTTTTTTATTCACATAATGTTATGACAATAAATTAAACAAATTGCATTCAGTCTTCTGAGGCAAGCAAAATAATTTGTCCTGGGAATTTCATGTTTCATGCTTATGAGTATAAACAATGATACACAAAATATATTCACGTATTTATTATTTTAAAACAACAGATAGTAAGCTTTCCATAAAAGCAAAGAAACGATTTGCCTTGTAAATCACTCCCTTGAGTGTTGATTGTCACTGCATTAGTGGCAAACATTGATAAATATGCATCGTTTTTTAGATAACAAGTCTAGTCTGCTGCTATTAAAGTTCTGAATGTGGCGTTTAAGTTTCCGTTTTCTCAACACACTGACTCACAAAGTAATAAAATTAATAAAAACTCGAAACAAAGTAATAGAATTAAGAAATCAATTTCTTAAATACTTTTATCTTGTTTTTATATCTAATTAACCCCTTCCGGTATGATTTAATAATGAAAAACTGTGCATGAAATAACCATTTAATTTTTATTTAAAAAACTTGTTTCATTTTACAATTCTTACATATTTTTAATTAAAATCCACTGTTTACATAGTGTTAAATAATATCAGAAGTAGTAAAATTAAGAAAATATCAAAGTAAAACATTAATAAGGTATACAGATAATAGTCTTCAAGCTAGTGGTACTTTTCAAAACAAAGTGAAAAGGAATTCTTAATTGTTTACACCGCCAAGTAGTCTCACTTTTAATTTGATTCTTGTAACACACACGGCATTTCTTAGTAGGTTTTCTTTTATCCTGACTCATTAATTTGGCATTGACTTGTACCAAGAAATTCTAAGTAAACAATATGCAATAGTGACTTGTGATTTTCACAAGTGATAAAAGTGTTGCCAAATTCAGTACACTAGAAATTTTAAACTAAATTAATTATCATATTTAACAGTAACTTTAATCGCATGACGAGTGTAGCTCGTCATTGTGCGGTATGGAATGAAAAACTAATGACGAGCTAGACTCGTCATTTTACCGGAAGGGGTTAAATATCTACTACTACCACTACTATCTAAATATCAGTTCAAGACGCAGTTTTTCAAATAATTTGAAAAAAATATTTGAAAATTTGAAATTTTTTTTGTTCTAGTATCTGAATTTAGGGTTGAAAAAATTAAACCTTCATTTTAACTCTTTATTTCCAAAGAGAAGAAAATTGAAAACATGGTTTTATCCCCATACCTGTATATCGACTTATTACTCATCCATTTTAAACACTTATTATCTGCAGGCGTTTAGTGCTTGTAAACATATTCTCATGCTATTAATTTTTAATTACCATTGCATCAGTTTCTAACATATGTACTTAACAACAAAATGATACATTTACAGCGTTTAGGAAAAACCCATCTATCAAGCGATTATAAATTGGTCTAAATACCAATCATATTCAATTTTCTAATTTTCATGAGCTTTTGAGCTTTTAATACCTAAAAGATTTCTATATTATCAATTTCATCTCTAGAAAGCAGTTTTCATATCACAGTAATTAAAATTGTATGTAAACACCTATAATCTTAAATAAGTTATCGTACGGACTTAATGCAACAGATAACTTTTTTCTAATTTTAATGCGTCAATTGCCCTGCATTTTTCATTATAATAAATTAAGACTAATTATTTCATTATTTTATAAGAGTTGAATTAATTCAAAAATATTTGTATCATTTTCAAAGCAGACATATAATTTCAGCATGCAGCCTAACTTTTTTAAAATGTACAAGACGCCTTAAAGAATTTTAAAAGTTTCTGCACCTACTGGTATTTAAATATCGGTAAAAAATTCAACCCCCATTTTATCTATTTACTACTGAGGAAAAAAAATTAAAAGTGTTCTTTTATCTGTATATGCGTATATCTATTTATCCCTCATCCAGTTTAAAGCACTTATTATCTGGCAGCTTTTTTGCTTGTAAACATATTTTCGTGCTTTTAAAGTTCTGTCATAAAAATTGCGAGTTGAATGATTAATCTAGAAAAGCTTCTTTCTTTCGCTTCATCAAATCCGTTATTTTCTACGCTCTCTCTATTATTTAACTTTTTTGTATTATCTGTCCCGCTTTAATTTTGGAAAGGCTTAAATCTCACTGAAAAATTCTTAGGGTATTTAAATACTCTCCTAAAAATTTCTCAAACAAATAAGTGCTTGGAATTTCTTCTTTTTACTCTTTTACGTCAGGTATCATTAGAGTATTTATGCTTAAGGCGCTGCCTGCGCATGGGCAATAGGCTAGCTCAGAATATACAGCCTCATTTGACTCCCGTTCCTGATCTTGTAGAAATCAATAAAACTCATTTAGAATTCTTCGTCTTTTTTTTTCTCTTTATTTTTATTTTTCTAGTATGTTCCATGCTGCGAAGTGAAGATTTCTCCAAGTTTTCGTCATTTTTGTCGCTTTAAGAGACTATTTTTTTTTTCGTTTTCGTATTGCCTATGCATTTGATATTTACCCCCTTTTTTTTATTGTTAATATTATCGTTCTTTTTGAAAACTTTTATACATGTTTTAACAGTGTTCAGAGCTAAATTGGCCTGAGTCAAAATGCAGGCATTCCGAGTCAGTATGAGCCTTAAGTCTTGATTCGTTTTTGAAAGGTGTGAGAGATTCTACAGGTTTTCAAGTATAAGTTATAAACGTTCATCTACATGGCAATGTAAAATTAGTATTCTTTGACTTTAAATTAGTTGTGCTAGTATTATATAACTAGCATATAGCCCGTCATATGACGGTATCATTAAATTTTTTAATTTTCCAGAATTGTAAAATACCCTATGAGGCAGGTAAAAAAATGGTTTGTTTTTTGGCTGAGAATTAGCTAATACACGCTCAATAATTTTCTTATCTTCATACTCCTGTAAAGTCATCCGTTACTGTGAATGCAGTTTAGAATTACGTTGAATTCATTTAGAAAGATAATTCAAAGTTTTCTTAGCTACTTTGAAATTATCGTTAAGTTCTTTACATTTTTTTTTACCACATTAAAGGAATGTAACTATCATTTCTACTACACCCTAGAGGTAGACAGAATTTGTTGTTAATACTGGTGATAAAATTTTCATTGCAACAAAAAAAATAATCGATGATTAAATTTAAAATTATCACATATGTACCTAATATATTATTTAAACCAAACATAAAAGAAAATTATTTCCCTAATACCTAAGTTCAGTAATAAAACGTATGAAAATAATACAGACGATATTTAAATAGTTTAAATTAAGAAATGATTAAATGGGATGGTTTAAAAAATGACATTGTAATGCTAGTAAAAATGTTATTTTTACCTATTTATTATGTGGTAAATTGATATATTTAGTCACCTGCTCTTACCCGGGGAAAATAGGGCTCGAAATAATGGCATTAAACGCTCGAAAAGGGATAAAGGGGAGGATTTCGAAAGTTTTAATTTTTATTTTAATAAATTTTTACTTGCACTTTTTAAAAATTTAGCTGTACCTAACTCTGATTAATTTTTAGCTCTACCATGTGGTAAAATTTGTTTAAAGAATCTTTAAATTCAGACTGCTCAAAAGTAAAATAATTTTTTCCATAGATTAGCATAGAGCTGTATGTTCGTTATGCAGCCACCTTACGTAAATTTAGAATATCTCATTTTGTTTATGACAAATAACTCAAAAGATTTCTTGGAGAAGATAACAAATTATTAAATATTATACGAAAAATTACAAATGCTCTTTTACATAATTCTTAGACCAGTGCACCGTAAAATGGAATAAGATTTCTTCGCATGTTTCTAACCGCCGTTCTTAAACTCTATAGGTTTCTAAATTTAAAATCAGTAAAGCTTCTATACATGTTCTAGTACACTTTGAAAAGTAATTTTATCTTTTCATTAATACTGCGTTTTAAAAATCATGCTTTTCAAAGTGATTAAACAATTTGCATATTTTGGTTATTTCTAGATATATCTGCAAGTTCTTTGATCTTTGACTATCAATGCATGCGTACAATGATCGTTAGTACTATTAAATAGTAACAAGTATAACAAGGTTATAAATTAAATGCTTATTAGTACTTGCATGGCTAGAAATATTTTTGGAATTCATTTAACTTTTGGTGCTTCATTAATAGAAACTTATTTCGAATCACAGATCACTAGTAAGGTTAATAAAATAGAAAGACCCTAGTAATTTCTTAAGATACCTCTAAAGCACAAACTAGGCCATTAGTTTTTCTAAACCCACTTATGAAATATGTTTTACTCTGGGAAAAGTTGTTCATTTTAAGGGAAGATTAGTATCTAGAGAATTGACAAATTGATCTTTCTAAGGTTCTCTCAGCTTTATGAAACTCAGAAGGGTGAGATATATATCATAATACTCAGAAATTTGTTGATATATCGTCGTTTATCCGTCGATGATCGTAGGAAGCCGAACAATGCAGTGAGATTAAGATAACACGAGAAAATTACTCTTTATATTCAGGTTCTTAATCTGTAAACAGCTGTCAATTCTGAATTGTAATATAATCGAAAAATTTATTGCTCTATTTTTTGGGAAAGGTTACTGATTCTTATTTGATTTATTTTGATGAAAGTTTACTGAGTGACTTTTCGACAATGCTTGGGATATGTCAGATTTAGAGTAATTGGGATGAAGTCAATATGGGTCCAGTAGATCTTTCTTTTTACAATTACATGAGTACCTTATAGCTGACTTTATAACAATTATTTCTAATTTATCCGAGTAGTTAAAACAATATATATATATGCATACATATGTATATACATACACACATAAAGCTTACACACATATATGTGTGTAAACGTGTAAGGTATTAAACATTTAATCTAAACCCTATTACATTATTTTGCTAGTTTTATTTTTGTACTGTGATGAAGAAAGAATCTCTATTCAAAAGTCCAATTTCATCCGTTTTTCCATAAAACGGGTACAAGTGTTTTTCCATAAAAGTCCTATATTGGTTATTTTACTTCTTTTTCCATTTGGCTCTTATGGTACTCAATATTCAACTCATCCTTGAGTCCTGGCTTTGAAAAATTGAGTAACCAACTATTCCCGTCAAGATTACATAAATTATGAATTTACTATTTTGCCTGGTAAATTTTCTCTGTTTCGCTTTAAGAAGTTATGCTTTTATCAGTGCGTTGCAGCTGATTTTTTTCATTATAACATACTATTTTTGATTCAATATAAAATAAAAAGTTCTGCTCTGTTTTGAATAAAATTTTTCATTGATCGTTAATGGGGGTCTAACTTGAGGAAATATACTTAGTTTTATGAAGCAGAACGTTTAAAAGAAATTATAAAATACTTACACCAAGTGAAAAAAAATACTCGCAGAATAGCTTTTGAAATTTGTAAATTTAAAACTATTTTGGTATACAAAATAAAAGCTAATTATCCTTTTTTACTCTGTGAGCCTCAATTAAAATATTAAGAATGATCTATTGTACTAGTAGCATAGAAGCTAGTTTTTTTTTTTTTTACATTAGGTTTACCTAAGGATCATTGTGACCCCACTGAATAAACTATTCATTAATTTTCTGTAAGAAAAATGCAATCAGTAAAATATGCTTTATTTTTAAATATTGTCTAAATTAAAAATAATATATAATAATTATTATAACTGGTATAAATTTAATTGGGTTTATTTTAAAAATTTTATTATCCATAGTCAGTCTTAGTAGGTCAATTTATATATATATTTAAAGTAAAAACAGAAAGTTATCAGTTTGACTCCATCTACTAAAAATAAGTATATATCAATTCATGGTAAATCTAGAATATTTTTTTTTTATTTCATTACAATTTTTTTTTTCAATTTTAAACTATCAGGTACAAGTTTTAGATTATTGAATAAAACAGATAATTTACTTGAATTTATTATAAAATCTTACTTTCTAATATACGCATTTCAAAAATTATCTTGCGGGTATATGGATTTCAACTAGTTTCTATTAAAAATATGCTACCTGAAATGACAAAGCTAAATATATTTTAAATTTAGGATTTGAAACATTTATAAAAATTTCTTTCTAAAAGCATCAAAACATTTTATTTTACGATGAATTGAAAGAAAAGCATTTATAATGAATGATTAAAAAGTTCTGTGTAAATCAAAAAATTGTTGACCTAAAACATTGTATCGCTATAATTTTCGATTGTTGGATAAAAACATATAAAGAAAAAGCAAGTAACAGGTTATCCCAGTGTTACCTTGATAATTAGTTTTGGTTTTATGCTTCTTATATTCGAATGTTAGATACATACAAACGAGATAACGTGCTAATAAGTGAAACTCATGTTGTATAATGATTCTAATGCCAATCCATTAATCAGTCACAATAAATACAAAGAAACAAATCAGAAACTGATAACTGAAATCAAGTTTCGTGCTGTATAGCATTAAAAAGACTTCGGCGTAAATCATTTCGCGAAAAAATCACCTTACTATGTTCTAATGAATCAAAGTGCATTAAGTATATAATATTATGTATTTAATGACATGGTATAGACAGCAAACATTCGTATAATCATTTGCTTGCTAATGACTTTTGCATCTTTATTTTTGAGGTCGATATTTTCAAGGCTGAGCTAACGACAAATTGGCTATATTTTGATACAAAAATCAAATCCAAACAGGAAATCTCCTATTTTGGACTTTTATTCGTGCTAATCTTATTAATCGGCTAAAATCTGTATTTAGTTGATCAAACAGAAAGAATAGAAGCGATATAAATAAATAAATATATATATATATATATATAACACATATATACATATACATATATATATATATACATACACACATACACATATATATATATATATACTAAAATCAAGTTTCGTGCTGTATAGCATTAAAAAGACTTCGGCGTAAATCATTTCGCGAAAAAATCACCTTACTATGTTCTAATGAATCAAAGTGCATTAAGTATATAATATTATGTATTTAATGACATGGTATAGACAGCAAACATTCGTATAATCATCTGCTTGCTAATGACTTTTGCATCTTTATTTTTGAGGTCGATATTTTCAAGGCTGAACTAACGACAAATTGTCTATATTTTGATACAAAAATGAAATCCAAACAGGAAATCTCCTATTTTGGACTTTAATTCGTACTTCTATTCTTATTAATCGGCTAAAATCTGTATTTAGTTGATCAAACAGAAAGAATAGAAGCGATATAAATTGCAAAATTATTTATATATATATATATATATATATATATATATATATATATATATATATATATATATATACATATATATACATACACACACATACATATATATATACATATATATATATATATATATATATATACATATATATATATACATATATATATATATGTATATATATATATGTATATATATATATGTATATATATATATATATATATATATATATATATATACATATATATAGTATACTGAGGGAGGAAGGATATATATACATATATATATATATATAGATTATATATATATATTATATATATATATATATTTTGTAAATATATATATATATATATATATATACATATATATATATATTGTATATATATATATATATATATATATATATATATATATATATATTGTATGACTTGTGTATTACATCATGATAAAGTCCTAGGTAAAAAGATTAAAAGAGGCATTTATAGCTATTGATAGGACAACAGCTAAAATTTACGTAGGTGTTAATGAAGTAAAAACAAAATCTATGATTATGTGTAAGGCATCAGGGATTCTAATTTTCTTAGAAATTGGATACCACTAATTTAAAATTTGCTGAAGAGGCTTCAGTTACCTTGGCTAAAATGTGAATATCAGATCAAAATGAATATGAGATTAAATGACGGACTATTGCTGCTAGTAATTATAATAGATTAAAAAATTTCCATCAATAAAAATTAATAGAAAGAAAAATCAAATTTAGGCTATATAAAACTTTTGTTATAAACCTTTATATCAAAAGCTGTATATATAACTTGGTTCAGAAACCTGGACAATGATAAAATCAAATGGTGATCGACTTTTTCTCATTGAGTAAAGAGTTGAAGAAAAATTCTGGACACATCTTCAGTATGCACCTCTCCTCTACAATTCAACCAGTTGATACCCGAATAACAGGCAAGACTAGGCTATGAAGGATTGATAGCATTGATGACGATTTTAAATCACTAGGAATGACTAACTAGAATATCCTGGCAAAAAAAGAGAACGAATTATGGAAGATTCAGACAAAGGACTTGACCCACAAAGGACTGTCGAGCCAATAGAAAAGTCCATTGTAATACATTGAAATGCATGTATAAATGCATAAAAATTCCACTGAATAATTTTTAGCATTAATTTTGTAGGGAATTTCCACTTCAACATTTGGGAAAATGAATAAATGCCCCAAACACGAAAATACAATTATAAAAATCTAGAATTATGAGAAAATTACGAAAACACAATTATAAAATTTAATTAAAATGTCTTATATCTGTGTTTTATTACAACTGGAATAGATGACAAATATACAAATATTTTTTAATATCTCGTGAAAAATAATACAAATAGAAATTATAATTAATGTAGATTAGTCAAGGAGAATCTAGATCAGTAGTTGTAAATCACATGTCCCCTTGATTATACATTAATACAATTAAGGGGACATAGTGCATTTTGAAACTTAAAACTTCATCAGGTCACCCTTTTTTAGCCATTTAGATAAAAAAAATATTTTTAAGTATCAGAAAAAATGCAATTCTTTCAAAGAAACTACTCTGTTATTTAAGTTGTAGATGTTCAATTCCAACTTGCCGCAACTTTTCTAGCCAAAATTACGGTATATAAAATCATTTTAATTAAAACAAATAAATAAATGTTCACATATCTCAATGGTTTCCAGTTTGAAAGGATACAGCTTTTATTTGAACAATTAAACCAGCGGGGAAAGAAATTAGTATTAGCCAATACTAATCTCTTTCCACACTGTAGATAGTCAATTTCCTTATTGTAATTCCTTATATTACGTATATATGTAAACCAATAATTGTATAATTGCTGGACAAATGATAGCTCCTATTATTTTTACTTGCACGGGCTACTGGACAAGGGGAAAGCTAATCCGCTAACAGTAATAAAAATGCAGTCGGCTGACATTGAAGAGAACGGCACAAATCTAATTAAAACTTTATTTTGGAGCTGCTACAACGGACATATTTACGAGTCAAAGACAGACAAAGCAAAGGCACAAAAACACTCTGCCCGAACAGAGGTGCACCCTAGAGCGAAGACGTAAAGAATTTTCCCACTTACTCAGCGAATTTACGTGTAAGATTAGGAAAAACGCGGAACCATTTGCCGGCGACAGCTGGGAAATGTGTTGAATAGACGGAAAATTTACATCTATGGGATAGAAATCTTTGGGAAATGTATCGAAAGAATTTTAAGTCGATAACGCTCCTTTGATTAAGACATTTAGAGACTGGGAAAAATATTTTAAGGAATTAGAATGGGAGGAGGTTTTTAAGGAAATATTAAAGTTAAATAATTTTGATATATTACATGTATATTTTAAAATTTCATATATATATATAATATATATATATATATACATATATATTTAAATTTGTCCTGATAGAACGGTCAAAGCTGGCCATCGTTCCTTAGTTTGCCTAATATCGGTTTAGAACATGCAACTCAAAACACACCACTGTTCCACAATTCGATTGAAATACACACTACGGGGATTTAAGGGAACGAGATTTTTCACTCGCTTCAATTTTTACGCATTTATTTTTTTATTCTAGTGAAAAGTAGAACTTTTATGCCCTTTTTTTTAGATTTAGAACCTTTTTTTTCTTTTTTGAAATGCATTGCTTAAGCCTTTGGTGCATAGAACAATGAATTTGCATTTTTTGTTCCAGCTGAAATCCATCATGCATTCAGATTCCCGTAGTTTAATAAAAATTTTTAATAAAATACATATATGCATAAGGCGATCTACTTATTCTCTTTTTTTATGCATGAAGGCAGAGTGTTATTGATTGTCGAGATCCTGCGTTCGTTAATCTACGATTCGATGTTTTTAAAACTGCAAAAGCTAAACAGTTGAAAGGCAGAATCATTGTACTTTAGGATTTCAGGACTTTGATTTCTGTAGATTCCTAGTTAGTATTTATTAATTTTATATCTTTATACAATAAACACTTAATAATTGTTGAACATATTTAATAGCAAAATTATACGTACTATGTATACTCTTTATATGTTACCCTTTAAAATGAATTAAAAACTTTAAAACGAGGCTACATCGCTGAATTATACTCATGAAGTATTTTATTTTCAAAAAATATAATAAAAAACCTTGCATAATCTTAACTTTTTACAAAGAATTTTAACACTAGTATTATTTTAAGTCTTTTTATAACCTAACTTTATAAAAGCGAGTAAATACCTAAAGGTAACTAAAAAGAACACAACTACAGTAAACTACTAAAGTTAAAGGACAATTGAATAACTAATACCACCCTAATGATAAATAAACGAATCAAAATATTTACTGCAATTATGCAGTAAAATTTTACATAATCAAATGAAATGACCCTTCAGAAAATTACTACAGCTAAATAGAAGAAACACAATTGCATAAAAATAATTCCTCGCTCATGAAAACCGTTTGTAAAAGAAAGTGAAGTAAAACTACAATAAATTGTCAAAATCGAAATAATTTTTATTTCTGTCAAATAAAAGTAGAACTGTAGTTATACTTTACAAAAATAAAATAAGTTTTAATATTTTTTATTACTTACCATATCTAACTAAAAATAACACAAAGGTAGTTCATAACTTATTTAAATGAAAGAAAAAATGCTTTAAAAGTACTCCCAATCGAAAGGAGATTTACAAAAATTATTGGTAAAACCCGAGTTGTGTGTTACTCAAATAATAGCAAAATGTCAATAACCTGTTATATAAAATATGCCCAAATGCAACAAATTATCATAGTTATTAAAAGAAGTATATCTTTAATAAATAGCTTACTTTAATAAAGTAATCACAATTAAAGCAAATGCTTTGTTTAAAAAATTCCGTATTTAAACTGCTGAAGAAATTACTTTTTTTAAATACCACAAACTGTTGCTTAAAAGTATAACGTAAAGTGGAAAAGAAATGGAAAATTTTATTTCAAAATAATTTTATACATTGTTTATTTAAAAAGTGTCTTCTTAGCACTAAAATAAAAATAAATAACTTCACAACAACTATTGTTTCTAAGCGTAACTGTGATGAAACACCATGCGAATTGATAAACATCTAATAAAAGTTAATGCTCTATATGAAACTGCTAGATATCTCTAGAAGTATATTTATGCATAATTCACGACAAATTAAAAAAATTTTACTGCACGATTTCAATCACAAAAAGCAAATATTTTATATGGATTTAATAAAAACCTTTTTTAAATATTTTTAAGATACATCAACGTTTAAACTTTAACGTAAAAACTTTAAAAAGTAATTTATTCATGGTGACATTAAAAAAATTTAAAAAACTTTTAGATGCTTTTTCATCGTTTTCCAAGATGAGGCTAAAAAGCAAAATCTTTAAACATACTAAGATATTTTACTTTAGTTTTGAATTTTATAGCTTATTTTTTTACTTTAATTAATATTATTCACTACAAAGGGTGATAAATATATTTTTTCAACATAAAATTTTAGTATATAGCTTATTAATTCTGAAACTACAAACTTGTCTATACAAAAACCAGTGAATTAAAAAATTGAACTCTAGATGGCGAAATTTTTAATTTTTCAGTCTCGTCTTGCAAGTGTCTAAAATATATTCTATCTTTCGATTCACTCTTTAAATATTACCTTTTAAAATGAATTAAAAACTTTAAAACGGGGCTACATCTCTGAATTATAAGCATGAAGTATTTTATTTTCAAAAGAATATAATAAATCTTGCATAATCTTAACATTTTACAAAGGATTTTAACACTAGTATTATTTGGAGTCTTTTTATAACCTATCTTTATAAAAAGCTAGTAAATACCTAAAGGTAAATAAAAAGAACACAACTACAGTAAAATACTAAAGCTTTAACTTTTACAATTATGCAGTATAATTTTTACATAATCAAATGAAAAAATTCAGAAAATTACTACAGCTAAAGAGAAGAAACACAATTGCACAAAAATAATTCCACGATCATGAAAAATGTTTGTAAAAGAAAGTGAAGTAAAACTACAATAAACTGTCAAAATTGAAATAATTTTTATTTCTGTCAAATAAAAGCACAACTGTAGTTATACTTTACAAAAATAAAATAAGTTTTAATATTTTTTTATTACTTACCATATCTAACTAAAAATAACACAAAGGTAGTTCATAACTTGTCTAAATGAAAGAAAAAAGGCTTTAAAAGTAATCCTAATTGAAAGGAGATTTACAAGAATTATTAGTAAAACTCGAGTTGTGTGTTACTTAAATAATAGCAAAATGTCAATAACCTGTTTTATAAAATATGCCCAACTGCAACAAATTACCATAGTTGTTAAAAGAAGCATAGCATTAATAAATAACTTACTTTATTAAAGTAATCACAATTGAAGCAAATGCTTTCTTTAAAAAATTCCGTATTTAAACTTCTACCGAAATTACTTTTTTTAAATACCACAAACTGTTTCTTAAAAGTATAACGTAAAGTGGAAAAGAAATGAAAAATTCTATTTTATAATAATTAAGTTTTATATTGATTATTTAAAACGTGTCTACTTAGCACTAAAATAAAAATCAATAACTTCATAACAACTATTGTTTCTAAGCGTAACTGTGATGAAACACCATGAGAATTGCTAAACATCTAATAAAAGTTAATTTTCTATATGAAACTGCTAGATGTCTCTAGAAGTATATTTATGCATAATTCACGAAAAATTAAAAAGATTTTATCTACACGATCTCAATAACAAAGAGCAAAAATTTTATATGGATTTAATAAAAAACCTTTTTTAAATCTTTTTAAGATGCATCAACGTTTAAACTTTAACGTAAAAACTTTAAAAAGTAATTTATTCATGGTGAAGTTAAAAAAAAAATAATTTTGAAAAATTTTAGCTGCTTTTTCATCATTTTCCAAGATGTGGCTAAACAGCAAAATCATTAATATATACTAAGATTTTTTACTTCAGTTTTGAATTTTATAGCTTATTTTTTTTACTTTAGTTAATATTATTCAGTACAAAAGGTGATAAATATATTTTCTTCAACATAAAATTTTAGTATATAGCTTATTAATTCTGAAACTGTGAACTTGTCTATGCAAAAACCAGTGAATTAAAAAAGTGAACTCTAGATGGCGAAATTTCTAATTTTTAGTCATCGTCTTACAAGTGTCGAAAATATATTCAATCTTTTGGTGAACACGCGTAAATTTTTTTTTCTTCAAAGACACCAATTTGAATATATTAAAATGCGATAATATTGTAAGGAGAAGGGTTTATTTGCTTTACACAATAAATATTCGTCATAAATCATGATTTGAAATTTTATTTCATTTTGTAATAATTTTTCGAGTGACTATTATCACTTCTTTTATTTCATATGAATAAAAAAAGTATAAAATACGTGAGAGAATCCTAGATTGTTGACCGCCAGAAATTACGGTGCTATGGTTCTTTAGATTTGAAAAATAATTAAATGAAAAGTAATTTATTGGGTAAGACCTAGTTTAACCTCTTCACAATTTGGCCTTTACACCGTTCGGGCACGTAGAAACAAATCATTTTTGATGTCCTATGTCCCTATTGGTCATCTTCTCTGATTCCCAAACATTATAAAAATATTCCACACAAAATCATCCAATAGAAATAAACTTCCCAAATTTTCAGTATCTGTGTTATACGTCTTTAAGACCCCAACCACATGCATTTACACTATCTTCTCTGAATATTTTTTTCAGAAAGAGAAACTTTTAATTTATTCGGGATAGAGACTCAATGAGCGCGCATACACTTTGCCATTTTTATTTAGTGTTTCTGGTTCGAGTTGAGTTGCTGTCAAAATTGCATTGCTATTTGATTAAAATGATGAAATGTAAAGATTCCATTTAAATTTTCAACTTGTGGGTATCTTACGTTTGTGCTTTTGAAATGCTAATGAAACAACATCTAAACAAAATGCGTTTAAAAATTAATATTTAAAATAATTAATATTTCCGAAATATATTTTAATCTTTTAATAAAGCATCTTTCTCGTATAACTACGGATAGCGCCCGTCCTCCCTTTTTAAACTACACCAATTCACTGATTTCCTGATTTTTTTCACCCTATTTTTAATCTGCAATATATTTAATGTGTAAATATGATATATATTCATTTTTAGTTTACAATGCTTTTAACATTTAACTGCTCTAATTTATCAGTTTTTAAATACAGTTTTCAATAGCGAGATTACAAAATTAACGTAAGACACAAATAGCATATTGCACGCAGGAACCTGTTTTACATCTGCGAACAAGTTTATTTATCAATGCAAGCAAACTCAGTGACTAAAAAAGCAGCTTAAGTCATTCTTCAAACACTGAGTTAGCTTGCTTTGATAATGCAGCTCCTTCGCAGTTGTGAAACAGCTATTTTATCTAGCATCTTTCTATCTGCGCTTTACTCACGTTAAACTTGAATCAATTGTCATATTGTGTCACAAAGGTGTTATATTCTCATATAGTTTTCAGTACTTATAACGCAGGATCTAGTAGAAGTCTAGTAGAGACTGAATTGCAAAACAAGTATACACAGTTTAATAAGCATCGATTTATTGATAAAACCTTTTCGTATAATCCGATCAAACAGCAAAATGCATTTAGAATGACTTTAAAAAATATTCAAAACAATGTACTTACATGATACCTCTAGAAAAATATTTTTTTGACTTTTTATGTCAATGAGTACGTTTATGTAAAAAAAAAGTACTTTTTCATCAACACTATAAATAAGTACCCAGTCACACAGATACACACACGAAAATATATGCCACGGTGGTGCATGCCATATCCTAGAATAAACATACTATCCTCTCTTGTCCACTTCTGGAAAAGTGATAAACTTATTTCTACGAGGAATGTCTCCAGAGGAAATAGTTTATCAATTTTGTCACATGGAGCGATATTTACTTCGTCATAAATGAGAAAAGTTTATGTTCGTATGAAACGATACAATTATTTATTTTATAATGCAGCCTGATAGAGAAATTGTTTTCCTCTGTCTTAAGCGAAATTTAATGTTAAATATTTAGGTCTTAACGAGGCTCATTTGATTTTATATATATATATATATATATATATATATATATATATATAAAATTTAGGAATAATTAATTGTTAATAAAGTTAATGACATAATTTTTAAATATCTAAAATATAATTAATATTATAATGAATAATAATAATAATAATATAGATTTAAATAGTGTAATTAATTGTTGAAACTTATTTTATGCTTGGGTTTCAGAATAGCTGTTTAGTATGACAGTTCCGCACTTTAGTTATTGCAACTGTAATACCATTTTAATGGAACAGCTGTAAAATGTGGCCAGTGGAGAGAAATCTAGCATTTATTCCAGAGTTAGTTTTGAGAGACGGATATAAAAAATTAAACTAGGAAAACATTCCTTTATCTGACATATCAGGCTGGGAAATAAGGAGAATTTGGGATATCTATTTTTAAGGTAATAATTTTGATATATGACATATTTGTGTGTGTGTGTATATATATATGTAATGATATTTTTAACCTAAAAGATATACAACGTAATAAGCAGTCTAAAAATAGTATTCGGGCCATGCTATCCTTTTATGTAAACACTTGGCATTGGTCTTTCATTCTTTCTATCAATTTGGTGAAGTCCGAAAACACCAAAATTAATTCCTGCTTTAATCATCCCTTCTTATATAACGCTTTATATAATTAGTTTCTCTTCCCTCGCGTCATCACGTGATTAACCATTAATAACTCTGATAAGCGTGCTCAACACTTATAAATTTCCATGTGTGTGATTTTCACCTCAGATTCCTTCAGGAGATGATGCTATAATAAAATTCATTTCTCTTTTTCATAATTCTTTTTTTTTCATTCGGCTACGTTTTTACTTATGACTCCAGCCAAGTCAATAGGAATTTTCTTCCCTTTGTGCCTCTCTAAATTGTTCATTACGCACACACACACTCACACTCACACATTCTCAGACATATATATGTATGTATGTATACATATATATGTATATATATGTATATATAAATAAATATATATATATATATGTGTGTGTATGTTTATATATATGTATGTATATAAAAAAAACTAAACTCCTCGGCGCAACAGCCCCTAGGGGCCAGGGCCTACGGTGCCAATCTCCGTTTTCTAGACCAAGGGCCCTGGGGTGCGAAGCATATGTTCCGGTTAGGTGGTCAGCCTTACACAGAACCCCCAGTGTTTGGTTTCCAAGTATGCTTGGTCCTCAGTTTCTCTACCCACTGAAGGTATGAAAGACTGAGTCAACCTTGCCCAGCCCGGGGATCGAACCTCGGACCTGTGGCGTAGGAATATATATGTATGTATTCATATATATATGTATATATATATATATATATATATATATATATATATATATATGTATATATATGTATATATGTATATATATGTATATATGTATATATATATATATATATATATATATATATATACATATATATATATATATATATATACATATATATATATATATATATGTAATATGTATATATACATATATATATATATATATATATATATATATATATATATATGTATATATACATATATATATGTATATATACATATATATATATATATATATATATATATGTATATATAATATATATATATATATATATATATATATATATATATATATGATATATATACTATATATAATATATATGTATATATACATATATATATAATGTATATATACATATATATATATATATATATATATTATGTATACATATGTATTTATATGCCTGTATATATATGTACATATGCATGTACATATGTGTGTATGTTTATAAAAAAGTGTATTTATGTGTGTAATTTCTCCTACTTTATCGGATTACAGTATATTAAAGATATACCGTCTGCGGAAAAAGAAACCGTCTTTTCCGTAGTTCAAGACATAGACAATGCGGTTTCATGCAGAACATGGTAAATTTCAGCGTTGCACGTTACATCTCGGATGTAACGCTGGTGTTTTGAAAAGGGGAGCGAGCGACATAGAGAGGGAGCCCGTTCCCGAACGACAGAATGGCAATGGCTAACCAGGACCACCCTTAATTGGGATCTAGCGCACACTTCAAAACTCGATCCTTCTGTCGAATCGATAAATTTCAAAAGCTCATCGGCGGTGGTGAGGGGTTTTCTAAAGTGGGGCTACAATTCGAACGAAACCCCCGCTGCAATCACGTACGACCGTTCGAGGCCCCCGGGGCAAAGCGAGGCTTCTCAATTCATTAGCGTAGAATGTTATCCATTTAATAGCGGACAGGGGGGAGCCGTAGAGAGGGGGGGATTTCAGAATTCGAAAATTCGCGTATTCGCCGAGTCACTTTGGCGGAAAATTCATTAGCGGAAATTTTTCCGCCTCCTTGACCGCCAATTAAGTATCCGGCGGAATAGCTGGATAGAGAGGGAGGAGGGGAAGGGGTTGAATCGAGGGGGTAGGGAGAGAGAGAAGGAAGGGGGTGTTCGGATGCTGATGCAGCAGTGATTTGACTTACTGAAATATGTACAAATGTATCGGCAGAGAATAAGAGGAATTCTGCGGAGGACAGAATAGCGGGGGATTATGGTCTTTTATTAACTCTCAGTGTTAAGAAATAACGCCTTACAGTTTTCGAAGCAAATAGGATTTCGTAAAGAGAGAGAGGGATAGAGATACAGGAGGGGGAATTAGAATTGAGAAAGATGGAGAAAAAAACATGTGAAGAAAATTGTGTGTCGAAATACATTCCATTTGTCTATTTGTGTAATTAAAACCACTTCGTGGGGTTCGGGGAAAGTTGACATTCGGTAATGGAAGCAAAATCTCCTGTACGCGTGCACAAGGGATAAAGAAACAAGAAATGCTTTGAATCTAGTATTGATTCTTCATTAAGTAATATTTATTTTACAGTGTACTATTACGTTCGGTAAGATTATTTATTGGGTTTGAAAAGGAGTCTAGATGCATATGCAAACTGTTTGATACACACACACACACACACACACATATATCTACACACACACTAGCATATATATACATATATATGTATATATAATACATATATATATATTATATATATATATATATATATACATACATATATATATATATATATATATATATATATATATATATATATATATATATATATATATATATATATATATATATATATATATATATATATATATATATATATATATATATATATATATATGGTGAAAATTCCCGCGTCATTTTCCATTCCACTTTTTAATCCCTAACCTAAATTGACCACTGGGGCTACAGTTTACGCCCTCGGAGAAAGGGCCTGACCAATTATAATCCTACATGGCCCTAGCGGACAATTTAGGAAATTTCCAAATAAAAGGGAGATACACGCTGTCGGAGACAGATTTTTCTAGATATTTTTTCCCACAGATGTTGATCCAGGTGTTACGTGTCTTGTACATAGAACTTCATGCTAGCTGACCCTTCAGTTTGTCCTGTCCCTATGATGAAGTGGGAACCGGTCTTCAACGTTATCTTAATGAAGGTTTTTAGCTGAAACGGTATCATTTTTATGGCCATGACTGCAACAACCCACATCGAGAAGTCCGTCTCATTATATATATATATATATATATATATATATATATATATATATATATATATATATATATATATATATATATATATACAGAGAGAGAGAGAGATAAATAGATAGATAGATAGATATAGATATCTAGCATATTCGCATTATACAAATATACAGTGGAAACTAGTTTATACGAAATTTACTTACATTAAATATTTAATTATACGAAGTTCTTCCCTTTTCCCGTAAAACTGTCCTAAAGATTTTGCAATAAATTATTAATTTATACGATTATTCAGTTATATGGTACATTCACTTACATGAAGGAATGTTCGATCCCTACACAAATTTTCTATCATAAATTTTATTCAGTTGTATAAAGAAAGCAAAACTTTTTCGATGACAATTTTACCCGACTATAATCTACCAATTAGGGTGTGTGTGTGGGGAGGGATGTCATCAAAAAATTTTAAAGGGGTTTAGAACCCCTTTAAAAGAACAAAATTGTTACAGATTTTAATCTATAACAAAATTGTTATAGATTTTAGATGATATCCTCGACTTTGTACAAAGATGTTTCCACTATGTATGTATGTATGTATGTATATATATATATATATATATATATATATATATATATATATATATATATATATATATATATGCATATAATAAATAGTTGACTACAATAAATGTCTACTTTTATTTATTTAGTTAATAATCAAGCCAAAATTTCTACTTTGGATAGGCATTGGAAAATTGTCAATTTCGTAACTAATCCTGCTAATACAGTCAAACTCGTTTTTTGATGAAAACGAAAGAGTTGAAAGAATTTGCTAGTTAAATCCGAGAATTTACAAAATCGAGGTTACAGAACTTATAAAAATAAATATTCATAATACATAAATTTAAGTGAATTAAAATGAATTAGTGAAAAAGTTTTATATTGTGTAATTTTTTTTCTCAAGCTGGATAAAACAACTGTGTCGATTTAAGTTTTATACGAATAAATAAAATTTAAGGATTCTTCATTGACTTGTCAACAAAGATAAAAAAAACTGCAATATTCTACTAGCAATTGAACTTTGAATAATGTATTTCACAAATTATTTTACACAGAGTATAAACTCTACTCTCACTCTATAATACAACAGTGTTTTACTTACAATTTTATGTGAAAATTTTTATGTCTTTTGAGACATTGGTACTTGAATTCTAGACATTGGTATTTGAATACTAGACAATCGAGACTACTGAACTGATCAAAAATATTCTTAATGGATAAAGTTTAGTGAATTAAAAATGAATTCGTGAAAACGTTTTATATTGTTTAATTTTTTAATGAATAAGAATAAAACAACTGTGTCAATTTAAATTTTATACGAAAAATTAAAATTTAAGGATTCTTCATTGACTTGTCAACAAAGATAAAAAAAACTGCAATATTCTAAAAGCAATTGAATAAAGTATTACACAATTTTTTTTACTCAGAGCATAAACTTCACTTCCACTCTTTAATACAACAGTGTTTTACTTAAATTTTATGTGAAAATTTTTATATCTTTTGAATACTAGACATTGGTATTTGAATTCTAGATACTGGTATTTGAATACTAGACAACCGAGACTACCAAAGTTATCAAAAATAAATATTCTTGATGCATAAATTTAAGTGAATTAAAAATGAATTGGTGAAAAAGTTTTCTATTGTTTAAGTTTTTTTAAGAAGTATAAAACAACTGTGTCGATTTAAATTTTATACAAAAAAATAAAATTAAAGGATTCTTCATTTACTTGTCAAGAAAGATAAAAAAGACTGCAATATTTCATTAGCAATTGAATAATGTATTACACAATTTTTTTTACACAGAGCATAAACTCCATTCTTACTCTGTAATACAACAGTATTTTATTTACATTTTTATTTGAAAATTTTTATGTCTCCTGAATACTAGACATTAGTACTTGAATTCTAGACGTTGGTATTTAAATAATAGACAACCGAGACTACCGAACTTATCAAAAATAAATATTCTTAATACATAAATTTAAGTTAATTAAAAATGAATTAGTAACAACTTTTTATATTGTTTGAATTTTTTTTCTTAAGAAGTATAAAACAACTGTGTCGATTTAATTTTTATATGAAAAAATAAAATTTAAGGACTCTGATTAAAAAACTGCAATATTCTACTAGCAATTGAATAATGTTTTACACAAATTTTCCGACACAGAGTGTAGACTCCACTCTCCCTCTGTACTACAACAGTGTTTTGTTTACAGTTTTATGTGAAAATTTGTATGTCTTTTGAATATTAGACATTGGTGATCTGATGATTATATTTTCCCATGACTTCCATGCTGTTACCAGATCAGTAACAATATCTTTTGTTTTTCGTAGGCCGGCAAGGTGCCGATGGTTCCTCCTCCACATTCTGGTTCCCCGTTGCCCTTTATGGTTTATAACGGAGAACCATTCGCACAACCACCCCCTGCTCATATGGGAATTCCACCAGTTGCCATAGATCCAAAGACAGGTGAGTCCCACAATTTTACCATTCTTTTATTGCGTCGTATTTTTTCACTGGACTCTTTTCTACTGAAATATTTCCAATCTTTTGAATATCTTGTTTGCATGCTTTGTGAATTATTCTTAGCCCCAGTAGAAAAGTTTCATTTCTGTCTGCTTTACACGACGGAATGTGTAATCCACTCAACCAGTCAACCAACGGTTTATGACTATATAAAAGACAAGGTTTGGTTTGGTTTGGTCATGAAAACCACGGTCTACTTTCTTGAAACACGAGGGCCAACTGCTTAAAGCCAATTCCGAACGGTTACGAACATCTATGTCACAGTGATCCCAACCCACGAACTCCGATACCGAAGATCAGCACCCTAACAATCCTGCCATCGTTCGACAACTTAGGGGAGGGGAGTACAACACCGCCAGCTGCACACGTTTAAAATATAGAATTCCCTTACATCCAAATGGCTCTTAAAAGTAATATTTCAATAAATATATCAAACAGTAGATAAATAACAATACAAACACACATACATACATACATACATACATATATATACATATATATATATATATATATATATATATATATATATATATATATATATATATATATATATATATATATATATATATATATATATGCCCTGTTTAAAAACGGGGGTTAAGAATTAAGCGAGTTATAATTAAAAGTAGTTAGAACTCATTAATGATAAAGTAATAGGAGAACGACAGACCCTCGGGCGGAACTATACCAGAGTAAAGAAGCTGATGCGGAAGTAGACATAGGAATTTTGCTTGGTAGCAAAGCAAAAAAGACGGTTCTGAGCGGAAAGTTGGGTTGATAACATCCTCACGCTTGTATTGGTAAATTATGAGAACCAAGGATATCTAAATGGCATAGCCATGGACAGAAAGATTACAAAAAAGAAGTTTTTATATATAAATGTGGCTTAATGGTTTCATCTTTATTAAATGAGTTTTATCAAGTTTCATGCTACTTCTTTTATGAAATTGTGACATGAATCTTAAATTATTCCAAGTTTGTCTTACACTAAGAATCGAAAATGTTGACGGGGAACACAAATCCAAACGTTTAGTCAATGTCTACAGATTTCAGGATTAATTTCAAAAGTTTGCTCTACGATACGACAAATGCGTGATATTAATGGAATTTATATTAAAATATAGTTAAAAGTATCGGCTTTCATGTAAAATTAAAATTGATAAAAATTACACTTGTGTGTTATTTAACCCTTTGCCTGTCCTGCACATCCCATATGATATACACATCTAACGCTTTATAATGCTTCTTATATCACATGTTATAAACAATAATTTAAAATATAAAATATTTAATAGCTAGTATATAAAATATAGTTCATCATTTAATATATTATATGTGATGTACGAAGTAGACAAAGGGTTAAAAATACGGCTAAATAAGTAAGGAAATAAATCTTCATAAAAGTTATAAAATTATTTATTTATTCATATACGTATATAGATATTGAACATTTCTTTTAATATATCATTCAATACATCAAAATACGTATATACATACGTATGTAGACAATTCGAATAAATTATATACATCTGCAATACTTCATGTAATGCACATGTAAATAATCTATAGGAGCTGTAACGTATTTTCACCCTGAATTCGAGAACTAATAATTAATTGCTTAAATTTTAAATTCTCTAATTTAGTACTCGCTGAATAGAAATGATTTAAATTTCTTTGATCTTGACTTGATCGTTATTAATAATAAAATATTCCACACGTAGAATTTAAGATGGAAGGACAGTAAAGTACTTCGTTATGATTAATAAACTTCGCTGTTATTCCTTTGGAGATTGAAGAGCATTATTTTTATGCAGTTAATAAGAATTAAGTTTAATCAGTAAGAAAGAACAGGTAGAATAACAGAAATGCGTACTAATAAAATATCCAAATAAATTTATAAGTAATGGAGTCTTTCTGTGTCGTGGAACATTGATTATTTTCGATTTGCTACGAGTGTAACATTTTAAATTATTTTGATTTATAACCCCGTTTTGTGTACTAGTTTATCTTCCTGGTTTTATTTTAGTGTCATTTTACTATTTTCATTTACTGTGGGAAAAATTGTTCTTTACACTCCTGTAAAAAATTTTTTAGATTTTTAAATTAATGCTTGTACCTTATTTTTCCAAACCTCATGGTAACTAATTTTTCAAGTATTCTCATTTCATTGATCTATAATTTAAACCTCTTGTTTTTCGTATAATATAACTTATTTTATAATGTTATATCAAACATTAGGACATTTTCTTTTAAATAATATAATCAAACTTTCTTACATCTCAGTTTAAATATTGTTAATTTTAGGTAGCTTGCAAGTGAATTTTTTTTTCGTTACTCTATTTTGTATACTTTTTATTCAATATAACTGTTATGCAATCTAATAATAATGTTTTAATAATTTTAGTGAATTTTTTTAAAGATTTTAATTTTTATCTAACGCTTTTTGAATTTTAGAAGCTTTGCAGCTCATGTTCAAATTTGTATTAAATTTTTATAATAATTTATAAATAAACTAGATATCTCAATTTCATGTAATCTTTCCCCGGTTTGAATTATCTTTAAAGCATTTTTCCATATTCAACCATGTTTTTAAATTATAATGGCCTTACATATTTTGCCTGACGCTTAACCCATTATTGTTCAATATATTTCGGCCGAATATATTAAATCTAAATTCTTATGAACTCCATAGAGTAAAAAAGATATGAATTTAAAACAAATTTGAATATTACATACTGTTCTTGTTTGTGTTCAGCTCCCATTTCAAACATTACAGGACGACATTTATAACGAAAAATAAATAAGTAAGTAAATAAAAATCGTGTTAAAAGATTTTTTTATTTCGCTATCTCACAATAGTGAAGCTCTATAAAAGAGAAATAACAGAGTCTATTTGTCACAATTTCAGCTGACGTATCTACCAAAAATTTTAATTTATTTGCAAGGTTTAAAAAAATTACAAAGTTTCAGGCCAAATGACAAAATAATAAATCATAGCAAAAACCTGAAAGTTTGGTAGATTGTTTATAATTTTTGTTAACATTTTCTAATACAGAAAATTTATTCCGAGAGACACAAACACTCTTTTACTAACCTTTTACAAATCTTTTCAAAACCTAATCTGCCAGATGGCAGAATGGTTACGGGGCTGGCCTTCGGAACCGGAGTTCGTGGGTTTGAATTCCACTATGGCATGGATGTTCGTAGCCCTTCGGAATCAGCTTTAAGCAGTAGATCCCGCTCTCATTAGCATTAGCAAGTTCTCATTAGCATTATCTCATTAGTAGTAGGTCCCGATCACGTGTTGCAAAAAGTAGACCGTAGCGCTCCAAAACCAAACCAAGCCAATAACTAATCTTTAACCGTCTGTAAAAATGAATGCTAGGCATTAATAGGTTAAAAGGTTTTAAAAAAATTTCAGATCATATTCAAATGTTTTTCTAAGAACGATGAAGGCTTCTCAGTTTCATTTAAAGTAAACTTATCCCAGGTTAAATATTGTCTTTAAACTGCTTTCCCATAAGCAACCAACGAATAATAACCATACCTTGGTAGGGCGGTGCCTTTGTAGTGGATATAACGGGTTCGAATCCCATTGTTGATACGGATGTAAGTAGACGTATGAAATGTCTTTAAACAGTATAACCCTGTCTCATTGACCTTACGTAGCAAAATAGATGGACTGTAGTTCTCTGAACCAACCAAACTTATGACCAACCATCCTTTGAAATTTTGTGTAGCGATATGTTCTCTACTTGCCTCTGGGGCTCGAACAAAACCTATAGCTACAAGCATGGGATAAAATAATGTTTGATTAGCTATTTAGAGTTAATTAACAGAAATAAATAGAAATTAAATGATGTAGTAGAAAATTTGGATCCATTCAGCATCGACTGATTATGACAGATGAAGAGAAGACAAGAATATTGCGAGTAGAAATATCTTGTTGAATTTTAGCTACGCTATGGGAAAGCAGTATTGTTATAAATTTTAAAGGAAGGAGTAGACATTATAAATTAGTAGCAATAGATGTTAAAATTAGGTAGATGGAAAATATAAGGTAAGATTATCAGAAAAGAATTTTCCGATTATAAATTTTATAACTTTTCCTAATTATAAAAACAAAATTATAAATGGAATCTCATTGTAAAGAAGCACTTATATTTTTTAGTTTTTATCATTTTCTTACAGAATTTTACAGACGATTATTATTATGTCGAAAAACCAGTGAGATGTAGTATCTACCTCGAAACTTTGGAAACTGGGCTTTTCCTTCATTTAAAGGAAACTATGTAAAATTTAATTTTACATCAAGATGATAGAATTTTTGGTTGGCTTTTGGAAGTTCGTAAATTTCTAAACAGAGGAACTGCCATACCTTTGGATTAGTCGCAGTGCAGCCGATGATTTGCACCTACACAGTGCATTTGGTCCTACACAAATACCCTTCTACGTCAGCTGTCACCTCATGTAACTTCTTCCTTGATGATACATCAAAGATCTTGTGTTCATACCACCTATGCCTAGACTTTTGCCTAAGCTTAAGCAATACATTTGTGATGTTTTACAAACAAATTAATAGTAAAACATTATAACGTATTTAGCAAGAAAGTATGTTTGTTGTAGGGGTGACCGCAGGATGTCATATTGAAAAATTGTAAAACAAAATTTAAGTTTTTCTTTACAATTGCATATTAATATTAATTTTCAAGTTGTATTTATAGAAAATATCAAAGTTTGTAATCAGAGGATATTTTTAATAAAACTATGTATACAGGATATTATATATACATGTGCACACACATTCGCGCAAACGCAAGCACACACACACACACATATATATATATATATGTATGTATGTATATATATATGTGTGTGTGTGTGTGTATAGAGAGAGAGGGGGGGGGAGATGGTTTGGTTTTGGAGCGCTACGGTCTACTTTTTGCAACACGAGGGCTAATGAGACCGGGACCTACTGTTTAAAGACGATTCCGAACGGCTACGAGCATCCATGTCATAGTGGGACTTGAATCCACGCACTCCGGTTCCAAAGGCCAGCACCCTAACCATTCGACCATCGTTCGGCTACCGTTCGGGGGGGGAGGGAGATGTAAATGTATATGTAGCCCACATGAACATATTTATCCTGATTTGCCAGAAAAAGAAAAAAGTGTGATTTTGTTGAAGAGTTAGGATTCACTGGAACAAAAATGTGGTTAAAATATCTTGTTAGTTCTGAGGACAGTTTAACAGGTTTGAACTGGATTTTAGACAATGCTAATTTTAAAAAGAGGAAATTAATAAAAGGTTAAAAACGAAATCAAAATAATTTAGAAAATAGTCAGAGTGCAATGTTACAAAGCAGATATGAAAGATCAGGTTTCACATTAAAATATGTTTATCTTGTATTTCATTTGAATTTTACTGAATTTTCAATAAATAGCTATAGGAAATATGCATAAATACGCTTTTTCTTTAACATATTACATGACATATTTTTATAGGCAGGGGTTTATATGTGTCTTTATAACTAAAACATTATACGCGCATTCTGTAATTTAGGCTCTACAAAATATTTTTTAAATTCTAAACAGGCTCACGTGAAGATAAACGTTGGACGCTTCTAGAATCCCTCTGTACATTACAGATGAAATTTTCCACTGATGCTATTTTTTATATGCATAATACACTTTCTTCTTTCTCACTTCTGTTTTTTATCTTTAGGTATTCCTAGGCCACCTGTGTATCATCTAGGTCCCCCAGGCCAATATCCTCCTGTATTTGGTCCTGATTTCACTCATCAACTCCAATGGTTTGTATTCATATGCATCTTTCTTTTCGCTTCCTTTTTTTAGTTCCGTTTGAAAGAGTTTTCTTTTTTTTTTTAAAGTTTAATAAGTGTGTGTTTTACTTTATCCAATTAAAACAAACAAAATGTTAGTTCCCATTTTCCAAAAACCCTGTTATGCACCCAGAAAAATAGATACAATATATATCTAAGATTATTAACGGTAATTAATTTTTGATAACCGGGAAAAAATTATTGGTTTAGTAATCGACCAATAAGCTTACCCCAAACCGTTAGCATAGCTTAAATGATCCTTTTATAATATTATAAAAAAAAATTAAATGCTGAAATTTCTCTTTAGAAAACTTTAAAAATTATCCTATTTTGAGAAAAATATTAAACAAGCCTCTTCTTCGTTTCTTATTATTCGTCGTGCTCTCCCAAAAAGAAGCAAAAATTTACTTTTTTTTACTTGTTGTTGTTGCGTTAATCCTTTTAGAGCAAAAATAAATTTTTTCCCACTTTAAATAAGATTCAAAGGATTAGTGACAAACCATTCAGTTCCACTTGGCGCAGACGATCTCAGTTTCTGAGGGAAAATCCTTTATATTCTTTTTCTGTTACTCAAGTACCTTTTTATGGTGACAACGGAAAGAGGTAGGACAAAATAAAATAAAATGGAAAATACTTCGGGTGCATGAGAAAGCAGAAATGGGGAGAGGGGGGGGAGATATGCATATATTCTGCTCGTAGAAGAATTGTGGTGGTGAATTGTAAGGCAGAGTCACTTGCAGATTTATCTTGAAACCTGATGTTCCCGATAACTTCTTTTAGAATATTTTCTTTTTTGGGGACGACATCTACCTGTTCTAATGTTGCAGTGACTTAACAGCAGAACTTTTCTGACATATCTTTATACATATCTATGGAAAGAAATAAAATTTGTGCTGCTATGACTCTTAAAAGATTTTCTGCTTGATTTAGAGGTTTTGCGATACTAATCAGAAAATTGATGAATTTTGTCTGACGACAATTTTCCCAACACGTTAAAAGTTGTTCTCAATGAACTATTGAGTGACTTATTTAAACAGTAAAGTACCAGTTTATTTTATTTTTATGTTTTTAAATAGTTATAGGCTGTTTGATGCCTTTTTAGCCTTCATATGAGGTAATATAAATTATATAGATTACAGCATAATTCCTCTTTCATATTATTATACATATGTATGGGATCAAATTTTCTGCTGCTACTACTTTTAGAAGATTGTATGCCTGATCTAAAGGCTTTGTAATTCTAATTGAAAAATTGATGAATTTTTTCTCTCTCTATAGACAGTTTTCTTAGAAGTTGAAAATTGTTCCCAATGAACCACTGAGTCACTTATTTTAGAGGTTTTGCGATACTAATCAGAAAATTGATGAATTTTGTCTGACGACAATTTTCCCAACACGTTAAAAGTTGTTCTCAATGAACTATTGAGTGACTTATTTAAACAGTAAAGTACCAGTTTATTTTATTTTTATGTTTTTAAATAGTTATTTAGGCTGTTTGATGCATTTTTAGCCTTCATACGGAGGTAATATAAAATTATATAGATTAACAGCAGAATTCCTCTGACATATTATTATACATATGTATGGGAAAAAATCAAATTTTCTGTTGCTACTACTTTTAGAAGATTGTATGCTTGATCTACAGGCTTTGCAATACTAATTGAAAAATTGATGAATTTTTTCTCTCTCTATCGACAGTTTTCTCAGTATGTAGAAAATTGTCCCCGATGAACCAATGAGTCACTTATTTTAGAAGTTTTGCGATACTAATAGGAAAATTGATGAATTTTGTCTGACGACAATTTTCCCAGCACGTTAAAAGATGTTCTCAATGAACTATTGAGTGACTTATTCTTATTTAAACAGTAAAGTACTAGTTTATTTTATTTTTATGTCTTTAAATAATTATTTAGGCTATTTGATGCATTTTTAGCCTTCGTATGGACGTAATATAAAATTATATAGATTAACAGCAGAATTCCTCTGACATATTATTATACATATGTATGGGAAAAAATCAAATTTTCTGCTGCTACTACTTTTATAAGATTGTATGCCTGATCTAAAGACTTTGTAATACTAATTGAAAAATTGATGAATTTTTTCTCTCTCTATAGACAGTTTTCTCAGTACGTTGAAAATTGTCCCCGATGAACCATTGAGTCACTTATTTTAGAAGTTTTGCGATACTAATCGGAAAATTGATAAATTTTGTCTGACGACAATTTTTCCAGTACGTTAAAATATGTTCCCAATGAACTATTGAGTGACTTATTCTTTTTTAAGCAGTAAAGTACTATTTTATTCTATTTTTATGTTTTAAAATAATTATTTAGATTATTTAATGCACTTTTAGTCTTCATACAATCATAATATAAAATTATATTGATTAACAGCAGAATTCCTCTGGTATATTATTATACATATGTATGGGAAAAAATCAAATTTTCTGCTGCTACTACTTTTAGAAGATTGTATGCCTGATCTAAAGACTTTGCAATACTAATTGAAAAATTGATGAATTTTCTCTCTCCCTTACGACAGTTTTCTCAGTACGTTGAAAATTGTTCCCAATGAACCACTGAGTCACTTATTTTAGAAATTTTGCGATACTAATCGGAAAATTGATAAATTTTGTCTGACAACAATTTTCCCAGCACGTTAAAAGATGTTTCCAATGAACTACTGAGTGACTTATTCTTATTTAAACAGTAAAGTACTAGTTTATTTTATTGTTATGTTTTTAAATAATTATTTAGGCTGTTTGATGCATTTTTAGCCTTCATACGGAGGTAATATAAAATTATATAGATAAACAGCAGAATTCCTCTGACATATTATTTTACATATGTATGGGAAAAAATCAAATTTTCTGCTGCTACTACTTTTAAAATATTGTATGCTTGATCTAGAGGCTTTGCAATACTAATTGGAAAATTGATGAATTTTCTCTCTCTCTTACGACAATTTTCTCAAGTACGTTGAAAATTGTCCCCATTGAACCACTGAGTCACTTATTTTTATTTAAACAGTAAAATACTAGTTAGTCTGTATTTTTATGTTCTAAAAATAATTATTAATTCTGTATAATATCTCTTTAAATTTTTATGGATGTAATAAAAAGGGTTAAAAATACTTCATTTTTTAATATAAGTTACTTATTAAAAAAGTTTTAAAATGTTTTGTTTGTTGACTTTGGCAGAGTTGAAAGTTTTGTCACAGTTTTCTCAGTACATTGAAAATTGTGTGTAATGTTCTATCGAGATTTTTTCAGAATTATTTTCGGAGAATATTTACCTGTTCTAATGTTGCAGTGACTTACTGTCAGAATACTTATGACATATCTTTAATACATATCTATGAAAAGATATTAAATTTTGTGTTGCAACGAGTCTTAAAAGATTTTCTGCCTAATCTGGAGACTTTTCGATACTAATTGGAAAATTGATGAAGTTTGTATCTCTTTGACCAGTTTTCTCAGCACATTGAAAGTTGTCTCCAATAAACCATTTCTGACTCACTTATTTCTACTCAAATAGTGAAATACTAGTTACTTTGTATTTTAATGTTTTAAAAATAGTTAGTCTAAAAATAATTGTTTTAACATAAGTTACTTATTAAAAAAGTTAAAAGAATTTTGTCTCTGTCTAATGACAATTTTCTCCGTATATTGAAATATGCCCCTAACGAATATCTTTAAGATTTTGAGGAACAATTTTGGGTGGAAATATTCCTTTAAAGTTACAATGACTTACCATCAGAATATGTCTGACATATATTTAATACATATTTTTACAAACAAATAAAATTTTGTGCTGCAATGACCCTTAAAAAGATTTTCTGCCTGATCTAGAGGCTTTGTAATAATAATCGAAAAAGGGATGAATGTCATCTTTCTGTAAATTTTAGAATTCTGACGGGACATGACAATCTTCAAGGACAGTTGCACCGAATTGAGGTGAAAAACACTCCTGACTGCCCTCTATGTCTTAAGGGAGAGGTTTATGAATTTTAACCACTTGACATTTTGTGCTTTCGTACGCAGCATTAATTTTTACTTTTTATCCTCAGACTACTTTTCTTCAAAGGCTAATTGATATTGGGCTGCTCTTAGGGAGATACCATATACGGCCCCCTCCCCAACGTAATGTAAAAAAAAAATCTTTCTGAGATGGCATTTTTCTGTCCACATCGAAAGATTTCCCCATGAAATGTTTTTGATGATTTTTATTTAGCCAGTAAACTACCACTTTCTTTGTATTTTAATGTTTTGAAAATATTTATTTAGTCTGTCATATATATTTTTAACCTTCATACGGACATAATAAAAAAGGGTTAAAAAGACTTTATTGTTCCTGTTTTAACATATTTTGCTTATTATTATTATTTTTTTTTTTTTTTTTTTTTTTATAATTTACCTATTGACCTTGGCAGTATTGAAAATTTTGTGTTTGTCTGAAGACATTTTTTTCAGCATATTGAAATTTGACCCTAACAAACCCTTTTTGAGATTTGTGGGAACTATTCTAGGGGAAAAATCTACCTATTCTAATGTTGCATTGGCCTTACATCATAATCTCTTTGGCATATCATTATACATATCTATGAAAAGGAATAAAATTTTGTGCTACGACGACCCTTAAAAAGATTATCTACCTGATCTAGAGGATTTGGAATACTAATCGGAAAATTGGTGAATTTTGTCTGTCTGTGACGACAGTTTTCTCAGCAAATCGAAAAATGTCCCCAAGAAATAGTTTTGAGTCATTTATTCTTAACTAGACAGACTTATTACTTATAAAATACTTTTTTGTTATTTTAATGTTTTGAAAATAATGATTTAGTCTATTTCATGTATGTGTAAACTTTATACGGACTAATAAAAAAGAGTTAAAAGACTTCATTGCACATGCTTTCACTTAGGTTATGTAATTTTTTTGTTTTTCACCGTTGACCATTTCTTTAGCAGTAATGGAGGCGATTCTCCCAGTCATGTGCTGCAAACAAGATAATTTTTGCTTTATTATTCATTGACTGCTTTGAATCCATTTTAAGTTATTTCCTTTTGTTCAACTTCTAATCCGTTAGAATAACAGAGAGGGATAAATTTAAAGTCAAAAGAATGTAAGTTACATCATAGTTACTTTCATACCTACCATTTATTTTAATAGTACTAAACTCTACAAACTTACTTATTTACCAGTTACATTACTTACAACCCTTTCTTAAAAATTTTCACGATTTTTGTTTATTTGAACAAAAATGTTTTTAGGAACTTCTTGAGGGAATCTTTCCTAGTACTATTTTCAATTATTTCCTAAATATTTTTTAAACAACTGTATCTAGATTGTATTCGTTTATATGTAAGAAGAAACTTACATATATTTCCATTAACATTTCATGGTTTGGTGAAAAAAGAGAAGAAATTCCTATTTTCCGCTAAACCAAGGGTTGGTAAAATATTTTAGAACTGGACTAGATAATGTTCGGCTTCCAGTTAACAAACTCTAGTGGACATTTTTTTATAAGGTGTTACTACTCATAAAAATAAATAATGATTTTATTTGTAGGTGGCATTTTCGCATACTTAATGTTATACACACTATTGCTGATGTTTGGATACAAATAAAAACATTTTTCTTGAATTTATTATAAAATGGTTAAATTTTTTTCTAATACGAAGACTTCTGAGACGATATTTCATCAAACTGGACTTCGATGTTAGTGAGATTGTGTGCAAATGGTCATCAGTTAATAATGTCCTATATTACAATTTTTCCATATTTCATTTTAGAAAATGCCTTTTCATATAAATATGGACTCGCATATAATGATAAAAATTGCCGTGGTACTAATTTTGGCCTCATTTATCTTCAGAAAAATATTTATAGAGTTGTATTAGATATATTTCTTTAAATGTAACTTTTGGCTTGTCAATTTGCAAATAAATCATTTTAGTTGAAAGTTCGACGAAAGCTCTCAAATTGTAGTCAAATGGATTTTGAAACATTGAAATGCCTTTTCCATAGCTATCAGTATCCTCAAAGAACATAAGCAATTGTAAAATGCACATATGCAATAGCAAATTGAGAAATAACTTCTTTCAATTAAAGACACGCAAATAGCTCCACTTGTATTCAATATTCAAAATTTATATTAGATTTGACTAGCAACGCTATCTCATATAATTTACTTGCTATGGGTTGAATCGAAAATATATAGCCGGCTATATTTAGCCCACGAGTTATAGTTTGTCTGCTCCTGCACTAAATTAAGAACTACAATATACTTCGCTGCCGGAGTTTTTCCTGAAATTTTGGTTTGTATGTATATATAATGCAAAGCATTCATGTGTAAAACATTCTTATACAGATATTTATTTATGATCTATGTAGTGCAATTGTTGCTAACTTGTCCGTTGTGTTCCATTTCAGGCATACGCCAGCCTTGTATCCTACGACTTCGGCAGGTTTCCGAAGTGCATATTCGGCAGCGTTACCTGTCACCTCAGCAAGTCTACCCCGGTTTAGTCCCCCTGCGCTCATATCTCCCTACCCGGGCATTTCGCATCCAGCCCTCATTGCAACGGGAGCCAAACAGGAACTTCCTCTGCACCACTCCAATCACAGGTAAGAACATCATGAACGGGGATCTGCCGGCCTTCGACAAATGATTTCTTTTGAGATATTATTTGTTTATTTACAATTTGTATTGAAAAAAATCTTACCGTACGACTCTAAAAAGACACAGTACCTTTCAAGCTTCCTCTTCGTAACGGTCTACTTTTGAATCAGTAAAAAGTAAAATAATTTTTGATCTAAATAATAAATGTCTAAATTTTGTAAAAATTATTTAGTTTTGTAAATTGAAGTTATACCGTACGGGAAATACCACAGGAACCACAGGATGGTGTTGGAACAGAACTGCCTGGGCCAAGCCCTCTAGTTCTGCATTACTGGGAGTTTGGCAATACAACATATGGATGATTTGGCTCGAACATGAAAAAAGTACAGTAAATAAAATAAGGGAGGGGGTGCTTGAGTTTAGACTGAGAAACAGTAAAGTTAAAGAAGAGAGAAGTGTGCTGGAGATGAGAAGGTTACTTGTTACAGCTTCCAGAGCACATAATAAAATAGTAGAAGTACTGTTAAGTTAACAAAATGAGATTATAATTATTTTTATTTTTATTTTTATTTATTTTTTTTTTCCCAAGGGAAAGAAATGAGATCAAGTGCGAACGGCACTGTTGAAGAAAGTTGGAGAAAATATGCGATCCAAACGAGAAAATTTAAGCCAATCAAATTAGAGCATATAACCAATGGCAATCTTAGCATTTGACCCACCAAAGTGTGGCCGCGAGAAGCGATGCTTCAGGAGAAGGATAAGAGAGAGCGTTAAGAGGGGGGAGAAAAACATTAGAGTGGGGCAGGATCCTGGAGGAACCAATAGAATTTTAGAACGGGGAAATAACTGACGAATAGAATTATTCGTAGTCCTGGGCTAAGATGGCCATCGGTCTTTTGCGATTACTAGAGTTTGCATAGTCATATTGAGCTAGTTCTAAGAGATGGTCAATTCTGAGATTTTTATTGAACTTAGTAGCAATAATTTTAAGAAAATTTGGAAGAGAGGGAATGTTCCAAATTTTCTTATGTACACCAAGTGAAAAAAAATAAAAAAAAAAAGTAGTGAAATATACATACTTGCAAAATATGCTTGGGTATAATATAAATGCCTGGGATAAACTTTGTAAAAATTATTTAGTTTTGCAAAATAAAGTTATACCTTACGGGAAATATATACACCAAGTAAAAAAAGAGAGAGAGAGAGAGAAATATACATGCCTGCAAAATAACTTTTGGAATGTATATGTCAATTAGAAACTAAACTTTTTATATCAAATAAAAACAAATATCACTGTTACGCTGAATTAAAATTCTATCATGCGAGCAATGCATTTCATTTTATAGCAAAATAAAAGCTATTTTTTTTTTAATCTTCAATTTCTCAACAGTTTTTATTTATTTATTTTAGGTATTAAAATGTCACATATTTTTTAAGTTTTAGTTTACAAAATAAAAGTACTATTTTAATTTCACTTACTTTAAATTATTTTTTAAAAAATATACCACTTGAAATGACAAAACTAATGTTTTAAAAGTTAAACTATGAAATGAATTGAAAAAAAAATATTTTTGATATAGCAGAACTATTTATTTTACGAGGAATCTATGAAAAAGTTGTTATAATTAAGATTTTTAGTATCTATTTTGATCTTATTGAAATATAGAAAATTGTATTAGGGTATTTGGGGTTTACGTCCAATTTCACGGATTTTGCTTTCTTGGTCTGGGAGTATGTACAGTTGTTAATCAACATTTTCCCAACTGGTTAAAATAAAAACCCATTTAAGATCATAAATAAACAGTTGCGAACATACAGTTTAGAAGTTCAAACTCCTCCTATAATTCGAAATTTCCTTCGAATCCTTCTTTCGTCGAATTTCCTTCTATTTAAATTCTTTCTCGGTAGTTTTCTTGACTAGTGCTGCCATCTATTATTAAAGAAAATATAAGATAACAATGAATTCTTTTAATAACGAATTTATAAACATTTTGCATGCCTAAATATTTTGTATTTTTAAAAGAAAATTTATTACACATGAACTATATTTGATGGTGTAGAAGAAATCCATCTAAAGAAAAAGTTACATAAATACGTATTTTTAATTACTTATGCTACGTGAATAAATAGTGCTGCCATCTATGATTATAGGAAGAAAACACTTTATTACATATTATTTAATCCTATTGTAGTAAAAGCGTTGAACAAACTATGGCTCACCAGCCAGATGACAGTCGATGGTTAGCTGTGATTTTTTTTAAACATTAAAATGTTCAATTTAAACTTAAAAGTATAGTTCAAGGAGTATTCCATATAAGCAAAACAATTTTTTTTAGAAATGTTTCATTCTTATCTTTCTGAAAATCTTATGTTTCTAAATACTGCAAGAAACGTTCTATAATACATACATTTGGTTTAAAAATGAAATTTAGAAAGTTTTACTAGTAATAAACTGAAACGGGGGCTTTTAACTCCCCTTCTCACAATGAGTAATCTGTTACTGATTATGAGGAACTTTTAGAACGGTAGTCGACAGTTCATCTCACGATAATAATTTTCAGTACATATTATTTAAGCCTGAATTTTATGATAAAGTGTAATAACTTATCTTTCTGAAAATCTTATATTTCTAAATACTGCAAGGAATGTTCTATAATACATACATTTGTTTTTACAATAAAATTCAGAAAGAGTTGTACTAGTAAAACTAAAACGGGAGCTTTTAACTTCCCTTCTCACAATGAGTAATCTGTTACTGATTATGAGGAACTTTAAGAATGGTAGTCAACAGTTCATCTCCCTTCTTTAGAAAAACATTTTCTTTATAAATGTTTCATTCTTATCTTTCTGAAAGTTTTATATTTCTAAATGCTGCAAGAAATGTTCTGTAATACATACATTTGTTTTTACAATGAAATTCAGAAAGAGTTGTACTAGTCATAAACGGGAGCTTTTAACCTCACTTCTCCAAATGAGTAATCTGTTATTGATTATGAGGAACTTTTAGAATTTTAGTTAACAACCCATCTCCCTTCTTTAGAAAAACATTTTCTTTATAAATGTTTCATTCTTATCTTTCTGAAAATTTTATATTTCTAAATGCTGCAAGAAATGTTCTGTAATACATACATTTGTTTTTACAATGAAATTCAGAAAGAGTTGTACTAGTCATAAACGGGAGCTTTTAACCTCACTTCTCCAAATGAGTAATCTGTTATTGATTATGAGGAACTTTTAGAATTTTAGTTAACAACCCATCTCCTTTCTTTAGAAAAACATTTTCTTTAGAAATGTTTCATTCTTATCTTTCTGAAATTCTTATATTTCTAAGAACTGCAAGGAATGTTCTATAATACTTACATTTGTTTTTACAATAAAATTCAGAAAAAGTTGTACTAGTAATAAACTGAAACGGGAGCTTTTAACTTCCCTTCTCACAAGGAGTAATCTGTTATTGATTATGAGGAACTTTTAGAATGGTAGTCAACAGTTCATCTCATTTCTTTATAAAAACATTTTCTTAAGGAATGTTTCATTCTTATCTTTCTGAAATTCTTATATTTCTAAGAACTGCAAGGAATGTTCTATAATACTTACATTTGTTTTTACAATAAAATTTAGAAAGAGTTGTACTAGTAGTAAACTGAAATGGGGGCTTTTAACCTCACTTCTCACAATGAGTAATCTGTTATTGACTGTGAGGAACTTTTAGAATGACAGTCGATAATTCATCTCATGATAATAATTTTCAATGCATATTATTTAAGTTTGAATTTTAGGATAAAGTGTAATAAGCTACCAATTTTGAGTCCTCTTTTAATATATGTGTCCGTTAGTGTTTGATTAAACACTAACAGGCAAACATATTTAAAAGAGAACTAAAAATTGGTAGCTTATGACTATCTTATTTTAGCACGATCATATAGTTTATTGCTACCACTTATTTTCATTAAATATTAGGTTTTTTTAAAGCAATCTTTAATTTGAGAATACTGTTTGTGATTTTGGCAGGACCTTACCCGAGTATCCTAGCGAGCAAAAGTGCAACCCGAAACCGATGACTCCTGTCAGCCACAGCAACACCAACAGTACGAACAACAGCAACACAGAAAAAAGAGTTCACATCAAAAAGCCGCTCAACGCTTTTATGTTGTACATGAAGGAAATGCGAGCCAAAGTAGTTGCTGAATGTACATTGAAAGAGAGCGCAGCTATCAATCAAATTCTAGGCCGTAGGGTGAGTATGCTCAACATAATATCGTATGCTTTCTTCCAAGTTCCAACAATATTGCTGAAATGTTTATCATTCTGTCGCTTAAAACATTATTTCAATTGACCATTAGTCTTCAAACTTTGAGTAGATTCGCTAAAATCTAGGATTTCATAGGAACTTATAAAAGATCCTTAGAACTAAATGCTGTTTAGTGAAATTCCATCCCAAACGTACAAAAACTTTACCGTAAATTAATATTTAACACATTGTATGCGGGACACAACGTACTAGTACGTTTTCTGACGATTGATACTGGAACTAGTACGGGTTAGTGTTACAGCATGTTTTATTTGTGGGTACAAAAATAACGGTATATACAGGAAAACGAAGCCGAATGTTCTTGTCTACTACATAGATTCTGAAAAAATTTAGACAAATAAAAACTAGTTTTTACGTCAGTCGATGCGGAACCACAGAACGGGAAGGTGATTAAAAAAATAAATTCAGATTTAAAATTAATTTTTTATTTACCCTTGCAAAAATGATTATATATATATATATATATATATATATATATATATATATATATATATATATATACTATATATATATAAATATATATATAAATATATATATATATATTATATAAATATATATATTTGTTTCATTTGTCTATTTATATATTTGTTTATATATTTTAATATAAAATACCAAAAGTTGGTTAAAAAATTAAATAGTTTTCGATCTATTGCGATTTAACTGAATAACTAAATTTACGCGCAAAACGCCCGCTCCCGGTACAATTCCACTGCGAAATGTACCCATACACAATGTGTTAAATATGTTACAGGCACTTTATTCAAAGACAGATTAAGATAGCTCTGTTTTTTTATTAAGCATTTTTAACATAAAATTAATGGATTTTGCTGTCAACTTTAACTGTTAATATTATTGCCAAGCCGACTTTCTCTCGAGCCAGACGATTGGTTCATTAAAACGTATGCAAAACTGCAAACGCAATGAGGAACCCACATGCGAAACTTTTGATGGATTTTCATATATAAAATATTAAATGAATCTTTATAGTCAATTTTTAGTAAACAAACACTAGACAAGTATGAGTGCCTAATAATTTATTAAGTACCATGTACTTCCGTTTTCGAGGCCCACATATAGAAGACCACTTCTATAGACATATAATTCTTGAACTTATTCAGTGCCCTTGTTGAACACAGGTTTATCCCGACGATCCTCATTGTAAAACCCCAAACACAAATAGTTTAGTGTGATGTATTTCAATTTTAAGCTTTTGTTTAGCAGAATGTATGTAAAATAACAAGTCTTAGCATGTTTTGACATTGGCATAGTGCCGAGGGAAAACAACTTAAATTTTAAGTATCTAAATACCTTCTTTAATAATTTTACAATTTGACTTGATTGTTGCCATGGCACTCAGTTTGAGAACCACTGTTCTCTATACCCATAATCCATCCACACAGCTACATATATTTCTACCTATCTCCGTTTGTGCATAGACCAAAATAAAACTATTATACCATATTTAGAGCTTGCTGTATAACATTTTAATGTCTTCCTTTCTCTCTACACACACACACATATGTGCATTATAGCAAGAATAAAAGTGTAATATATGAATGGCATTTGTTGTGCACTCAGTTGTGCACATGTGTATGTGTACACCGAACAATATTTTAATCTAGAGCATTACATCGTACAGACTACGTTTCTTCTATATGTGCCTTCTCGTTTGTTATTCCCATGTCTGAATGTAATGTGGGTAGGCTGTCTCACATGCTTGCACATGCGTTGTCCTTTCTGTTTCAGTGGCACAGTTTATCGCGTGAAGAACAAGCCAAATATTACGAGATGGCGCGGAAGGAGCGCCAACTTCACATGCAACTGTATCCTGGTTGGAGTGCACGTGATAATTACGCTCTCCAGGTAAAGAAGAAGAAGAGAAAAAAAGACAGGAATCAAGATGGAGGTAAAAACGACTTATCACTAATCCCAGTAAATAATTTAGCATCCTGCCATTGCATTATTGATGTGATTAACATTATTTGAACGAATAGAAGTGCCCTCTGAAGATAAAATCTCTCAAAGTGTTCTTTTAAGTGTAAAACTTTAGACCATTTAGGATCTAAAAACAACAGGAACATTTAAACTATATACAGTCAGACCTGATAATATGGTTCATTTTGTAGTCTTTAGAAAACTGACTTTATAAGCGTGAAATGACCATATATGTGGAAAAAGCACACATAAATTTAAGATGATGAAATTTTATCTACACACACACACACACATATACATATATATTGTACACACACACATATATATATATATGTATATCTATATATATATGTATATATATATATATATATATGTATGTATATATATATGTATATATATGGTATATATATATATATGTATATATATATATATATATATATATAATATATATATATATATATATATATATATATATATGTATATATATGTAATATATATATAATATATGTATATATATATATGTTATATAGTATGTATATATATGTATATATATATATTATGTATATATATATATAGGTATATATATATATATATATATATATATATATATATATATATATATATATATATATATATATATATATATATATATATTAAAAAATTAAAAAATCAAACTCCAGATTGAGACATTATTTAAAGTCCGTTATAATTTTATATATTTTTTTTTCTCATGGTTTAAAAGTTCACACTATTTTTCCTAGGTTTCTTACAGTTTAAAAGAGTTCTTCAGTTGCTTCGGAGTACGTAAGAAATCGTCTTATGGCATTTACTGCTGTGAGAGATTCCACTGATTCTGTTTCATTTTCACCATTTCCAATAGCATTAGCAGTTAAAACTGCTGAAACAATTTCTGAAAAAACGAATTTGCCAGATCATTTTCAATAGTTACTTATTCCATTTTATCTCCATAATATAACCCTAAGATGGTGAAATTTTTTACCAGTAGATACCGAATTTAAGTTAGTAAGTAATCTTAAATGTGGTTGTTGTTGTTGCCACTTGGACAAACCACGCAGGATTGAGCTATAAGCTACTCGTAGAATGGCAAAGGGGTGAGCCTTTCATATTCTAAAGAGCATCGCTAGGGTGAAAAAACGACTTTGCTCATGTGGATCCTCGAAATTTAGAAGCAGAGACCAAGCAGAAGGCCCATAGGCTTGTCCTTTCACCGCCAGAGGTATTGATTGAGAATTTGTAGGACACTTTGACCACGAACATATTTTACGTCACCTTTAAAGAACACGGCGGATCTTGGGCCTGCTTGAGCTGCCGCAACCTCTCTGTTACGAGATCGTTGCCTTTGCCGACTGAGCTACAGCAGCTTATTAAATGTGGTATCCAATCCTACATTTAATTTAGGAAGTATCGACTTAAGTTGATATACCATTAAATGAAACTTTTAGGAAATCAGCATATTTTTGTATAGTTTTAAAAATTTATTGAATTATATAGAAATAATAAATAGAAAATACATTAAGTCCTTTTTTATTATTTAATATAAAATGTTACAACATAAAATATATTTGTATCTATATAAAGGAAATAATTGGTCATAACAAATATTTAATTGCTTTTTAATAAACAATTAAATATTATATATACTAAAATAGAAATAATGAAGTAGAAATGTTTTAAATAAATTTATTACGACATAACAGAAAAATAATAATGTTAATTTATAAAAAACTAACATAGCAACAACGCAACTTTTAAATTTTTCTAAGCTGTATAATTAAATGTTACTTAATATGTAACAGCTAGATTTTGTGACAGCCGCAGTTGTCACTTGTGGTATAACCAATCTCCATACATGTCAGGCTAATTCACACAATTGTACTAACACCAAAGTAATCATATATACGGATATAGAGTTTATATAGGCAAAAAAAAAAGAATATGTATAATTCCTATTAATTCAGCCAGTATATTTTAGAAATGATTATAAACCCGGAAAGATCGTATAAGAGGGTAATCAAGTAATGAGGTCTGACTGTATTAGTCACTCAGAAACCAATATAGTTAAATACAGGAGAAAAAAAATGTTAAAATTAATGTTTTAATTCGCTATTTTAAATAAACTTCTTTTATTAAAATATTAATAATAGACATTAATAACTATTGGTTAAGCAACGAGTAAACTCTTTAGTAACAAAAAAGAATATTTATACTATTTAAACTGGCCAAAATTAGATAATATCAAAAAATTGTAGCAACTGCAATGGTGTCTGAACTGCTGAAATGTTACTAAAATAAACAGATTTATCTTCTGCAGTGCCATTATATGAACCCTTTATATGTATGATATTTTTGGTTTGTTCTGAGAAACCACATTTAATTTCATAAAAATTAGAGATGGTTACCACTATTTCAAACTATAAACAAAGTTGTATATATGTAGATAAGTAATAAGAATATATAGATGAGTAATTCAAAATTAGTCAGATGTAGATAAGTAATAAAAGTTTTTATTGTAGTTTTTTAAGAAATCATAGTTAGTTCTACAGAAATGAAAGACAGTTATTGCTATTTGAAACGATAACGCTATAAGTAGAAAGAAAGCATAGATATGTATTTAAATATTAATCAAATGAATGTAAGTGATATGAGTATATAAATAAGTAATTAAGTATTAGTCTTAAATTTTATTTGATTTTTTAATGCTAAAAATATTTATTACCCTGTAATTATGTCAATATACTCAATAGGAACTTTCAATATACTCAATAGCTTATCTTAAAAGAAATTTTAATGTTAAATATTTCATTTAATTAATTCAAATATCAAGTTAAAGGAAACTAGTGAAAATACACCACATGAAAATAATATTTATTTCAAACTTTAGTGCATTAATACATCTGATGAAACAAATTTTTAAAGAATTAAAAAAAAATTTAACTATTAAAAAATGAAAATGTAAAATAATTATTTTGGTATTAAACTCCAAGTAAGAACAATGTGTTTCTAAACATTAGGAACAGAAAATATTATTCCTGAGAAAATTTAACTACTTGTATTAAATTCATTTGTAATACTTGATAGTTAAAAAATTGTTTAAGACTTAATAAAAACTTTTCAGCCCTGGCAATTATTTTAAAACACAAATCTTTTTCGTACTTGTTTTAAAAGAAGTATTAATATTTGAGGATTTTCTTTGAAAAGAAATATTTATTTTAACAGGCATTTCACCAATGTATCGCTATAAGATGATATTTAATTTTCAATATTTGTCTTCCTTTTATTGATTTTGTTTTTAAATTTCAATTTCCAATATATTAATGATTCTGATACAACTTGATTATCCATTGGGAATTTTGTAATATTTTTGTAATTTATAAAAATTACGATTTTTAGAACAGTAGACCAATTATCTTATGCATTTTAAAGCTTACAATTGTGTTTCATTTCCTTTAATGTGAATATTCAAATGAATTCCCCCGTCGTTATGTGCTTTTTACAGAACTTTCTCAGATAATTTTTGGATTAAAAGAAAATTATATGTTATATTAAGTTAAATATTTTTGTGTGATTGTTTAATTTATTTATGTATTTTATTATATCTGTAATTGAATTTACAGTACATTATTATAAATATGCAACTTGATTACTATGTGCCCAATGAAATAACTTATGTTGTCATATAGCTAATAAAATTAATCTCTAAACCATATAAATAGGCATTTATATTTACATTTCTTAATACAGAATCAATGCTTAAAGTAATTTAAAATAGTAACTTAAATAAACTATATTGTTGATACTTGAAAATATACATTATTTTAAAAATTATTTTCTTAAAATATTCTACTTCTAAAAATTTATTTAGTAGGTTATAGACTTTGATGTCAGTTTGAAAATTTATTTTCACATCAGTTGTTAACATATAATTTGACTGGCAAGTGGCATCTTTTAATTTCTTTTAATTTGCATTTTCTTTTAACGAAGAAATTTGGTTTGCATTATTCGACAAAAAATTAAAATGCAAGGTGTTCAAGAAAAAAATTATAACTTTAAAATTCTGCACGTGTTTTGAGAATGTAAACTTATGTTTCAAAATTTGCATGTAGCTTGATAATATTTTAAGGAAATGTCTCTTTTACCATTCTATCTGCAACAACAGATGATATCAGATGACTTACATGGTTACTGTAATTTTTTATTTTTAAAAAACTCTTTATAATTTCTTTTCTATCAGTATAAAGGACTTCCATTATTTATTTTTACGTCTTCACTCAAGTTGTATATAGTTTTTGTTTTGAACTCATATTTGAGAATCTAATTAGTAGTAAGCATTGCCCCAGAAACTATTATATTAATAAACTAGTGGTTTTTCCGTAATAGATACCTGGTTAAAGGTAAATAATATACTTGTCTCTTGTATTTACATTCTTTTTTCATTAACATTTCACTGCCAACGCACTGTGTTTGTCTCTGAGAACACTTTGTTCTCTCAACAACATCCAATGTATCGCATACGTTATGAACTGGAAAGAAATGCCATGTAGTATTGTATCTATATTGATATTTTGAACTGTATCATATTATCCCGGTAGATAGCATGCGTTTGCAGATGAAGAAAAAAGCAGGCAAAGTGAATGTAAGGCGTTGAAAGGCGATATGATTTAGTTTACATATCCAGTGCTTTTGAGAAAGTAATGCCAAAAAGAATAAAGAAAGACATGTTATGGACTATCGTATCTATATTGATACTTTGAACCATACCACATCGTCCCAATATATATCATACTTTGACTACAAGAGAGACAATGACGACAGCGCGAAAGTGATATGTTGTTAGATAAAAGGTTTAAATTACATATTAGCTGCTTTTGAAAAAAGCTATGTTAGAAAGAATATGGAAAGGCATATCATGGAATATCATATCTATATTGATACTTTGAATCATACTGTATCTTTCTAGTGTATAAGATACGATGATTGTAAAAGAGGGACGAACATGGCGAATACGATATGCTAAAGGATGAAAGGTTTAGTTTATACATTAGGTGCTATTGAGAGAAACGGAGTCAAAAAGAATACATTGCTTTGTTTTATGATACCATAATATTCTCTCAAGTTTCCTATTTTCTCCAACAGTTATTCAATACTAATGTTTATAAAAACGGTACTCCTTAGAAGTCCAACCTCTCAAGATAAGGGCAACTATATTTTCATAAGAGTTCATCTGACTTCTAAATGGAGAAGGCACGAGCCAACTATATATACCCCTCTAAATTATTAATTAATTAAATTTTGGATATATTTTTTGGAAGTTCTTTAGTGACAACGTGCTGTTATATTCTTATTTTTTTTTATAGAATATAGTATTAGATGCATTTTGAAATTTAATCCAAAAATGTAGATTGAAATATATATATGTATATTTGGACACCTTGTATTTTGAGTGTAATTTTAACATCTGTATTTAAATTCTAAAAGCAATGGTATATTAATTGATATAACAGGTAAATTTTGGCTCAATTAGTAAGTAACCGTAGTCAAAATGTAACTAAAAATTTTTAAATTGTTTTTAAAGCATTTGATATTTGTTTCATAATTATTTATATACTATTATTATTATTATTATTATTATTATTATCATTATTATTTAATTTACTAAATGTTTGCATTTATACAAACATGCAGCCAGGGCTAGGTCGAATCATCTGTAAGTAACTTTTGTTACAGGCTTCTGGCTTCCAATTCATAATCGCTTTTTATTCCACCTAGTTGACAGCTAGTGTGTATATATTGCTTGTGCTTGTCTTTTTTTCTTTTGTTTGTATTGTTCATTTGCATTTCGGAATTTTCTTCTAAATCATGATTTTGTGTATGGAGCATGCTTTTGCACATGTTTGATTTCTTTATGTTTTCATAATTCATTCACTGATAAATGCGTATATTTTTTTTTATTAGAACTCTCTTCCTGACTCTACTTTTTTAATATAAAAAAGGAAACATTCTAACCTATGCAAGATTAAAAAATTTTCTCTACTGCGAGGTTAATGCATAATGACAATCAAGCGTAGATGGCGCTTGGATTTAACTGAATGCATTTTGGATGGGCTTAAATTCGAAATATTTTTTGTGTGTCGGAAGATATCAGAGAAAAGATAGTTTTGGAACAATAAAAATAACTGGACTATTTTTGGATTTATAAGATTTACAATAACCTCTTAACTGGGGTCCTAAATTTGAAGAGTTTTATTTAATAATTTAAAACTTAAACAGTTAATCTATGAGCTAAAAATTTAGACATAATTGAAGGTATGGGACATGAGCTTCTATAAAGTTGACATTTGAAAGCTTCTAAATTTTCTATTTTTCCTTTTCTTATGACCTCTTCGAATCTATTGATCTACAGAATTTTTCTACGTATATTTGCCTCTCCAAATAAAAATAGTCTAGAAAATTGACCATAATTTATTATTTAATATTAATTCCTCTTATATCAGAGAATTTTCATAATTTAATAATATAGCAAGTTTCATTGCATCTGATTTTCTTGCCTTAATGACGCTTTCTATTTGCCTTTGGTACAGCATTTCTTTAGCTTCAAGTATCTCAACCGTCTATCTCCTCTCTCTCTCTCTATTTTTATAGTTATATATACATATATTCCATTAATATGCAATGAAATACTAGTGAATATTTTCAGATAATCTGTCGAAAAGGGTTTAATAAACACTAGCTGAACTACATTCGGAACAAAGACAAATCAGAAAGAGACAAATCACATGCAGTCTGAACATACATAAATTGTTGTACTTATATGTTTCATTTCTACTTTTATGTTTTCTCCGACTTTTTTCTTCTGTTTTCTACCATCCAATTGTTATTGGAATGCAGAACGACAAGCATACAAAATATGTTATTAGAAAATGGCGACAATAAAATACAAACAGTCGAAAACGTTTTTACTGTAGTAATGCATAGGTATCATTTCAAATGTTTTTATCTTTTAACACAATAAGGAACTTGCTTTTTCGGCATTCTTTCTTTCAACACGAGATTGTTGGCCATTTTTTAGAATAGTACATGGTTAATAATACTCCTGTTAAGTAATAACACAAACACATTTAAGCCTTATTTGGGAATTAACTGTAAGGAAACTTGAAAGGCTTATAATGTGATTTTCTATAATAACCAGGATTCAATTCTAAAATTTCTTTAAAAAGTCTTGTCAGATTTAACATCTAATATGAAGTTTAGGAATGCTTCCAGCATATTAAAAGTTATATAAGGAAATTTTATCAAGAATCGTTTATAACTTCTGTGTTTTCCTTCTTTTTCATTCTATTCATGATTTCAAGTATTAACCAGAAATACACCATTTCGGATTGCTTTTTTATTTTAACTAAAACTCAAAATTATAACAATCAAGCTAACATCTCTTAGATGGTTTGGGAATCTCATTTCCCTTTTTACATTTAGGAAATAGAATTTTTAAGTATACCACAGTATTAGAATATGTTGTTCTTGTTACTCAGTTTAGAGTAATATTCATTTCTCTTCAATCTGACAAGCAACTTTAAAAAAGATTGTAATTGAATTTTTATATGATTATTTTATATTTTTTTATGTTTCAATCCCATTATTTGCTTATAGCATTTTATAGGAATATGGATGTAACTATAAATGAAATGATAGCTATTGCTTGGTTTAGAACTTTATGTCATAAACAACAAATTTCTGTTGTATTTGTCTCCATTCTTTATGGTTTGCTCTGTCTAGAGACCATTTAATGCACATGGTTTATTAATGAAGCATTTATATTTAGCAACCGAGGCTATAATGAGTGACGAAATTTTCGCCTAATAGTTTGTTTAGTTTAATTAAGCATTTATTTAGTGATTTGGTTCAGTCATCCATTTATTTTAGGGAACTTACGATGATTTCTCTGGACTGTTCTTAGGAATAAAAATGAAACTGGAATGTATTGCATCCCCGATGTAAGCTTCAAAATTGCAATGAAAAGCTCATTTAAACATACAGTTACCGTTTACTATAAGTAAAAATGATATAACAATCCTTTCTCAGAACTTAATGAATAGACTAGTGTATATTTATACTCAACGTAGATTTTTTTTTTATCAAATTGTACCTGCAAAAATGATAGTAAAATTAAAACAAAAATTAAAGAAAGGAAATCTACGAATGTTGCTCTGTTTTTTACAAGAATAAAATCTTAGAAAAGGGCTTTATGAGCTACTTAGTAAAATAAAACTTAAAAGAATTCGTTTCAGAACTGGTTTATGCAGCGATTGATTAGGCTAAAATTGTTATTAAGAATAAAAAGATAAGGCTGAATTTAATGTCTTTTATTTTCCTAAGAATTTTCTAAGTAATTGGCAAGTTTACATCGGGATATGTAAATGCTAACAATTATGCCTTTAAAAATAAATTGGTTTACATACATTTAAATCCTGAAAAATACTTCTTGAACTTTCTTTCTAATTATAGAATCATTCAAATGATCATCATAAGCCTTCTGTAAAATTGTGAACCTTTAAAAAGATTTTTTAAAAACTCGGGAGGAGTTATGACTAAAAAGTAATTTTTTAAAATCACAAAATCCAAATTTTTAATCCTAAAATCTTTGTCTAATTAGTTATCCTACATAATTACCGAATACAATCCTGAAGCGTGGAAAATAGTAGTAAAAACCTCGCAATAGGGAAAAGTCATTTCTAATTTCTTTGCATGCCTCAGTTTCCCCAATGCTGCTTTTCTTTTTCCTTAACTCATGTGCAGATTTAGAAAGTATTCTGTATTGCTTCTTATTTCTTTTGCAAGTACATATATACTGTAATAAAGTTTCTTCAATGAGTTCATTCTTCAGCCCTGATATTTCTTCTTTTAGTGATTTTTAATGCGTATTATTATCATCTCACTTTCTCTTTTGCATGGCGAAATACGCGGAAGTTAATTCATGTCAACATGGTGGAATAAAAACAGGGGCAGTGTTTTTATCTGGGTTCTTTCATCATTTTGCTCAATATCGAAATACTGCACCGTGTGTTCACAACTTCATGAAATCTCAGGGCTGAAGGCTGCAAATGTAGTTTAAAAAAGTAATCTCATTTTTGTGTGTAGAGTTTATTCTGATATTCGAATGGGTCATTTATCGACCTGATTGTTCGTTTGCAGACGGCAACAACCTCAAGAAGTGCAGGGCCAGGTTTGGACTCGACCAGCAGAGCAGTTGGTGTAAGCCTTGCAGGTTAGTATATTAAAACTTAAATGTAGAGTTGCACGGACTCACATTTCTCACCTTTACTCATTTTTAAAAAAACAATTCACTCTTTATCACTACTTCTCGCCTTGCAGGTTAGTATATTAAAACTTAAATGTAGAGTTGCACAGACTCACATTTCTCACCCTTACTCATTCTTTTAAAAAACAATTCACTCTTTATCACTATTTGTCGCCTGGCAGGTTAGTATATTAAAACTTAAATGTAGAGTTGCACAGACTCACATTTCTCACCTTTACTCATTTTTTAAAAAACAATTCACTCTTTATCACTATTTCTCGCCTTGCAGGTTAGTATATTAAAACTTAAATGTAGAGTTGCACGGACTCACATTTCTCACCTTTACTCATTAAAAAAAAATTCACTCTTTATCACTACTTCTCGCCTTGCAGGTTAGTATAATAAAACTTAAATGTAGAGTTGCACAGACTCACATTTCTCACCTTTAAAAAAAACAATTCACTCTTTATCACTATTTGTCGCCTTGCAGGTTAGTATATTAAAACTTAAATGTAGAGTTGCACGGACTCACATTTCTCACCTTTACTCAATTTTTTAAAAAACAATTCACTCTTTATCCCTATTTCTCGCTTTGCAGGTTAGTATATTAAAACTTAAATGTAGAGTTGCACGAACTCACATTTCTAACCTTTACTCATTAAAAAAAACTATTCACTATTTATCACTATTTCTTGAAAATGATTAACTATTCTCGGTATTTTTGAGATTTTAAGGTGTCCCCTCCCTCAAATCTTAGCTGCATTTACGAATTTTCAGCATTTTCTTTAATTTTTAGTAATTTTGAAAAACATCCTGTAATGTAAGAAATGTGAAGGGAAATTTACCCCAAAAGGAGAAACATTCCATCAGTATTTAAGTGAACATGAACTGTTATTCGTGACCCAAGCCACATTCTCCTCTAAATTTAAAGCCTGTACGCTGTTGCCATAAATATTCGTGACGTCAAGAATACAAATAGGGATGATGAAGATAATCAGACCGTAGTCTTGATTATGATCGTTCACCATCCTCCACTACCTTCTGTACCCATCTTTAAAAATCATATAAATCATTTTAAAATGATTTATTATTTTTATTTATGCTCGTGGGTATTTAATTTTTTTTACTAAAATATTAAATAATTTACATCATTTTATAAGTTTCCCTATTTTATAACTCATAATTACCAGTTTAAATGGGAGACAAAAACTTTACACACTGTCTGTGCAAAAATTCAATTTAGGTGTAAAATAGAACAACTATATGCCACTCATGTCTTCATAATATTTGTGCTCTAAAACTTACTTTCCATTTACTATTGATGTTGGAAAACTCACTATTACACTTTTTTCAAGTCTATAGACTTTGTGGTAGCTCTGTAAATGCTAAAGTTATTAAAATATTAATAAATTGAAAATGTCTTGTATATGAAATATATCAACATAGATAATACGAAGCCTATCAAATATCCAGTTCTATGGAATTCACCGTTATTCATTTAAAAAAAAATCACTATTTCTTTATCAATATTTCTTGAAAATAATTACTAATCTCGGTATTTTTGAGATTTTAATGTGTCACCCACCCACCCCCAACAAATCTTAGTTTCATTTACGAATTTTCAGCATTTAAAAAAAAATTATTAATTTTGAAACAATTCCGTACTGTAAAAAATGTAAAGGAAAATTTACCCCAAAAGGAGAAACCTTCCATCAGTATTCAACTGAAGATGAACTGTTATTCATGACCCAAGCCACATTCTCCTCTAAATTTAAACACTGTTGCCCGTACACTGTTGCCATAAATATTCGTGACTTCAAGAATACAAATAGGGATGACGAAGATAATCAGACCGTAGTCTTGATTATGGTCATTCACCAACCTATACTACCTTCTGTACGCATCTTTAAAAATTATATAAATCATTTGAAACTGGTTTATTATTTTTTATTTATGTGCGTGGGTATTCAAAACTTTTTTACTAAAATATCAAATCATTTATATCTTTTTATATAAGTTTTCCTAATTTATAACTCATTATCAGCTTAAATATGAGAGAAAAACTTTATGCACTGTCTGTGCAAAAATTCGATTTAGGTGAAAAATAGATCAACTCTTCTTTTATACCACTCAACTCTTCTCATAATACTTATGTTCTAAACTTACTTTTCACTTACTATTGATGTTGGAAAACTCACTATTACCTTTTTTTACAAGTCTATAGACTTTGTGGTACGCTAAAGTTATTGCCTAAATGCTAAAGTTATTGAATTGTGTCTGTAAATGCTAAAGTTATTGCCTAAATGCTAAAGTTATTGAATTGTGTCTGTAAATGCTAAAGTTATTGAAATAAATTGAAACTGTCTTGAATATGAAATATATCAACATAGATAATATGAAACTTATTAAATATTCAGTTCTATGAAGTTCTCTTGTATTTTAAAAGTTAATTTGCTCAGAATTTTGGGAATTAACTTTTGGTGAAAAACATTTTTAAATATTATAACTGCATTATATCCGAGAAATAAGATCATTCTAATGTATATTAGTTGATTTTGTTTTGTTTGGCATGTGGAAAAAAGAACTCTATTATCTCAAGTGCAATTAGTCCGTAAGTTATAGTTCAGAATTTTAAGTCGGTTATTCATATCGTATTATTTACATCTCTGGAGGAATTCATATGAAAAAATAAATTAAGATCGAAGTAAGAAAAAAAAAAAAAAAAAAAAAAAAAAAAAAAAAAAAAAAAAAAAAAAAAGACCAGTCCGCTAATCTGTTTTTGTGGTGTGTTGCTTCAGCAAAACGTAATGATACTTTATTTCAAGCTTGATAACGTTTACGAAATACCTTTCACCAGAAGGATGGGTAAGAAGAAAAACCAATTTCTGATTTCAACGAATAGCACTAGCTACAGACTTAATGAGATGATGATGCTATTTTGTGGTTACTGTTAAGGTTATCTCTAAAATAAATGCAATACAGAAATAACGGGCTGATTATCATTTTATTGACTTTTGTGGTTGTTTCTCTGCTGGTTGCAATAAAACTAAGGTGGTAACGCCATCGACATAATTTGTTTTGATAAAATCAATGAATGGATACTATTTTATCAAATATTTAGTACTATTTTTAAGAATCAACTTATTAAATACATGTAGTGCTGAATTTAGGAAGCATAAAAGCTGTGAATAAATATTTAAGAGAGCATTTTTTTAGCAGTAATAAAAAGTTACCATCGTTCGAATATTTTATGCATGTAGTAGTAACTGGCACAAAATTTTTCTCAGTGTGGTTTTGGTGAGCGTTATATAAGTATCCAAAAAGAAAATCCCTTTCTAATATGGTCATTATTATTTCATAAAATATATTTATCTTATGTTTGCACTGTGGGATAAAAAAAGGGAATCTAAACATCATTGAATTCGTAATGAAATGTCTTTAAAAAAAATGGTTTCAATACATTAATAAACGGAAATCTTTTTGCTTTTCTAATACTGATAATCAATGAAAATAATGAAATTCTGAAGGTGGTTAACGAACACTTGTACCGTTAAGGCACGGGAAAATTTAATTAACAAATTCCTATATGAAAGATTTGAAATATGAAAATGCAACCCAAAATAAAGCAATAATGGAATTATGTAAATTGTATTTCTATAGTCTTTATCTATTTTCTTATAATACATGTATGTGATAATGTTGATTCATCCAGAAACAAAAATTGCTGAACGAAAGCAGGAGAAATTCACTTGAATGGCAAACAGAAATAGAAGTTTAAATGACGTGAATTTGGTTACGTAAGCAGGGGATAGATCTTGAAATGACGTGAATTTTAGTCATTGGTAACCAAGAACAGAACTTGAAGTGTTTTAGGTCACTTCATGTTCTATTCTGGTTCAAGTTCTTTTTTAAGAATTTCAATCTGCAATTCGCGAAGGCCTTAACATTTTCTTTAGTTGCTGGTTTTCTTTTAAATGATTTATTCCTGTTACTTTCTTGTAGGCGGAAAAAGAAGTGCATTCGTTATCTGGACAGCAACGATCCCGGAGAGCCAGAGAGCGAGGACAACCTAGGAAGCGCTGGAAGCGTGGAAGCCCCAACCCCAGAGTCACCAGACACTGACCACAGCCTGGACAACCCTGCCAACGATACGATGCAACCCAAACCTCCTTCACCTCCCAGCCCCATCGACACAAAACCCCGGCTGGACAACGACGGATCCATCATACCCCCGTCTCCCAGACCCCCTTCAAGGCACCAACCTCACAACCTCTATCATCACCATCCTTTAAGTGTTCACCACCTCATACAGCCCCATTTCGGAAGGCTAACTGAAAGGTTTCAACAGGACTCTGCAGCTCCATCACACATGTTGACTGTGACCTGAGTGAGATTCTTTTAATTTGGAATCAGGGGACTGTACAATTCAGTGGAAGGTATCTCCTGCTGTAAGTAGGAGCAGGCACGTGTGATCCAATTTACTTGAAATACTCTCTCATGCATAAAATCGATGCAAGAAGTTTCCTGACAAAGGCTCGATCAGAAACGATGCGACTGGAATCCAGCTTTTACATACAAGAAGAGATTCAAACCTATGTACAAACGACAATAAGTTGGTTTGCTTTTTATTATGATCTTTTTTCTCATTGAAGGATAGTGTTTCTTAGAATGTAAAACTAATTTATTTCGATTAAATGTCCCCGAAGCCATTGGATCAGTGGATGTTCAAAACCTGTTTTCTTTCCCTGTAACCATGATTATGTAAAGTTGTTACCTCAGTCGCTAGAGCTATACAGATTATGTTCTTATCAGGGTTCTACGTAGAAAATTTAGAAGAGGAGTAAGAAGACAAGTTACAGAATATTACCTGTGTCAAAGACCTAATCTCTTATGTAAAGCATGAGTTCACAGGAATAAGTAATTGTCATTGGAATATTTTAAATTAATTTCGTCTCCTTTTAATGGATGTAGCAGTAAATAGCATTTCATGTAATTAGAATTTTAAAAGTATTCCGAGGTTTATAATGAATGGAAATAATTTGCATTCTAAACACAAAAATAGAAAGTTATATCTCTAAGTCTCATTTGTATACTTACTGTTTATTTTTCAGTCTTTCATTATAAGATAGAAATTTTTAACCTTTCAAGGAACCTTTATTTGAGTAATTTCTTTACCCTTTCCCCAGGAAGAATGAAGGAGTTTGATGTGTGTTGAAAAAAATAATAGTGAAAAGTGTTTTGGTCACTTATAGCAAATATGTGATCCATTATATAAAGTTCACACATGCCTGTTCCTCCAAGTATACTCTTTCAGAAGGTGCATTAGGGCATTCTTGTAAATACTCATAGATTCATTCTCTTTATGTACATTGTAAGATCCGTCTCACTGAGCAACAACGCTTAACAATACTAGTTTTACAGAAAAACTGTGTGCAGGCATACTTAGAATCGTATATTATACGCGTATGAACAGTGCATATATAGTATATATTTAGTGTGTATCGTCATCTTTAAGTAAAGTTGACTGGGAAATTAACTTTAAAGAGATTTTTCGAGGTTAACAAGATCTTTCTATTAACAAGGTTGTTTGTTTATTTTATTTTTCATGAAATGTATTTTTTCTCCTTAGATTAAAAATCTGAAATGAATTATAGCTAATAAAAGTGGAGTAGTGAAGTTTTTTGAGTAAAAAATATTGATACAAAATATTTATTTACCAAATGAAATGAGCCTTTTTTTCTGAAAGTGGTGTAAGTTCATTACATAGTATATGGTTATATTTAAGGTTTTGTTTTTGGAAGGCTTGAAAAATTTTCGCAGGTCTGGTTTTGAGTTATTATCCGCTTATGTGCATGATAGTGTAATCAATATTTTTCTGCCCTCTATTAATACGAATTCAAAGTAGATTCATAACTTAGTCCAATTCATAAAAGGCTAGAATTACGTTTGTATGACTGTTGCATGTAATTGACTAGGGATCAGGGATTAGAAAGAAAATTCATACGTAAGATATTTATTTTAAGTTCATTAAATCCTGTCAAAAAAAGTAACAAAGTACTCCCATAAACCGTACTCTTTTTGCTTTCTTTTTTGTCAGTTCGTCAACAATAGCCGATAATTCTTTGCATAATTCCTTTATAATTGCAAACGAAACTGTCTAAAGGGTTAAAATGCTGTTTGGTATAAAAATTGTATATCGTAATCTACATTTTATCTCTTATCTACATTTTATCTCTTATACATCTGTTTGGATTTTTTAGTAATTTAGAAAATTGGTATTTCTAAAACTTTTTAAATAGAATTACTTTTAAATTAACTAAATATATTACATATTATTGCTCTTTTTAAGTAACAAATTACATGGAGAAGTAAGTATTCTTTAAACGCTATCCCATGTTAATTATAACAATTATTCCTAGAAATCCTAGAAATTCCTAAAAATGAAATAGATTTTCTCAATGAATTTTCTCATTTAAATCCTGTTTTTCTTAAAAAAAATAAAATAAATAATAAAATAATAATAAAAAAGCTTCAGTTAGCATATCTTAATACTATTTAATTTATCGACCGCCCTAGAAATTTGACAGCTTTTAAGCATACACATATATTAGCCCCGGCCCTGAATATTGGTATACGTCAGTGCACTCATTTTGTGGTTTTTAAATATTAAATTGATTTTAGTTTGTAATGTGATAGTTCTTAAAGTATGAAAAGCAGTTAAAGTAGTTAATAGAATGCAGCAGAAGTGTTACGTCTTTGAAGAAAGTGGACATACGTAACTTTCAAAGTAAAATTTGTTTGTAGTTTTATTAACTACGTAAATTTCATACTGATAAAATGATCAAGATTTTTAAAATGTTTAAAAGAGGGGGAGGGGGGTTCTGATTTCAAAATCTGGCATATTGTATTCTTTTTCTTCATTAACACTTTTTTTTTTTTTTTTTTTTTTTTTTTTTTCCAAAATGAACTTATACCACTTTTGAAGAAAAAGACTAAATTGATGTTCTTAATCTGATATTAAGGAAGTAAGATGATTCATTTACTTTCGTTTTATTCGAGATAAGTATTTTATAGAGAAATGATTGTACCATAATTTCGGGTATATATGGTGTCCTAGTGTCGGGATAATTAGCCTAAAAAAAATGGAACTTCATCGCACTACCTGTCCTCTTATAAACACTGCACAAATGAATTTGACTAAATACTAATGAAATTTCATCAATCCATTGATCCTCCAGCAAAGATATTAATCCCCATTTTTTGAGTAATTATTTTTACTTGAAAGACAAATTCTAACTTTTGGTACTGATAATCCTTTGCCTCGCTGCTCTATTATCCATTTATCTAAATGTTCTGCCAAATCATTATAGGCTACAACGATAGAGATCTTTTACTCGTAGGTATGTTTCTCTAATTTTAGGATGTCCGAATGGACAGGGCCGTGCTTGCAGTATTGGAGTAGCTAGATCGTATCTCGCTATGACACAGTTATTCGTAGCCTGACATAAAGATCTTTCTAGAATAGCAAAATACGGTGATCTCCACACGATCACGTAAGGCCGAATGATAGCCGAATAGGGAGGAAGCTTGTAGCCTTTCGTAATGTGATTTAAGTACAGTCTGTATCGGTTATAAGGCAGCTCAGCGGTCCAGAAAAATCAGACCATATAAGCGAGGTGACCATATATGCGGAACAATACAACCTTATTGAATTATGGCAGGATTATATTCACATAATAAACAAATAATTATACTTTTAAGAACATTTAAAAATTAATTCGAGAAGTAAAAACTACATTAAAAATATGCACTATTTTTTTTTTTTGGGGGGGGGAGGGAATTTAAGAGCTTACTTTACTAATCAAAGTACAGCACACGTGCATACGTACATTCATGTTCAATGTATTTAAAAATAATCAGGTATATAAGTTTGCTTCCTGTTGTTGGTTGTTAACACAACTAAGTCCATAATAGCTTTTAAATGCTCATCTGCTGCTTCGGAATTAGTTAAATAACACCTTAGGTCATGTATGAGAGAGATAACTTCAACTAATAAACAGACAGATGTCCACTTGTTATTATAAAAAAAATAGGAGGGGACGAGAACTGAGAGAGGTGGACAAATCCGACGATGAGTCTACACAAGAAAGGGGGAAAGGGGGGGAAATAAAGGCATGAATTCAGGAATTTCACACTAACTTCTTTAAAAAAAATAAATAAAAATAAATAAAGTAAAAAATAAAACGGAAATTCGTTGAAAACATGAAATTGACCATATAACCGGTAACAAGAAAAAGAAATTGACTGTATAAGCGGTGTGCTTTAACACTTGTTCCCTATTAATTTGGACGGGACTTTAGAAAACTGACCATATAAGAGAGGTTTCCTTATAATCGGGTGATCATACATCCGGTACTGACTGTATTTGGTCCCGGTTCATTAGCCCTTGTATAGTTAAACAGTAGACCTCAGTACTCCTAATAATCTAACTAACCAACACATCACTTAAATCAGCTCCAGATCATTTGCGTAACAATAAAACTCGCTGATACACACAGTACGTCCTGGTAAATCGGTATACTGCACGGCACAATCGGAATAAAACAAAAACTGAATAAATCATGTAATAGAGACCCATTAAATACATTCAAATCAAAAAACATTTTTGAACTGGTAACAGAAAAAGGATACTTCCTCCAGACGAGAAGCTGACGTCAAATTTCAACTTATAAACGCTTATAAACTGTTGTTATCTACCCGAAATTACGGTAATTCCATTTCTTATCGATAATTTTTAAAGGAGTAAATTTCCATCCAATGCAAACTGTTGTTATTAAAAAAAAAGCTGTTTTCTTTTGATAAAACTAAATTATACAACTATTTTGTTGGAGAGAAGTATGCAATTACTTTTATCCCGCAAAAGTGCTGTACATATAGTATAAGAGTTTAATGGCAGTCATATTCAAATAGTATGACATGTTTCCATTGTTAAACGGAGTATTGTTAAGTTTGTAGTTCAGTGAACTTATAAAACAAAATGTGTAGGTTTAAGTATAAATGTGAGTAATTAAAGCATCTGAATGAGTCCTGTTAATAATGACGTAGAAAAGGAAACAAATGTTTTTTATATATTTTTTAAGCATTTCCTTTACGTTTGCAGTCGCCTGTATTTTATTTAATACCTCTACTAAACTATTTATTTCGGAGAAAATATCGAGAAAAGGAATTTGCAATAATTAAATCAAAATGTGAAAAGTCATGTAAAAAATTACGTACAGCAATTTTTTATTCTTTTATCTATTACGAAATTTCTTATCTGACCGTGCAATATTTACAAGGTCCACTGTTCGTTTTTGTTTTACATTATTATTATTATTATTATTAGTATCCTGTCTAAATTTTTAATACAGTTGACTGCATTTCTTCATAATGTCAGAATACAGTAGTTAAGAATAAAAAAAAATAGATATGCAAGAGTAACGAAAAATAATGTTAATCTGTTAAAACACTTGAAAACAAATTGCTGGAAATAGAATTTGTAGAACTTTGTAAAAAAAATTATATTAACCCTTTCGTGGGTCATTTATTTTTCACTCCACGTTTCCAAACTTTCAAAACAGAACTGCTAATTTTATTCAATCGATCGAACAATGGATGACAGCGGAAAACCGAAGCGGGAATTAGTCTTCCCGTCATTCCAAGAGCAAAACCAATATATGAAATGGGTTTTGCGCTTCCCACAGGTGTGTTTTGTAAGATCGTGTAGGTGGGACGTAATCTTCCCACGGCCCACGAAAGGATTAATATACTAATAAGCATTTCCATTGCAAAAATGGTTATTTTAGCAAACTCAAAATTTAAGCCGTACATTAATTATTTGTCTTATTTATAGTTTGTACTTAGTTTTTAATGTTACTCTGTCAAAAATATTATGAGCAAAAATGCAGTTAAAAATGTCTTTAATATACGATGATTCAATTTATTACTCTTAATAAGAAAATTAACTAAATATTTTTGTTACAGTTTTAAATATTTAAAAAAAAATTCTAAAATTCGGAAAGTGAGAATTTTATAAAATTTCCCTTACAAACTAAATTGCAGGCACTGGAAAACTCCCACTCTGAATTTAGCAGTTCAACTACAATTAAGAATTTATCCTTTTTATTATTTATATAATTGATCTATATTGATGTATATGCACAAACGTTTTGAACTGTGGATATATTTAAGATATAAATTAGGAAACGCGAGTAAAATTTATTACAAAGTGGACTATACTTAATTGAATATATCTATGCAAACAATAACACCTTTGATGAATTTATCGGACAAAACTTTGTATTTATAACTATTTGTATATTTATTAATTAACAATGAAAACCTATTTTCCTTGTTTTTTGTGTACGCACATTGTACAGCATATTTTTACTGAAGTGTGCAATTAATGAGTTTTATCTTCAAACCTCAGTTTTCATGAAGCTATACTTCTTTCACTTGTTTTCTTGCAATTGTTACTCGAAATTGAGATTCTCCTTCCTTTTGTAATGTAAAAATATTCATGTACAAATCTATATACTGTTGTATATGTTAAATATTTCTTTGTAAAATTTTGCCATATAAAGATTGTACAACTAATCTGGTTTGCGTTTGTCTCTGTGTTTTGTGTATCTACGTTAAATTTAATCCTAATTATGACTCATATGAATACCTGAAATTGAGTTATTTCAACATGATTCGACAAGATTAGAGAATCAAGTAATTAAAGTGGTCAAATAGATGTCTTTAATAATTTTAAACAGAACTATGAATATTTTATAGTTATGGCTTACATTTTTCCTCTAATATATCACTTTCAGGGGAAATTCACTTATAACAAGGCATAAGGACTCAAAAAATTCTTTAAATGTGAATGTTGCATTTACCAGGTCTGTTCCAAAGGTAATGAGTAAAAAAATTATATAAATAAAATAATCCTGTTGTTTTTTCTCATGCCACTTAGAAAACCAAGCACGATTGAGCCTACTCTCGTATTAAGGCCAAGGGGTGCGCCTTTCGTTTTAACCCTTTTAAAAAAATCATGTTTCTGACTTTTCCAGGGAAAGTAAGTTTAATCATGTAATGAGTAATGAGTAAAAAAATTACGTAATGAGTAATAAGTTACGTAATGAGTCACGTAATGAGTAATGAGTAAAAAAATTATATAAATAAAATAATCCTGTTGTTTTTTCTCATGCCACTTGGAAAAACCAAGCACGATTGAGCCTACTCTCGTATTAAGGCCAAGGGGTGCGCCTTTCGTTTTAACCCTTTTAAAAAAATCATATTACTGACTTTTCCAGGGAAAGTAAGTTTAATCACGTAATGAGTAATGAGTAAAAAAATTACGTAATGAGTAATAAGTTACGTAATGAGTAATGAGTAAAAAAATTATATAAATAAAATAATCCTGTTGTTTTTTCTCATGCCACTTGGAAAAACCAAGCACGATTGAGCCTACTCTCGTATTAAGGCCAAGGGGTGCGCCTTTCGTTTTAACCCTTTAAAGGTTATTATTATAAAGTCTTGGGGATTTAATGAAATTAGTTCCTAAATGGTATCTATGAATTTTATAAATGTAAATGCATATTTTTTTTACATTTTTTGAAGAGTGGTTAAAACGAAAAATCCAGCCCCTTGTAAGGAGTGAAAATGCTTTTTAAAAGTTTAATTATATTTCGGGAACACTGGCTATTATTTAAAAGGGTATAATAAAGAAAAACCAACCAATTTACAGCCGAGCGATGGCCATATAGTACAGCGCTGCTTTTAGGTACCGGAATTCATGGGTTAAAATCCTACTGCAGGTACGGATGTCCGTAGCAATTCGGAATCGTCCTTAAGCTGTAGGTCTCGGTCTTATTTACTCTCGGGTTGAAAGACAGTAGACCGTACCAAATATAAACAATTTATAAGTGCTGTTTGGATACATTTATTTGGTTTTATAAGTAAAAAAAAATCATATTACTGACTTTTCCAGGGAAAGTAAGTTTAATCACGTATATTTCAAATGAAGTATAGATCTCTTGTATACTTTCTGTTGTTAGTTGGAAATGTCAAACATAAAAAACCTAAAAGTACATCCTATGTCTTTCAAAAGCAGAGAAAGAATTTAACAGGTGGTTTCGCTCCGAAACCACAGTCCGTTAAAGGGTTGATGAGCACCATTAAGGTGAAAGAACGCCTTCGCTGAAGTAGGTCCTCGTAATTTTGAAGCAGGAACTAAGCAAAAGACCCACAGACTTCGCCTGCCACCCCCAAAGGTATTAATTGAAAACTTGGAGGACATTGTGACCGCGAACATATTTTATGTGCCCCAGTCAACTTTAACGAACACGGCGGATCTTAGACTGGCCAAGGTTCTGAACCCGCAAAGTCTCAGTTACGAGATCTCTGCCTTTGCCGACTGAGCTACCACGGATTGAATCCTTCTTGCAAAGAAAAAGTTAATAATCTTAAAAGTATGTCCTTTTGGCAGCAGTACAACGAATCCAGCATTGCTGACAATGCTTGTAGCCTTGTTTGAGCTCATTTTGGGAGATATCGTGTGGCCTTGAGGTTACGACTGTTTGGACATCTTAGAGTATGTTATAACATAGTTCTCTCATGTTCTAAAGCCATGGAAAATATAGGTCATAGGGGGACAGGTCGGGAACATATGGGGGAGAACAGGTATGTGTTCTTGGGTTAGGTATTCATTCACAACCAACGCTATGTTCGGCTGAGAGTTGTCGTGTTGGACAATCCTGCTGCCAAAGATCTCTTAGTGGAAGTGGTTTACCCTTTTCTTCAAGTACTTGACCACTTCCAAGTAAAATTGGGCATTCACAATTGAAAATTGCATAATTGAACGCAAACTTAATCAGCAGTTGATATTAAGAACGTTCCTTACTCGTTCGATGTTTCCATCCGTTGCCGATGGTCGTCCTACACACGGATGGTCTTCAATGTACTGTTGGCCGTTCTGAAACGCAGTATGCCTCTTCTAGACTTGTGATTGCTTTAAAATTGTTTAAAATTTTAAAAACCTAGTTGTATCTCAAAAATTTCAGATTAACCCTCGTATACACACACACACACACACATATATATATATATGTGTGTGTGTGTATATATATATGTACATATATATATATATATATGTGTGTGTGTGTGTGTGTATATATGTACATATATATATATATATATGTGTGTGTGTGTGTGTGTGTGTGTGTGTGTGTGTGTGTGTAACCGGAGAAAATATTTCTCAACGATTATACTGATAAACATCAGTAAAATCGTTGTTTAGCTTCTATTATTTGCATTGTCCAGATTTGCTGGGCTTTTTAAGATTTCTTAATTGCAGTTCAATCATGGCTCCATCAGAAACACAAGTGCAACGTTGTGGAACTTTATTGAACTTTAATTGAGGATCAAAAAGCAACGGTCAACTGTTTGTCTGTACGGGACAACAGCTTTGCGTCGAATGGCGAAGAAACAATACATCTTTAAATAATTGCGAACCCCAGGTCGAGCGATTACGGGATTTTATTCCCATTAGACTAGTGATTTTTTTCAGCCATTTCTACGAGACAAGAGCTCACCTTTATTATTTAATATAGCTCGAAAGACACATAGTTCTGAGATTTAGTTATTGTGGAATCGAAATCCTTTTTCTGGAAAAGCTGAAAAATGGGGTTAGTGGAAAGAAAATTAGCATTTATTACGGCGTTTGTTTTGAGAGAAGAGTAAAAAGAATTTAAATTGGAGAACACTCCTTTATTTGGTATTTTACTGGTGGGAAATTAGGTATTAAGAAAAAATCTAATATAAGGTTCTAAAATTCTGTTCTCCTTTTTTCCTCTTCTCATTTCATAAGGGAAAAAGGAGAAGTTTAGATTTCTATTTTAGAGGTAATAATTTTGATTATTACATACACACACAGAGACACACACATATATGTATATTAACACACACTTTGCTAACACATCCTAGTAGAATTTATATATTCCATTCCTTTGATTTTCATTTGTAGAGTGTTTCTTAATCCTCTAAAAATAATAATTATCCTACTACTAAACGTGATTGTTAAGAAATATAATTCTTTAGTTATTTCTTATTTAAAAAGGTAAAGTTACAGAGACCAACACATATTTTTTAAGCTTCGGTATTGTTTGATTATTGCATAAAAAGTTTGCAAGCAGGTAGCATAGATTAAAGGAAATAACCTACATTACATCAAGATGAATTACTTTTCAAGAAGATGATGTGAACTCAATGAAGAACAGGAAAACTTACAAGGAAGAACATATGTATCGTTACCGCATGGGCACTTAGTCTGAGAAACTTCATATACAAGTATCTAACATTATTATTCTACATTCTCAACCTTCTGGGTCATTTTTTTTGGAAAGGTGTTTAACCTAAGTACATTCAAAAGCATAAGGGTCAGCGTAGGTGGAACGTCTCTAAAAGGAGATCAACGGAGACGTTTTAAACATTTGAAAAAGGATATATTTAAAAAAAATGCTTTTTCACTCATTCTCTGTCTTTCTTATGAATAAAAACTCGAATGGGGTTAAATAGAGATCAGATTTTTGCTTTTAACCTCTCACGAAAAACAATGGCCAATATATGGTGCTGTTGTTAAATGTTTACACATATCAAGCTTTCTATAGAAGACAGTAACAGTACAACTTTTCTTGTAATTATTTTATTTTTTAAAAAAGGTGTTCTCTACAAACTCCACGGTATGCTATTAAGAGTTAAAGCTGTTCATAACACCTGCTACACCTAATGAAAAATCCACGTGCATTTATATTTAGTTGAATGCTTGATCTGTGCAAATCTGGATGTATAGTCAACTCCATCTATCGGTGAATTTGGGAAAATCTTTTTAGAGAAGTATCCACCCTATTATCCCTTCTTTTAGTAAAAACCGCAGCACTCAATACTAAATCAAAATTTATCCCCCTTCTGATTCTATTCGAGCAAACCATTAAATTTTTTTCGATTATCTGTTCGTTTGTTAATGTATTCTTTACATTTGTGTGTGCAGAATTTTGTGTCGGAAAAAAGATGGCCAATTTGAGAATTTCGAAAAGTAAATAAATGAAACAAGCTAAAATTAACTATTGTTTTAATACACAAAAGGAGCAATTTCCCAAATACGATTTGTCCATGTAGCATACATAGGGGCATATTGAAGTTTTCCTGTAATTTTGATTTTTGTTTCAGAATTTTAGTGTACAATATTTTATGAAAAAAAGTAGATGGGAGAGTTTCTTCATTTAATTTTTATTATCTACTTTTCTTATCATTTCGTTTTAATTTAGTGTAAAATTATTTTATAAGCAGGGTTTGTTGAGCATATTTATATTTTTAATCCCTTCAACAGCGCCCTGTATTAATGTAGATGAAAAACACCATTTTGTTTGTACAGTCTACAAAAATTAAAATAATATGTTTCGTTCTTTAATCTACGTTTATTTATTTAAAATAAGAGATTTGAAAAAAAATTTTCAATTTTACAACTCCTCTTCAACCTCCACTCAAAATACGTGTTCTGCAAAGATCGGTCGATTTACTTAAAAATTGGAAAAATAATTTACCAAGTATCTAACGAGTTCTATTAAGATCGTTCTATTTACTTAGAAAATAAAGAAAAATTTATATAAAAATATACCATTCAAATTTAAAATGGTTAAATTAATTTTACAATTTACACTAAATCACAAATTTGTGATGAAAATCACACTCAATTTATTTAATTTGTGATTAAGTGAATGTTTCAGTCTATTTAGTATGAATGTTATGTGTTTCCTTTGTGTTTTCTTTGTTAATTCAATTAGATTTTAAATATTCAATTTTTGTAAAAATTTTTCCTCAAAATGTTGTTTTTGTTTATGTATCAATTTGTTGAGTTACGATCCCCTCGCCAGATTTCAAACGCCACGCTGGGAGCACGCCACGCACGCAAGCTGCAAGCACGCCAATTTCGCCAAATAAGGTTGAAGCACCAACAAGATCCATGATTAGAAACAGGAGAGTGGGCTAAGAAGAGGAGTTGAAAAAACACTATTTGTTTCGTGTTTCATAGTCGGATGTTTCATGTTGTCACTATATTGA
>CM063508.1:91120819-91158319 GCA_032207245.1 Pardosa pseudoannulata
TGTTTGTAAAGAGACAGTGTTGGATGATAGTAGAAAGTGAAAAAAAAAAGGGAAGAAGAAACCGACTTCGGTTAACGGAGAGTTTCGGTTAATCGAGGTTCGGATAATCGAGGTTATACTGTATTATCATTTCCTGATGTTAGTATCTACATTTACTTAAAATCTGACATCAGATATAACAAAAGTAAACGAATAATAACTCAGGCTCCAAAGGGTTAAAATTAGTAAAAAATGTATTGATAAAATGTAAAATATATTATTTAAGCTCTTTGGTCAAACATTTGAAATGGAGCGAATAATTTGTTGAAATCGACCACAAAAGTTCTAACAGATGAAAATTAGTCACCAGTGAGCGATATTTTGATTTTATGAAATTGTAGTGAATTTTGCGTTTATCAAGGAGTCACACCAGCAAGTTATTTCAAAAATTGAAATAAAAGGACAAGTGGCTTTCTTTAAGTGTAGCACTTTTGATTTAAGTAGGAGTATCCCAAACTCGGTTATTGAGGAAGACCTGTGCTGCATTTGTAAAGCTTTCTTTACTTTTAGTTCCCCAACCACTTTTTGAATAAGTATTGTTTTACGTAAGCATTTTACAAAAAAATATATAGTCTTAATTACTTAATTTAGCAAATGTCATAAAGCAGTAATAGACAATAATGTTTATATTAAATTTCCAGGTAAAAACTTCATTAAAAGAAAAAAAGAAAGAAAGTTAATGGGAGCATAACTCAGACAATCATTTCTTTTGTTTTTAGGAACTTTTATCTCAAAGAATTTCATAATAAAAACCATCTAAAATGTTCTTGAGTTTATACTCAATTCCTAAGATAGCTATGTCCTACAGTCTTGAAAAGATTTGTTGTATGCAACTATTTCTTGAATATTCTTAGTCTAGAGAAACTTCGCTCCCCAGATTCAACACTTATCTATAGAGTAGTAGTTAATAAAAGCAATCATTTTATTTTTCAAAATTAATGCCCCTTAATAGGTTTTTTTTTTTTTAACTTTCTGCCGAGGAACGGCCAAAAAAGAATTCGTCCGGCCCTCGATGATTCCTCTTTAATAATATCACAAATAAATGGATGTACAAAACTAGCGTGAAAGCTGCACTGAATTCTAAGAAGAGCCACATATGTTTATCGTTGCCTTAAAAGCTATAAAAATAAAAAAAATAAATAAATAAATAAAAAAAACATTCGAAGTGTGTGTATATGGGGGGAGTTATATTCTATTTCATTTTGTAATTATTTCCCATGCATAAAACAACACAGAAAAATTCTTAGTAGAACGTGATGTCTAGATCATGTTATAGAATATATTGAAGCAGTGATACACATTTTATCTGCCTTTTTTTTCTTTTGAAACAATAATTTTTATCGTTATTTGTAAGATTAACAATCTAACAAATAAATAAACCTATTTCTAGACTTAAATACATGTTATATATATATATATATATATATATATATATATATATATATATATATATATATATATATATATATATATATATATATATATATATATATATATATATATATAAATATATATATATATATATATATATATATATAACGAATATTCAATAAGGATATTTAATATTTTAAATATCTTAAATTAAATTTAAATTTAAAACTATGAATTTTCTTATCTCATACAATTAAAATGATATGCTGTAAGAGAATTTCCCTTCATGGATAATAGATGGCAGCACTTCCGATCATGAAAGCTCCAGATAAAATGCCGAATGTTTTTCTACAAATGAATACATTTCATATAAAGAGAAATTATAATTTAGTATAGATGATATGGGTAATAAATTAAACCATATTTTTAACCTCCCATACCGTAAAAAATTATATTTTTAAAAAATAAAATTGTTATTCAAGTTTAATCAATATTTTAAATATTACTTATTGCTTTTTATATATTATTTTATTGCACTTATTGTTGTACATTGTTATATATATATCCAAGTATTAAGATGAAATTACACAATAAAACGCGCCTTTAAAACAAGTAATAATTGAAGTATTTCAGTAGGAAAATCTTAATTATATCTAAATTTGTTAAAGTTTTGACATTTTTATGTTAAAATATAAGATATTTTTTCAATAATATTTATTTTAAAGATGATCATTTTAAAGGCACGTCACATTGCTTTAATTTCAAATTTTAAAAAAATTGTGCACATTTATCAGTATAAATATGCAATAATGAATGCAATCAGAAAAAAAATCTGTTAATATGGGAAATTTGAAATTTAAATTTTTCTATTAAATATAAAAATGCTTTATTCAACATAATAAAAAAAAATTACAACTTTGCATTCAGTAAGATCATGAAGATATTTTCAGGAAAAAAATTTAAGTGATGTTGGAAATAAATTTAATTTGTTGCATTTTGGAGTTATTAAAGAAATAATAAACATTATGAAGCCCTTGTCTAAGCTTCGATACTTCGCAGTTCATGAAGTACGACAAAATTAATCGTTAAAAAATGAAATAAAATATTTTACTAAAATTTAAATTTTGAAACTGTTTTTTAAATTTAATGTGTTTTATCAAATTTTTGATCAAACTAACTTCACAATATAGGACATTTTGATAACTTTCAGGTATAAAAGCAGATATTATTTATTTATTTACTTTTTTTTATATAATTGCTTATTTAAGTTTCACAAAATTCTCCTAATACACATTGAAAAAAAATGAAATTTCAATCTAGTCTTTAATTGAATTTAAACTCAATGATAATTTAGAAAAGTCCTAATTATGCATAGAATTGTACAGGATAAAAACATTTCCTATAAAACAGCTATTCACAATCAAATAACAATATCGAAGATTGTTCAAAATTATTTTTAAATAATAAAATGCTTAAAGTTATTTATAGCTACTGATGCTGCATTTGTAATAAAACTAACATTTTAATATTGTAATTAAAAGATCCATTTGATTAATATTTGCTCTTGTATTTCGCTAGTCACTGTCTAAAACTTGCATTATTAAACAAATTGGGTTGAAATAATTAGTCTAATACATGTCAATAGATGGCAGCACTAGGGACTAAAACAGAGTTTATGGGAAAATTGAATATTAAAGAACAAGGGACCATTTAAAAGTAAAAAAAAATTATAAATTTGTTAAACTTGAATACATATACAGTTGACTCTTGTTACCTTAATTTCGTTTACCTTACAATTGCTTAATTTTTATAAGCCTTACAGTAATTTAAATAAGCCTTACTTAAAATAATACCGAAGTCTATTTACTTCTTAGTTAGTATTATAATTTAAATAAGCCTTTATTATTTAAATAAGACTTACAATTGTTCAATTTTTATTCTTGTGTGTGTGTGTAAGTATTCATGCATTGTCTATTATATGTTATGTAATTTTAAGACATCCAGGAAAGTGTATAAGTAGAGCATGTGTTATTGAGTATCGAACCTTTTTGCTTTTACTAGGTTTGTCTGATTTGGATGCCATAGCACTTATATTGTTGATGTGGTAGACAAAAGTGTTATATCGTTGTAGACTATTCAATTACGTCATAAACCACACTTCCAACAATTCTTGTAACAATTAATCAAATAAATCTTTTGTAGTTACTGTTTTTTTTTTTTATCATTCCAGTTTGATGTCCAAACCTGCATGTGTATTTCGTGATTTCGTTGTTTAAAACCCCATGTTCCATTGTATTTTTATACCCACGAACAAAGAGCAATCTATACATATACAATCGAACTTGGCTAATTTGATTATCATGGGGAATGAAAAATATTTCGACGTATCAAAAATTCGAAACCTCCAATTTCGTTAAAAAGGCATAAAAATACACTTAAAATGCATATCAGAAAAACCAAACACTAGCAATTTTATAATTAAAAAATGTATTTTTCATTTCTTTCTTTTTCTTTTACTTTCTTTACATTACAAACGAAATTTTCAAGTTCTCTTACAAAATTAAAATACCCCATGTACACACCTTCTTTAGGTGTGTACGGGTTTCACGCACCCGAGGTATCCGAATGATCTTATTTATGTTCTAACTGATAATATTACCTCTATAGTGTTTGAACCTTACTGTGTTGGGCTAAATAAAAGTTGGACTATGACGGGGCTCTCTTAGGTCAACTTCAGCTAGGTAACAGCTTAGGGTTGCTGTTGTAGCTTCAGGTGTTTGACTTTAATCGTTTGAGGCTCTTATATAGCCCTGAGTCATGTTGGAACTCACTTGCATAATAGAAAGTAGTACAGTTAACATCATTTGAGCTTTAACAAAGGGTTTTATTTTTTCCCACATATCTAAAGTTTTCGATGGAATTGGAAGCACAAATTCTTTTTCATCATTATCTTTTCCTCTAGATGATGAATAAATATTTGTTCTTTACCTCAGCCCTAATTACTGTGTCAATCAACTGTCTACTAATACAAATTCTTGACTAGACTTAAGTGTGATTTGTAAGTGACATCGACCACTACTCTAACCTAGAATTCTATCCAAAACTCAATGAAAAGGCCAATCATTTGCGTACGGGGAAAGTAGCAGAGAGACACACAATCATAATTAGAAGCTTTTCTGCACCTTTCCATACCTTTCTATTCTTTGCTTACCAACATCAATTGCAAATAATAAATTGGAATAAGAAATAGTAAAAAAGAATTCTGATGAAAACTCTTTTATTCTAGAAATAGTCATGTATACTTCTTAATTAAGGAGTTCGAATTAACCAAAAATTCGTTTCGAATAAACCACGTAGTTTTAACATTACATTGTATATAAAAATTTTACCTTCAACATCTTTAATTAGAGGCAAAAAATTCTTCGTCACTCGAATGGATCCCATCAAGTTTATATTAATCACTTCTTCACACATGTCTGTAGTCATCAGATCAAAGTTGCTGTAAGGGAATACTCCAGCATTGTTCACCAGACAGTAAAGACCTACAGGGGAATAAAAATGAGGAATGTCATTCTTAAAAGGAAAACATTTTTTAATGTTTTATTGAAACGCTTACATGTTCATTGATATATTATATATGGTGGTAAAAATTCAAGTAAATATCGCCAGTACTCTTTTATTGGGCGAAAGTTACTTATAATTTAGGATTGATTAGTAACGGGTGAATGCTCCAAACCAGACGCCCTGTAGCGTGCTTATCGTTATCTCTAAACCACCGCCATATTCGACTTTGGTGGTATCTAGTCAGAGCTCAGAGGAGGGTGGAATGGAAATAGTTAGAGTTCACAGAATAGAGCTGCTACCATCTTAATAGTAGTGATGGCAGCATGTTGGTTACAGGCCAAAATAGTCCTTAGGACTAAGTTGTTTTGGATATATTAGACCTACACGAGTTATGGTCAGTGGAATAATTTGCTATGACACCAGAAGAACTTTCGTTTTTTGTTATCCTACGTACTTTGGCAGCAAATTTGTGATTCCGAATAGTGACTGATTCGGTTGTTCTGAACATTCATACTCTATTCCAACAGGATAATGCTTCTCACCATGCTATTTAAGAACTAGCACTACAGAATGTAAAAATTTTGCCCTGGACTACAAGATCACCCAATATTTTTACTATCAAGCATTTCTTGAACATGACTGAAAAATACATCCACCATCATCCAAAACAAGACTTTGATTTGACTAATCAAGTGTACCAAGCGTAGAGCTTAATGAGGATTTTGATATTAACAATACAAATTTTTAGAAGCTTAAATCAGACATAGTAGGTCAGTCGGCAAAGGCAACAGTCTCGTAATTGAAGAGTTGCGGGTTCTCAGTCCGAGACGGCTTACGATCTGCCGTGTTCGTTAAAGGTGACTGAGGAACGTAAAATATACTCATGGTTTTAATGTCCTCCAAGTTCTCAATCAATACCTCTAGGGGTGTCAGGCCAAGCCCATTGGTCTATTGCTTGGTCCTTGCTTCAAAATTACGAGGACCCACTTGAGTATAAGTCGTACTTTGGGGGCTCGTTAAAACGAAAGTCACACCCCTTTGCCTTTATACAAGTAGCACAATTGTGCTTGGTTTGATAAGTCAACAGCAACAACAAAGAAGCGTAAGTGTTTGTTCGTGAAAATTATACTCGATACACAAAAATAGAGAAAAAAAATCGTATATTTTGTCAACTCTCGCTTCTGTCAGTTAATTTTGGTAATTTTGGTTATTTCTGGTATTTAGATTAAAACATCTGACAAATGCTGTAGAAAAGAATATACAGTACAATTTCACCCCACAAAAGGAACAAAAGTACAGTGTAATGCATGCTCGTTTCCCTGCGTACATTTAACATCGTGGTTCATAAAGCAGTTATTTATGTACCACTATTTCACAGTAACACACTGAAATCTCAGAGCTACTATTTGACAAATATTTTAAAATTATCGCAACACCAGGAGTTTTAAAGTTTTTAAAAAACATTAGAGTGTTTTTTAAAAACAAAATCTCTGACAAACGTTTCATACCACTGAAAATTTCGTAAGCATATTGATTTTGATTGGCTGATAAAACATCCGTACTTTACTAAAAAGATAAAGATTGATTATTATGATTATTCAAAAGTAAATTATATAAGATTTTCTCAATAATTTTTTAAAGAATGGAACAGGTTTGAACTACTAACAGTACCGAAGTTGATAAAAAATTAGAAGGAAAACCAAAATCAAAGAGAATTTAGAAATCAGTGAATTATTGCACACACACTCACATATACACACCTAGGCATGTCACAACTCGGAGGAGGGTAAGGCCCCTGCACCTCAAGATCATTCATACTCTTTTACGTTATAATAAAAAAAAAAAAATAAAAAAAATCGACTTTAATCGTTTTTAATCGATTTTATCGTTTTAAACAAAGATAATAGCATGAAAGTAAGGGTAAGAATATCGTTACGTACGAGTATTTTCGTTCCACTCTTTCGTTACAAAATTTTCCTAGAATGCCTAAAAATGAAATAGTTATAATAAGATGCGTTTGTTTGCACGTTCTTTTGAAACAGATATATTATCAGTGTGTACCAAACGAACGAATAATTCGCTCGAGGAATGAATAATTCTATCGACTTGTACCCGAGGATATAAAATCCTCGGGTACAAGTCGGTAAATGAATATAAATAAGCAATTGACGTTCTCGCGTACAAAACAGGAAACATATTCTCAGCCAATCAGGCTTCACGATACAAAAGAATCGCCTGTTTTAGCATTTAATTAGAGGATTCGAAATGTTTAGCTTGCGGCACCAGGATCCTTGGCTAGGAAGAAAAACAATGAAATTCGCAAATATAATAAGGAAACACCCTAACAATAAACTTCAGATCTTTTACTTCCATCACGAATGCATTGTTCAAATCTGCAACAAGGTTTGAAATAATAAGTACGGGGAGTGTTGACCAAATGTTGTATTTGTCACTTGTTAGTGAAGAATAATTATTAGTCTACTTGTCGTCACTGAACAAAGACGCTATCAATCAAATGAGGTAGGATTAAAAATCTTCCCTTACAATTGTTAAATTATTATATACAAATCAACAAGCTTTTATGGCTTTTTATTAACTGGCAGTAGCCAAGATTTAGTTCCATGAGAGGGGGGGGGGAGGACTGGGAACGGACGGACTCAGCAACTTCGATTTTTTTCACTATTTTTAATTACACAAATATAAAATTTTCCACAAAAATTGTATAAAATTTAATATTAATAGTTCATTAAAATTATATGTATATATACTATTATATACATATATATAGATATATATACAGATATATATATACATATATACATATATATATATGTATATATATATTAATATATACATATATATATACATATATATATACATATATATACATATATATATATATATATATATATATATATATATATATATATATATATATATATATAAAATATACATATATATATAAATATACATATATATATATATATATATATATGTATATATATATATATATATATATATATATATATATATATTTCTTATTGTGTTGTTATATTTTCACCAAGGATAATGTTGTAATGTTATTAATAAAAATAATAATAAAAATTTTAAGAGAAACATATAGAAAAAAAAGCCTTATGATCATACGGTATTTTTCTTTTCCAGATCACTGTAAAGGAATGGCAGTTCAAAGGTTCTCAATGATAACATAACCTCTTTTTTAAAAAAAATAATGTCAATTCTCTGAGTGTTTGTGAAACAAAAATTGATAAAACTATTTAGTTTTAATTGACATAATTTCTGAACAATTATGCACATGGGGTATATTACACGGGGGATAGTGAAGTGGATGACGAAACAGAGGTTTCACGAAATTTATTAGTTAAAATTATTAGTTATCACATGCACCAATGGAGTGCAAGAACACATCGGAGCTGTCATACCCTACCACCAAAGTCAATGCAAATGCACCAATCCACTCATCGCCCATAAAATCGCTAAACATTCGCCAAATTTGGCGAAAAAAAACACGGCGTCGATAATGCATCTGTATCGTCTTTTCTGGGATTTAGTAATTTAGTTATGGCTGGTGTAGTTATTAGGTTCTTACTTTTTTTCAAATTGTAAAAAAGTATTAGTATATTCTTAGGCTTGAGGTGGGTTTTGTATTTAATTCTATACTATTTATTTGGCGATTTTTCGAAACATGCTTTTTACTGTTGGTCGCCGAAAACAACATGGTGGACGGGGCCGGCGTCTATAATGCATCTGTTCCCAGAGGTTTAAATTAAAAACAATTGAAAACCACTAAGAACACAATTTTCGTTCATCATACCCGGAAGTTTTCTACATGTCAGATTGGATAACAGGGTTTAACAATTTCATTTAACATATGTTTTAACATATTTATCATCTTAGAAGTTCCCAATAACTTAAATTTAAGATGTCTATTAATATATGTTCCGCAGAAATTGTTTGAGCGTCATGGGTTAACGGAAATTATGTATTTATTACAATTTATATATCTTCAAAGCTTTAGAACTCTAATAATTTACAAACCCTTTCTAATGTTCCCCATTCATTAAAATGAACTGATTAACTTATGAAGCATCACATATATCAAATGGATCCAAATTATAGTTGCCAAAGCCTATTTAGATTTAAAAAAATTTCGTATATACATACATCTTTGATCTCCCAATAATTTGACTTGTCTGAAACTTTCCCAGGTTAAGAAGAAATCATCTTGCTAAATTTTTTTAAGACTGACCCAGCCATTAACCGTTTGAGTCCCAGACGGTTTTGAAAAAACACTGTCGAAGGATCCCGAACAGCGCAACCCCGCTTTATCTACATGGGTACGAAAAGATCCAAGTAGAGCTATAGCGCTTCTCTTATTTAATGTCGAAAAATCCCAAGCTGCGCTATAGCAATTCTTCTATTTTATATTTTAATCATATAAGTTTCAATGTTGTACTATTATTATAGTAATGTGCCTATTGTAAAATGCATTATTTACATAAAAAGAGGAGCTGTGTGATATACTTCTGTTAGTAAATCTGAGCATGCTTGACTTCAGTGGATGAAGCATCATCAGTGTCCACAATACTCGGCTGGGTTTTCTCGACATAAAACTTCACTGCTTTGGACTAAAACGGTTAAAGAATGCATAGCGTAATTCAGATTACCTTCTAAATTCAGTAGTAAAACCATTATTAACCATATTATTACAGATCTTGACAAAACTGTACATAAAATTGCAGTTAACTACTCTATGCCCACCGAATCATTTAAATAAATAAATAGATCAAGTTAAATTATACTATTTCCTGTTAACATAAATAAAACGTTTAACTGAAGATACCTAAAACATGCACACTTCCATTAAAACCCACATAAAAAGACTTTATATGTATAGATAAGACTTATAATTTTTCTTTTTAATGACTACTTTATTAAATCCTATTTTAACTCCTTTTTTAATAGAAAATTAAAAACTTGATCAGCAAAAGTTATATCACATTTTGACTAATTTATATGTAAAGTTGCAGTTAACTTATCTATGACCATATGTGCATAACTGATTACTTTAACTGTTGTAAACTCAAATTAATAGATCAAGCTCAACTATGTCTTCTTCCTGTTAAAAAGCTTGATCATCAAACGCTATATCAGATCTTGACAAATTTATATGTAAAGTTGCAGTTAACTCATCTATCACCATATGTGCATAACTGAATCTTTTAACTGTTGGAAAATTAAAATAATCAGTTCAACTATGTCTTCTTCCTGTTAAAAGGTTGATCATCAAACGCTATATCAGATCTTGACAAATTTATATGTACAGTTGCAGTTAACTCATCTATCACCATATGTGCATAACTGAATCCTTTAACTGTTGGAAAATTAAAATAATAGATCCAGTTCAAGTATGTCTTCTTCCTGTAAAAAGGTTGATCAGCAAACATTATATCAGATATTGACAAATTTATTTGTTAAGTTGCAGTTTAACTTATCTATCACCATATGGTCATAATTGAATCGTTAACTGTTGGAAAATTAAATTAATAGTCAAGTTCAACTATGTCTTCTTCCTGCTACCATTAATAACGTCTATAACTGGAGGTACTTACTCATAGAAACCTAGACCTACAAACAAAGGATTATGTAGGTATAGATAGGATTTAGGGCTAGTTTCACCAAAGTTGTTTAACTGCTAATCGCGATTAACCCATGTTGGGATGCAATTAAACAGGGATTAATTGCGATTAAGGACTTTGAGACTGGGCCTCATAATCTTTTTTTTCTAATAATTACGTTATTAAAAATCCTTTTAATTCTTTTTTTTTTTTTGTAGAAAACTGAAAGTTTGATTCAACCTACATTGACTAAACTTGCTTTAGGTACTACTCGTTACTGAAACCGTCATAACACGGTCCATCAATTTTGTTGTCACAAGTTTGACTCACCATCACGGAAGATCCTTGAACTTCTTTCTATTTGACGGGCAGGCAGAATCTAGCTAAACACCCTCTTTTTTAAAAGAGGTTTGAGGCCAAGTTTTGTGGTTAGCGTGTTCAAGCGTTTTGTTATTGAATCGTGCAGTTTTTTTCTGCTTGAGAGTTCAGCTTTATGGAATTTGACTTAGGGAAGACGCATTACTAATATTCAGGAGATGGGTCAAATATCAGAATCCACGGTCCATGGTCACAGATGATAGTTTTGTTTACAAATGTTTGAGGATGGGAGCTGGGAAAAGAAGCAGTTGGAAAGTTGATTATCAGTTATTTATTTATTTATTTATTAATTTTTTTAGCTTGAGTTAATCAGGGCATGTAGATCTATCAGCTTAATGCTGATTTTTCTTTTTAAATTTTACCTTGTTCACTTTCTTGCCACGTAACGGTACTTGTAATAGTCATTAAAAGGCATATATTAGATAATCTCTATTTGAATTCGTATATATAAATATATATATATATATATATATATATATATATATATGTATATATATATATTTATATATATGTATATATACATATACATATATATATATATATATATATATATATATATAATATATATATATATATGTATGTATATATATGTATATATATATGTATATATATATATATATATATATGTATATATATATACATATACATATATACATATATATACATATATATACATACATATACATATATATATATATATATATATATATATATATATATATATATATATATATATATATATATGCGTGTGTATAATATTTTATTCTGAAAATGTAAACTATACACCAAATCTATATTTTTTGCTCAAGTTCTTAAATTTTCCAGTGTTATGTGGAAAGAAAGAAAACATGTTTAATTGGACATGAAAGGAAATAATGTTTAATTCAACTGAACTGTATCAATTCTCGCCGTCGGCCTGTAAACAAAAGGTTCCAGACCAAATTGAGATACTCCAGTGCTATACGTAAACAAGAACTTTAAGTCTGAGAATTCTAAAATTCTAAATTATTGATGAAGTAACTGAGATTACTTTTAACAAGTAATCTCAGTTGTGGTAGATCGAGTGAAAAATACCTCTTTCTCCATGTGGCAGGTTGGCTTTGACGTAAGCCACCGCTTCCTTCACTTGATCCTCTTTGGTGACATCTAAAGGTACAATGTGCAGTCTGTTCGAACAGGACTCTTTCAGAGATTTGGCCCCAGTGCCGTTGGGATGCAGACACCCAGCAAACACGTGCATTTTCAACTCGTCGAAGCGCCTAGCCATGCGATGGCCCATACCTGTATCGCATCCTGAAAACAAAGAAGAATTAGAACTTTAAGGGACATAATACTTTTTGAGTTGAAAAGTTTTCATTTAACTTCTTATTTTTGATTCAGTATAACATAAAAATCCTGCTGCACTTTAAATGAAAAATTTCCTAGATGATTAACTGCGTTCTACCTTTATAAAAATCATTTAATTTCGGTATTGATGAATTAAATTAAATAAAAGAAAACATAAAATATTTGCACCAAGTGAAAATAAGATAGTTTACACTTACTAAAACAGCTTTTGAAATTTCTAAATTTGAAACCAATCATTTATATCAAGTAGAAGCTAATCATCTTTAATTCTGTGAGCATCCATTTCATTAATATCAGTAATATGTTATATTTTATAGCATGATAATTGTTAATTCTTTTTAAAGAGACCAATTTATTTAGAAAAACCAAATATCTCCCCATTCTTCAAAATCCTTTAAAAATTTAGGTACCAAGTTTAATAAAATTTTAGCGTTGATCACTTAATAGAACTAGCTCAATTTGATTATGCAAATTCAGATAATCGTAGAAGACCGGTGGCCATCTTAGATCAAAATTTAGGCTAATTTCCCATTTGCCCTGTAAAATCTGTTTCTAGTTTCTGACTGGTTCTCAAAGGATCCTGCAGTATTTCTTTCGAGTTGCCCCCCCCCAAACTTCTCTTATGTGGACTTTTAAGTAAAGCCTCGCTTCTAGTAAATTGAATTACAACTTAAATTTATCAGTTTAATTGTTCTTGTTTATGAATCTTAACTTTTCTTATTTTTATTTTGTGTATTGTGTACTTACCCTCGCTGAACTCGTGGATCTTATTTTAATTATTTTGTTCTCAGTTTAATTAGTTAAATGTTTAAGTCTGAGCCCTTACTATAATTCATAAATAATAACACAGGCCTACGATGAAAAAAATGCAAGATATGTAACAACTGAACTTAACGTATTTTTTAGTACTAATTTTGAAAAAAATCATTAAAAATGTCTATCATGTCACATTTTTTTGAAAAATTCAATTTTATGTGGTTTTTTATTAATATTTCTCACGTATTTTTCTTTGATATTTTCCTTCGTGTTTTGACATTTTACTGTGGTGAAACCCTTAAAATACCCTTCTGTGGTAAACTACAAAAGCGCAGTTTGTATTTTAGGGCTTTTAAAGCTTCAATGTTGATCCATATCACCGATTAGACAGATTCCTGGAAGCGCGCGAGCCTGGGAATGCGCAATGTCCCTCTTCATCGTCCCTCCCTCCCGTCGCAATCTCTGTTAACCTATAGCGACGCTCGAATCCATATTAGTGACCTCATGTAAACAGCAGTACTTACTCTGTGAAAATGGTTTCAAATTCGAGAAGCTGTGAAAATATTCCTGATGACTTTTGCTACATTTGCGGCGAATATAGTGTCATTAGAAATCGCAAGAGAAGCATCACAGGGTACGTAAAACGGCTTTTTTTTTTTTTTTTTTTTTTTTTTTTTGCATATCTTGGCATGAAACCAAAACAAATCTTCGGCTCCTCATAAAGTTTGTGTGCAGTGTGTCAATGATTTAAGTTCATGGTTCAAAGGAAAGAAGACTGCCTTACGATTTGGAATTCCAATGGAGGGAGCCAAAAAAACACTTTGATGACTGTTACTTTTATTCTTGCCATACCCGTGGATATAATAGAAAAATTTTCAAGCTAATATCCTACCCTACAAACATTCCTTCGGCCACACTCCCCGTTCCTCATGGACCTGATGTGCCAGTACCTTTGCCTCCGACAGAATTACCAGTATTTTCTTCCGAATCTTCTGACTCTGAACATACCGGAGTTAAAGAATCCGATACAAAATATAACCCCTTTGAAGACGACTCCCATAGACTTTTCTCTCAGGTTGAACTTAATGATTTGGCTAGAGATCTGGGCCTTTCTAAAGAGGCAGCTCAATTATTAGGCTCCAGATTGAAAGAATTGGCCAAAGGAACCACTTTTTATTGGTACAAGAAACGTGAAAAGGAATATATTCAGTATTTTGACGAATACGAGAACCTTGTTTATTGCTCAGATGTTCCTGGATTGATGAGAAAATTTAAGATTCCCTACAATAAAGTTGAATGGAGGATTTTTATAGATTCGTCAAAAAGGAGACTTAAAGCCGTCCTACTTCATCAAGGAAACCAATGGGCGTCTGTGCCAGTTGGACATTCGGTGCATTTAAAAGAAACGTATAAAAGCCTAGCTCTCGTTCTCAACAAAATAAAATATGACAACCACGACTGGATCACTTGCGGTGATTTAAAAATCATTACATGCTTCTTGGTCAACAACACGGGTATACAAAATATCCGTGTTTTATTTGTGAGTGGGACAGCCGTGACAAAACACAATACTCTGTCAGAAAAGATTGGCCCAAAAGGCAGAATCTTGTGCCAGGCACCAAAAATGCAATTCGAGAAAGCTTGGTTGATCAAAGAAAAAAAATATTATTACCCCCCCCCCTTCACATAAAATTAGGTGTTATGATGGAGTTTGTTAAGGCTCTTTCAAAAGATGGTGATTGCTTTAAATATATGTGCAAAAAGTTTCCTGGATTATCTGAAGCCAAATTGAAAGAGGGAGTCTTCGTGGGACCAGACATCCGAAAACTTATTAGAGATAACAAATTTGAGACAAGTATGACATTAAAGGAAAGAGAAGCTTGGGTTGGCTTCAAAGATATTGTGGGAAAATTTCTGGACAATCACAAAGATCCCAAATTTAAAACAATTGTTGGCAACATGTTAGACAAATTTCAAGTGTTGGGCAGCTCCATGAGTGTAAAATTGCATTTCCTCCAATCGCATTTGGACTTTTTCCCCGAAAATTTAGGATCCGTCAGCAAAGAACAGGGAGAAAGATTCCACCAAGACATCAAGGATATGGAGAGAAAATATCAAGGTAGGTGGAATAAGAATATACTTGCCGACTATTGTTGGATGTTAGCAAGAGATGAAGATAAGATTGAACATAAAAGAAGAACATCAAAAAGAAATTTTAAGGGAAAAAATTGTACGTAACTAAATTTAAATGTCTTTATTTCGTATTGGGTTTCAAATATATCTTACATTTATTTCATGTATAAACCTTAATAAATCGTAAAAACAGGTCTTTGGGGGTTTTTCTAGGAGTGTTTTTCTTATAAAAATTAATGTAAAAAATATAATAACGAGGGAACATTTTGTCTCCCCCTGGTTCGGCTCATGCATTCTGGTTGCGATGGTTTTCATTCTTTATATACAAAATGTATACATTTTTAATTTTAATTGTTGTTTAAAAATTAATATGCCTCATCATAAACAGATTAAATAAACTCACATGAATAGATAAAACCCACTGATGCCGGTCAGTACAAGCAAACAGTTCGAGAGCATTTTTTCCATATAGGACATTACCAGTAATATGTATATCAATTTTACAAAAAAACCTGATGTGATGGAATAAAATGGAGGTCATTTTCGAAATCAGCATACCGAATAACTTAAAAATAAGGAAAAACTTCTCTTGTATTTTTCAAAAATTTCAATTTCGCAGGCCTGTGTAATGAATAATGCATACTTCCTGTTACTCCTCATGCATTAACAGTACTTCTGATCTGGAAGGCTAGGCTCATGTAGGTCAGACTGTACCCTCCTGTGCGATGTAACGGCCTTAGTTTGGTGGGTTAAATTCTAAAGCCCCCTCTACACTATGGTCCACTATAAGCCATTAACAATGTCTGGAGGGGGTATGACTTATCGTAGTCGAGGGTGGCAAAATAGCCTTGCAGACGATGGCTTCGGAGGTGGTTTTACACTCCAAAGATCAAAGGCAGACAGATGCGCAACTAAATTGCGCAGTAGATCCTATGGGCGAATCCACGCGCTCTGTTCATTTAGTGGCCCAGCATGTTGATGCCACCCGTGAACCATCGTTCAAGGTAACCATCAGAAAGTGGTGAACAGTTGGTTACATAAGATTGCCATTGGTCAACTTCTATTTTGGAATTGATCGAGATTGGATCTCTAGGATCTCTTTTACGCTCTCATTCCATTTTACATGTTAGCATCATTCTACTTTTTACATTTTGTCTTTCCTTGCTGGAATAATATCTTAAGATAAATACTATCTGTTTTCGTATCTTCGCACCATATATATATTTTAATTCGATTACCCTTCGCACCATGTTCACTTTTACATTAAATTTTATTTTTATTTTGGGTCTTAACACTTTGGTCTAAACTCAAGCAAAGTAATAATTTATTTCTTTTCTTCAATTTTCCCACTAACCTGTGGCCAATATCTAAACAGTAACTTCTTTTCGTAAATTTCCAGATATATCTGAACAAGAGGGTTTGATCCAGGAAGTTCAGACTAAATTTCTGTGGATACTTCTGTGGAAAAAATTGATTAAGAAATTGAAAATTTCTTAATTGTTTCAGTTTTTATTTATTTTTATTTAAATGTCAGATACCTTTAAAATTTTAGATTTACAGAAAAACAGGTATTTTATTTTCTAGACCATTCATATGGGATGAAGCTTATAAGGATTATTTAGTTTTGTTTTATTAAACGATACTATAAGAAGCAAACACAAAATAATTACACCAGATGAAAAAATATAATTGTTCTTAACTGTAAAATCATTTATGGAATTTGAATTTAAAAAAAATTTTTATTTTATGAGCCTCAATAATGTTAGTGTTAGAAGCAGATTTGGATCTATAACATAATAAAGAATATTTTTTTAATAATTTTCAATGTGTTTCTAATATAAATATTTCAAAAATTATCTTGCGGGAAAGTGAACTTCCATTTTTATTCATTTAGTGTATAGTTTTGTTATTTTAAAAATATACTTCTTCAATGTCATAATATAACTTTAATATATTAAAAGGTATTTATATACAATTTTACATAAAAATATAATTTTTAATATGCATTAAGTGAATTTCTATTTTTATTCATCTAGTGTATAGTTTTATGCTATTTTAAAAAGTATACTAAATATATATCATAATATAATTTTAATGAATTAAAAGATATTTATATACAATTTTGTATAAAAAATATAGTTTCTAATATATATAGTTCAAAAGTTATTTTGCAGGTAAATGAATATTCTTTTTTTTTCATTTGGGAATTTCTTTCCTTCATAGCTTAGCATTTTTTTTAAAAAACCATACTACATGAAATGACGATATAATGTTTTTAAAAGTAGAGTGTTTTTAAAAAACACTCTACTTTTCATTCCAAATCATTCCAAAAAAGCAAAATTGTTTATTTTATGATGAATCAAATAAAAAGTTGTTATAAGTCTGGAAACACAGTGTAAACTATCAACCAGGGGAAATTTGCAAGAAAAATTCAAAATTGCTACCTGTGAAATATATTTATAAATTACAATCCAAGAGGGTTTTCAAAATAAATCGCCTTAAAGCTAATATAAATATTTCCACAAAAGACGTTTCAGAAATTACCAATAATAAACTGTTTGTAAAATAAAAATTTTTGAATTTTATAAACATTTCAAGCATTCTAAAGTTCATTTGTAAACATCCTATACCTTTGAAATCTAACGACAATTTACCTTGCAGGATATAATAGAAAAGTTAGTTAAAATAAATATGTGTTGAACAGCAAAAATCTATTCTTTTTTAAATTAAAAAACTATTATGCATATTTTGTAAAGAAAAAATAATGTTTTGACTTATTTTTTTTTAACTATATTTCGGAAAATGTTTACTATAATAATTAAATTTTATTCTAAGGTCTAGAAGTTGCCCTATAAATAAAAATGACATTTTATAGGTAAAATTGATGTACAAGGAATATTTGAATGCTCTTCGTTGGACTTTAGAAGCGCGTTTGGAGGCTATTTTACTATTTAAATAAAATATTACGTCATAAATCACCTCCAAATTAGTTGACTGCCACTGATTTTATAAGATAAAAATAGAATAGAAAAGAAATAAAATAGAAAATAAAAAAGAAATAAAATAGAAAAGAAGAAAGTTTTACATTTGGAAATAAAAAAAAAGGTTTTCCAAACCAAAAAATGCACCCGGAGAGACATGAAGTCGTATTTTCCGAATATAATAAACCAGATAGTAATCTTTTCTGGATATTAAAACCTCTTTAAACCAAATTGCTTACAAATGCATCAAAAATTGTGGATTTGTAAAAAGTACAAAGAAAAAAATCACTTAAATGTATATATACATACGTATATATATATATACATAAACGCATATATATAAATATATATATATACATATATATATATATATATATATATATATATATATATATATATATATATATATATATATATATACATAAATACACACACACACACACATATATATATATATATATATATATATATATATATATATATATATACATGCATATATAAATACATACACACACATATATATATATACATATATATATATACATATATATATATATATATATATATATATATATATATATATATATAAATATATATATATATATATATATATATATATATATATATATATATATATATATATATATATATATATATATATATACATACATACACAAACACACACACATATATATATATATATATATATACATATATATATATATATATATATATATATATATATATATATATATATATATATATACATACATACATACACACACACATATATATACATATATATATACATATATATATATATATGCATACATACGTATTTATATATATATATACATATATATATACATATATATATATATATATATATATATATATATATATATATATATATATATATAGAGAGAGAGAGAGAGAGAGAGAGAGAGAGAGAGAGAGAGAGAGAGAGAAGAGAGTGGGAGAAATTTACTCAGAAAGCCTAAAATCTAGTAGGAAACCTTTGTCATTTTATGTCGTGAAAACTAGTTTTTATCCTAAATATCTATCGAGATCATGCCTTTTCTGTAAAATAAAATGAATATCCCATACATATAAGGTTCTAATCTCTATGTCTGAGAAAATTTTTGATTTGAGTTTTCCAAGGAAGAGGAACGAACAATATTCAGTTCAATCAGATTGCAACATCTTTTTTACATCAAAAGGGGTATCGGATTAAAAGGAAAAATGGAAAAATTATGCAAAGGAGGCCGCTATTTGGCTACTCCCTGGGTTATTTTGCTACTTCGTGTAATACGTGAAGATTATTCTGAACTCTTACCCGTTATGAAGACTGCTTTATTTCCAGCTCCTTTCATTGGCCTGGGAAGCCTCCAGTTCCAGTGTAGAAAATACCCAAGAGCGAAGACAATCTGGAACCGAAGATCTAACAGCAGGGCCAGTAATAGATCCAGGTAGTAGTTGCCAGTTTCGATCTCCATCTGTGGATAGAGAAAAAAAAAGGAACTTATTACATAATATTAAATCTGACAGCTATCTTTCATGTTACTTGTACATATGTTACGGCCAACGCTTGAAGTTCGGCCATTTCCCGAATTGGCCTGCCAGATTGCGATATAGCCAATATCGCCTCACAATGACCGGCCAATGTCCGATCTTTCCTTGATTTCGGGATTTGGCCAGCCAATTCGGGAACTGTCATGGGGCGATCGGCCAAAGTCATGAGCATATTTTGGATGTTTGTGTACCGTAATGCTAATAATAATCACATTATAGCTGTTGCAGAGGTGTTTTCCGACGAATCTGCCATTCTTAGGCTCCTAGGATAGGAAAGGCCAAGGATGTACAGTGGTTCTAGGTGAGCTGTAGTCTGAAGGGAGAAGTTTTAGTGAGTAAGGATCTCACAGTACCAGAAACCTCTTGGTCTCTTATGAAAATTTCCTCTCCCTTGGAGAAAACAAACAAACAAGCACTAAGATAATCACATTAACTACTGAGTTTATTACAGAAAATTATCAGTATCATCACTTGTTACAACAAGATGAACTTTTATTTCAAATTGCACAGCAGTTTGTTTTTACATCTGCAGCGATTTGTTGAGCAGTTGGTAGTGCAACTGCATCGAGTGGAGTCTTGGCAGCTGGTCAGTGATTGTGAAGAGGTAAATGTAAGGACGCTTCGTGGATCACCGCGACCTTTCTTCAGCACATCGAACATTGGCCAGGAAGTTCCGGGCACTTCGGGAAGTGGCCGGCCAAAGTCGCATATGCGCTATTCATTTTCAGTACATCGGACATTGGCCACACGCCAAGGCTAATGTGCGATTTGGCCGACCAATTCGGGAACTGGCCGAACTTCGGGCTTTGGCCGTAACATATATATATGTATGTATGTATATATATATATAAATATATATATATATATATATGTATGTATGTATATATATATATAAATATATATATATATATATATATTATATGTGTGTGTGTGTTACTTACATACCAGGTGGCCATAATTAAACTGACAGTGCTCAGAGTGTTTTGTAACGCGATTTATTTGCGAGAATGATGCCACATTTTGTAGGAAGATTAATTAAGACGGGGAACAAAGGATTCCGCGAAAAAACAAATTAGTTCCAGTTGTCACCGCTAGGGGAATATTTGGCGCTATGTTGTAGAAAATAGAATGTTAACAAATGCAAATTTTACGGAATAAAATTAGCTTTTATTATGCACATTTTCTGATTTAGTCCAAGTGCAATATAGCAACACTTTTAAAAAGTCTTAAAATCTACATAAACACCGATAAAGTCTCGTCATCTGCAATATCAAGTACTGAGCAGAAGTTCTTTATTAAAATTTCACGTTACATCCATTGGCACAGTTGAGAAATTAATTTCCGTATTGATTTGCATTTGTTAACACTCTATTTTCTATAACACAGCGCCAAATATTAAAAGTTTCTAATAAAATTTATAACGTCTCTAAATAAACAATCGTTGTCATTTTCTATCTTTAACCGTTTTCATATATGTTGATTTAAATCCATGATTTCAATGTTTTCCAACTTTACAAACGATACCTATGGCGGTAATAGCCAAGGCTGAGAGCAGCGTCTGCTAGATCCCTACTTCTAAATTACAAAAACCCATACTTGAGGTTAAACCAGTCTTCATAAACTAGATTTAAATCTTGTTAAGACTTAAATATTTTAGGGTCTAATTGAAAAAAAAAATAAGACAAACTTTGAAACCACAATAAGCAGTAAAGTTTTACAACTTTTTGTTTGTACAGTCTTACAGTGTTGAAGATTACAGAGACTATTGACACATTTTTTGACGATATAGTAGTCACAAAACTAAATTACATAAAATTTTTGTGTTTAGAATGTTCTATTTGATATCCCTTATTTTGAAGTTTTGACACTGTAATTTCCAGGATAATAATGCCTTTTGGAGTGTCAGAAGAGGTATTATATCCCATTCCTCCTGAAGATCTTTTCAGAGTCCTGTAAGGGTTGTGGGACGACGTTTGGTAATGTTGATTTGATTTTAAAATCCGAAAGCACAAAAATCCATAGGTGATACATAGGGAGATTTAGTAGGGATATCAGTGAAGGGTATGGCCTTGATACCAGTTTTTTTTCCATTTCTTTTAGGAAATTTACAGTAGATTTTGATGTATCACTGCTAGCTTTGTCTTAATGAAGTTCTACAGATTGATGGCACTGCAAGTAAAACGATGGTATTTCATTCAGAAAAATTGGAGATAAAATATGTTTCTGATAGTATTTGAAGTTAATCTTGACATTTTTTTCAACTCTCTTTATTTTTAACTTTTCATTGCATGAAAGACCAGTAACAATCATGGCTCCCTTAGAAAAACTTTTTTTTCGATTCTTTGAACCATGTACTTAAAATTTTCCCACTTTTATGGTAATAAATGGCTTCTTTTTTATTGCAATCATTATGTATTTAAATACACCCATAACTCATCTATTGTGACAATTTTTTCCATTTTTCTTTGAATAAATGTTTATCATACAGAATTCTGCAGCATGTTCTGCGTTCAGCGATATGCTTTAGAGAAAGACGATACACATTCGCTTTCTTAAAATTTAAATCAACGTTTATAATTTTGTTTACAGTGGACACCGAACATTTTAATGATTTTGCAACTGTCCTTTGACTAAGGGATTTTCTTTTAACATTAAACAATGTACCTTTGCAATAGTCGAAGATGTTCGTTTTTCCCTTGGATACTTGTTTGGAATTTTTGTCTCACTTGAGGCTCCAATTTGACCTTTTTCCCCTTTCTTTTGATGATATTACCTATCGACGCTTTAGATATCACAAAACTATGACTCTCACGTCGTTTTGGGATAACGGAATATGAATAGTTCTCTTCGGAAAGAGCATAACTATAGCATTCGAACCACTGCTTTGTTAAAAATGCCATTTTGAATAAAAACAAACCTCTTATGCCGCAGACCATAATTTTGACTTTTAAAAACATAGTACAATTTCAGTTATTTATTTTACTACAAAAGATTTTTTAATACCTCTAACCAAAATCGTCAAAAAAATGTGCGAACAACATCTGCCTTCTTTTTCACCTACCCATCGTCCATTACATCCGAGACATTCCCTCCATATGAAATTTTAATAGAAGTTATTTTAATATATTCTTAATGGCTTAGAAATTTGCCATAGTATTTTGTTGTTACAATTTCAAGCCAAAATAAGTTTTAGTTCAATTGGTTGTGAAAGGTTATTATTATTATTTTAAAAAACTCGTTAGACACAACTCACAAAAAATACTAAGTTGACAGAAGTACAAACTGGCTTCGGAAAAAGTATACATCTGCATTATTAATAATAAGGAGATAAAACGGTCTTTAGAATGTAAAATAAAAATACTTTAATTTATTCACCAATATAAAAATAAAATACCGTATACTAATATTCCTGTTCTCGGAAGTTTATTTTAAACTTTAGTTGGATAACTAACTCGGAAGTTTGGTTGTAACTTTAAATAGGATACTTTGATTTCAACGGTGTTTAGTTGATATTCCTTCTCAGGTAACGCAAGAACATTTTATTTTTATTCTTTTTTTTTCAGTAGATGCGGAAGCAAATTCTCATTAGTACTGAAATTGAAGATTCTAAGGTCTCATTCTAGAACTAAAAGTTAGTAGTTTCAGTTGTGTTGATAAACATTTTTGATTATAGGTTTTAAAACATATACGAATCCTTTTTATGGGGATAATTAGATGTTAGATACATTGGAAAAACAAGATTTACCGAGATGCAGTAATATTCAATTACTAGCATATAGCCCGTCATATGACGATACCAGTAAAATTTTTAATTTTCTAGAATTCTAAAGGGCCCTATAAGTCAGGTAAAAAAAATGTTTGTTTTTTGACTGAACATTATCTGGTACACGCACAATAATTTGTTTATCTTTAATGACCGCATGTTAGTTGCCAACTTTAATTTATCTTGCCATATTACGTGATATGTTGGACAGAGGGTTTAAAATTCACAGTGTTTATTTAGCGGTATATTTAGGTCTCATTAGCCCTCGTGTGCAAAACAGTAGACCGTAGTGCTCCAAACCAAACCAAACCAAACCTTAGCGGTATATTTGAATGATGTCCAAAATTTAGCGAATGGATCGCAAACCGTGTGGTTATGTATAAAAAACAAACACACAAACGAAGAAACTTCTTGATTTTCAAAGATGTGTAACTTAAAAGCTAGATATTTATTAGTCCGTGAAATAGACTCTTAGACTTTTATGAAAAGAATTTGTTGTTAATACCGGTGATAAAATTTTCATTTCAACAAAAAATAATCGATGACTAAATTTAAAATCAGCACATGTGTACCTAATCTATTATTTAATACAAATATAAAAGAAAATTATTTACGTCATATCTAAGTTCAGTGATAAAACGTATGAAAATAATGTTGACGAAATTTAAATAATTTAAAATAAGGAATGATTAAAGGAGATGGTTAAAGGAATGACCTCATAATGTTAGAAAAAAATGTTATTTTTACCTATTTATTATGTGATAAATTGATAAATTTAATGTTCTACTCTTAACCGGGGACAACAGAGCTTGAAATAATGACATTAAACACTCGAAAAAAGGGGAAGGGGTGGAATTCGAACGTTTTGGAACTCGCTTTGAATTTTGCTAACATTAACTCATCAAAAATACAATATGAATGCCTCTATCCATGCCAGGTACAACCGCTTCATAACTTAGCGGGCGGATGGATAGATGGATAAAGAACTTAGGCTATTATTATATAGGGGATTTATAAATTATACGCTGTTTATTTTGTTAAGAAAAAACCTTTTTTATTTCTACATCCAGATATTTGATACCTATTTCTTCTATAATTATATTTCATTAAATCGGAGATCTAAATGAAACACTGGACTATTTATTTTTCAATTAGATTCAATCCGTTTTATTATCTTGTACCATATATATACTACGATGCATAGCCTAAATATATAAGGTATGTAGTAAAGTGTCCTTTTTCCGTGCAACCATTAGTTGGAGGCATATGATTAAAGTTAAAAGAATGTCTCAAATAAGATAATATAGGTGTATATCTCCATGGTACATAGATAAAAAAAACTACTTCAGATTAGTAAAAATTTAAAAGATATCACGAGTACTGAATACTATTTAATATATTATGTGTAGAAAGTAGATTCTATGTGTACATATTCCTGGTACATAAATAAATAACAATAGTACAATTTTAAAGGTTATTACAAGTATTGTATACCATTTAATACATTATGTCTAGAGAGCATAATCTATGCATACATCTGGAGGAAAAAACATATTTTGTTAAAAGGGAAAACCTCGGTGTTAAAATTTACAGTAAATCCAAAAGTGAGTTATTATTTTCAGCTGTGTTCAGATGACCATTACTGAAAAAATAGAAAATCGTCCAAAAATCGAAACTGAAACTTTGTTACTGTTGTGTTACTACACTACTACACTATTACAACTGCTACTACACCATATTTTCTTCAAAAAATCATAAAAGAAACAAAAATGTAACTACATTTCTTCTGGATTGTTTTATCCAAGTACTTTATCCGACATTACAAGTAATATTGCACGTGGTAATTTAAACAATATTAGTGCAATTTTATGCTTTTTTTTATTCAATATTCTTTTACGTGGGCCAGATGGATATTTTCTGTCATTCGCAACGTAATAAAATACAGAAAATAGTTCGATTGCATCTTTCTTCTGCCAAATAAAGAATTATCCACTGACTAGTCTGTCAGTATCATACTTTAGGTGTCAGTTCCACCATAAAGGTAATACTCTGAGAGCAATACTTTAATATTTTTTATCTCAAATCGTAAAAGTGCCGTGAGCTCAGATTTTGAACATCACAATGGACGCGCATCAGTGGACTTAACATTATCATTAGTTCTGTCCATCACTTGCGTTGTCACGCTTCCCAGGGCCAATTAAGCCTGGCCAAAATAAATGAGAGACGCCTTTACTTCCATTTCACGCCAGGAGCGTATCGTTACACCGAGAAGCTTCTAAAGCTGTTTTTAATGCCATATTCTGGAAGCAACATATTGGATATACATTCAAAAAAAAAAGTTTTGGTGTTTTATATTTCCGGATGCGGAGATATGATCCACCAACAAAAGTGTAGAAAACAAGGTCAATAAAAGCTGTTTAAAAATAAAAAAAAATAAAATAAAATCAGAGTTATACGAAGGAATATACGATTGAATTGTGTTTCGTATCAGGAGGCTTATATCTCCATAGTATCAGATGGGACATCGGTAGGAATGATGTTTTTCCAGGACAAACATATTGTTTGAAAGTCATATGAGTAGTAACTGCTTTGCTCTGCTTAGTATCATCGTCATTTTGAAGCAGGGAACGCTTCAAAATAACGATGATACACTTTCAGAGGGGAAAATGTAAGGAAATGTAGTATTCCTTAAAGTAGGTATATGCCTAACACATTGGTTTTTTATCTTTCAGTGGAAAAATATTCATTGGAAAAAATAAAATCTTCTCAGGCCGCCTATCATTATGAAAATTCGAAGGAATATATGATTAAATTGTGTTTCGTATCAGGAGGTTTATATCTCCATAGTAACAGCTGGGACATCAGTAGGAATGATGTTTTTCCAGGACAAACCTATTGTTTGAAAGTCATATGAGTAGTAGCTGCTTTGCTCTGCTTAGTATCATCGTCATTTTGAAGGAGGGAACGCTTCAAAATAACGATGATACACTTTCAGAGGGGAAAATGTAAGGAAATGTAGTATTCCTTAAAGTAGGTATATGCCTAACACATTGGTTTTTTATCTTTCAGTGGAAAAATATTCATTGGAAAAAATAAAATCTTCTCAGGCCGCCTATCATTATGAAAATTCGAAGGAATATATGATTAAATTGTGTTTCGTATCAGGAGGTTTATATCTCCATAGTAACAGCTGGGACATCAGTAGGAATGATGTTTTTCCAGGACAAACCTATTGTTTGAAAGTCATATGAGTGGTAGTTGCTTTGTTCTGCTGAGTATCATCGTAATTTTGAAACAGGGACTGCTTCAAAATGACGATGATACACTTTCAGAGGGGAAAATGTAAGGAAATGTAGTATTCCTTAAAGTAGGTATATGCTAACATATTGGTTTTTTATCGTTCAGTGGAAAAAATATTCATTGGAAAAAATAAAATCTTCTCAGGCCGTCTATCATTATGAAAATTCGAAGGAATATATGATTAAATTGTGTTTCGTATCAGGAGGTTTATATCTCCATAGTAACAGCTGGGACATCAGTAGGAATGATGTTTTTCCAGGACAAACCTATTGTTTGAAAGTCATATGAGTAGTAGCTGCTTTGCTCTGCTTAGTATCATCGTCATTTTGAAGGAGGGAACGCTTCAAAATAACGATGATACACTTTCAGAGGGGAAAATGTAAGGAAATGTAGTATTCCTTAAAGTAGGTATATGCTAACATATTGGTTTTTTATCGTTCAGTGGAAAAAATATTCATTGGAAAAAATAAAATCTTCTCAGGCCGTCTATCATTATGAAAATTCGAAGGAATATATGATTAAATTGAGTTTCGTATCAGGAGGTTTATATCTTCATAGTAACAGATGGGACATCAGTAGGAATGATGTTTTTCCAGGACAAACCTATTGTTTGGAAGACCTATGAATAGTAGTTGCTTTGTTCTGCTGAGTATCATCGTAATTTTGAAACAGGGACTGCTTCAAAATTACGATGATACACTTTCAGTGGGGAAATGTAGTATTCCTTAAAGTAGGTATATGCCTAACATATCGGTTTTTTCTCTCTCAGTGTTAACATTAGAAAAAATAAAATTTTCTCTTGGCGCCTCCCATTATAAAAATTCTTTAAACAAATACCATGTGATAGAAAAATAATTTATTCCCTAGAATGCTATCTTTCCTTTAAAAAAAATCGAGGAATCTATATTTTATTTATAAGTTATTTGTACGACATTTTGGTATACTCTTTTTTTAAACAAAAATAAGAAAATTTAACAGACATTTTTTTTTTTTTAAGGAAATTATATCATCTATGAGAATTTGTCGCTTTATTAAGTGGCATTATTTGTTTTAAAGAATTCCAACCTGCCAGAAGGAGTTTTATTTTACACATAGATTAGTATCAAGTTGAGAGGAATCCAATATGGCAGTTACAAACCCCCTCTTAAGCTACGCGTGCTCTTTGGGCGGTGCGTGCAATGCTGACATGGGGAAATTATATTAGCCTAGTACTTTTAGATGTTAAGTAAATCATAAATGACAAAAAGAAATTAAGAAAATTCCATGAAAAGTGTCAGCAAGAGGGTTCAAGTTTAATGACTCAGCACGATGTCATATGAACCATATAGAAACATGAAAAAGAATTACAAGTTAAGGATTTTGTAAGTAATTTGCAGTCTTTCAGATGACGGTTTTTTTTTCATCTCGATGTGGAATTAAAATTGAGGAAAACAGTTTAATTACATATTAGGAATAAATTTAATGCATATCAATGTGTATATAAACGATAAAAGGCGATCAAAAAGTACATTAAATGTTTTTGTCACACAAAAGTTTTACAAAATGTTTATTGCAGTTACTTGAAAATTGTTTGAAGATTTGTTTACAAATAATTCCATTTAAACTATAACTTCCGGTTATTTCAAAGTGTCTTCCAATTTATAGATCAAAAAACAAATTGTCCCAACTTCTATTTTATACATTATAAAAATAAATGAAATGCTGCTTTGAAAAATTAAGATTTTGATCTTTCAAATAGAGCAATAAAACAATTTCTAATTTTTCACCAAAAATCCTCATTTAAACTAGAGATGCAACGGATGTCAATTTGGCCGGATAACGAATACCAGATATCTGGCCACTTTCAGCTGGATACCCGGCAGGATGTCAATATGTTTTGCATTTTCTCTTTTTAATTTTTTATAAAATTAATCAACTATATGTACTTTATTTTTGCAACCCAACTGTAGTATTTTCTCACTTTTTATATTTCTTAATTAGCCTACTATTTGTACTATAATTTTAAATTTTTTCTTTATTTTAAGTGTCAATACTTAGTATCTCAATTTGACATTTTTAATTAGAAAAATGAAATTACTAAATAAAAGCACTTTTAATAGTCCTTTACCTTCCTTCTTTAACGGTTCTTATGTTTGTGTATAAAAAATTTTAGAACATATTCCCATTTTTTTTTAGTAAATTGTCTTTATTTTTCTATCCTCCAAAAAAAAAAAGGTTTTCTTTTTTGTGTCCTCAGGTGCAAAAATACAATTTTGCAGTTGAGATTGAAAAAAGAAAGATTTATGACTTTTTTAATGAAATGTATAAATAAACAAAAATTTTTTCCATGAAGCATTTTTTTTCATAAGGCTCCAAAATACTTATACGCATTGTTTTATATAGTATATTGTTTAATATTTTGCATTTTTTGTTATATTTATCTTATTTATCAGTGTATAATTTTTGACAGGATGTACCGCAAGATAATTGTAATATCCGACTACTGTCAATTGTCTAGTATAGTGGTCAGATAACCGTTGCATCTCTAATTTAAACCCAGTTGGTTGGATACCTTGCCAGAGCCATTGGCATCGTAAAAAAGTAGATTCACGCAAAATGATAACCATTTACTTGCCATTAAACACCCATTCCTTTCCTGGAGAATTTCACGGGTCAGAAATTACGTAACAAAATGACCAGCATTCACCGAGCCAGCGTTCAATCCACGTATAGCAGCCCAGTTCCGGTCTTCACCTTGGTCATACGTGATTTCATGAAACTCCGCTTTGACCGAGGCCATCGTTTAACGACTTTTGAATTTCCTTCTATCAGTCTGAACGATTGGTGGGGAATAGAAATCGGTAACAATGTATAACCCACTGCCCAAGTTCAACCATTGGTTGAGGTTTATTATCGGAAGAGTTATTTAGATGAGAAACTTATCTTGGGATCTATAATTCGCCAACCTGAGGGTGTAAGTAGAGCCCTACATTAGAACAGCACTTAAAGATGTTATTAAAAGATTTAACGTAAAGCAAATGCTCTAGTTTTGGTGTTTTTCGTTTACTGTGGTACTATAACAAACCCTAAATCTGTAGGTATAAGATTTTAAAATCACTGTAGATGTTTCCTTTCTCGTTATATTTTTATTCGGCTTATTCTTATGGACTTTTAGAATGTCGTTCAATAGGATTTTAAGGACTTATCCAGATAATCCTGAGGTCTCTATCAGTGAAAACAAAATGGCTGAATATCAGAAAACTGAAAAGTGTGGAAGAAATAGCTGAAAATGTGAGTTCATAGCACAAAAATACAGTAGAGATTTGAAAGTTTTGGAACTAAGAACAGAATTTATATTTGGCCAGAGACACTATGTATGAGGGCGACTGGAACGAAAATGAATGGTTTTGTTAGAACGGGATATTGGATCCCGGATTTTAGGAGTCAAAATTTTTCTCAGTAACCAATCAGACTTCAGCAATCTTTTCTGATGGAATGAGAGTGATCGATGGATAAAATGGCCATTCTAACACGAATTGTATTAATTTTTTTTTCTCTTTAATAAGTTTTAAGATTTTTAAAGTATTTTTTATAATGTTTTAGAATTTTTCAGATTTTTTTTTATAGAGACAAAAGATAATTTCCTCAACAAGAATGCACACAGACCTTTTCTTATTAGTGATATCAGTGTGGTTGTAGTTTGTATGGAACTGCATTGTAAAGTTTTTACTTTAATAGAGCGTATCTAATTTACTAGTTACTTTCATTCTAAGAATGTTCAAACAGGAATAGCGGTCATTATCGACGATCGCTATATCTATAAATTTTAAATTTATAATTAAATTTTCGTTATTTATTCTTAATTTTTATTTAGATAATTGTAGCATTCAGGGTTAAATTTGTCATTGAAGTGTTTTACTTATTATGTCAGTTATTGTAATAAAAGAGCTTTAACATTAAAGGATAAAAATTTAATACTTCAGTACCTGTATTTCAATGCTTAACATTTTTAATATAGTTAAACTGATATAAAAATGCTTAATATAATATGTAACCGTGTGTTATTTATTATTGTTCCTGTCAATGAAATAAATTTGAATCTTTTACAACGGGCGACATTATTTCAGGTCGTACAACAGCGGTAAGCACCCTTAGCATGCCTCTTCATGGAATGTAATTTGAATCTTGCAGTTCTTCAGATCTATGAGAAAGAACTAGTAGTATTTCTTCAAAAATCGTATTTCTTTTGAATATGCTCAAATTCTAAACCAATAATTTTCAACCTGCGGGAAATTTTTGGTAAAAGGTATTGGATAGTGGGAAAGAAATTTTCTGTCTATCATGTGATATTTATCAAGTGCTCACTTCTTTTTCAACATCAGCGTTTCAAGCGTCAGTGTTTTAGTTGGAGAACGGGTTGCATGCCATTGGTGTAAAGAAATGTCGAAGTAAGACTCGTGATTTTTACTTTTTTGAATGGGTAAAAATTCATAAAATAGGAGTGAGGGTAAACAAAAAAATCCTCTGCAATCGTAGTCTATGAAAATTGTAGGATTTTGAGTGAAAATTATAGTTTTAAATGTTCAATGAGTTAATTACATAATGAGGTTATCTCTTTTGTTGTAAAGTGGATTACTTTATGAAGGCCAGTTATTCGTAAATATTATCAGCAAGATCACTGCATTATACTGTGGTTTTCTTGTTTTGAAATAATATTGTAATTATCTCAAGATTTTTAATTTTTTTTATTTACTTCTCTCCATTTTTATTTGATATTATTTTTTAGGTGGGTTACAAAAAATTGATATTTTTAATGTGTCAAATTAAGTTTTACAAATACTGTAACATTTTTGAACTATACATTTGAATTATATCTAAATACGTTTTGAACTATATCTAAACATTTTTGAACTATAATCCTTGTGAAAAGTTGCAGAACACCGACCTCTAATCCACCCATGCATTTTCAATAATTGACTTGTGAAGTGCTATTCCGATAAGTGGAGATATATCGGCTAGAAAATATTTAAATTCATTTCAAAATTCTATTATTTTTCCTCTATATAGTTATATATGTGCATATATTTACCCCTGTATAATATATGCTTATAATATATTAAAAATTAAACCTAAACGTATGAAGAAAAGATCATTTATACAAGACTGCAAATGCTTCTGTTTTCCCATTAATAAAATCCTGACATTTCTTACACCTTTGTGCATGTGGCTGTTATGAGATCCTCATGATTCACTCGAATCCTTGAGACCTAATATAGCATAATACTGTTCAGTTTAAAAACCATAGATATGTTAAATTACTGCTTAGCCTCTGAAAATCACATCTGTCTCTTATGGGGAGACAAAAATTCTATTAAAATAGAGAAACTGTCTGGTTTGGTGGATGTACGGGGAACACTGGCCGAGTTTCGAAGTTTTAACGAATTAAAGTGGAGTGTTAAAAATAATTCTGTGTAAAGTAACTTCTTTTGGATGATGAAGTGAAACAACTCCTGTTCACAACTGCATATAAACTTTGCTTAACCGAGACCTGGTAACAACAAATTTGGACTTCTTCTTAAAATACATGCTAACTAAGATGTCCACAAAATAAATAATAAATTCGAGCGATCGTCGACGCTGAAGTGCGCCGTATCATGTATATATACATTTAATGAAATTTTATTTTAAAATTTAACCAAATAATGTAATTATGTCTATCTTAAAATACTTTTCTGACGATTCTATCCTTTTCTAGCAATCTTGGTGAATATTTTTGTTTTCCTGTTGACTTGGTGACTTCGCTCCGCCAAGCTTCCGGTTGCTTAAGTAAATTAAAATATCTCCTGGCGCTTAAACTACGTCATCGGTTTCACCCACTTGACTTGTAATTAAACTCTGATCAGTTGGCCCGGACAACAGCTTAGAGGAGATGTACATGTTTTGCGGACGGACGTCCGTCAGAGAAGTTGCCTCAGTAAACGATATTTTTTTATCCCACTTTTCTTTGTTCAACGATGGTTTTCCACTCGACTTCGACTAGTGATGACTGAATGCTGTGTCAAGGTGTACGCAATTTCCTTTGTGATAAGACAAAAATCTCATTATACATACATGTATTATATATATATATATATATATATATATATAAATACTATATATATATATATATATAATTGTATATATATATATATGCTTATATATATGTATGCATATAAATTATGCATATTATATATATATATGTATATATATATATATATATGCATATATAATTATATTTGCATATACATACAAATATATATACATATATATAAATATACATATATATACATATATATATATATATATATATATATACAATATATATACATATACATATATATACATATACATATATATACATATACATATATATACATATACATATATATACATATACATATATATACATATACATATATACACATATACATATATACACTATACATATATACACACATATATATATACACACATATATAACATACATTACACACATATATATATATACATAATACAACATATACATATATACACACATATATATATATACACATATATATGCACATTATATATATACACATATATATAATCCTATATATACATATATACACATATATATACACACACACATATATATATATATATACATATATACATATATATATATACATAATATATATATATATATATATGTAATAAATATATAAATATATACACACACACATATATATATATATATATATATATATATATATATATATATATATATATATGTATATATATATATATATATATATATATATATATATATATATATATATATATATGTATATATATATATATATATATATATATATATATATATGTGTATATATATTGTATATATATATATATATATATATATATATATATATATATATATATATATATATATATGATCGTGTCCTTCCTGAACTTTGCTTTGACTGTAAAGTTTGTATCACAAACTGGCTAGGCTGAAATTGGATGGCATAAAACTAGTCGAAGGATATCTTTTATTTTTTTATATTTCTTTTAGTTTTTGTCTTTGTCTTTGGGCTATAGTTATTCTTTCTTAGCTAGAGAAAAAAATGCCTTAGGAATGGCCATAAACCTTTCTTAAGAACGTAAATTAGGGTAATGCGACCATCCACAAATGAATTCGAACTGGAACAGCAACGCGGAGTCCAACATTGTTCAAGGTACCATTCTCGGTTTGGCTGTGTTATTTCGTACTTGCGTGCCCGTTTCGTACACCTCTATCAGGAAAATATTGCTTGGGGAATCTGCATTTTTTCTTTTCGTTCCAGCTACTGCAAAGTGTTTTTGCCACCAATGTCGAACCCAGCGAACTCGTTATCTTACTTCATGGGACTCGTCACGCGATAGGGTAACGCAGTTTCCACGCCCTAACTAGCATCAAATGTGCCTAAATGTGCCTCCTTTGAGAATTCAGGAATGTATATCGTCGGAATAATGCGCAAGAAATCACGCAATACTTGAAAATTCTTCAAAAGTAACGTCTACTTATGATAAACAAGCAAGGTATTTTTTTCATTTTTTTTTTCGCAGAAAAGGTTGATCCAAATTCGAAATGGAGGAAAAAAACCTGCTGGCTATCAGAAGGCGGAAAAGAACAAAATAAATACTTTGCTGTGAACTTTGAACTTGAGAATAAATCTAAAACAATCAGGTCATAAGCAGGAACACACAAAAAGCTGTAAAAAAGCAAAGACATAAAGTCCTCACTGTAATTCTTAACGGCACTATCTTTATGGCAAAGGGTGTTAATTTTCTTTTTGCTTACTTTATTTTATAGGTCCTTTAACCTAAAAATCCGTGTAGTTAAATCTCTGTCGATTTACAATCATTTAGTCTCAAACTCTAAATATTATAAAGATTAAGTTTTAATCACTCTTTTTCACTATTCCTCCAATCCAATTGCTCCTTATGAATTTGTATAAGAAAACTAACTTTCTTTGTTCAACCAATTAAGCTCTATTTAAACCTGAGAACTATTATAAATAAACTATGTACGAATTTTAGATTTTCTCCTGTATTTCTTATCAAATATCCCACAGCAGAAAAAGTTTACATTTTTACTTTTTGTCTTATAATAACTGCTTTAAAGCAAAAATTATTTTACTAACAAAACAAAGAACTAATACCTTCCAAAATGCTTAAGTCAATTCTAATAAATGATATAAAACTCAAAGGGGAAAATTAACATAGTTCATTATCACTAATATTAAGCAAGCCTGTCATATGGATATTTTAATATGCTAAATAATGTATATAAAGCTTTTAAGGAATTAATTGCAAACCTTTTAATGTATATTTGTCTGTGAAAACAAATATATATCTTCCATAAAAAAATAAAAGTTCGACATATCATAGAATCTATTTGTAGGTAAGTGAGTAAAAAATTGAGTAAATGTTATAAAGATTATTTAAAAATTAAACAGACTTATAGTTTTAATATTCTTATTTTATTTTACTCAACAAATAAAGTTAAAGAAACATTGTTAACAATTTTAGCCAATAATACATCACTCACGGAATTAACTTGACCAGGTTATACGAATTAATGGTTAACGAAAATTTTGTATCTTCATCGTTGGCTCAGTGACTTCGTGACTAGAATTCAGATGAGTAAGCGATTAGAAAATTAATATACGGACATAACTTTCTAATCATTCGTATATATCAAAAAGAAAATACTTTTTGACAGATTAATAAGGTATCGTGTTACTTTTAGATTTATTACTTTCCGTTTATCCCTAATAAACTGTAATTGAGAATTAGTTAAGAGGCATTTCTAATCAATCGAATATAACAACAAGAAAAGGCTTTTTGACAGATTAATAGGGTATCGTGTTACTCTTTGATTTATTATTTTTCAATTCTTCCTTTCAAAATGCAACAAAATGTAATAAAAATTAGTCTGTTAGGGATAACTTCCTAATCATTCGTATATATAAACAAGAAAATACTTTTTGACGGATTAATAGGGTATCGTGCTTCTTTTCAACCTATTACTTTCCATATGTGACAGTCAAAGTTTTTCTTATTAGCCAATCCGAGTTCAGCAAGCTTTTCTGATGAAGTTGAGTGATCTAAGGATGGAATGGCCATTTTAACACAAATTGTAAACCTTTTTCATTCAATTTATTAATAAGTTTTAAGATTTTAGGTACAACCGCAATACCTCGGTCGACAAAGGCATGGATTTGAGTTTTAAATAAACTATAATGTACAAAAATACTATATTTGGATATATTCAGTAATTTACCCTTGCATACGGAAGAGAAAAATTACTGGTTTTTAGTATATCACATCCGTATTCAATTTTCTTGCTGATTTTTACTAACAAAAACTTAAACTATTAACCATACCAGCGTTACAAAAAGATGCAAAAGCATTTCCATAATAAAGGTACCTAAATTTAGTTATAATTACGATTCCAACTGGATAACTAAACTTAAATTTAAGCAGATGATTTGGCACTGTTTATAAATACGATCATTTTTCTTTATTTATATCTTAATACAAAAAACATTTCAAAACATGTTTAAAATAATTTTATCTTCATATGAATTTCTGGTTGCTAATAACAAATTAGCTAACGTATTTTTTCACATGATAAAAAGCAACAGTAGAACTTATATACTCTCATCTAATATTGATGGACAGTATTAATATCATTGATACTGTCATATCACGTGATAGTACAAACGGAAGAGGTTTTAATGTGACCATCTGGTGTTATAAGAGAATGCATTTCCAAAATTTAATGACTGCAAGATTAAATTTTGCGAATTTGTATAAAACGGAGTCAAATGTTAAAAAAAACGAAAATAAAACATGTCCCTTTTAAAAAATGTAGAGAAATCGGGTCCTAATATTTCTAGTTTATAATTAATTCGAGGGAGTTTAAGTTACTTTCAGAAAAGATTTAATAATCAGCGCATTTTGTAACATCTGTGCATGTGTACACATATGTAATAATAAGTTATTAATCTCAGTAAACAATTTAATTCTGTAATAAAAAATGGAATCTGGTACTATAAGAGAATGTGCAAAAACATTTCAAAACTCGCTTTAAATAATTTTATCTTCATATAAATTTCTGGTTGCTAATAACAAATTATCTAACATTTTTATCACGCGATAAAAAGCAACAGTAGAACTAACTCATGTACTGTCATCTAACGTTGATGGACATTATTAATATCGTTTATATTGTCTATTTCGTGATACTATGGACGGAAAAGGTTTCAATATGACCATTTGGTGCTATAAGAGAATGTATATCCAAATTTAGACTGAACGGTTAAATTTTTTGTAGATAATACGGACGCAAATGGTAAAAGTTTCAAATGAAACACGCCCATTTTGAAAAATGTAGAGAAATTTTGACCTAATATTTCTGGATTATAATTATTTCGAGGAAGTTTAAATTAGTTTTGGAGAAGGTTTAATTAATCCGGGTAAACAATTTAATTTTCTAATAAAAATTGGACTTGGTTCACTTTGTTTGTGAACCAACCCTTCAGATATAAATTTAGTAACAATGACTTCATAGAAATTTTATTATTTTATAATTAAGTTAGACTGGAAA
>CM063508.1:91163319-91175819 GCA_032207245.1 Pardosa pseudoannulata
ATTATTTACATGCGAAAAATGTTTTAAATGAATGAAATATTCTTTTTAATCCCTCTTCAACAAACTCGTATTAGAGTGTTCATGTTTTGCTTCCTTATTTACAAATAAAAAACTATTTATTTATCAAATCCTTTTTTAAATCACTAGTTTTCAAATAAACAAGAACTAAGTGAAAATACATTTAAGGATTTAATTTAAAAAAAATTTGAAAAATCAACAGAAATGTTGCAAGCTTCTCTTCTCTTAAAATATTTACAAGCTTTTTAAACAAAAAAAGTATTGAAAAAATTGCATTTGCAGATTTAAAAGTTATGATTTATCCTTATTAAGTCATATAAACAAAAGTTAAGCATAGATGATTTTTCCCTTCCTACTCAACTTACAAGTACTAACTAAGCCATACCCAACGTGAAAAAACTTTTACCTGAGCACCCGAGTAAGCAGCAGCAGTAAACTTACATACAATATTGAAAAATAAGTGCTCTTGATTTAAATCAATGCTTTTTTAAAATAAATCTTTTTTTTAAATCAAGATTTACATTATGATTTATATCAAGATGATATAAATTAATCGTCTCTGATTACTGATAACAATTGTGTTTTATTTTGTGGTAAAAACTATATTTATTACAAAACTCAAGATAGAATAAAACTATTTTTCTTTTTCATTCTTAATATTAAAATAACTAATTTTAGATTAGAAATATACTTAAAACGGAATTCGAACGTATGAGAATTTCATAAAAGTTTAAATAGATAAAATTTTAATAATATGACTTATTTTTGAAAATAAGTAATGTAATCTGAATTACTAAACAAGAAAAGAAAAACAGCATTGTAATAATTCTAGAATTGTTTATCTATATCAGCAGTATTCTGATAATAATATATTGAAATAAAACAGAACGAAAAAATAAATCATAAAATAATAATATTTATCTAAGTGCAGATGTATAAAAACAAAGTGTCATTGAATCTTTGTGTGAAAGTAAATCTTTATCAGTGAAGCGTTTTAAAGATTAGATAAATTTTTAAGTAAATAAGTGCATTTGTCCTGAAATTGTTTAAAAATATTAAAGGTCTCCGTATTGCAAAATAGGAAATTGAAAGAAAAATACAAGCACTAATCTAAGGTAGATACATTAATGATACATTACGATCTACGATGCTTTTTATCTTACATAAAGTTACACAATTGTGATCGTAATTCGCAGTAAAATTGTATAAAACAAAAATAATTTAGCTTAAGGTATCTGGTTATCAGCCATATTGGATTCCTCTAGTTCCGTGTTAACACTATTTTACGGATGTTGATCACATACCTATTTTTGACGCCAATTTGACTCATACAAGAAAATTGAAGGTTTTTTGCAAAGAAAATAGCTCGAAATTAATTTAAATAAAATGTTTAGTATAAAAAAAATCATAGAAAATATTTTTTACATATAAAATCTGTTTCTGAAACACATTTTCTGCAAACATTTCTATTACATTTAGCACAATGGTTTCTACATCTGTTTCTTTTGCATGATTGTTGAACTTGACAATTCTTCCGTGCATCAGTAGAATGAATTTCTGTCATTGGAATGGAAGTGTTCTCGACTTCTTCTCTATATTTACTTTATACTATACTTTATATACTTTATACTTTATATTTACTTTATACTATATTTATTACTATATTTATTTATTTTCATATACATTCTATGAGTCAAATTGGCTCACAACCGTGAAAATAGGTATACCACATTTGATAATGCGAAATGAAGGGGTCTGCGGGGAAGAGGAATGAAAGTTTACATATATTTTATTACTTAACTAAAAACCAACGTATGTTTTTGAAAAGTGATATTAAAGTTTTATATATATAGAGTGATCAAATTTTTAATGAGTCAAATTGGCTCGGTCCGTAAATCTAGTGTTAACACATGAGGCAGTTTATTTTACTTCTGGTCAATTTGCATTAAAGATTTCTTTAAGCAAATTTTATCACGTGATAGAGCGGAAAATCTGCCATAGTAATGTGCCAAAATTTGGATGCAAATGAGAAAATGTTATCAAAATAAATTACGTTCTGTACTGCGATAAACTTTGCTTAAAGAAATCTTTAAGTGCAAACGATTTAGTAGAAAACATTAAAAGTAAAAGAAAACAAGGGTTAAAAAACTAGCTAAAAGAATATTAATATGGCTTGTACCCAACCACTTTAAAAGAGTGATAAACAAGCCCAAACTTAAATACAGAGAGAATTTTTGAATACCCAAAGATATAAACAAAACAGGAAATGAAATACTGCAGTATAGTATAGAAAAGTGAAGTAGGAATATTTTTTGGGAGTTAAAAATCTTAAAATTCTGTTACAACTCCTTATTGTTTACACTTAGCATTGAAATATAGAACGTTTAAATAAATTTTCAGTTCTCAAAACTTAACTTAAGAAAATAATTTACACAAATAAAAATAACTCCAACAGACTATTGTGGGATTTATTATTTCCAATGTTATCTTTATTATACCCTTTTAACTGTAACCTAAAGAGCGACATAAGCGACGAAGAATGGGCGTGCACATGAGGCGTAGGTGTAACTATGTGGCAGTCAGACGCATCCGTCGCAAATACAATTTTTATTTATATAAGAGGCAATAAAAAAGTTTTTGTGTAGCTACAGTGTATATACAAATTAGCCCGCCTTTGATGCAGGTATATAAGCACCAACATCGAGGCATAGGATGGAATCAATCGTTTATTTCCGAAGTGTGTGTAGAAAATGCTGAAGCATACACAATGACGACGTTTCCAAACAAGACCATCGTGTTGTTAACCTTGTTAATAAGTATTTTTATAACTTTAAGCACATTTGTTGCATCGTGTTTCTTTTTATGCACATGTATTAGTTACGAACCGTAAAGTTCTGTTGCAACTCTTTATTGTTTACACTTAGCATTCAAATGTAGAAAAGTTTAATTGAAACTTCCAGTTCTCAAAGCTTATCGTAAGAGACACAACGTTTATACACATTAGCCCGTCTTTGATGCAGGTATATAAGCACCGGCATCGAGGCATAGAATCGAATCAATCGTTTATTTCCAAAGTGAGTATAGAAAATACTGAAGCATTTCTAAACAGGATCATGGTGCTGATATCCTTGTTAATAATAAGAATTTTTTATAAGTTTATGCATATTTGCTGCATCGGGTTTCTTTTTATGCATATGTATCAGTTTCGAAACATTGTGAAAAAAAATACTCTTAGTTGTGCTTCTCGTAGGAAAAACTAGATGAAAAAATATTTACTCTGAGAAAGAAATTTTCACATATGCGAAAACTGAACACACTCTTAAAATAATCTTTTTAAACACTGGCATTAAATTTCTCAACTATTATTTTAAAATTTGTAGTAGGACAGATAAAACCTCTAATTAGGCTGCATCTATACCATGAGTAGCTTTTTGGAACTACAGGTTAATCATCTAGTTTTCCAAGGTATTAATATGCCAAAAGACTATTCACACATTATTCATTTCTTCTGGAAACGACTATATCGATTTAGAAAATAGATATTGACATGAAGAAGTATATAAAATGAAAAAACAGACGGAGGAGACGAGAAAGTATTTTTCAATGTTAAGTCACGAATGATTCCTTAAATCAATATCACGAAAAACCCGTTTATAGAAAACTTAAAATATTTTTCTTAAGTCTCCTCTATTTTTCTTTAAAAATAGTTTTGACCTTTGCAAATTCGGAGCATTAACATCAAGATGTAGTGAGAATTTTGAATCCTTTAAAGAGATTTATTGCACGATACATTTTTCCGCTACGTAGGTAAACCACACCTTGTATAGTTATCGCTGCACAAAGTACTTTGCCCCACCCTGTTGCGAATGACCTGTGATAGATTTAGTCAGAATAAAAGCAAGAGCATTTACACAAACTAGAACAGCATAATATACGGGGGATTTTGACCTATTTCAAGTCAGTAACACAAAAACCTATTGTGTATGCAAACATCGTATTAGGAGCCCTTTAGATGTTTTAAAAGAAATTCAAGTCAAAGTCCAAAAACCAAAATTCCGTATGTCACCTGGTTCTCAAACCTGATCTATTTATAAAGAACATTTAAAGCCTTCTTTTTTTCTAGTGAGCACTTCCCTTTGGAGTTTATCTGACAGCACGATGACTACCAGAGGAAAAAAAAAGGGGATTGCATTGAGCTAATAACCACGAGGATAATTTATGTTCGATAACGACTGCTACAGCTGCAGATGTAAAACTATCGTGATAACCTCTATTAACAGTTACCTGTAATTTGTTTATAGTATGATGATAATGATTAAATTCTACTTATATAGCTTAGGGTGGTATATTCCTTGCTACTGGAGATATTTAACTCGGTTATGCTACAGTTTTCTTATTCAATTTAGCCATGGGTAATTTTTTCTTTGTGTTTCCTACCAAAGGTTAAGAAATTCTGTTGAGGACGATAATAAAGTGGACTGTAATTTTAAAACTTAACAAAAACTTTAATTAAGAAAAATATGACAGGGTCATACAAGAGCATGGGCTCTGACAATAAAAATATATATCAGGGATATATAAGAGCAATGGGCTCTAAATAAGCGTTCTCATGGGAGACGCGGACAACGGTTCGACCTTCCTAGACGGGGTCCGAACGCTCACACTCTGGTTACAATACAAAAAAGAGGAAAGGGACGCGCTGGACACAACCATTGCGCGTAAGGAGTGGGGGGAACGTCGATAAGTACCGAACAAATTCTTTATCAAATCATTTTGTGAGGCCTTTTTAAAAGTTAGTGTCTAAATAAAACATGCTTTTCTATTTTAAAGAAATCTGTCATCAATACCTTAGAGGTCATTATTTTTTAATCTTTTTGTTACAAAACTGAATCTTTTTCAAATGTTATAAGGTTAAGATCTAAAAAAAATTCCTTAATTTTAGTTTTATGCTATAAAAAGTTGAAAATGTTCTAATTAGTATTTTATACCTTTTTCAAATGAAAGCAGACTAAAAAAACTTCATCTAAAAGAAAAAGGACTTCTTATAGTCTCTTGCAATTGTACCAGCTAAATGTAATTGAACTCGCATAAGCGAGTTCAATTACATTTAGCTGGTACAATTGCAAGTTATAACAATGCAGGATGGATCCTTGTAATTTGCTTGTTATAATCGAAAATTGGCAAAAAATGGGTTCATTAAAATTCATAGAGATGCATCAAACTATGTTATATAGTCTTATTTTATTTATCTTTTATATCTATACAGAAACAAATAAGTTGGTTAATCTGCTAAGAATTGCCTTATTTTCTTTTATTTGTGTTATTGTTCCATGGATAAGACTTATGGCTTGAAAAGCGTCATCATTTCTACCCCTTGAAGCTATATATGTGAGAAATCTACTTTTGGCATACCCACATTTCGTTTAACTGTAACAAATCCAAAGTATATTTTAGTAATATTCATGTGTAACAATAAATGAAACTTTAGTAACAAAATTATATTTAGCACTGACATGTGACAAATTTCTACGAGTTAATTATGCCAATTGCATTGTAAGAAAGCAACCATCATTGAGTTTGGTTTGGAGCGCTACAGTCAACTGTTTTGCTGCAGTCAACCCTGTTTTGCTACAGTCAACTACTTTGCAACAAGAGGGAAATAAGACTGGACCCAACTGCTTAAAGCCGATTCCGAATAACTACAAATATCTAGCAGCGGGATTCAAACCCGCGAACATTAATACCGAAGAGCCGAGCCAAATTCATGAACAATCAGTGAGATTTTATTTATTTATTTATTTATTTTTTTTGAGGGTGGGAGAGGTGCATACTATGATTACGATAAAAGAATTCATTTATTTGATAAAAATTATTTAGTATAAACTAAAAAATACATTTATCAGTCTTATATCTCCAATTAAAAGTGTTGAAGGATTGATATAATTTTCACAGCTTGATAAATTATGAAAATCCCAAAAAATATCATTTAAGAAAAATAACAAAGATATTTCGAGAGCAAAAATTCCTACTCAATAGAATAGTAAGAATTCAAAATCATTGGAAATTGATAAAAATAATTTAATAATTGATAAAAACAGTCACAATAAAAATAATTGCTATTAGACGCGAATGTAATGAAATAAATATTTCAATAAATATTGGCTTTTACAAAGTTATATTTGTTCATCATTTTTGCTTGAGCAAAACATTTAAAACTTCTTTACTGACAGATATATGTTTTTTGTTTGTATAGTATTATTAAACACATTCAGATGTTCTAAGTTTTTCAAATATTTCATATAAGAAAATTATATTTAGCACTGACATTTGATAAAATTTTACGAGTTAATTTTACGAGTGCCAATTGCATTGTAAGAAAGTAACCAACAGTGGGTTTGATTTGGAATTATTTAAATATCTCATATTTGAGCATGATCTTTTATTTTTCTCCCTTCAGGATTAATAAAAGTTTAAGTATTGAGAAGAAAGTTAGAACATCTGTAATAGTATAATAAAAGAATTATCCTAAAATATTTTAATTTCGAGATAAAAAAAAAATCTTGATGCAAAAGCCCCTTTGCAACCCTTGAGAACCCATTGTCATCAATCAACAAAGCTCCACGTGAAAGTAACATTAGTTTTCTTTATTTTGCTGATGTGAAACACGGCGATACAATTGGTTAAAATAATTACACATGTCATCACTCGTAATGAAACGTAAATATAATAACCACAGTGAGCGAAATGAATTTTACATTCAAGTTCAAGAACAGTGACAAAAGGTGACACACGAATTGCGTGCTGAAATGCATTTGCGGAACACAAGGAGCTTTCTTCATTCCTCTCCACCCCGAGATGCTATTCTCCAGCGTAACTCCGTAATTAAATTGAGCGGAAAGCAGCGAGTGGCCAGGGAGGAAGAATGTTTAGCTCAGAAACCTATTTGAGTGAACTTGACCTGTCTACGGAGACCTTGGGGCAACAGATTTTCTCCACGTGCGGACTTCGGTTACGTACGAGGATGCTTGGACTCTTGTGTTTGTTCTATTTTTCATATTCACCCGAGAAATTGTTCCTACCTAATCTCGCAGCAAATGCTGACTCTCAGTTAATGACCCCAGAGTTATGTAATGCTGCATAATAGAAGGAAATCATTTCGCTTTAGGGGTGTTGCTTCTTACGGTTTGAAGATGTTTGTTATGGAGAACGAACAAAGTGGAATCTGCCAATAATTGGTGGTTAGACTAGCCATGCAGATTTCAAATATAGAGTAAGCCGAACAGAATTCGTGTTAAGTACATTAGTGTGATTAATTCTTAAGGCGTATAAATTCCTAAAGTTCACACTAAGGAACATTTGGTAGACATTTTTTTCTTGTTAATTATATTCAACACATAAAAAAGGCAACTTTTGTCAAACTTTTATGCAATTTAACAAAGGTCCGTGGAGTAACTATGGGAGTAATGTGATGTAAAACCCCTTAAAAGTAATTAAGTTTGCTGTATGCTGAAATTTTAACTCTTTCCTTTCCAAAAGTACGAGGTAAGATTTCGTACACATTTCTCCTGATCTGATATTTATGGTCTGGTGTGTTAAAAAATGCACCAAATATATTAAAAAGAATTCATTTCTTACATTAGAAACTTTTTTATTTCTATTTATTAGCGTCAGATTATTTATTATGTAATTTAAGATAGCTGGTTTATTTAAAGTACGAGGTAAGATTTCGTACACATTTCTTCTGCTAGCTATATTTATGGTCTGGAGTGTTAAAATATGAACCAAAAAAGATTAAAAACAATTCATTTCTTACATTAGAAATTTTTTATTTCTATTTATTAGAGTCAGACCATTTATTATGTAATTTAAGATAGCTGGTTTATTTGAAGTAGGAGGTAAGATTTTGTACACATTTCTCCTTCTCGCTATATTTATGGTCTGGAGTGTTAAAATATGAACCAAAAAAGATTAAAAACAATTCATTTCTTACATTAGAAATTTTTTATTTCTATTTATTAGAGTCAGACTTTTTATTATGTAATTTAAGGTAGCTATTTTATTTGAAGTACGAGGTAAGGTTTCGGACACATTTCTCTTGCTAGTTATATTTATGGTCTGCAGTGTTAAAAAATGCACCAAAAATATTAAAAAGAATTCATTTCTTACATCAGAAATTTTTTTATTTCTATTTATTGGACTATTTATTAAGTAATTTAAGATAGCTGGTTTATTTGAAACTAGATGTCAGTTTTTATACAACTTTCTTGAATTAATAATAGGTACATGTCATTACTGTCTTCTTGAAACTTATGCCATGGTAAAAGGGTTATAATAGGTAACTTTTGTCAAACTTTTATGCAATTTAACAAAGGTCAGTGGCGTAATTATGGGAGTAATGTGATGTAAAACCCCTTAAAAGTAATTAAGATTGTTGTATGCTGAAATTTTAACCTCTTCCGTTCAGCCAACGTCAAAAGTACGAGATAAGATTTCGTGTACATTTCTCCTACTCGTTATATTTATGATCTACAGTGTTAAAAAATGCACCAAAAATATTAAAAAGAATTCATTTCTTATATGAGAAATTTTTTATTTCTATTTATTGGACTATTTATTAAGTAATTTAAGATAGCTGGTTTATTTGAAACTAGTTGTCAATTTTATACAACTTTCTAGAATTAAAAATAGGTACATGTCTTTACTGTCTTCTTGAACATTATGCAATGGTAAAAGGGTTATAATAGGTAACTTTTGTCAAACTTTTATGCAATTTAACAAAGGTCAGTGACGTAACTATGGGAGGAATATGATGTAAAACCCCTTAAAAGTAATTAAGATTGTTGTATGCTGAAATTTTAACTCCTTCCTCCTCAAATGTACGAGGTAAGATTTCGCACACATTTCTCCTGCTCGTTATATTTATGGCCTGGAGTGTTAAAAAATGCATCAAAAAATTTATAAAGAATTCATTTCTTACATTAGAATTTTTTTATTTCTATTTATTATTGTCAGACTATTTATTATGTAATTTAAGATAGCTGGTTTATTTGAAGTACGAAGTAAGATTTCGTACACATTTCTCCTTCTCGCTATATTTATGGTCTGGAGTGTTAAGAAATGCACCAAAAAAGGATTAAAAAAAATTCATTTCTTACATTAGAATTTTTTTTATTTCTATTTATTAGAGTCAGACTATTTATTATGTAATTTAAGATAGCTGGTTTATTTGAAGTATGAGGTAAGATTTCGTACACATTTCTCCTGCTTGCTATATTTATGGTCTGGTGTGTTAGAAAATGCACCAAAAAGATTAAAAAGAATTCATTTCTTACATTAGAAATTTTTTTATTTCTATTTATTAGCTTCAGACTATTTATTATGTAATTTAAGATAGCTGGTTTATTTGAAGCATGAGGTAAGATTTCGTACACATTTCTCATGCTCGCTATATTTATGGTTTGGAGTGTTAAAAAATTCACCAAAAAGATTAAAAAGAATTCATTTCTTATATTAGAAATTTTTTTATTTCTATTTATTAGCTTCAGACTATTTATTATGTAATTAAATATAGCTGGTTTATTTGAAACTAGATGTCAGTTTTTGTACAACTTTCTTGAATTAATAATAGGTACATGTCTTTACTGTCTTCTTGAAAATGAGATGGTAAAGGGATTATACTAGGTCACTTCTAATAAAATAAAATTTTTATTTTTGTGCAAATAAAATATATTTTCATTTTTTCAATGAATAGTCTTCGTAAAAACACTTAAATATCCCTATACACTATGGACAACCACTCAGCGCACATTTCAATCTGCCTTGGTATGCACTAAGTCATAATAACATGTGTATTAAAAACTGCTCTTGGAAAGACTAAAAGATAATAGCACTCATTTTAGAATCTAGTTTAACTTACAGAATTCAATGTAGCTGAAAGGTATACTTTAATAAAAACTCAGATTTGAAAGCAATAAACACACTTATGCCCTATTTTAAACATCAGTCAAAACTTTTTAATTTCTCAAGATGTGAACTCGTTATATGCTAATCTCAGATGCAGTGGATTGGACATACCATTTTATCTATTCAATGTTTTCCCCACACTTTCGATTATCATTCAGTATTTCAAAACAGATTTTTAATGACATCATTGATAAACTTGTCAGTAGCATTGAACTGTTCTTATGGATCGTAAAAAGAATAGAAAGGAAGAAATGCTGTTGGATGAAAGGCAAACGTTAGGAGTATATATGATAAAAAATTTAACCTTCACTCACTGAAGGAATTTGTAAATGATTTGAGACTGGTAAAATTAAAAATAATACCCAGTTTTTTTCAAAATTACTTTAGTGTACAAAACTTAAGTAATATTTTAAAACACGAGCCTTTAATTAAATAATTTAAACCTACATATAAATGAATGATATAATTTTTATATATGCATAATCTGGTATTAAAATACTTAAGGCAAATTACATAAAAAATAGCAATTTACTATATATATATATATATATATATATATATATATATATATATATATATATATATATATATATATATATATATAACGTGACAGTTATTAATTCATCCTTCAGTTTTGAAAAGTGTTGGAAGTATGCAGTCTCAAAGAATCAAGTCTAGATTTGAATTTGGCTGGAAAATTTAAGGTTAGAAAAATAGAACTGAAATTTTGAGAATCTCGAAGAACTTTAGGGCAATATTATATATATATATATATATTTTATTTATATATATATATATATATATGTATATGTATATATATGTATATATACATGTATATATATATGTGTATATATGTATATATATATATATGTATATATATATATATTAATAAAGATATAAATATATATATATATATATATATATATATTATATATATATATATATATATTATATATATATATATATATATATATATATATATATATGAATAGTGTGTATTGATATAATTGAGCACTTTTTAGTAGCCTCGTGTCTTCCCAAATGACAATGAATCTGTTACATCACAAACAGAATGTTTAAATTAAACAACTTTATAATAATTATACTATTTTTAATTATATCAGCTAATTGATGTTGCTCATACTGAAATAATTTAATTGAAGCAAAGAGGTAGACATAAAACAAACAAAATCACTTTAAGGAAAATCCCTTAAGATTTGAAGACTTCTATGAAGTTATTAAAACTAAAGAATAGTAAATAGTTATATTTTTTAGTATCTTTTAATATTTAGAAATGAAATTTTTATATAAATTGCCGTACGAAACTGACTATAATAGCTTACATATAAATTATATCATTAAATAAAATTATGATTGCATATAATATTATTTATTAATTAGCAATTTTAATTATTAAATATTTAATATATAAACATATATATATATATATATATTTTAAATATTTAATATATATAATATATATATATATATATATATTATATATATATATATAATATATATATATATATATATAAATTATTTTATTGTGTGGTATCTTTTCTACTGTAGTTTGTCAAGTTTTGCAATTGTGATTAGATTGAACAGGGGAATATAATCTCTTAAATTTGCTTAAGTTATTTCTTTGCAAAATTACTTTAGTGTGCAAAACTTAAGCTATTTTACTGAGATTAATTATAATTATACATATATGAATATATATTTTTATATTTGCATAATCTGGTAATATTACGTTACATAAAAATAGCAATTTTATCTCCTTAAATAGCCACACACACATAATATATATATAATATATAATATGTATGTATATAATTATATATATAATATATATATTAATATTATATATAAATATATATATATATATATATATATATATATATAATATTATATATAGATATATATATAATCACGTCTAGATTTCAATTATAATTAGATGAATATATGTTTATATATATAAATAAATAAATATATATATATATTTATATTTATATGTATATATACATATATACATATATAAATACATATATATATATATATATAATATATATATATGTATATATTATAGTGTGTATGTATGTATGTATGTGTATTGATATATGATTTTTATATATGTTTAAATGACAATAAATCTGTACATCAAATAATAATGTTTAAATTAAACAACTTTATAATAATATATATTTTTTTAATTATATATTTATGTTTATATAATAATTCAATTAAATTGTATTTATAATTAGCAAAAATTCTTATATTATTAAATATTTAATATATATATATATATATATATATATATATATATATATATATATATATATATATATATATTATATATATTATATTGTGTGGTATATATTTGTATATATATATAATTGTATATTAAATAAAAATATATCTCTATTTATGCTAATATATATCTATATGACTAGGATAATCATATAAGGCTTTATTATCTTGCTTTAAATTATGTCTTAGTGTTTATGCTGAGAAATATGATG
>CM063508.1:91180819-91188319 GCA_032207245.1 Pardosa pseudoannulata
ACCTAAGTTATGTGTCCGTCTGTCCTTTAATTTATGAAGCGGTTGAACAAGGAATGGATAGGGGCATTCATATTGAATTCTTGATGAGTTAGGGTTAAAAAAATTCAAATCAAGTAAACTTTATCTTATCCTAAACTATCGATCTGATTCTAAAATAAATTGGTATAAATATGCTTCATATCACAGCAAAAAAATACCGTCATCTTTAAAACATTCGAAATCCACCCCTTCCCCCCCCTTTTCGAGCTCTATTTTCCCCGGTTAAGAACAGGCGATAAAATTTATCAATTTAATAAATAGTTAAAAATAACATTTTTCCAGCATTATGACGTCATTATTTTTACCATCTCATTTAAACCTTTCTTATTTTAAATCAGGGCTTCGAACCGGAACTGAACCGAAAACCGAAAACCGGAAAAAACCGTTTTTTTTGGTCGGAACGAAAACCGGAACTGAATCGAAAAAAATATCGGTTTATTTCGGTTCGATATATCTTTCAGTCATTTTGTTACTGTTAATAAAGTTACGAAATTTAAAAAATTTCTTTGCAGATATTTTATATAATCAGTTATCTAACAGGGAAGCATTGTTAATAGAAATTGATAGTTTAGTAGGAGCAGTTTATTTGGACCCGCGTTATCAAATTTTGCTTTCCACGTCAAAAAAGGTACAGGCTGTGCAACATTTAAAGAATATTTGGAACAAATTACAATTTTTTGAAAAGTCCATTTCAATAGTAAACGAGGAAACAAAATCTTCTACTGAAAGCGATGAAAATGAAGACGATTTAGAGACTTTTTTAAAAAGTAAAGAATTGGCAGTAATAAAAACACATAGAACCTCTATTTCTACCGAGATTGACATTGAATTCATTTTAAATAATTTTGACAATATACGAAGGCTTGATATAAAGCATAATATTTTAGATTTCTGGGAAGAGAATAAAATTACATATCCGCACTTGTATAAGATTGCAATGGTGGTTTTGGCAGCTCCAGTGTTGAAAGAGCGTTTTCAGGTTTGAAATTTATTCTCCGAGACAACAGAAGTAATCTCAGTGAAACCACGTTAGAAGATATATTAATAATTAGAGGCAATTTTCATATGTTAAATAAATAATATATTTTTTACATAATTATTGCAAGGCCAAGTGCACGATGTGAGAGTCAAACGACGAATGTGGGTAATCATGAACCTAGTTGTCAAATGCGATTTTGATAATGGATAACAATGCCAATGCTCGCCGTCCTCTGCTCACCGCTCTTATCGTACCTGCTGTTTGTATCAATTCACATAGTGTACCAATTAAAAAAAGAATAAAATCTTCTAAATTTTGATAGAATTACATTTTTTGTTTATGATAGAATTATATTTTTAGTACAAATAAGAATATACATAAAATGAAATTATTCATTTGTGAAACGAAAAAACTGAAACGAAAACAGTTATTTTTGGCGGAGCGAAAACCGGAACTGAACCGATATTAATTTTTTAGTTGAACCGGAACGAAAACCGGAACAAAAAAAATTACTCTTCGAAGCCCTGTTTTAAATTATTTAGATATCGTCTGCATTATTTTCATACATTTTGTCACTGAACTGAGATATAAGGCAATTTGTCGCAACGTCGTGAATTACTATAATGCCCTTCCCATTCATTTTCATTTTTACAACAGCCAATAGACAAACAATAAACTGTTCTTCCGTTTGAAACTAAAACCAAAATTGTCATAATTTGAGAATTTGCTCTACTGCGTGAAATCGCCTTATTAGGTAAATAATTTTCTTTTATATTTGGCTTAAAATATAGATATGTGATAATTTTAAATTTAATCATCGATTATTTTTTGTTGCAATGAAAATTTTATCCCCGGTAATCACAACAAATTCTATCTACGTCCAAGGTGTAATGGAAATGATAGTTTCATTCCTTTACTTCCATTAATTACTGTGGCAAAAAAAAATTGGGAAACACTTAACGATAATTTCGACGTAGCTAAGAAAACTTTGAATTAACTTTCTAAATGAATTCAAAGTGATTCTAAGCTGTATTCACAGTATCGGGAGACTTTAGAAGAGTAGAAGTTAAACAAATTATTGAGCGTCTACCAGATAATTCTCAGCCAAAAAACAAACCATTTTTTACCTGCCTCATAGGATATTTTACAATTCTGGAAAATTAAAAATTTTACTCATCCCGTCATATGACGGGATATATGCTAGTACAGTAATGGTAATGCAGAAATTTTTTTGATTCATTTCTAACCAATAATTTAGTTTTTCTAATGCAAAAGAGTAAAATAATTTTGCTAAAGTTATTAATTATTAAAGACATTTTGCTAGAGTTTGTTAATAAAAATGTAATGATACCTTTTGAATTCTACCCCCCCCCCCCCACATACACACCCATCTATCATTTTAAGACGAACAATGATCCGACTTAACATTGACCTCTTTTAACCCTTTAAAGATAACGCTTAAAAATTCTTTCAGATTTAACAGCATTACGCTATAAACGTTGTCTGTGAACCTTATGAATAGGAAACGTATGAAAACAAGTTTTACATTTCTTTGGGGGGTGGAAATTTATTTATTTATTATTTTTGAGGAGGGGAGTATTGTGAAACATTTCCCTTGCAGAACATGAAAACAAAAGTTTCTTAAAATTAATTATATTGGAATAATAATGTATAATTAAAATCAAAATGATGTAATAAATAGATAACTACGCAATTTTTTTTCTTTTTTTTTGCCGAACGATGGCCGATTGGTTAGGGTGCTGGCCTTCGGATCCGGAGTTCGTGGGTTCGAATCCCACTATGGCATGTATGTTCGTAGCCGTTCGGAATCGGCTTTAAGCAGTAGGTCCCGGTCTCATTAGCCCTCGTGTTGCAAAAAGTAGACCGTAGCGCTCCAAACCAATCATTGTTGTTTTGGGTAGGTGTATTTACTTGAAGACTTAAAAAGAAAAATCAAATTCGAGATTTTTCATGTAAAGCAATTTTAAACTAATATATTTTATAGACAAAATTAAATTATTCAAAACTCTATTATCTGTTGCTATGCCAAAGAGTCAACAACATAAAAAATCGAAAAAAAAATCCTTCGTATGTTTTTTTTTTTTTTTTTAAGAGAAAAAAAGTATTAACAGGTGGTTTCCCAGCGAAACCACTCTCCGTTAAAGGGTTAAAGGGACTTCGTCCTTACATATATTCTTCCAAGAAAAGCAATCGATCATTTGTAATTGCAGTTCTTATAATCCCCAAAGTGTGATGCCTACATAATGTGAATAATTATCTTACCCCATGGCAATATGTCTGGTCCATCCCTAAAATTTGTAAGAAAGCAGTCAGTAATATTTTGTTTTTACACTATTATACATTTTTGTGAATGAAACGCGGAACCTGTTTTCAAACCATTCTGTCATTCTCAAGTTCTGCAAGTGACGGAATCAAATTCTCACTTCCTGTTAATAAAAAGGAATGTAACACGGATTTACAAAAATTTAACAGAAGCAACCAAGTTTTTCGTGGGCTAAGAAGGGAAGAGCAAAACTGTATGTCAGGAAGAGAATGACCTCCTCAGGTCATCCTACTGAACAAGGTGACGTCACAAGTTCAACCTTAACTATTTTAAAACGTGAGTTGACAAGGAAAGGAACAGAAGAGTTCAAACGATTCTTATGAAAAAAAAAACTTTAAAATTTCATGAATGGAAGTTGTGTGGAAGTTTTCAAAAGAACTACGAACTCATTACTCATACTGGAATTACAAAACCCTATCATTTTATAATTATAATAATTTTGATTATTCGTCTGATTTTCCCAAATGACTATTTCCAAGCATATTCTTTTTAGAACGTAATTTTAAAACTGTCGTTTGGCGCAAATCTTGAAAAGGTTGGAGAATAGGAAATTCTTGAAGGTTGCATTGAGGAGTTTTTAGTAAGTACAACTAGAGATCAAAACAAATAGAACTATGAGATAAGCGGTTATTGAATTCTAGAGAAACTCTTAGCAATTAATCTACATCGAAAAAATCGCTTAAATTTAGGCCATAAAAAAATTTGTCAGAAATCTACAGAAAACTAAAAAAATTACTAAAAAATTTAAATTTTCTAAAATTAGAAGAGGTCTTTCATGCTAAGAAAATGGATAGCAAGGAATTAATCTACTGAAACTAAATAAAGGATAAAAACAGTATATATCAGTATTTAATAGCTATTAGAGTAAAAATACTACCAACTGTTTATATATATATATATATATATATATATAATTATGGAATAAATTAAATATACCTTTCGAGTCAAAAAGATTCATTATAGCAACCCAAATAAATATATATATATATATATATACATATATATATATATGTATAAATATAAAAATATATATATAACAATATATATACTATATATATTTATATATGAATTTATGTAATATATACATATGTATAATATATTATATATATGTATAAAATATATATATTATATATATATAAATATTATTATATATAAATGTTATATTAATATATATATATATTATATATATAATTTATGTATTTATATATATATATAAATATATATATATATATATATAAATAATTTTTTATTTATATATAGTAATTATATAATTGTATATATATGATATATATATTTAAATATAATATATATATATATACATAAATATTTATATATAATATAGATATGTATTTAATTGTTATATTATTAATATATATAGATATAGATATATATATATTTATATAAATACATTTGTAGTGCGTTAAAATAATATAAATTTTTATACTTATAATAATATTATATTTATGAATATACTATATTTAAAATGAATAACTATATGAATAATATATAATGGTTTATATAATATAATATATATTAAATATTTATAAATATATGTTATAAAAAATATAATGTATGGTATGATTTGTTTTTGATATGATATTATATACACACACACATACATATAAACATACAACCCACAAAACATAAAATAAAAACATATATAGACAAAATAATTTTAATATAAATATATATATATTATATATACAAATAACATAATAGTAAATAAACACACTAAAAAACAAAAAATAAAAACCAAATAATAAAAAGATTACAAAACAACCAAACAAAAAAAAAAAACATATATATAGAATATAAAATAAATAATAAATAAAATAATACATTAACTATATAACCACACACAGTACTATAAATAACACAAAAGAATATCAAAAAAACACACACAATTAGTATAATAAAAATACGATCTAAACAAATACATTTACTAAAAAACAATAAATCCAATTAAAAAATAAAATAAAAAAAAAACACGAATAATAAATAAATTAAATTTCAGAATAAAAAAACATATCACACACATAGTTTTAAAAAGAAATACAAAAACTCTTAAAGAAAACAATAAAAATACAACAGAATAAAAAATTTAAGATAATAAAAAAATGTTAAAAACTAAACACTAAAAAAAAAACACAGCTAAATTATGAAGGTTTGCTTCGGTCAGGTACTGAATTAGCTACTAATTGACATTTATAACTCACTCGGGGCTAAAATCCGCCGTGCCCCTGCGCATGATCTGCCAAACTTGCCCATGAGGTGAAACTCTTCCCTTGAGTCAAAAAAACTAAAAAATCGTGTATTAAAAATAAGGAACCAAGATGTAATATAACATCAAAATTTAAATCAGATAGATAAGATTATTGAATATGGTACATTTTTAATATTAAAAAAACTATTATACGCTCAGCATTCATATATGCATTTAATTCAATATACGGAATTTCACCTTTTTTTTTGGTTTTTGTGTTTTTTTTAAATAACTGATAAAAACTTTTGAAAATTGTATCATAGAACAAAATTTATACACCATTAAAAAAAACATGACATTTAGTCACCCCGAGATAACTTTTGAAATATATATTCTCGAAATTTAAATTTTATATCTAATTAAATCTAAATGTTTTTTATTCTTTAAATCTAAAACTTAAAAGACAATAAAGATTTTAAAATTCAAAAAATAAAAAGTTTAAGAAATTGAAAATTAAAAAAATCTTTAGTGATTATCATGCTCTGTAACTGATTACATATTTTATATAACTCAGTTTCACAAAATATAAGACATATTAATCTAAATCTTCTATAAAAATGTAGTTTATACTTTTAAATATTTGAAAAGCCATTTTCGAATAAGTAAATATTCTTTTCGTTTTGTATATGGACTTTCGCATTTTGGTTTTAAATATATTATCAAATGACAAAAGTAAGTAAAAATTATAAAGTTAGTGTTATTAAAATTCTCTTAAAATTTTTATTCTGAGTAGAATTCATTCAGTTATAAAGAACTAACTCGAATGTTGTAAAAAAAATATTTTCGGTTTAAAAGATATTACCTTTTTTAAAAAATCAAGTGCAGTATATCTAAAAGGACGAATATATATTATTGAGGATGTTATTCAGATGTATGTCTTATCTCTAAGCAATAAAATCAAAATACATGTGATTTATTGGGGTAACATCATTGCCATAAAAAGGCAATTTGTAACACTAAAATCTGTTAATTTATTTCAATAAATTATTATTTATAGTCCATTTAGAAGAATATCAAAATAAAAATAGTCGAATTCATTCAGTATAAATATGCTTTCCTTCCAAAACATTATTTCATACTTTCAGAAAAAAAATCAATAAACTGAAGAAAAGATAAATAGGACAATAAAAAAAAAACAATTTTATAATGAGTTTTATACAAAAAGTATAAATTCCTTATTTTTATTCAAAACCTAGATATACGGACCACCCAGGTTTCTGCCTTTAAGTATTTACTGTAGGTCGTAAAAAGTTAAAAAAAAGGAAGTGAAAAAACTATGAATTTCATAGTTAGGGTTAGAAAATTATGCAACATATGTGATATGTTTACAATGCACGATAAAGTTCAAAAATACATTTTACTTTGCCTTCACGTTACATTTCAAAATTTAACCTATTGCTATAGTGCAGTGGTCGGCAAACTTATTAGCCAAAGAGCCAAATATGAACATTACAACAATTTTAAAAAAATTGGGAGACAAATCTGCTTGTTTCGTAAACTTTTATTACACTAAATAAAACTAAATTTCATACTTGATAAATATTTATTAACCCCTTCCGGTAAAATGACGAGTCTAGCTCGTCATTGGTTTTTCATTTCATACCGCACAATGACGAGCTACACTCGTCATGCGACTAAAGTTACCGATAAATATGATAGTTAATTTAGTTTAAAATTTTTAGTGTACTGAATTTAGCAACACTTTTGTTACTTGTGGAAATCCCAGGTCACTATTACATATTGTTTATTTAAAGTTTCTTGGTACAAGTCACTGCCAAATTGATGAGTCAGAATAAAAGAAAACCTACTAAGAAATGCCGTGTGTGTTACAAGAATCAAATTAGAAGTGAGACTCCCTGGCGATGTAAACAATTC
>CM063508.1:91193319-91198319 GCA_032207245.1 Pardosa pseudoannulata
AAAAATATATTTTCAGTTTTAAATATTCAATGTCCTGCTAATAGTGTACATTTTAAAATCCAGACTGTTTGTCAATTTTAAACAAAATTCAATAAGCTTTTTAGAAAATAGTTATATTTGTGTTAAAGGGTCAAAAATTTTTTTGACTGAAAGGCAAATTTGACTTTGAAGAGGATTAGTTTATCAACTTATGAACAAAGTGTCACTTCTGATAGACAGAAGTTACTTAATGAATATAAGCTTTTGTACTGCAATAACCCAAAATTAAAAAAAAATAATTCCACTTGTCCAAATAATCCATTGTCAGAGTAGATTACATAAAGCATGTAAAATTTTTTAAAAATTTTAAAGCATAAAAATTAAAAAATTAATGATAAAAATCTGCATTTTTTGCAAAAAAGATACTTATTTCTTATAAATAATGTAAAATACTTTGCCCAATTTTATTAACATAAAGAATTTGAAACTTCCTTTTTGAGACATCTGTGTATGATATCTTCAATTTTCTGTTAAATTTAAAGAAGTTTATTTTAGTAATTTTCATGTGCACCTGTTCTAACGATAAACGAAATTTTGATATGAATAGTAAACTTGCATTTAGATATGGATTATCTGATCTATTTGTGTTTAAAGTCTTACAGGAGAGCAGGAGTTAATAAAATAATTTAGCTGTAGAAATAACACCAATCTTTGTGTATATTGCAGATATGCAACATGTGGATACAAACAGTTAATCCTAAAACTAATTGACACCAAATCTATAAATACAGAAATCATTCTTATTGGAAACTTCTATAAATGAGAATACCAAGCACTCAAATTACGGTTAGCAAAATCTTTAACTTGATTTTTTACCAAATAATAAATATTTTCTGTAACTCTGCTCACAAAAGAGAAAATATTACATAATTATCTAACATAATTTCTAAGGAAATTTTAAACTGATACTCATAAGAAATTTGACTTATGCAATATTTGTAACCGAGTGTTTGATAAAAACTATTCACAATACATGTTTAAGGGTAAATGCAACAATCCAACAGCTTCATTGTTTGAACACAGTTAAAGCTTAAAGCTTAAAGCTTAAGTAGACGTTCTGCTGGGTGAAATTTGCCCGAAAATTCAATGCTTCTATTCGACTGAATTGTGAATCATAACTGGAAATAAATATCGAAGATAGAGGATGTTTTAATATCATCTTGTAATTAAAGTAATTATCACCGCAACATATAATATAGTTATATATTATTTTATTACTAATATTATATTTTTATTAATAGCTACTTTAAACAATTTATAAAACAAAATTTTCAAATTTATAAGTATTTGAAATATTTCAGGTGCATTTATAACCTTCATATGATTTCAAAATTAACGATATTTTACCTTGAAGAGTATTATATAAAATTAGCTAAATTGAACGCTTATCAAACTGCCCAAATTTATTTTGTTTTTAAATTTAAAAAATTATTACGCAATTTTTGTACAATAAAAAAAGATACTTAAACTACTGGTATTTTTTTACCATATTTTCAGCGAATGCTTAATCTAGCAATTAAGTTTTATTCTAAGATCTAAAAGGTATAGTATGAATATATATTACCATATTATAAGGAAAAATAATATGGTAATATATATATTCATACCATAGATTTGAGCTATTAATGTTTTAGGAAGCAATTAATAAGTAATAACTTTTCAATGTACTAAAGTTTACCTTGAATTTGCTACTGACTTCGCATAAATATACAGATAATGTGTTAAATTTACAATTAGACTAAAACAAAATAGATTAATTTGAAAGTCCACTGTTTATTTAAAAAACAATTAGGAAGACCTTAATAAGTCATTCGTCACGGAATGTACTTTTAATATTGCAATATCATCTATATATTTAGAGTTTACTAGAGAACTTTAAAATACATGATATTGTTACATTATAGTTAATTTTGATAACAGAGACAATTTTTTTGAACAATTTATTCTCTTCGGTTTATAAAAATTTGATGTATAATACATTTTACATTTAGGGAAGTATTTTTTGTAGAATAAAACATATAAATTGTTCAAATAGAAAAATATAACCGCATTTTACTATGTACAGACAAATACATAAAATATGTATTTACTAATACTTATAACCTTTTACATACAAAAAACATATACAGGAAAATGCAAAATCTAAGTTATATTTTCCCATAATATAGAATACAGGAGCACAGATGAGATATCTGATCTAAAGTAGCTATAAACTATAAAAAAATACAAAGTTTTAAAATAGAAATTATATTATTAACCAAGCAATGGAAATAATTTAAGGGAATATAGTACCTTGAAATTTAAAATTTCCAATATAACAGACATCACGAAAAAAATTTTTTTTTTCTCTATTTAGAATGAATTTTTTAACAACGCTTTAGCTCTACAAGAATTTTAAAACTTCATCATCTAAAACAGTATAATTTTAAAAATAACACAGAAACTGTGCACCAGGTGTGAAAAAATGAAATTCATTTACCCATAAGGTTGTTTTATTTAAATATGTGTGTTAGAAACTAAATTTTCATACCAAATTGAAAAAATATCTGCTTTATTCTAAAAACCCAAAAATTTAAAAGTTACTGACATTTTAAAAAAATAAAAAAAATTAAAATTGTTATGAAGTTGAAAAGTAACAAAAATAGCCTTTATCATAGCATAAAGTAGATTATATATTGCTTGTATTATTATGGCTGAACCAAATTATTAGATTCTTCTTGGTTTAAAAAAATAGCTTCTAACTTACAAATTTAAAAGTTTCCTTTGCGAATAAGTGGAATTTGTATTTTGACAATTTCAACTTGATTTTTATGTTTTTTTTTTAACTCTTTATACTTCGTATATCAAAACTAATATATTTTTCAAAAAGCTAAAACCTTATTAATGAACTAGAAAAAAATTAACTTAAACAGAGCAGAAAATTTTGTTTTATACTGAAGGAAAAATAAGCTGTTATAATGCTTGATTTTTCAACTCAAAGGGTGCTATATCCTTTGAATGAGTACTACAGATCTTAAATTAAAAGAAACAAATTCAAAGATCAGTATTATTGATCTAGAAGAAAACTTTTTCAATTTTATATATTTACATATAAAATTTATATGTATTTATGCAAAATTAAAAATGATTCTATATAAAATATACAAAATAAAACAAATTTATGTATTTTATATAGTTTACATGTGTTTTATCTTAATGTAATACAATGTATATAATTATAAAACAATATCTAATTTGAGTAAATATCAAAAATATTTAAAAAAAAACCTTCCTCTTTGAACAACTGTATTAAACAAACTCTGCCTAACGTACACGAGCTGTACGAGACTTCCTTCATTTGAAGTCTTACACACTATTACAAGATGAATTAATTTTCCTTTACGAGACTTCATTAATTTGAAATCATATATAATATAAGATTAATTTTCCTCCTTTTAAAATATGCTGCACGATTTTTTTACACCTGTATATATTTCTATCTGGTCCATCTTCTTTACAAGTAAACTAAGAGCTAAACGGCTTATTCAAAAGTTCATTGATAATCCGAGAGAAATTAGGTAAAGGGCACAGCACGAAATTATCAAGGAAAAAAACTACGAGCATTTAATATATCATGTTTTACCATCTGCTATACATTTTTGCATCTAAAATAACATTCTTATCAAGTCGTTCTCCTTCACAGTTAAACAGCCATGCAGTTACCAACTCAAACATAGAAGCTACATAATATCGGCATAAATCACTTTAATTTGATCTCCCATCCCTATAATCTTTAAATTCTAACATTGATAAATTTTCATTTGGTATGTAATTAAGTATAACTTGCAATTATACCAATGCTTTTTCAGGAATTATTTCCTCAATACCAGATATTCTAAAACTGTGTTATCGAAATATGAGATGAATGCATAATATTTATGATTGTTTTCATTATGGATATTTATGATTTTCTTATCTGGTATGCTATTAGGGAGTTCTTGGAATCATGGCAATATCTTTTCCAAAATTACTCCCTGTAGGATAGATATTCTGTGATAAGACCAGTGGTGGGCAAATACATTTAAGTTCGGGCCAAAATGAAATTTTCAAAATGTCTCCCGGGCCGGAGGACTATACCGCGTACGCTGTGTACACGAGAATGTTTTGGGGTGGATTTTTTTCCCTGCCCAAGAAATTTTTTTGACAAAAACACTATAAGAATTTTAAAGCATTTGGCAGTTAATAAAAGATAATAGTAATAATAAATTGTCTTACTTATGTGTATATGCGAACAATTTGTGCCCAGTAAAATATGTCACGTAATTTTAAAAAAATATGATGCATTATATCAAATTAATGGTCATTAAATAAATCAGTTAATGAAAGATTTTATTTTGATATTTATTTATATCTTAAAGGTACAAATTATTTTATTTTGATCATAGTTATTACATTTTTATATTTATATTACATTTTGTAAATATAATAGTAAATAGAATTATAAAAAGAAAAGACAAACATTAAACGTTAAAATAGAATAGTTTTAGTTAATGCGAAAAGTGAAATCTGAAATGTTCATTCGATATTATTTCTTTAAAATTTGGATCCAAATCACTTGTAACAATCCTTAATACCGAGTGTATATTATTATTATATTTGCAAAATAACAAACATTAGTCTCAAAAGAAATGACGAGTATGGGACTAATGCTAAATCAAACAAAACAGTACGCTTGCTGCAGTCTGTCGTTCCTCGAAGAGTGCACGTTCAATTCTATGTAGTAAGCCGACCACACGCTTTATGAGAGTATGTACGTTGCATACATTAAAGTAGGGATATGGTTACAGCTGTTCAAATTATAATACTCTCTATTATTTATATATTTTTCATAATTCATATGTACACTACTAATACAAATACTGTTGATTTCAACAAATCGCGTATAAGATATTAAAAAAATTGCATGATTTCTGCATGATTGC
>CM063508.1:91210819-91228319 GCA_032207245.1 Pardosa pseudoannulata
AATGTTACTGGCGTCTGTAATATTCCTTAAACTACACGTGCTTTCTGGGTATTGCTAAATGAGTAACAAATGAGGCTACAAATCAGCAGTCGTGTTTAACATCGTCCGTATTGGCAGATGATGAATAAAGGATAAATAATGAATGCATATACATATATATATATACATGTAGAAATATACGTTTACGTTTGTAAGAAATATGTGTAAAAATATACAAATGTATAAAAGATATAAACTATAGAACGTAGCATCTCCCTTTTTATAAGACGTAAAACACGCAGCAAAGCTACAACTGTTAATAATTTCATAGATTTTAAGCAGAACAATTACGTATTTCTACGTCTAGTTTATGCTAGATTACGACTTAATAGGTGTTCGAACGGAAGGAAAGAAAATGGCACTTAAGTGCACTTTATGAGGCAGCTTATTTGACAGTTATGGTTATGGTTAGCTAAAAATGGTGAAACAAACTTGTATCCTCTCTGCGGAACTCGCCAGGATAACCATCTCTGTTCAACCAAAGAAGTGTTTAATTGGTGGCAGGCTTCATAAAGAATGGGCTGTCAAGCATGCTCTGGTAATTCCGAAGCTCTCAGCGGAGAAAATTACTTGACAGCTGTAATCATCATTTCCATTTTATAACGTCAGCCATCGAATCCAATATATTTTTTTCACTTCATTTATTACTGGAGTAGTCTTCAACTAGGAAATGCTTTGTGTAATGCTGAGTGGTTCGCGTATGTCGTAACAGAAAGGTTCTGCTATTAGGTCATTGCCATGAGGGTGACCTTAACGGAGAAATCGCCCTTGCACTTAAAATACTAAAACAAGATTCTCAATTTCTCTTACGAAGTTTTAGATACCCACACTCACATGAAAATCATACAGAGATATCTAATTTAGGCGAACATAATACCTTAAAATCAGTGGCGTGCGGTAGGTTTTCATGTAGGGTGTGCAGAGAACATGAATTTTCCAATAAATCTTTAATTATTGAGACATCTAAGTTCTCCATTCTGAAACGGGTTATTTATTATGAATATAAATTTAAAGATTACAATAAATAAAATATTTACCTACGAGTAGTCAAGTTATAACTATAAAACAGCTAAACTTATGAGAATTATACTAGCACTGAAGCAAAAATCATGTCTTTTGTTGTATGGTGTCATATCGGCGTCGAAAAAGCAACGCTTCGGACTTCCATGAAAAACTTATATGTTCAGCAAACGTAGCACCACATGGCGCCCGCCGCTACGGTGTCTCATCCGGATGTCTATTCCACGTGCAGAGGATTTGGCTGCACGCTGGCACAATAGAATGAACTGTTTCTTGTTCGGTCAAGGGATTAAATTATATTTATTAATTGTTTTTAACATTTGGACATTTGGAAATCATATATTCTGCGAAAAACATCTTGACAATTTTTAAAAACAAAACCAGGGATATGGTGTTACAGATATAACTTATATACTGTCTGTTAAACATAGGAATGGTAAAAATTAGTCTCTTCTGTTAAAATTCGTTTCTTTTTTGTGTAACAAAACAACATTGTTTCTCAGCGAATTATTTCAATAACTATAATACATCACCGAAATTACTTTACTACACTAGCTGAACGATGGCCGATTGGTTAGGGTGCTAGCCTGCGGTATCGGAGTTCGTGGGTTCGAATCCCACAGTGGCATGGATGTACGTAGCCGTTCGGATTCGGCTTTAAGCTGTAGGTCCCGGTCTCATTAGCCCTCGTGTTGCAAAAAGTATACCGTAGCACTCCAAACCAAGCCAAACTTTACCACACTAAAACATTTCACTTTATATTGATGAAATACTTCTTTTATATTTCCATGAAAACAAAATCTTACAATATATAAATTTAAACATTAACCGTCTGCAAAATTGTATGGCCAGTTAATCAGTTAAAAAACCAAAAGCGCTTCAGCACGTAAGTTCCCGCTCTAATACAACGCTTGATAAACCGTACCTTCGGATTATTCTGAATGCCAAGTGCAGGAAAAATAGCTGCACTTGCCTCAGCGCTATAGTATGCTGTGCTCCTCCAGTAGCCCATACATATAAAGCGTGATTTTCAATTTAGTGCGCAGTGCGTACACATCAGAACTTCCTATGTTCGTTTGCGCGCTACGTGGTGCAGCACCTAGTACCGCACGCACTGAGGGAATACAAGCAAGCAAATCAACATAATATTTGAATATATTATAAATAATATTTATTATATACCATATAAAGATAGGTAGACATAGGTGCAGAAAATTATTGTCCCTCATAATTTTGCCAGGGTGTGCAGTGCACACCCTGCACATATGGACCGTACGCCACTGCTTAAGATACTTAAGATATTTCTTATAACAGTCTTTATTCGGTGGTACATCATAAAATAAAACGGTCTGCATTTTTAGAATGAATATTTTACACGTTCTTTTTTATAAAACTCTAATTTGTAAAAGATTAGTTTCCCATTTCAAGACTTATGTTTTTTTAAAAATATACACTAAATGGAAAAATATTAAATTCACTTATAATAAAGATAACATTTGAAATATGTTTAATAGAAACTAAATTTTCATATTAGATGAAAATATGTGTTTCATTCTGTAAACCAAAATTTTAAAGGTGTTTTACATTTTAAAGTTTAAAAAAAACTGGTATAAATTTGAAAACTTTATATATATATATATATATATATGTATATATATGTATATATATATATATATATATATATATATATATATATATATATGTGTGTGTGTGTGTATATTATATATATATATATATATGTATATATATATATATATGTATATGTATATATATGTATATATATCTATATGTATATATATATGTATATATATGTATATATGTATATATATGTATATGTTTATATATATGTATATATATATATATGTATATATATATATATATATATATATATATATATATATATATATGTGTGTGTGTGTGTGTGTGTGTGTGTGCGTGTGTGTGTGTGTATATGTATATATGTATGTAAGGAAAATTCTCAGGGGTTTTCAAAACTTAAATCAGGGGCTAAAAATTCGAGCTTCATTTTGCATTCCCCTTTTTAACCCCTAACCTAAATTGACCACTAGGACTACATTTTACGCTCTCAGGGGGCCTGACCAATTATAATCCTACATCACCCTAGCGGACAATTTAGGAAATTTCCAAATAAAAAGGAGATACACGCTGTCGGAGGCAGATATTTTCCCACAGATGTTGACCCATGTATTACGGGTCTTGTACATAAAACTTCATGCTAGCTGACCCTTCAGTTTTTCCTGTCTCTATGATGAAGTGGGAACTCATCTACCAACGTTATCTTAATAATGGTTTTTAGCTAAAACGGTATCATTTTTATAGCCATGATTGTAACCACCCATCGAGAAGTCCGTCTCATTACATATATATATATATATATATATATATATATATATATATATATGTATATATATATATATATATATATATCTTTTATCATGCTATAAAATAAAATATATCAAGCCTATTGATGTAATTGACGTTTGCTGAATACAAATGATAATTAGTTTCTATTAGATATACAAATTTAGTTTCTAATTTACAAATTTCAAAAGTTATTTTGTGGATTTCTAGTTTAAAGTTACGTTATTACTGAATGTGTAGTTTATCATCATCACTATTGATTTTTTACTTTTATTAAAAAAAAACAGACCTTATTTTGAAAAAAAATATGGATAACCAATAAATTGTATATACAAAAAGAAGTCGGTTATTTTTTATTGTTTGTGTTATTTTTACAAAAAAATATTACTTTCCTAGAAAATATTCATAATAAATAAGATAACGCCAGATTTGATAACATAAAAATGCGGAATCAGATCAACAAATGCATTATTGATACGTGATTATGAAATGAAAGCAAAAGTATTTTTAATTATTTCTTGTATGTGCTAATTTATCACTCGGTAATTATATTTAATAATACTTAAGTCCTGGCAAACTAAAGAATTTGGAGTTGTAAACTCCAAATTCTTTTACTTTTAGGTGAAAGTTCTAGTCTATTAAAGATAATTCTGATTATACAGGCAGATAAAAATATGTAATATGCATAAAGAAATAAGGATGTATACAGTCATATACAGGTTTTAATCAGAAATGATAATCAATCCAGCGGGTACACTTGAACGCATTGGTACTTACGGACCTGGTGAATACGTGCACCAGTACTTAAAATTTCTCATCGTACATAATATAGGTGTATGTACCATTAAAATATACAAATTATTTGAAGAATTCAAAAAATTGAAATTTCAAATGTGACGATGAAATATTTCCCAGATAAAATAACATTTTTGCATTTCTATTCAAACTTCTTAAAATAAGCACGTCATTGCACATTTATCTAAAGAAAATGTCGTACAATTTTTTAAATATATACTTTTATTATTATACCATTTATTTTCGCGACTGCTTTTTAATTGTTATTAATTAACTGAAGAGATCTGTGATTTAAAACTATTGTTTTAGGAATGAAAACAATAATGCAAATGAAAACAACTGAATTGATTTTTTAAACAGATTAAATTATTAATATTTTTAAAATATTAAAAAATTAATATTGAAGCAAATAAATATTTTATACTCCATTATTATGCGTTTTATCTAAATTTATCATAATTTATCAAAACTTATCAGAAATCAAAATTTAAGTATAACTTTCTTGAGTTATGTAATGGGCGTTAATTTTAAAATAAACTATTCTTTTTAAGTTAAGCATTTTGCAAAGATACTTAATATAGTCTAACTTAACTTTCATATCTTACGGGCATTTGCATTCATAAGTTGAGATAACCTTTTATTCTTCTTTCTTTTGTTTGTTTTTGTTTCTCTGCGAACTATAAAGTGGAACCGAAACTGCACGAAATCATACTTAAATGATCTTGAAGCACGCAGTTTCAACTGAAAAGGAAAGAGTAATTTTACTAATCGTTATAATAATATACAGGTAGAGTATTACATTAGTAGAGCATATGACATTATGCTCTATATAATGTAATTACGGTATCTAACATTATTGGAGTTTTGCAGAACGGGAAAAAAAATGATTATATACGTAATCCTTAGTTTTCTCAACTCTAAAACTTAAGTTCACTCCCTGTAGCAAAATATGTTGAAAAACTGTCAAAGCCAACGTCAGTAAATAGAGCAAAATTGTAGAGCAATTGCTTTCAATGTTTTTTTTAACTTTCCTTAATCTAATTATAACTAGCAGTGGCGTGCGGTCCATATGTGCAGGGTGTGCACTGCACACCCTGGCAAAATTATGAGAGACAATAATTTTCTGCACCTATGTCTACCTATCTTTATATGATATATAATAAATATTATTTATAATATATTCAAATATTATGTTGATTTGCTTGCTTGTATTCCCGCAGTGCGTGCGGTACTAGGTGCTGCACCACGTAGCGCGAAAAACGAACATAGGAAGTTCTGGTGTGTACGCACTGCGCACTGATAGAAAATTACGCTTTATATGTATGGGCTACTGAAGAAGTTTTGGTCTGGTTTGGTCTGGAGCGCTATGGTCTACTGTTTTGCACACGAGGGCTAATGAGGACCGGGGGGACCATACAGTTTTTAAAGCCGATTCTGAAACGGCTACAAACATCCATGCCATCAGCGGGATTCGAACCCACGAACTCCGGTTCCGAAGAACCTACTGAAGAAGAATAGCATACTATAGTACTGAGGCTAGTGCAGCTATTTTTCCTGCACTTGGCATTCAGAATCATCGGAAGGTACGGTTTATTAAGCGTTGTATTAGAGAGGGGACTTTTCTTTTTTTGGTTTTTTAAATGATTAACTGGCCACAGGATTTTGCTGACGGTTAATGTTTAAATTTATATATTGTAAGATTTTGTTTACATGGAAATATAAAAGAAGTAATTTATCAATATAAAGTGAAATGTTTTAGTGTGGTAAATTAATTTCGGTGATGTATTCTATTTATTGAAATAATTAGCGGAAAAACAATGTTGTTCTGTTTTAAAGAAACAAATTTTCACAGAACAGTTCAAATTTTTCTATTCATTGTGTCTTACAGACAGTATATAAGTTATATCTGTAACACAATATCCCTGGTTTTGTTTTTAAAAATTGTCAAGATGTTTTTCGCAGAATATGTGATTTCCAAATGTTAAAAACAATTAATAAATATAATTTAATATACTGACCGAACAAGAAGCAGTTCATTCTATTGTGCCAGCGTGCAGTGCAATCCTCTGCACGTGGAATAGACTTTCGGTTTGTCGGCACCCATGAGCATCCGGATGAGGCACCGCAGCGGCTGGCGCCATGTGGTGCTACGTTTGCTGAACATTAAGTTTTTCGTGGAAGCCCGAAGCGTTGCTTTTTCGACGCCGATATGATACCATACAACAAAAGACATGATTTTTGCTTCAGTGGTAGTAGAATTCTCATAAGTTTAGCTGTTTTTTTAGTTATAACTCTACTACTCGTAGGTAAATATTTATTGTATTCTTTAAATTTATATTCATAATAAATAACCCGTTTCAGAATGGAGAACTCAGAAGTCTCAGTAATTAAAGATTTATTGGAAAATCCATGTTCTCTGCACAACCTGCATTAAAACGTACCGCAATCCACTGATAACTAGTATACCGTTTTGAGGACAGTTAAAAAATAGTTTGTGTAATTTTTCCTTTCTTGCAACGATATTTCTGTCTGAATCTGCATGGCAATTTCCAATGTTTGAATATTGGTTTTGGTAATAAATTTTTTTTTCTCTATTGTTTATTTTTATGATCCAATGGAGATTGAAAGAAAACAAAACTCATAAAACTTTACTCTACGGTACTGTATTTACATATAACAAACAAATCCCTTATCATGCAAATTTTCTTTTTTTATAAATGCCCATTAATGTCAAATATTAAATGATCGTCAATTAGGACTTTTGAAATTACAGTTGTAATTTTGTGTAAACAGTATTGCTGTAACTAAGCAGCTTATGGAGTAGTATAAATGGGACGTATATGACAATCCTGACACTTGAGGGATTTTTATCTGTTCCTTGAATAGAACTGACTATGAGACCAAAAGTACACCAAAGACAAAAATGGAAATGCAGTTCAAGATGCCTCACTGTTTTATTAGCGATATTTTTTGGCGCTAATAAAGCAAACGTGTCATTTAAGATAGCGACGATAAACATCAATAAGAGCAATACAAATACAATAAAAATCATAAATTATGAGTATTAAAACAGTAAAAAACACAGTATTGATAAAATTTATACACAGATTGTATCAAATTTTTAAATTTCAAACGCATGGTGAACAATTTTTAAAATTTTCAAAATTATACGGAATTTACCAGAAAAGGAATAACTCTAGAATAGAGTACTCCCTTTGGCTAATTTGGTGAAATTACTGGCAATATTTACAAAACACAAATACATAAACTAATCCACGTTTAGTTTTGACTGCCAAGAAAAGTTTAGAAATTGCAAGGCAATTGATTCCTCAACAGTTTGCATAACCAAAAGTTCTAAATTATTAGAAAAACAGGAATTGTGGACTATTTGAGAAAGGTAGTATCAGTAAGAAATGACACCCAAACAGAAATAGGTGTTCTGTTTGGGTGTTCTAAACGGAAGAAAAAAAAATTTCAAACCTTTTGGATTTTCAGTAAAATTACCAAAGCAGAACAAGTAAATTTCACAAAATTAATAACAAATAAGAATTAGGCACATTTAATATGCAACATCTTGGTTTCACAAGACGTTCTAGATACCAAAATAATATTAAATAAAAATGTAGATATGAATTCTTTCTACAAGGAGAGATCAGCAGAATAAGGTTACCATTCTTAGAGTTTTATTGCCCAATTGGCAGAATAACCCTTTTCTGATGTTAAACCCCGAGAAAATATAGGTACCTACTTTATAAAAGAAATGAAAATGAAAACAAAGTATAAACTGAGTATTCAGATACTTGGAAGTATACAAACAATTCCATACACAATTGCAGTCGGAAAAACCTCGAATTGCCATATGGAAGAAAACGCGCATACTTGACGATGATAAATATAAAGAATCAAACTCCAGGGGCACCATAAACTGCAATGAAGCCAAGTCAATAATCTTTGAAGATGGTATGAGAAAACTGACCCAACGGTATGACAAATGTTCGAATCTCAACCTTGTTTGTTTATTATTTTTGGTGATAAAATAATTTTGTTCTCTACTCTTGTCGCTTTCTTTATGATTCGTTATGGGTTGAAAGTAAGCGACTTTCATAAAATTTCGCTCTACAGTACTGAATGTAAATGACCGATGCATATTCAATTTTGTCAGACCATTTCGCGAAGGAGTGGGAAACCTGGCCAACTTGTAACTGAACCATAGAACACATGAACTTAGAAGAAACTGATACACTGAAAACTGGGGAATAACCAAAATCTGTTGACCCCATTCATTTCCATCAACAATGAGGAAATAGTAAATCTTCCTGATGAACCCCATAGTGAGTTTAGGTACCCCATGACCTTGATAATACATAAAATCAAACCCAAGTCTTAATTGCTTTATCAATGGATCTGTTATAGAATGTCATGAGACTACGATTTTCTTGTTAAGTCTTGTCTTTTTGACGGATTTTGCTTTTTTTGAGTTGCTCAATAGAAACTTAAGACACGAGAATTTAAAGTCACATTTATCTCCATTTCTAAATAAGGATATGGAGTTAATCTCTTCTGGGCCTCGTAACTCCGTCTATGTCTATGTACCTGCCTACACTGGAGTCCGTGGCACAGAAAAAAAATTCTGACAAGTGGCCAAGTCTACATTTGATACAATTGCAAAACTAATTGAGCAACAAATCGCTACGAATAACTTTTGTGTTATTCGAAATACCATAAGGGTTCATCTTATTGTAACAACTCATGATATAGATCGATATTTTAAGATAATGTAAAAGTATACACATCTCTAAAATCTCTTGAGTTTTTCTTCTGACTGAAAACTGGCCTGCCAAATTCCAAAAATCAACAAAAAATCGGGCCAATACAGATACTTTAGCCATTTACTGATTTGGTCAGACTCTTCGCACTTTAGCCGTAACACGGCGCACACACACACACACACACACACACATATATATATATATATATATATATATATATATATATATATATATATATATATATATATATATATATATATTGGTAAAGTATTACACAACACAATTTCCTCTTTAGAAATAATGTGCTTAATTTTTCGTAAGTTAACTTATTTTTAGTTTCTATATTGTTCACGGTTTATTTCATTACAACAACTTCTTTTCTAAATGGTGTTCCACACTCCGAGAGAAGCACTGAAATTGTCCTGAAAATATTCTTTGGATTTTCAATAATTTTTACACCTTTTTTTACACTTGAGAATGGGAAAGGAAAATTGATCGTCACGGCAATAAAAATTTTCCGATCCTGGAAGCAATCGTAAATTGCTAGTGATAGCCCAAAGTTTTTTCATAAAACAATTACAGTAACACATGAAAACAACGTAAATGTTCATTTTCTTACTCTCAATGCAGTATCTAAATCTATAATCAATGAATCAAAGTGTTTAGAATATATTGGTATTACCATTACAGAACTGAGAATATATATACCAGGATGTATTTATTACTACTTTTTGGCGACACTTTGGTGTTCGAAGAAATCATTTCAGATATTTTATTTCTAGAAGTTTAAATTATATCACAGTTATAAACCTATATTATATATTTATTGGAAATTAATCATTCAAATCGATGAATGTTTTGGAGGGCGTCGATTAACCTAGCGGATGATTTCGCTAACAGTCAAAACACTTTGAGAATATTTTTGTGAACGGAGATATAACAACAAAGCTCAAGAGCAGAAAAGACTGAGAGGTTGAAATTGTTAAATATAATCAACCAAGAATTACCTATTATTGTATTAACATAGCAGAGTTTTCCTTAATCTCAATTTGATTAAAATATACAGAATTAACGAAAAAGTTCTTTAAAGTTCGTTAAGTTCTAATTTTATGAAAATTGAACATTTGAAAGTACCAGTATAATATCATATTTTACTTCTAATTGAAAAATTAGTATATATAGATGTGGAAGAAGCGAAGCAAAAACATTGTTTATGATTTCGATGGTCGGAAGAATTATAAAATGCGCCTTACAAGGTATTCTGAACCGTTTTTGTTGACATTACTCCTATGTGGTATCTCAGTTAAAGGAGCCAGCAAAACCTTACAGAACATAGCATTCGCTTTTCGATTATTTTTTGCTGTAAGCTACTGTATAACATTCTTCAACACCGTAACCTGCATGATAGATGAATTCAGAAGTTTCTACTTGTTTACCTTGGTTACGAAAATAGTAGCACTTATTTGCTGGTCATCGTTGTATCGGAAGAGAGAAGATTTCACTAAACTTCTACTTACATTGAAAAAATTACACAAAAAATCTAAGCAGAAATGCTCAAGAGTCGTAGTAATAACAGGAAGAGTGTCTGTTGTATTATTTATAGTCATTCTTGTAGTACCAGCTATTAGATCAGGTATGCAAAATATGAACAAGAGAAGGCCCACATGCCATGAATTTTGGTTACCTCTTGTTGATACAGGAAAATCATTTTACCACTTCATTCTGCACGTTGTTCGTCATTTCACTAATTGGGTCGTTCCTTACTCTGGAACATTCTTCTACAGCCTCTACAGCATTGAACTTTGCAACGAAATTCGGAGGTTCCATAAAAGTCGGGGATTTTATTCATCTTTAAAAGATTCTACTGCCATGGAGTTTTATGATGTTGTTGTGTCTGCCATTCTGAAGCTGGAAGATTCTTTGTCTTTAACGGTTCTATTTATTCTGCTCACCGATTTCGCAGAAATGTTCAGGGTATTTACACTGCTTATTTACATTGGTCCAATTTCTTTCAAAAAGATCAAACACATTGGTGGATATTTCATCCAAACGGCTGTTCTGTTCCTGATACTCGTGTTTGCAGCTGATCGTTTACAGATCCACTTTAATTTGTTACGTAAGAGTATATTTGAATCTCCTTTTACACTGTCCAAAGAAAATGAACACGTCCGCTTTAGAAAAAAACTAATAATAATTGAAGATAGGAAGCACGTGAAACTGACTGCATGGGGAGTTTTTGAAATCAAGCGCATGCTAATCATATCAGCAACTGCCTCTTTGATAACATATGGTGTCCTCCTACAGCAATTCAAAAAGTAAATCAAGTAGTCGCAAGTAGAGCTCCCTGATATATCTACTAGATACTTATTTTGTTTCATCTGCCGATTATTTGTAAATCCATTTTAATTTATTGCACAAGAGTATATTTGAATCTCCTTTCACTTTGTCCAAACAAAACAAACAAGTCTTTTTTGGAAAAGGAGAGTTCTCCACTGGCCCGTCCGAAGACATACAGTAATTGATAACTAAGTCGCCACAACAGCAATCACGGCAGCTATAAAACAGCAGCTGACCTACGCGAGGCTCGCCATGGCTCGAGAACTAATTTGGTCAACTCCGGTAAGGAACAAGGGCTACAGAGCCAAGTTCTGGTCTACCAGAGAAGACAATAGAGAAAGATCACTCAGGTGAACCCCGGACTCGTGACACCCGTGTATACCTTCAACCTAACTTGTGTATTTACTTGCCCTCACCGAACTCATGAACCTTAGCTTATTTTAACCCTTTTTTTCTCTTATATTTTTAATTTATCTTCGACTTTTTTAAGCCTCAATATCGTTGTAATATATCAGCTATGTCTCTTACCATGCATATACAGTAATCTGGCTTAGAGGGCTTGGCCCAGGAAAGTCAGACCCGAGAGCTCCAGTGCGATGTGTATACCTAAAGGAGGTATACCCCTGAGGTTGTCTCTCATTTAGCACTATCCAGAGGACATGTACAGCTTGAAGCTCGTGGCCGCGGACGAGAGAGACATTGTCCCCCTGATTCGGAAAAAAGTTAATATTTTAAGTTTGGTAATACGTGAAGTTGACTACATGACCAGTTTTTGAAATCAATCGCTTGCTAATTATTCCAGCAACTGCAGATTTGATATTGTATGGTGTTTGTTCTCCTTCAGTAAATCAAAAAGTACATCAAGCAGTCGCAAATAGTACTCACTAATATATCTGCTAGTTGTATTTACTTTATCTGTTGATATGTTACAATGTAATTCATAAAAATGTATATGTCCGAAGAAAAAAAAGGAAGTGTCGCAGCTTGTTTTGTTTGCAGGCAAATGCATTTAATGTAGAGAAAACAACATGATTTGGCACAGTATAAGATTTTACAGAGTTAATGAAACACAAAAATCCATTTCTGGTTAAACAACGATGGACTCTGACATCAGTTCACATTCCTCTCCACTAGCAAAGCATTAATACCAGGAGCAAAGTATGCAATATTGATGACTGTCTTTTATGGGTAATTATAGTGCATAACTGCTTATTACTTTTGCAGCACCTGACATTCATACTCTTTTATTTCTCATGAACCTGAATAATTAAATGTCCGTTTCGCGTATAAATTTTAGATATCAACAGTTCCCAGAATCTTTTAAATAATTTTATATTGCAAAAAACTAATCTTGTGTTGTAAGGAAGTAAGCTCGAGAGACCTGAAAATTGTCCTTCACAAATAATGTCTTCATAAATGTGAATGGAGATATATGTCCTAACATCAGAAACTAACTTCTCCTTTGTTTTTGTAGAAAGAAAAATCATGATTTAAAGTTATCTTTGGCAGTATTTATTTAATAAAGTTTCCAATGTTTCGATTTGTGAGAGATTAGAGAACGAACCAAACAGTTTTGACTTTTCTCATTTGCATTTATTTTCGAAAACCAATAATTCGAAAATATATCATTCTACAGTCTACCACTATGAAATATTGTACGTGACATGTTCTCAAACGATATTTAATACATTTCTCAATATTTGAGCCTTTGCGCCATTTTCTTATATTTTTTCCTAATCATGTATGTTTCCCGAACTGGATAAAAAGAGTGAATTTGCTTGTGGTTATAAATTTTGAGCTTAACTTTGGTTTAAATGTTAAGAATAAAGAGAATGAATACAATATTTTAAAAAACTTATTTGGACAATACGTGACTTTCTTTTACATTTAGTAAATTATAAGAATTTTCTTATTCCAATTGTATGGTGGGCTAACATAGTTATCATTTGCATATTTCTTTAAAGATTCAAAGTTCATTTCGTTTCTCAATGTCTATATTATCTAAATAGTTCTCAAATATTGCCATTTGAAGGCTTTAATATCCGTTGAAATGTTTTATTCGTAATATTTTTAGTCCTGTTACATTCATGTTTTCACACACCAAACCATGCCCATTTGGCCGTAAGGCTGTCCAAGTTTTTCTTGTCGGTGGTTGGAAGATCACAAGTGCTAATCAGTTTCACTCAGACCTCCGCTGAAGTGCCCGACACTCCGTAGGCACCACGATCTAGCAGTCGGTAGGAACCATGTTGCTGTAATATCGCATTTTTTCGAATTCGCCAACATGCAGAAAACAATTTCAATATCAAACTAATAAGAAAAAATTGCTTCGAGTTTCTCTTAATCAGGCCATACATCTTGAAGAGATTCTTTTTAAAGTGATTTTGTACTATAATGTATACTTCTTAATCTCTTGGTTCCCAAGTTTTGAAAAGAAAGAAACAAAATAGCAGGTTTCTTAATTATTTCTAATATAATAACTTTAAGTTTTGCACTCTGGTTTTTCGCAGATATCCATGTTCTTTATATATGTGCATAATCTTTTAAACAGTGGATACATCAATGAAATAATTTTATGAAAGTTAAACTTTGGATGTCTAATGTACCGAGAAATAGTTAAGCAAAAACATGTCTTTTTAATTTTTCTACAAAGAAAGTTCCATTTAGAAAAGCGAAAATAATTTGTTTAGAATATTATAAAATTATATATATATATATATATATATATATATATATATATATATATATATTGTCAAAAAGAATAAATAAAAATAAAAAATAATTCGAGGCTATTTTTCTTTGTCTAAAAAACTTTGTAAAATAAAACTTCCTAGAAAAACTATTAACCTCGGAAAGTTTGTACCATGATCCGGCCCAAGTGGTATGAAGTTAGTTAAAAAATAGACGGAAGTTTTCGATCGGAGTTTCGGTTCTTCATAACGAGCCAGATGGCGGCTGGAAAAGTTAGAATATTAGCTTTTAGAACCAGATTTCTTAGATTCTAATCCCATTATTAAGAGTTCTTTTACCCACTCGAAATCGAATTTAGCAAAAGATCTCGGCCTTTTTCTCGACGAATTCAGCAAAAATATTGTTCTCAGCATTCACAACAGCTGAGTTAGCTTAGAACTAAATGTCTGTCAGAGAAATTAAAAAAAAAAAAAATGATCACTTATACATTCTACAGAATTTTAGATCTTTGAGATCAATAAATAGGCGATTGGGAGATTTTTAAGAACCTGTAAACACTTTGCTCACCTCCTGTACAATAATCGTGTGAGAATGTCTAATAAAACTTTACTATACAAACTATTTAACTCAATCATTTGTATCAAGAATGAGGAAATAGCAAATCTCCTTGATTACATACATCGTAATGAGGTGTTTCAGGGGGAGGGCTTTGTTAACATCTAAAATCAAACCCAGGTCTTAATTGTCTCATTATTGTCTTTTGTTCTTATGGTATGTTATACGACTAAAGTTTTCTAGTTAATTCTGATCTTTTACTCATTTTCAGCATTTTTTTAAGTTGCCCACTTGAGTAATAAGTTACTTGAACTTAAGTTGCAAACTTAGGGGTTAACTCTTCTGTGCCTTTTAACTCTGTGTCTATGTCTATGACTGGTAAAAACCCGTGACGTCAGTTGCTTTTACAGCAATACAAATCTGAATAGCCTCCTTAAGTGCGTTGATTTACAACCTTAAAAGTAAATAATTAATCTCGTGATTGTAAATTACATATGATTACAAATAAATATTTAAATAGCCTCAAATTTTAAGATATTCATATAATTATGTAAGGTCGTACACAACTTACTCTAATATATCTTCTGGCTTGAAAATCAAATCTTCAAACAAATATGAGAGTTTTTTGTGATATCTGCTGTGAGCTTTTTGAGGAAAATAGTCAGATAGCTACCACTACTTGTGGACATACTTTTCATGAACACTGCGTTCGATTGTGGATAGAAAAGTCACAAACTTGCCCCAAATGCCGAGAAACCGTTGATGAAAATGGTATAATTAGGTTGTTCTTCAGCGTGTCACCAAGCGATGGACAAAGTAGACAGCATTTAGAAAACGAAATTAGTAATTTGAAGGTAATTATTCAGTTGAAGAACTTGGAGATACAGAGAAGACAAAACGGTGATAATAAAATCAGAAGCCACTTGAATAATGTCAAAATAGGCATCTTGAAACTAGAGAATGGTATCCGGGAATCACAAATAAAACACCTAAAAGCTATTGAAGCAACAACTGAGTGGTATAAACTGTTAAAGGATGCATTAAGCAATTTGATGAACTTGGCGAATATAGTTAAAAGATCATGGGAAAGGAGTGCGATACAGCAAAAGAATTTTGAAATAAAAATTCTGAAACTTGAGCAAGAATTTGAAACGTATAAAAAAACATCAACTGTGTTTGAAAATAAATCAAAAGATATAGAACGAGATAGAGATACAGAACAGTATCGAGTACCAAGATTGGAAGAGGTAAAAAATATTCAGGATTATAGGAAAACTAATAGGAGATATAAGACCAATTCATGTTACCGATCAACGCACAACAGAAATACCAATGTTCGACACCGAAAAAGTAAAAACCTTTCAAAGATTTCGTTCATAGAAAAGCACTCCGAATCGTCCAGTGACACAGATAAGTGTACTCACGAAAGGAATTCTCAAAATACATAAACACTATTACATTGCTGAATAAAAATAATAATGTTTAAAAAAACATTAGACTAAAACTAATGTGTAATGTCCGTTCAATATGCTACAAAGCTAGAATACTATGAATTTGAATTTGATAAAAATTAGTGAAGAAGTCTGATAGAGAATTTATTCAAATTACTAAATAAAAAAATTAATGTATACGTTATGAAATTGGCCTCTCAAATATTCCTGATTGTCTCGAACATCTCGCACATTGTAAACATCGATATAACGATGCTTCTATGGATAGAAAACGTGTCTGCTTACTGAAAATTAAATTTAACTATTGTTTTTGTTGGTCGAAGTTTATGTTGATTTTGTGAGTACAAACCGATATGAAAGGTTTTAAATGCAAAATTAAATTCAACAACTGTCTCTGAATAAGTTTAAATTATATTTAGAATATCCTGAATGATTCTTTTAACCACTGACTGAAATGTCTTCCATTTTGTAGCTGTAACACTCGAATCGCGAGATGAGTCATTTAGACCCAAAAACTATTTTGTGCTATCTTAACAGATTTATCCTTTTTTAGATAGTAATAACAGAAATAATATAATTTTTTATTAAAATATTTCCGAGGATAAATTTTGAAAATATATTTTAATAAGTATATTATTATTTTTGTTCTTACTATCAGAAAAAAAAAAATCTGTTACAATAACACAAAATTGTTTTGGGTCAAAATGACTCGGTTCTAGAGTTAATAGGATTCCTGTGAAACATTTTACAGTCGATCGTTCTAGAAAGGGGTACAGATGTAGTAAAGGTTCTCCCTGGATTGTTTATGAATTTTAGCGAGGTTTATGTACTGATGTTGCAAACTCATTTTTCATTCTTTTATTTCTTTTCTCGCAAATTTCTTTCAATTTTTACTGGCATATTTTGTAAGTTTGATTATATACAAAATTATATATTTTATTATTATTATTTTTTTTTACTTTTTCTTTTTCAGTGTATTTTGCCATTTTACCAATTTAGTCGCAGTGTCAAATTAGTCATTAATGAAGATCCATGCTACATCTGTTCCCAAATTATAGCAGCTTACAATCTACGTAAGTAGATATTTGACAATGACGGTAAAAATACAAATAACGGAGAGCCAAATAAATACTACATTGTCGTGATAGTATTTTGATAACTGCTGTCATTCTGATTAAGCTTCCGTCCTTCATGCGTATATTAAATAGCCATTTCTGTGAATTTGTTGTAATGCGATGGCAGGAATGCATTAAGGGTGCTTGCCGCTGTAGTGCGATCTGAAACAGTATCACCCCTAATAAACACTTTTATTTCAGTTTTAACCCTGTTACATGTATCGGAATATAATAATAATTAAGAATAAATAACAAAATATAATAATAAATCAAGAATTTATTAGCGATCATCGATAGGTACTGCTATTTTTGCTTGAACGTCATCAGAACAGGATGTTCTTAGAAT
>CM063508.1:91233319-91278319 GCA_032207245.1 Pardosa pseudoannulata
AAATTTACTTACTAAAATCATTTTTAATAATTATGTTTTATCCTCTTGCAGTTCTTTCAATAAATCCATAATTCCAGCTTCGACATAAGTTAGTAATTCTGCCTTTTGAAGAGCAGAGATAAAAATATATTCTTCCATATGGACATATATGGATTTAAGGTTCAAGAACAAGTCTACGGTAGCAATCATCTGGCAGAGAATGCCTGATAGCAGCAACATTAGCAACATCTCTTTTCAGTTGCTCAATTTCATCTTCATAGTCTCGCATCCACGTCTTCTGTTCTTCTTGAGCTTCTTTTAGAGCCTCAGCTCGAGCCCCAAGGTCAGCATTTAAAAGCTCTCTTTCAGCTAAAGCTAGAAGTCTTTCCAAATCATCTAGCTGTGAGTTATCAACTGTGTCCAAATTATCTGTTTTGAATTAAAAGAAGGGGAGTTACTAACATTAATCTGTGATAACTGCTACAGTGCTTTAACCCTCTGACTGCTCATCCCATGATTTCCATAAGCAATTCAAATGTAGCAAAATTTGCTCATCCCACAATTTTTACAGGCATGCATTTTTCTTCCTTTATTAAGAAGAGCATACTGCCTTTTCACCGTTTAACCAGTGGAATAAATTATATACAGTATTAGACATTTAATTAGGTAATAACTAGAATTATATGACTAGAACTATAGTTATATTAGATAATAGAATTATAGATAGTATGTTATAAATAGAAATTAACTGTATTTCAAATGAAATTTATTAAAAAATAAATTTTTTGTGTGATAACTGAAATTAGTTTTTCTGAAAGCTTAGTTTCTCATGATAAAAGTCAATATAAAAAATCTTTTCTAGAAAAAAATTAGTATTTCAATTCTCCAATTTATATATATACTTAAACTATGCAACAAAAAAAATATGCAATTTTTAAAGAGATCGATTTACAAATTGAGCAGTCAGAGGGTTAAGATAAAATATTATTAATGCATATATCTTAAACTATAGGTTAATGTTACATTAAACTTTGATCTAGAGGTTTATAGTGTTGTCTCAGGTTTGGCTTGATTTAGGTTCACATGCCATGTAATCATTCTCCCTCTTCTTGAGGATATGTATCATGTTACACAGTTAATTCTTAGATAGTTTGAAGAGTCAGTGTTAAGCCCAATGTATTATGCTCAAAAGACATTGGAGCAAATTCCTTCCTGTAAGATTTATTGTCAATCAAAAGCCATCTAGTAGGTTTTAGCCTATTGTGGCATGAATGAGTGTAATCTGCTCAATTGTTTCACTCCCGAAAAAGGACAACTCTGGGTTGACTTATCCTAGTTTACTTTTCTCCTAAGGGACAAATGGAACTGAGTTAATGTTTGGATCATACAGTAAAGGACATGTGTTCTTTTCATTTAATTTAGAATATTTGTAATAAAGAAAAACGTTTTCTGTTGTTTCTTCTTATTAGAATACTAGCATATAGCCTGTCATATGATGGGATCAGTAAAATTTTTAATTTTCCAGAATTGAAAAATACTCTATAAGGCAAAAAAAAAAAAAGGTTTGTTTTTTGGCTGAGAATTATCTGGTACATGCTCAATAATTTGTTTATCTTCATGCTCCTCTTAAGTCCGATACTGTGAATGCAGTTTAGAATCACATTGAATTCATTTAGAAATTTAATTCAAAGTTTTCTTCAATACGTCGAAATTATCATTAAGTTCTTCCCAATTTTTTTTGTCACGGTAATTAATGAAAGTAAAGTAATGAAACTGTCATTTCTACTAAACCCTAGAGGTAGATAAAATTTGTAGTTAATACCTGTGATAAAATTTTCATTGCAAGAGAAATAATCGATGATTAAATTTAAAATTAGTACATATATACCTAATCTATTATTTAAGCCAAATATAAAAGAAAATTATCATATGTGATAAAACGTATGAAAATAATGCAGACAACATTTAATTTAAAATAAGAAATGATTATATGAGATGGTCAAAGGAATGACATCATGATGCTAGAAAAAATGTTATTTTTACCTATTTATTATGCGACAAATTGATAAATTTAATCACCTGCTCTGAACCGGGGATAATAGGGCTCAAAATAATGGCATTAAATGTTAGAAAAGGGGGGAAGGGGAACGTTGCTAATGCTAACTCATTAAGAATCCATACGGATGCCGGTATCTATTCCAGGTACAACTGTTTCATAAATTCGAGGACAGACAGACAGATAACTTAGGCTATTATTATATAGGGGATTTTCAATCCTTTAGATATTGAATCTAAATTTAAATGTATTTGCAAGTAATAAATATTACTCTGATGAAGAAGAAAATTAATTTAATCTAATCAAAAAATTCAGTATTTCTATTCAATTAAATAAGTAAAACTAAGAATGATGTGTAAAAAAGGCTTATTATTAAGTAATGAATATATTAATTATTACTGTAATGAATATAATTACTATCCCAAAACTAAATTATTAATTAAAAATTAACTACTAAGTAGAACTTTAAACGTTTTTTAAACTAATGTCTTTGCATTTTATAATTATTTCAAACATTCAAGATGTATTTCTAACAGTAATATAATGTCTCTTTGAAACATCATTTATTTACATTGTAGCTTACACATTAAACATTAGAATTGTTTTGTTATGTTTCAAAATTATCAGCTATGTATTATCCACTTAAAAGAGCATTTGGTAATATATTTTATAAATTTTTCTCTTTAAACAGGTACTTTATATAATCTGTTCATGTCAGTCAATCACTTTGTTTAAATTAGTATAAAATGATTCAATAGTAAAACATAAAACATATTCTCTGCCTTTTAAAAATGCAATATGTAGTAGATAATGTTTAAAAATGATGTATTGAAGTATAAGATTTTGAAAAAAGATGTTTAGAAAGTAAGCATACAATTAGGAGAAATAATTCTTGCAGTTTCTTGAAAATCCATTATCAGTAAATGTTCACTCAGCGAAGCAGTGCCCTTCACAAAGGGTTCCTTTCCTTTTGAACAGTCCTCTTATAGTAAGGAGGGAAACAACTGCCATATTCAACAAAAGTGAAACAGGTGCCTAGTGCATGACCATTTAAAAGGTTAACCCTCTGACCGCTCGATTTGTGGACAGAAATAGCTTCAATTATTGTGTATTTTTTTCATATTTTAAATCTACATATATATACTACAAAACTGAAATATGCATTTTTTTTATTACCAGAAAGGATTTTTTTATAGATTTTTTATCAAGAAACTAAGCCGTGTGAAAAACCAATTTCAGATGTTATCACAATTTTTTTTTTTTAGAAATTGCAATTGAGTAACAGTTAATTTTTATTTATAATATAACCGTAATTCTATTATCTAATAAAACTATAAATCTTTTCATATAAACATCTAATACTGTATATAATTTATTTCACTGGTTAAAGGGTGAAAAGGCGGGATGCACTCCTCAATAAGGAAGAAAAACACACACCCACGTTAATCATGGGATGAGCAAATTTTGCTACATTTGAGTTGGCCATGGAAATCGCGTGAAAAGCAGCCAAAGGGTTAAAGATATGTATTTTCATAAATGAATCTTCTGAGTTTGCAAGACATCATCTACACTCTACTATATTGGAACAATTTTTAATAGGCTCTTTTTAAATGTTTTTACAAGTCTAACTAAAGAAAGTTGCACATTTATAAAATCAGTTTCAAGTGTAAAAAAGACTAATTTGAGATGATTTCATTTATGCGTATGTATGTACAAACAATTACATACATATAAATAAAATTAAAGTCAATGCAAAAGCAAAGAAATGACACTATATATGTATATCCAAATTATTCTACTAAACAACTTCTTTTGTCAAATATTAAGCTCATGTTTTAAACATATAAAAGTGAAACATTTTAAATCACAACAAAAAAAATTTAATTTTGTAATACTTTCAAAATTTTGAAACACAAAGCTATTTAAAAATTATATGTTCTAAATTATTCACAAAGAAAAGAAAAATTATACCTAAAGCATCTAATATGTCATTCAGTTTGTCAGCAACATCTCTCCCTTTATCTATTGCATCTAGAGCAGCAGTTTTAGCTTCATTTGCACTTCCCAGTGCCTAAAGAATAAAATTAAAAAAAATAAATATGCACAAAATATTTTTAACTAAATAAAATACACATTTTAATCAAAAATAATTTTCACATAATTTTAATCAAATATAAATTATGCACAATTTTAATTAAAGATAAATTAAAAATGATTAATCTGAGATAAATTTAAACTAGTATTACATGCAATCAAACTTTATTAACAAGAATAGCAAGGTTTGATATAGTTACAATTGATTTATTTATTCTATTGTTGAATAATTAACTCTTTATTTTATTTTATACTTTTATATAATATAATCAAAACTTGAAAATGAAATTGGAGGAATAAATTCTTAAAAAATCTGAACTTTAGTTTTGTTATATGAGTTAGATAATAAAGTATCTTACATTTTCATAAAATATTTTAGCTATTAATCCCGTTACACATATCAAATTGTGCCAGCTAGCAACTAAGAAGTGTTATAAATGCATTATTTACAAGCAAAATTATGAATAACAAATACCTCTACTGAGAAAATACCACCTATTTCAAAAATGACCAAAACAGCAAGAAATAAAACCAATATAACTAATTTAAGAGATATTGTTGAATTTCTATTTTACTTTTTTATTTAACATAATAAAAAGTTGAAAATCTGATAGTAGGAATACATTTTAAAGAATAATTTAATTTTTACTTTTCTACACAAATAAAACAAAAAGTTTTTTACTCTTTCATGAAGTATTAGAGCTATTAATCAATTCTTGTACATAAATTTAATTTCAAATTGTACTGTAATTGTAAAAGTAGTATAAATACTTTATTTAACCTTCCAGTGGGCATCTTTTAATCTTTTATACAAGCTAGTATGTGGTATATTTTTAATAAGCAAGTTTGTGGTATAATTTATTTATGCTGTTACAAATGTAATTTTTTCTACTAATAATAAGAGACAAATATACATACTGCCAGTAAAAATATTAATTATTATCATAATTTTCCTTAATTAATCTTGTTGGTCTATCCTTGAAGGGTGCATAAAATATTTTTTCATTTTACCAGTGATCATGGTTTAATCTCTTACACAAGCAGGCATGTGACTTTTTAATGACAAAATAGTTTATTTATGCCAGTTATAATGTAAATGTACAATTTTTTTCATAACAATAATAAGTGGCAGATTAGAAAAGAAATTAGAGGTATTGCCAGTAAAAATGTTAATTTCATCATTATTTTTCTCACATCTTATTATTTTATTTATTTACTTTTTTGTCTATCTATCCTTAAATAATACATAAAATACCTTCACATTTTATCATGTTTATGCTTCAAATAATCAAATAAATAAGTTTTTGACTAAAGTAAACTAAATTAATAAATCAGCCTAAGGCATAATTGCAAAATTGTTAAAATTAAACTTTAAAATGTTGAAAACAATCATTAGTTTACATGCAAGAGTACATCGTAAGTTTTATGAAAGAAGCACAATACTGCCTGAAATCATCAGTAATAATGAAATTTCACTTTCAAAATAGGGCAAACCCATTGAAGGGAACAGACAAATAAATACAAGACTATCAAATAATTTAAGTGTTGTATATGACAACAATGTAAGAAATATCATGTTTTCAATAAAATTTGTGCAGATGCACTCGCTAGAAGGTTAAAGCAAAACTCTACTATTTAATACCTCTTTTGAGAAAACACCATCACTTTCAGCTTCATCTTCAAAGCCCCTCATTCGTTCATCAGTGTCCGCAATTTGGCCAGTGAGTTGACCAGCTTGCCCTTTTAATTTCATTGTGTCAGCTTTCGTCTCTCCGGCTTCTTTGCGAATATCATCAGCATCCTAAAAATATTTTCACACTTTCAGCCTTTGCACTCAAATAAAAAAAATACAATTATTAAAAAAGGAGATTTTGTGCCCTAACTTGTCTTATAAATATATTGCACCAATAATTTGTGAAAACTAATATTAATTTATACCATTTAGATGTTTAGTTTACCATGTCCATATTTGAAAATATCTAATGAAGGAATAGCCTATACTACATGTTTGAGCAAAATAGAAAAATATATGAGTATTACGAAGTTAACAAACATTTATTTCCACTGTAATGACATGGTTAAAATATTCCCAGAATAAAAGGGAGGTTGTGCCTGAATTGTTTTTTTTTTAATAATTAATCATTTTATTATAGTCTTTTTTTTTTAACAAAATCAAAAACAAACATCAGAATCTAATATCAGATACTAGTGCTACAAAAGTGAAGATAAGTTTCATTAATTAGTCACGGTTTGTAACATAAACTTAAGTCATTATAATCAAGAGAAGGATTTCATGTACAGCTAGCTATAGAGATAGCTAAAAATAAATTTAATGCTGTTGAAACAACTGCAAATGCTACGGTTTACTCTTTTGCAACACGAGGGCTACTGAGAACCGGGAACTACAGCTTAAAGCCAATTCTGAATGGCTATGAACATCCATGCCACAGTGGTATTCAAACCCACGAACTCCGGTACTGAAGGCCAGCATCCTAACTAATCAGCTATTGTTCAGTTATATAGTGTTGTCTCAAAATCAAATTTAGGTTCACATGTCATGTAATCATTCTCCCTCTTCTTTAGGATATGTATTATGTTACACAGTTAATTCTTAGATAGTTTGAAGAGTCAGTGTTAAACCCAATGTATTATGCTCAAAAGACATTGGAGCAAATTCCTTCCTGTATGATTTATTAACTCCTCACATGTCAATCAAAAGCCATCTAGTAGGATTTAGCCTATTGTGGCATGAATGAGTGTAATTTGCTCAATTGTTTCACTCCCCGAAAGGACAACTCTGGGTTGACTTATCCTAGTTTACTTTTCTCCTAAGGGACAAACGGAACTGAGTTAATGTTTGAATCATACAGTAAAGGACATGTGTTCTCTTCATTTAATTTAGTATATTTGTAACAAAGAAAATGTTTTCTGTTGTTTTTTCTTATTAGAATATTCTCAATCATTTAGATTTTGAATCTAAATCTAAATGTATTTGAAAGTAATAAATATTACTCTGATGAAGAAGAAAATTAATTTAATCTATTAAAAAATTTGATATTTCTATTAAATTAAACTAAGAAGTAAAACTAAGAATGATGTGTAAAAAAGGTTTATTATTAAGTATCTTACTGTAATGAATATAATTACTATTCCAAAACTAAATTATTAATTAAAAATTAACTACTAATCAGAATTTTAAACGTTTTATAAACTAATGTTTTTGCATTTTATAATTATTTCAAACAAAGTGTATTTCTAAAAGTATTATAATATCTCTTTGAAACATCACTTATTTACATTGTAGCTTACACATTAAACATTAGAATTGTTTTGTTATGTTTCAAAATTATCAGCTGTGCATTATCCACTTAAAAGAGCATTTGGTAATATATTTTATAAATTTTTCTCTTTAAACATGTACTTTTTATAATCTGTTCATGTCAGTCAATCATTTTGTTTAAATTAGTATAAAATGATTCAACAGTAAAACATGAATCATATTCTCTGTCTTTAAAAAATAAAATATGTAGTAGATAATGTTTAAAAAAGGTGTATTGAAGTATAAGATTTTGAAAAAAGATGTTTGGAAAGTAAACATACAATTAGTAGCAATAATTCTTGCAGTTTTTTGAAAATCCATTATCAGTAAATGTTCACTCAGTGAAGCAGTGCCCTTCACAAAAGGGTTCCTTTGAATTTTCACAGTCCTGTTATAGTAAGGAGGGAAACAACTGTATGTCCAACAAAAGTGAAACAGGTGCCTAGAGCATGATTATTTAAAAGGCTAACTCTCTGACTTCTCAATTTGTGGACCGAAATCGATTAAAATATTGTGCATTTTTTTCATATTTTAAATCTGCATATATATACTGCAGAACTGAAATATGCATTTTTTTATTTCTAGAAAGGATTTTTTTTTTTTTTTTTTATAGATTTTTATAAAGAAACTAAGCTGTATATAAAAAAAATTTCAGATGTTATCACAAAAATTTTTTTTTAATAAATTTGAAGTGAATAACAGTTAATTTCCATTTATAATATAACCATAAGTGTATTATCCAATACAACTATAAATCTTTTCATATCAACGTCTAATACTGTATATAATTTATTTTACTGGTTAAAGGGTGAAAAGGCGGGAAGCACTCCTCAATAAAGGAAAAAAAATACATGCCTGCGAAAATAAAGGGATGAGCAAATTTTGCTACATTTGAGTTGCCTATGGAAATCACGTGAAAAGCATCCAAAGGGTTATAGATATGTATTTTCATAAATGAATCTTCTGAGTTTGCAAGACATCATCTATACTCTAATATATTGGAACAATTTTTAATAGGCTCTTTTTAAATGTTTTTACAAGTCTAACTAAAGAAAGTTGCGTATTTATAAAATCATTTTCAAGTGTACAAAAGACTAATTTGAGAGGATTTCATTTATGTGTATGTATGTACAAACAGTTACATACATATACATAAAATTAAAGTCAATGCAAAAGCAAAGAAATGGTACTATATATGTGTAAAAATTATTCTACTAAACAACTTCTTTTGTCAAATATTAAGCTCATGTTTTAAGCATATAAAAGTGACACATTTTAAATCTTCACAAAAAAAGTTAATTTTGTAATACTTTCAAAATTTTGAAACATACAGCTAAGTTTAAAAAATATATGTAGTTGTTTAGTGTTCTAAATTATTCACAAAGAAAAGAAAAGAAATAATACCTAAAGCATCTAATATGTCATTCAGTTTGTCAGCAACATCTCTTCCTTTATCTATTGCATCTAGAGCAGCAGTTTTAGCTTCATTTGCACTTCCCAGTGCCTAAAGAATAAAATTTTAAAAAATCAATCTGCCCAAAATATTTCTAACTAAATTAAAAACATATTTTAATCAAAGATAAATTTTCACATATTTTAATTAAATATAAATTATGCACAGTTTTAATTAAAGATAAATTAAAAATAAATAACTAATTAATTAAAGATACATTTTAAACTAGTATTACATGCAATCAAATTTTATTAACAAGAATAACAAGGTTTAATATAGTTACAATTGATTTATCTGTTCTGTTGTTGAATTATTAATTCTTTATTTTATTCTTCTAATATAATTAAAACTTGGAAAATGAAATTGCAGAAATAATTTTTTACAAAATCTGAACTGTAGTTTTATTATTTGAATTAGCTAATAAAATGTCTTACATTTTCATTAAATATTTTAGCTATTAATAACATATTACACATATCAAATTGTTCCAGCTAGCAATTAAGAAATGTTATAAATGCATTATTTACAGGCAAAATTATGAATATCTGAATCCTGAAGTATTAGAGCAATTAATCAATTCTTGTACATAAATTTAATTTCAAATTGTACCATAATTGTAAAAATAGTATAAATACATTGTTTAACCTTCCAGTGGGCATGCTTTAATCTTTTATACAAGCAAGTATGTGGTATATTTTTTATAAGCAAGTTTGTAGGTTAATTTATTTATGCTGTTACAAATGTAATTTTTTTTCTACTAATAATAAGAGGCAAATTAGAAAAGAAATTATACATACTGCCAGTAAAAATATTGATTATTATTACACTTTTTCTTAAATTCATCCTGTTTGTTTATCCTTGGAGGGTACATAAAATACTTTCTCCTTTTACCAGAGATCATGGTTTAATTTCTTACACAAGCAGGCATGCAACTTTTTAATGACAAAATAGTTTATGCTTGTTATAATGTAAATGTACAATTTTTTTTTCATAACAATAAGTGGCAGATAAAAAAGAAATTAGAGGTATTGCCACTAAAAATGTAAATTTCATCATTATTTTTCTCACATATTATTATTTTATTTATTTATTTATTTTTGTCTATCTATCCTTAAAGAATACATAAAATACCTTCACATTTTATCATGTTTATGTTTCAAATAATCAAATAAATAAGTTTTTGACTAAAGTAAACTAAATTAATAACTCAAACTAAGATATAATTGTAAAATTGTTAAAATTAAACTTTAAAATGTTGAAAACAACCATTAGTCTACATGCAAGAGTACATCATAAGTTTTATAAAAGAAGCACAATACTGTATGAAATCACCAGTGAAAATGAAATTTCACTTTCAAAATAGGGCAAACCCATTGGCGGGAACAGACAAATAAAAACAAGACTATCAAATAGTTTCAGTGTTGTATATGATAACAATGTAAGAAATATCATGTTTTCAATAAAATTTGTACACATGCGCTCGTTGAAAGGTTAAAGCACAACTCTACTATTTAATACCTCTTTTGAGAAAACACCATCACTTTCAGCTTCATCTTCAAAGCCCCTCATTCGCTCATCAGTGTCTGCAATTTGGCCAGTGAGTTGACCAGCTTGCCCTTTTAATTTCATTGTGTCAGCTTTTGTCTCCCCGGCTTCTTTGCGAATATCATCAGCATCCTAAAAATGTTTTCAAACTTTCAGCCTTTTTTACTCAAATAATAAAAAAAAAAACAATTATTAAAAAAAGGATATTTTGTGCACAGATGGAAATTTGGGCCCTAACTTGTCTTATAAAAGTATTGTACCAATAATTTGTGAAAATTAATATTAATTTATACCATTTAGATGTTTAGTTTACCATGCCCATATTTGAAATTATTTAATGACAGGAATATCCTATACTAAATGTTTGAGCAAAATAGAAAAATATATGAGTTTTAAAAAGTTAACAAACATTTATTTCCACTGTAATGACATGGTTAAAATATTCCCAGAATAAAAGGGAGGTTGTGCCTGAATTGTTTTTTTTTAATAATTAATCATTTTATTATAGTCTTTTTTTTTTTTTAACAAAATCAAAAACAAACATCAGAATCTAATATCAGATACTAGTGCTACAAAAGTGAAGATAAGTTTCATTAATTAGTCACGGTTTGTAACATAAACTTAAGTCATTATAATCAAGAGAAGGATTTCATGTACAGCTAGCTATAGAGATAGCTAAAAATAAATTTAATGCTGTTGAAACAACTGCAAATATTCCACTTCTTACTTTATGTTTAACTTTTCAAAAAAGGTACACAGTAAATACACAGGGTGACCAGCATTTCTCTTGTTTACTTTTCTCTGACTATTCCAGGTTTCATAAGAAAATTATCTGACCTTTTTTCAGATTTTATTTTTCTCTACATTGAATCTTTGCTATGGGTGATTAAGTATTTCATAACAATTCATTAAATTTCATTAATTTTTAAAATAATTTAATAAAAACAAATAATTTATTCTTTTACTTCAGATGCCTGTTCAGCTAATTTCCTTGCTTCTCGAGCAATATCCCGGGCATCAGCTGCATCCTGAGTAGCTCCTCGCAATGCATCTTCAGCATCAAATGTTTTATTTTCAGCATCTCCAACTTTTCTTTTCACAAAAGGTATCTTTTTTAAGGTTTCATCTGCCCTTTCAGCACTCTCCTTTACTTGTTGATCAAAACCTACAGACATACATAAATTGGTTAAAATTAAAAAAAAAAAAAAAATTATGTTTTAACAATTTTCTAATATGAATAATAAATTTACTAAGATTTTATTGCAGTATTAAAATAACTTCAAGACTGCTGAACATTTCTGAAAATAAACCAATCTAGCATACTTATTTTCATAGCTTTTCACAAATAATTTAGAACTTACTACAATATATTGATTACTAATTATTTTCACACTACTGCTGTATAAATACTGTAACATATTCATTATAATTTAAAAGTAAAAATAAATTTTTTTAAGATAACTACTATAACTAAAACACTATAAAGAAAGAAGAAATATCCTGTTTGAAATAAAATTATCGTAGATGCACTCCACTCCACAAAAACAAACATCTTAGAAGCCTTTAAACATATAAACACCATACATTTTTTTAAATGGACAAATGATTATTTTACCAAACACTGGCTAAGAATTCTTGTGACAATTTATTGTAACACTTAAGAAAAAAATTACAATTGTATTGGTGATAGCAATAATATTATTGCAATTGTCATTTAATCATTAGTACACAGAGCAAGTGTTAGAGAAGTTTCTCAATATACAGAAACTTCTCAATTTCTAAACCCTAAATTGTGAAAAATTTCCTTCCTTCTTTTTGCCTGCTTGCTTAATTTCTACTTCAATTGAAAACATATTTTGTACAATCCTTTGCATGTTTGGGTTCTTTCAATACATAACCTTTCCTTCATATTACATAAAGACCCCAATATAAAATGCACATAGAATGAGAGGCAACCTGTACAATTCCTGTTCACTCCCCAATTAATGACTACCGTGCATTGAGTTGACACTAAGGGCAAGTCATGTTTAACTGCAGGAGAGAAATTACTGATTATGCTCGCTATACACCACTCTTGACAGGGAGAGGGAAAGAAATGAATTTCTTTCTACTATTGGAAATTTGTCAGTACTTTGCTAGATATGCTATCTAAGTTGCTTCAGTAAGGAAAGGATGAAATACTTGTTTTAAAACTGACCTTACCTTTTAATGTATCAAGAGTATCTCTTGCATCATCAAGGACCTTCTCACCAAAGTCAATTGCATCTAAAGCTTTAGCAAGAGCTGCATCTGTATCTGTGAGCAATTCATCAGTAATCTATAAAAACAAACATTTATTTCAGCCTGCAGGAAATATAGATGGATATAAACGTTATAATGACATGTTCCATTGAAAGAGAGTAAAAAAAAATTTTGAAAATTTAACTGATGTTATTATAATAAAATTTTCACCATAGATAATGCTTATAAAATGTGGATTTATGTATGGTCCAACAACAGGAACTATTCAAAGTAATTTTATTGTAATATAGGGATAACAGATCTAGGAATAAGTCCCCTGAAAACAAAAAGTAATAAGGGAAAAAACCTCACAAAGACCCTAAGTGTGGGAAACAAACAAGATCTCTAGCAAACACAGATGTGAACCACCAGTGGGCCATGAAGACACAATTTTAATCCCCTCTTGACATTACAGAAATTGTAAAATCAAACGAGTCAATCCTCTATATATCAATCCATAATACTATAGTTACATAACTTGCAGGAATTATTTTCCCATGCCAGCCACCTGCACTCACAAGATAGCATCCCATGCTATCTGTTTGGCTAGACTAAAAACAAAACAAAAAAGTGCAATGGCCAATGAAGAGGTTCCAGAATGCCCCAAACATGCCCTCACAAATTCTAAATGGTTAGCCACAAAAACCCCATAGTGTAAATTTAGATTTAGGGTGGGGCGGCCCACAAGGGCACCAGCACTGTGGCCCGTCCTATTGTATTGAACCCCATAGTGTAAGATTTTATATTGTCAGTAAAAAGTTCACATTCTCTATTTCCGCTGTCAGTTAGAATGGTTCATATTTCTGTATTGAGCAGTCAGTAAGAAAAGGAGACATTTCTCTCCCCAGCCATCAGTCGGCTAGTAAGTTAGTATTTCTTACCACAACTGTATCTAAAGCGACAGTGATTCATGGAACCCAAATCAGCATATCCCTCATGTTCTGGATGGAAATAAAGAATGAATTTGAAGGAAAATCAAAGCCCCGGCTGTTTATTTAGAGACTGACAATCCAAATGTGACCCACATATATATATACACAATTATAGCCTTGTTATAACAAAAGTTCACAAAACAATTACTTTATCCTAATCAGGAGAAAAAAACATTAATGAAAAATAAACACTGATTAATTAAGAGAAAAAAAACTATATTATCTTTTGTTGTATTAACCAGAACTTCTCACTATAGAAAGACATCAAATTAGTAATAAAAATAATATAATTCCAAATTTGATGAAATTTTAATTTAAAATTATAATTTATAATGAGAAATATTAATAAAAATGCCATGTGTAAATTGATTAAAAATAAACAGATCTTAACCAATGGTTTTATAATTTTAAATCTTATACTTAAATGAGTAATTAAAACTACATTAATGTATAATTTTCCAGTTGCTCTGAAATTTAAAAAAATCTATACATAACTGTTTAAATAATGATTTTAAAAGAGTACAGATTAAAAAAAAAAGAAAAAAGGGAAAGCGTTTACATTGATTAGCAAGTAGAAACAAAATTCAACCAAAAACTTTAAGGCAAATAAATGTAAAAACCAAAATTTAGTAACAAAATATAAAAATTTTCAAACAGTTACTTGTTGCTGCCTTATTGCTTCATTTAATAGCCCCTGGGCATCCTTAGCATGATCATCAAGTCGTGATAGTGTATCCTTGTGAGTGTTGGCCAATTCATCAGCCTGTCCTCTGATTCTCCTAGCCTAGAAACAAATATAGATCAAAATAATTCAATATTATGACTGCATACATAAAATCATTGATCAATTAGAGAAATGGAAGCAATATTAATTCATAGTGTTAATCCATTAACACCTGAATCATTGCTGCTGAATATATATTGATGAATATTTTAAATCTCAATTATTATCAACTGTAAGTAAAAGAAATAAGAAATTAAAACAATTTTGAACATTACAGCTTGTCTATATTAAAAATGAGCTATTATTTTAAACATCAAATGATGCTATTTATGAAAAAGAAAAACTTTGAAATAACACTTTTATTTTGCTACTTTATTGCAGCCAATATATCACAGATGACTTTCACATCATTATAACAGTGGAAGATGTTAGAGATGTGAATATGGTACCATAAATTTCCCTTTCTACCATGTCATAATGACGATTTCTGATAGCATTATAATGCAGATGTTGGCTGTGACATATCTTGACTGTAATATGGTAGCAACCTTTTTACTGTCCAATATAAACAGAGTACTTTGAAGTAAAGTTTTAATATAAACATAGCTAATTATCATGATTTTGTAATCACTAAGAAAAAATCAATTTCAGCATGAAGATTGAAAAATCATCAACTATCAACCCAAAAGATAAAATTATAATAATAGCAACTGCTGGAAAATTTGAGGGGTTGTTTTAAAAATCTACTTTCACTAGAAAGTGAAAATTATTCCAAGAAAACATAAAAATTCTATAAACCTATTCTTAACTGTTCCTTAAAAGGGATGAATAAATAAGTTAATAATAACATCTTTAATATAAAAATTTAAGAACAGCATTTGTTACAATTTTAACACAACTAAATTAACATACATAACCAAAATAAAAATATTGTTAAAAGCTGATATTTCTTGGAAAACATTTATTAAAATTATGTTAATGACAAAATAACTCAAATTTAAGAGACAGATGAGTGACTAAAATTTAATTGATAATAAGTTCATAAAATATATTAATTAATATTATTATCACATAAGAAACAAAAGCTTTCATAACATTAAAAATTTAAAGGAGCATAAACTCCTAAAATGCTTCCTATAATAAATAATTTTAATCAGTATAAATGGCTATAAAATGTAACATTTATTTTATAATCTTTGAGCTAGACATTTACAGTTATGTTGCAGTATTTTTAAAAATACATACTGTACAGCAGTGGTGAGGCATGAGTTCTAACATAATGGAAGCTCTGCACATCAATAATTTGATAATCACACACACATATATATATATATATATATATATATATATATATATATATATAAATATTGTGTGTGTATTGTTTATGCAGAAAAAATGGAAATTGAGAATTTTAGCTATGTTTTGTTTAATAAACAGAAATTACCAAATTATTTAAGACTTTATTCACAAATTTCAAAGATAATAATATTTAATATTAAATTGTCTAATGAACACCTTTTAATTGACAGCCTAAATTTGTGACTGCTTCTTTGCAACTGTACTAATTTTGTACTAATTTACTTTTGTACCAATTTTTATTTTTGAGTATATGAAAATGAACTAAACAGGAACTTCAAAGGAGCCGCAATTAAATGCTCAAAAGTTTGTGATTTCCTTACAGCAGTATTTTCAATAGCACAGAGAATGGGGGAGGGAAGCTCCCTTGAATGATGTTTCTACTGCCTCTGTAGGAGTAACACTCCTGTTGCAATAAAAAGCATATCATAACTAACAGAATTAAATATTTTTCCCCTGTAGAGTCACTAATCCGGCTAATTGGACAACTTTATAAAGAGTTTATGTAACTTCCTCCACACATTTTCCACAATATTGGCAGTTGTAGCATTGAATATTTTTAGCATATTAGAAATGGCCTGCATAGAAAATAATTTTATGCTATGTTTAACACCTTTTTAATTTCTTCTACAAAATTGGTAGAAAGATGGGGAAATAAAAAAGAAGGTTGGATACACAAAAAATCGGAGATTAGAGGCTGTGGAGTATGGAAAGGATAGAGATAGGAGAGAAAAAGAACCCTTGCAAGGATTATGTAAAATAGAATAGATAAAATAGTCTTAATGACAATTGAGAAAGCTCTACACTCTAATTTCTACATATTTGCTTTTGTATTGGTCTAGCATAGAGATTTATTATAATCGTATGAAATAAAAATGGGCTGATCATTTTGGTTTTTAGTCATAACCGAAGTTAATTGCAAACAGTACTGAACATAAAGAAGATTTTAGTGGGAAAAAAATTTTGTTTTGTTTTGGAGCACTACCATTTACTGCTTTGCTGCATTATTATAGATTAATGAGACAAATATCCTCTGTTTGAAACCGATCCTGAATGACTACGAATATCCATACCCATTCAGCCATGATTCGGAAAAAATTATATAAAAATTTTGCATGAGGCAAAAACAAACGCTTAATCCTATATGATTTTGGAGAACTGGGCAATAGTTGATCAGCTTCCAGGTAGTCTGGAATGTTTAATACCAGGAGAAGTTCTTCGAAACTATTGTCAAATTTTCGCACACGCTTTTACATCTTATTGATATACAATTTAGGTTTAATGGAAATTGAAGTATAAAAGCAGAATATTGTTATAATACATTTATAATTGAAATATATAAATATGCTAATGACTCGAACTGAACTGTGATGAATTTAGAGAGTTAGTCATGAAAAAAAATCTTTGTTTAAAAGTGACATTAAGTTCACTGTAGAGAAGCATGGGCACATTTGCTAGTTTATATTATAAAGTCCTTTCTAAAACATTCAATACAGTGTTTTACGAAACTGGAGAAAAAGGAATTACTGTAGAATAAAAACAGGTATATATTTTAGCTCACTAAAAGCACTCAAATTTAACACTTCTAAGCAGCAACATGCAAGTACAGCCCATGCTAGCAGCAAGGCTGAGAGATGGAATATAGCACTTCCATTCAATAGAATGGAGATAATGAGTTGGAATTGAAAGCGCTGCTGAAAGACAGGGAGTACGGAATTTAAAAATAATTCAATTACATAATAAAATAAATAAATAAAAAGTGTGTAAGATTATAAATAAGTACAGCTTTGTAAGATTGTTAGAGAAACAATGCTTCTATTGCATCTAAAATTGCTTCTTCTGTTGTAAAACATAAATAAAAGTATTATTAAAGTGCAATGTTCATTCATATAATATGCTATTAATGCAATATAAGTTTTATGTAAAAGTTCTTTATTATTATTATATTGCATATTTCACATGAGAAATTTTGATGAAAATTATAACAATATAAATATAATACATTATACGCAATACTTAAATATTTTGTTTTCTCCTTCAGTTGTTACTTCCTTAATGGACAAATACATATATATAGAGTGAAATAAAACACAAATATAAATGTATTGTAATAAACATGTACCTCATTCTTGATCCTATCAGCTTCATCTTTGATTGCTTCAACATCTGCAGTGGGTACAACTAAAGAATTGGCATCCGTATAAATACCTAAGGCATCATCATAAGCTGTGTTTGCCTCTTTTTTGGCATCTTCAGCTAATACTTTTGTACGTTTAACAAAATCTAGTAAATCATCTAACCTAAAAGTAATAATTGAATCTAATCAAGAAAAGTAAAAATTAACAAGAATAAGCACCAGGAGGTTGTGTACAACACATACTTGCGACCTAAGTCATAAACTTCATTGCTCATTCTCTCTTGGGAGTCTAGAGTTTCTCTGGCTAATCTATATGCTTCAGTTGATGTATTTAAAGCTAGATTTGACACATTGTCACTCACTTGAGCATCTTCTTCTTGCCTGTTGAATAAAACAAGAAGATTTCAAACATGAATTCCACATAAAAATTTCAATATATAAATACATATATATATATATATATATATATATATATATATATATAAAAATTTCAAAATATTGGCAATGCAGTATTAGGAAAAAAAAAGACTAAATAAAATTTGTTAATGCATATCATTAGAGTGACACAAAATTGCTGTGACATAGTAAGCGAGCCGAGACAAGCTTCTTGGATTTTCTGGGTTTTATTCCTACACTCACAGCTATGTACATTTTACATCAGTATTTACACAGTTATATACAAAGAACATTATAAGCATTTAACAATCTCCGATTAGCTAGGCACGAACATATTTTGAAAGAATCAAACAACATTCTCCACGAACGCCAGGTCATGAACTTCTTTTACAGTCCAAGAATAACCTCCTTGGACAAAGCCTTTCTAGCCAATCCCAGGCCTCCTAGCCTCTCTCCAGTTAGACGTTTAACTTTGCCTCTACTCCAAAGGGGGGGGTAAGGATTTCCCCACATTTCAGAAAGATGAAATATAAAGTTGCAAAAGATGCACCCAACACTCCCGGAGAGGGGGCTAGCTTTTGGCGGGAAAATATAGAATATTTTACATTGTCAACCAGAAAATATTCACATCCTACATTTTTATTAGAGTTAAAATAACATAAATTGTCATATACTATTATAAAATACTGTGTTCCCAGATAATCATAAATTTGACACTCCCAAATAAAATCTTCTCTCTATGCTATTACACTCATTTCGATTTTATTTTTAATGTTTTGAAAATGTAGATGTGTGATACAGCACATTTCATGCAGCCACACTTTCAAAAAGTTGAAAATCCTATGATGTAACTAAAAATCCCTGTGATACAATTTAATTTTAAACATATACTGCATGTGAAGAAATGTAGCCAACATAAATCATGTATGAAGAAACTGTCAATTATAAATATAACAATGCACACACATTAATTTTTTCTTACAAATTATAAGATATTGTGCAATGATTTTACAATTTTAAATTAAAGTGTAAACAAGACAAATTAAATACATCATGCAAATTTTTTTTATTTTTTTATGTATTATTCTTTAGTTAAAAAAGAATTTCTTACATAATCAAATGGTCCTTATACATTTACTACTATTACCTATAGCGTGCATTTGGTTGAACATATTTTTAAAAAATGGTAAAATTTAAAATTAGTAAATCTTTATATATGAATAATTTCAAAAATTAATAATTTCTTTATAATTTTACAAATGCTTTACAGCAAAAGTTTCCTTTCTTTTAATTACTGGTAATTTACAGAAACTGTTTTATATTTCAAACTTCATTAAATTTCTCACTATTTTTTAACTTCTCAATATTTATATTATAAAACTTCATTAAATATTAAAATATATGTATAATCCCATATATTCGCTATTACAAACATGAATTCATATTACACTAAAATGAGTAAATCCTGAAATATATTTTAGCATTAATTTCCTGTTGATATTAAAATTAGCCCCATATAGAAAGTAAATAATATTTGCAAGTTAAAATTATTAACAAGATCTTTTAGAGAAGGTTTGGAACTTATGCATTGCATTATAATAAAAAAAATAAAGGTGTATAGGCATCTAAAATTTTCTTGTAATTTTTTTTAAGTCACAGCTAAACTATAATGTTTTTCAACTTCAAACTTAATTTTACTCTAACCAATAGTGAAGTTAGTCTTTTTACAACAAGAACACTACACATGAGAAAACAGAAAAAATGCCAAAGGTTACAAGCAGTAGAGAAAGGAAAAAAAAAATTAGAAAATAATACTGAAACTTTTACTTGTGTATAATGTATAAGATTCTTTGAATGATATTTTACCATCAAAAGACATGTTTGAGAATGAAATGAAAATGTCTGCAGTCAAAATTTTATACTTGGCAAAGCCAAAGATGATTTGAGATATGTTCTCATGCTTGTGTAAAATATGAAATCTTCATAAAAACTTTCAAGAAATGTCACAAATACATTCAACTTACTGATCTGCTAGTTGTCTGGCCTCTCTAGCAATTTCAGATAATCTTTTAGACTGTTGACCTAGTCTGTCTTTACGATCCAAGGCAGAATTATAAGCATCTCTGCCCTGCATATCTAAGTATTTTCTTGCAGCATCAGCTGCATCTTTAGCTTGTTGAATCACATTTTCAGCTAGTGAAATATTTTGAGAGCCGTATCTTCGATATTCTTCACCATCATCGAGGCGTTCTCGAACCTTTCCAGCTGTTTCTCCAATTTCTTTTATTCGTTTACGTAAATCATTTAGCTGAGGGATTAAGCTGGCATCAGCAACTTAAAAAAATATATAACAATCATAAGTTGAAAATATATATAATATAATGACTACTTTTACAAAAGTATATAATAACTTCTAACATAAGCTTTTTGATGGTGCTATTATTTTATTTACGTGAACATCATTTATTTAGTAACCTATTTAATATATTTATTTATTAGGAATGTAATTCATTTTTCCTTGGTGTTATTAACAACGTAGAACTGAAAAATGTTATTCTACAAATGATAAATAGAAAACTTTTGAAAGGATTATTTATTAAATTAGTTTTAAAATCATATTAGAATAAAAATATATGTATGATACATCTCTATACCATTAAATATGTTTGATAGAGCACAATTTAAATACATAGATCAGATCAAACAGTAAATTTTTTTTAAAACTGTGTGATTTAAAAAAATAAGAGCAAATTTTTAAAAAAAGATAAGCTAGATATAGATGTTAGTTTTAAACTAAAAAAGCATTTTTAAATTTAAAAAACTATATAACTTAAAATATTAGCAAATGATTGAGCACCTTAAAACATACAAATGCTGCAGCAGTATACCAATCATTATTTGAAAACTACTAGCAAAAAAAGCAAGCTGAAAAACACAAGAAAAACTCATGGATCAAAATTTTTTAATAAGTATCATATCATTAGGTGAATTTTAAATAAAAATTTAAATTTAACACTTAACCATAAGAGTCTAAGAAGATGGTAAAGCCCAAATAACATACCTCGATGCATTTTATATAGAACAGTCATTAATCATTAGCTTATTGATTAACTATTAAAATATGAAATCAAACTTATGTAAAATACCTTTATATCATTCAAAGGAAAGCTGAGTTTTATAAATATTTGCTGAAATTAGAAACCTTATTTTTAGCTACTTTAATCCTTTGACTAAGCATTAAAAGAAATTGATTCTTTTGTTTATATGAGTCAACAAAGGAAGTTATAAATAAAACAAATTTAGAATTTAGAATTTATTAAACATTTATAAAGCTAGCTTGATTCTACAACTGATTATATTACAATAAGTTTCTATTTTTCTTTTTATGTCCATAGTACTTTTTAAGCCTGTAGCAGGACTTATATTTTTATCAGTAGTCGAAGGATTAACGTTGTTAACTCAGATAGAAAAATTTAGGAATATTTTTCTAAAAAAGTTTAGATTTAGTACTAATACTAAAAATATAGTTCATTTACTTTACAAAGACATATTTTTAAATACAAAATCTCAAGTTGTAATTATACACAAATTCAAAACATTTCAAACTCACTTGCTGCCCTCTTAGCCTCATCATATAAATTATCTAATTTTCTAGTGGCTTCTCTTAGTTTTCTCTGAAAATCTAAATCTTCTACAGTTTCAGGGTGATTTTTTATTTCTTCCATCAAGCGAGCAAGCTCAGTGAGTTTATCTTTATAACGATCAATAGCCTCCTCAAGAAGAGAATAGCAAGGGGGACAATCTGAAATAAAATGTATGAAAGCATCAACTTAAAAATTCATATGCTTAAAATATTTTAAAGTGTAATAAAATTATTCCATGACGGTAAAAATTAAGATGCCACTTTGTAATGTATCTATTTATCTTCTAAATAACAGAAACTAAGGTATATAAAAATTATAAGAAAATAACACTGTTACATAAGTAAATCTAAAAGGTGGGTAAGTAGGTGAGTGGGTGGGTAGGTGGGGATTGACTTGGTTTGAAGTGCAATGATCCACATTTTTGTGTTACACAAGGGCTAATGAGACAGGGAACTACTGCTTAAAGCTGATACTGAACAGCTATGTAAATCCATGCTAACAGCGGGATTCAAACCTGCAGACTCTGGTATCAAAAGGCAGTGCCTTGCCATTCAGCTATTGTAAGGTTCCAAGGGGTGGGCACAGGAGCACTTGCCTTCCCCTGTAAAAATTTCACATGCAGACAAAATAACATGAACATTTTGTCAAAATCAAAATCTTACAGTATTTATAAAGAGGATATTAAACTTCAAACTTTCAAGGTAATTTGATTGTAATACTTTTTCACAACAAATACACTTTGTATATGAGACTGGAAAGACATGTGACTTAGTGACCCCACTGACCTCCCCAGGTAGTACAAAAATATTGGTCAATATCAAAATTATAATATCAGTTTACGTCAAATGGACCCGTCCTAAATGATATCCCTAAATATATATATATATATATATATATATATATATATATATATATATATATATATATTTAATATTTAGCAATGTTGGTCAATATTCCCTGATATCCTTGAATATCCTTTTTTTAATATTAAGGAATATTGGTCAATATTTCCTGAATATCCTTGAATAATTTTTGATATTTAGAAATGTTCACAACGTGGTAGTTTTGCCAATGCTAACTAATTTATTCAGTTCTTGAAGCAGTTTTTTTTTTTTAAAGAAGCTCTACAATTAAAATTTTCTCCCACAACAAAAATCTACAGTAGTCTAGTTCTACTTTGCTTGCCTCACAGTCTTCCATAGAATCTCAATAATTACAATTAGTTGTAGTACTTCATCGTATTGTCTCATACAAAGAGGAGAAGAGGCAGGATGGATATTACTTCCCTTCACATTCAACTAATGTAACATTGTGCTGAATGTTGTCAGATATCATTTGATGTCGGAAAATGATATTAATTTTAAGGATTATTGACATATCCCATTGAATATTATTAAAATAACAACATTTTAATGACATTGTATGAAACTGTTCACATCACAACAACCTTTTTAAAGGCTGTTTTTTAAACAATTTTGAATTTTAACTTTGCATTATGTCAGTCAATATCAGCAGATATTCAAAACTTGATGCCTGACATTTAGCAACATTCAAAATGACTAACAATTGTACAACATTAACCGATTACATTTGTGCTACCTGGGATTACATTAATTTTTTTTTAATGCCACACTGTACACAGAAAAATAAGAAAAACTATTACATTTTATAATTACATACTTCTAAATACTAAATGAAGTGCATACCTTTACAAACTGTGCCTCTACTGTATTTATTATCTCTACAAACAGAGCATCTTCGACCTTCTCTATTTGGTCTGCACTGACATCTACCAGCAGTATCACACTGCAAAGATGTAGACCCTGCAGGGTCACACTCACAAGCTAGATAGAAAGAAAACTCTTGGTTTCATTAGGAATATTAAATCATACAAGAAATTATTGCTTAACCCAAAAATATTAATATCACTTAGCAGTATTTTAGAAACAGCAGTTTTAATGTAATTAAACAATTAAAAAATGTCCTATAATACAGGGATTACCTACCTTTCCTGAAAAAGAAAACATATTTGAATGTCCCCTCTTCTATAATAGTTAACTATACCATACATTAAAATACTGTTGCATATTATCTAAATCTAATTTATCTACCTATCAATGAAGAATCACAAAGTAGAAATGAATTAAAATAGCCATCAAATGTAGTACACAATTGTTTATTAGAAACTTAAAAATAAGCAAAATAATTAATTAAAAAAATTAATGAGATGGTTGAGGTTGGTGGAGTTTAGCAATTTGTTAATGTTAGGTTCCAATTTCATTAACATCTTTCGTAAATCTTCAAGTTTAGTGATGCTCCTATCCTTAGACAATCAGTTAGGTAGTGCAATGAGTCGATGTCTGGCAAAGAAAGTAAAATTAAAATTTCTATACTCTAACCCAGGGATGGCCAAATGGTTTGCTTTGGACTGCTACGGTCTACTGTTTTGTTCATGAGGGTTAATGAGACCAGGACCTACTGCATAAAGTCAATTCCGAACAACTACAAACAACAATGGCAGCAGCGGGGTTCAAAGCTGCAACTCCATCATATTTGGCTATTGTTCGGCAGGGTAGCCAAATGGAATTCATGAAATTTATAACTGAAAAAAATTTTGCCTTTGTTAAAATAATACAATATTATTTGATTCATTTAGTTATTAGTTTTAAAGATATCATACATATTTTTATTAATTAGTACATCTATTGGCCATCCACTTTGACTGCCTTAACGCCTTTCATTTGCCCCCAAACCCTATGGAAAACTTCAGTACCAACTTGGGTGTCTTTGGGCGAGGAGGGTTTGTTGGGAACCTATGTTGTAGTAGAAACAAAGATGACAGAAAATATTTAAATATAGGAATCAACATAACAATAAATTAAAAAACTGAAGCTACATCTTTATTTAGTGAAATTGAGTTAGCAGTACAAAAGTATATTTATGAAAGTCAAATAAGTATGTTGGTAATAAGAATGCAAAAATAAATAAATACATATATGTAAATTAAAAGACTTCTTATTGTTATTAGTTTTTAATTTCAGAATGCCATAGTTTTTTTTCTTTTAAATTAAGTTTTCTATGATGATAAAGCAGAGAAATCCAAGCATTGATCCCTTTTAAAAGAATGATTTTCTTAATCAGTCCCCTCATATTTTGCCTTAAAATATACAATATATTCAGATATACAGCTATATATATATACAGATTTCAATATTTTTAATGTACACAAGATACAAACAAGAAAGTAAAAATGAAAACAATTAATTATAATTAATTTTGATTTATAACAATTAATACAATAATTACGTACCTTTGCAACCTTCTTCTGAGAAACCATAATGATAAGGTGCACATGAATCACAGTGCCTTCCTATAACACCTGGTCTACAATGGCACTGACCTGAACGAATATCACAGGTCTGATTGACAGAACCAATCCTATTACAATTACAGGATGAGCATCCTTCACCACTATCTATATTCCAGAATCCTTTTCTACATTTATCACAGAGTCGACCCACAACATTTGCCTTGCATCGACACTCACCACCAGAGGATTCACAAGGTGTGGTACCCCTTTCAGGTTCTAGAGTTCCAGGCAAATAGCAAGTACATCCTAAAGCATATGAAACACATATGAAAAGATAATAGGCAATATATATTTTTAATTAAACAAAACAGGGAAGTAAAATTCAATTTAAAAATGAAAAATCTTTCCATAAGAATTATTGGCAGTTCATTCCTTCATTCCAAATAATAAAGGTAATTAAAAGAATTTGTAAAAGTAATAAAAACAGAGCTAACAGAAAATAAATCCATTTAACATGTTTTATATTTAATAAACAATAACAAAAACAAGCAGATAAGAAATGTTTGTTAACAGAACAAGTCATTTTGCTATATAACCTTTTTTTTATATTTTAACAAAGAGTGTTATAAAATTACAAAATTAAAATGTACACAAGAGACTGGGTAACAGATGATATTGTGTATGACTTTTTAAGATGAAAATATATTTTGAAATTTCAATATCTGATGAGCCATATGACATTATGGAAAAGTTTATACCTATAAGATATTGGAAACTGATATTAAATAAAATTATATAAAAAAAATATGTATGATAAAATAATTATTATATTTAGTCTTCTAAGGTCTTATTTTAGTAAAATATTGAATTAATACATGACTCAATATGAACAGATGTGACTATTTTAAAATGTTCTATCTAACTACAATTAGATTAGAATCAAATATATAACATTTTAAAAATAACATGATTTTAATACAAATAGTAATTACTAATTTAGTAAGGTCATACTTTTGCATCCACCCTTTGGAACAGCTAAAGCACTCCCATAATAACCAGGTAAACATCTCTCACAATTCCATCCTGCAGTGTTATAAATGCACTTCAAACATTGTCCAGTTGTTCTAAAATATGGAAAAAATATGCTTTAGAGAAGTAAATAGAAAATAAAAGCTTTCAGAAAGATATACAAAGAAAATAAAAGCTGAAGGAAGGAAGAAATTTTATACTTACGTATTACAATTCCCAACTGCATTAGGATCAATATTGCCACTACATTCACATTTTCGGCAAGGTCGAGGGGGTCCTAATCTACCTAAAGGATCTCCATAATAACCATCAATGCACATATCACATTGATGTCCTGTGAAAATATTTTAGAGATAATTATACTTCACTGTAATAGAGATTATAATTATTCTTCATAAAAATACATAAATATTTTATACACATAAATTAATATAATCAAGTTAGAAATTGGGTGAATAAAGATTTAGTTTCTTTGATGTCAACATTTATGCTAATAAGAAATAAAAGAAAGTCAATATAATTAAAAGGATTTAAAATATTTGACAATCATTATCATATAATAAATTTATATGAACTTGATCTCTTTATTTTCTAAATTCTTCAGAAATAGGATTTATTGCAACAAGAAACTTAAATAAATATATATTAGTCCCACAAAACAAAATGCTAAACAGCTAAATAAATTTATAAAAGTTCCTTATGTGATTTTAAAATTTTTATAGAATTAAACTAATCTTTTAACTTTAAATGTATATTAAACATTTGAAACAGACTGACCAAGTTAAAATTTTACAAACTGTTAAACAAGATTATTTCTAAAATTATAAGCATAAAATTTGAATAACAAATTTATATTTTCTTTAACATCAAAATGATGCGCAACCAGAAAATATTTAATAATCAGTAAGTTTTTTAGATAAAGAGTTAAGGCAGAATTTGTTGATTATTTTTTAGATCATTGTGATTTTTTGCTTAGCTACAAGAAAAAAATAAATAGTTGAAAATTTAAATATTGAGCATAATTAGGGGCTATTTTTGTTAAATTAGACCATATAAAAAATATGTAACCAGAATGCACTAACCAGGTTATTTCTAACAGTCTTGAATGAAAGAAAAATATTTTAAATAAGAATTACAGAGTATCTGCCAAAATAAAATTTTTCAAATCCATGACTTTTCATGACTTTCCCTGATTTAGCAGATCATTTTCCATGACTTTAAAAAGCTTTCGTTAAAGTATATATGAATAAAACTTCTGATGTACATACAAATAAAATATATGCTTTTACAGAAATTACAGGAATTTTATCATAAAAAAACTATAAACTTACTTTATAAGTGTTAATAAACTCACATACATAAAAATAAATTGTTGTATCTACATACCTAAATTTAATCATACAGCAATTTTTCAATCAAAATGTTTCCAATTTGAATTCAGGGTACTTTGGTATTATCCAGGTGACCATAAATAATAGCCAAATATAACCCTATAATGTTTATATACAATATCCCTAGAGATAAACTTATATTTTGTGCAAAAATCTTAATTTTTATTAAAAAATATTAATTATTATACTAATAAAATTTTAATCTACAATTTAAGAAAAAAACCAGAATAATATACATTTATCCACCCATTAAGCTTTCTTGTTTTGAGTTTCCTTGGTGAACAAATTTTACTTGGCAATAGGGTCAATAGGATAATACGTAAATACCAAACTTAGTAACTTCAGCCAAATGACAAGTAAAATAGAATTAAACAATTTAATGCATTTTTTTAATCGGTAGTTTAGCAGATCCATGATTTTCCATTACTTTTACTCATAATGCATTTTTTAATCGGTAGTTTAGCGGATCCATGATTTTCCATGACTTTTACTCATTTTACTTGAAAAACCAAGACTTTCCATGACAAAATTAATCCATTGTCTAAATCCATGATTTTCCAAGTGCGTGGAAACCATGGAATTAACAATTGCAATTTCAAATAAAACGTAATATTTAATTTTTTTTTTTTTCACTGAAGTGCTTTATATGTAATTATTGTTATTATTGTAGTGCCAACTAATTTTAGAGCTGGCTTTTCTTTTATTATTATTTCAAATGGTGCAACTTTTTAGGATTTAGGAAATTTTTATTTCTTAATTTCTGGAGAAAAGGCATTATAGCAGATTAAACAATTATATGCTATACAGGATGAAAACAATTATCTATAACTTATGTATACAGTCTATATATTATTATAGACTGTATACATTCAGTTTACTGAAATATACTGTGTTATTACTGATTATAAAAATAGTTACCTGTGTGTCCCATAGGGCATTGTTGACAAGCAACTACACCACCAGGCAATGTAACACATGGTCCTCTATCAGGACACAAGCAAGGCTTGCAATCTGCTGAAGTACCTTCTCTAGCATCTCCATAATATGAAGATGCACATCTTTCACAGTGATGACCTTCAGTATTGTGTTTGCAGACACATCTACCTATAAAAAAAAGATAATTTTAAATAAAGATTATCATTGCTGTTTCTCATAGGACTGCTCTCTCGCAGTCGTACTTGAAAGTTTGTTCTTGCTCTAATGCTTTACTCCAATTTCTCTTATTTATATATAAAAATAAATTAATACTTGTCTTAATTTAACTCTTGTAATTTTTAGGGTACTTTTAGTGTAACCTCTTGTGTAATTAATGTGTTTCCTCCTTCACCAAACTCGTGAACCATACCTCTTTATTTTAACTTTTAACTCTAATTTTATAAGCTAGTATCTCGGTCCTCATTATCATCTTGTAATTTTCTGCTATTTCTCATCACCATGCACTACAGTACTTCTGACCTAGAGGGCTTGGCCCAGGAAAGTCAGAATAAAGAGCTCCTGTGAGATGCCTCATAGGACTTTTATAAATTGGATTTTTTCGCAAGGAATCTCGAAAGTTATAAGATTTTCATATTTTTTATATTCCTGGGAATTCTTAAGAACAAATGCACAGACACACAAAATTATAAACTAGTAAAAGCTGAATACAATACTTAAGGGATCCAATAAAATTATCTTTAAAAAGGGATATATTGCTATACTGAGGGATGATATAATTTCATTCTAAAATAATTCAATTATTGTTGATTTGATATGCTTATGACAAAATAATAATTTTTATTAAAGTGTTAAATATTGTTGAAGTATACAAAAACTGAAAAAAAAAATTACAGGCATAAATAAAATTCACATACCATTGGAAGAAATTCATTATTTTTGTTTGCTTATTCCTTTTTTCACTGTTAAATCAATTAACAAAGTATGAGTAGAGTTTAAAGCCTGAAAGTAATGATAACATGTGGATGAAAGGCTTGAAAATAAAATCTGCAGAGACTTAGTAAATTTAAGTGCTTTGGGGGCTATGAATAAAAAATGTGAGGAATTTGTATTTTTATTATCAACTTCCTTATTACCATTTTCTCTTTATCCAAGATTTTAGACAAAATATCTCTGTTACTAACTTATACAAAAATCATAATTTTATCATGTCTTCTTTTCCTTATATTTGAAATCTGAAATATTGATGTACAGGGATAGTAAAAAATTATCATTCATGAGAAAACTATCCTTTTATGGAGTCTCATTGCTGTAAGGAATATTGTTATATCAAAGGAATATTAAAATTAATGCAATTAAATTGATGCAAATTTGCTGGGATTGCAAAATATTATTGCTGCATAGGAATATATCATTGTGTCAGACATTGTAGCAAGGCTTTACTGTATAATGAACTTAAATAAGTACATATCTTTAAAAAACGTCATTTTACCACAGCAAAACTGGAGATTAACCAAAAAGAAACTGTTTATTTTGCTTTATTTCAAAATCTTAAAAATGTTGCATGCAAAATTTGAAAAGGGATCCACTGAAAGACAAAGGTCATACATTGCTTACCTTGCAAGAGTTGTAGCATAAGCAAGCTAGTGAAGCAAAAAATGCAGTTATTTGTTTCAACCCAAATTAATAATCAAATACTATGAAATTGGATCAGGCTTTGAAAACAATTTTTTCATGAGCTGAAGTTAAAAGGGTATTTTCTGCTGCCAGGTTGCTTCCTCGAAGCAGAATGTGCCAAAAACTGTGACGCATGTCGCAGAACAACTGGCTCCGCTGCAGAACAATTTGCGGAAAAACTTTTTTTCCCTTTATATATATATAATAGTTGGATTATACTGGAGCACCTGGGTCCATGACCGTATCTCCAATTGGATTCGGTGATACATTCAATGAGGATGTGCATCAGTAACTGTGGTTCCATAATGTGCCAAATATATTTTAAGTTACAAAAAACATTACAATAAAATAAGAGAAAAAATTTAAGTCCCTTGATAGCAACTAACATCATAAGATGTGAAAAAATTTAATGATAGGAAAGATAAATGGGGGAGAAAGGATAGTGAGGTTTTTAGTTGGATGCAGGCATCCATTTTATAAAATTTTATACATTTTTTGGGGAGATTTTAATTTTTATAATTTTTTTTCTTAAAAATAAGAAAAAACAACATGAAAAAATAAAAAAGGAAAATAGGAGATGAAAATGGAAAAACTAATGATAGGAAAGGATAGTATTCAGCTAACTGAAATGAGGAGTAGCAAGCGTCATTGTGGCGCCATCTTGTATCGGCGCGAGAAAATAGTTAAGTTAATAATTTGGAATATAAAATGATTTTAGGGAAGCATTGCGGCACGGGGCCTTTTACGATTATTACTTTCCCTGAAATCATAGTCAGGTAATTCAGCAATGATCTCATTATTGATGTTATTAATGTTGTTATAAAAATTAATGGAAATTTTAGTACAGATTTTTTTAAACGTTAGCTTATTCAGATCTCGTCTGATAACATCATTTCTTAAGTAGCGCGGAGCCCTTGCTATTCATCTAAGAATTTTATTGTGAGCACCATTTAAGATGTCTAAGTTAGCAGGAAATGCAAACGACCAGACCGGTGCTGCATAAATGGCAGCGGACAGTATTACTGTTTTGTACAGTAATACTTTAATAGACAAATTTTTAATATACAAATGAGGGCCGAAAAGAAGTGAACGTAGCTCGACTTTCCTAGCGATGATTTTATTTTTAACATTAATAATATGGGATTTGAAGGTTAGACGCTTATCTATAGTAACTCCAAGATATTTAACAGAGTTCTCCCATTCGATTACCTCGTCGTATAATTGAAGCCGCGGGGGGAGTTTGAAGGAGCGACTAAAATAAATAGCCTGGCATTTGCTAGGATTTATTTTAATCTTCCAACGTGTAAACCAAATTTCCAGAGTAGAGATATGGTGTTGTAAGTACGAAGCCACACTATTAATGTGGTGAGCAGAAGTATAGATTGCCGTATCATCAGCATAAAGTGCGAGGTTTGTGAGATCGGATGGAATGTCATTAATGTATATATTGAATAGAGTAGGTCCTAAAATGGAGCCCTGCTGGACTCCAGCTGTAATGTGTTTAGCGTTAGAATAGGTGTTGTTGATACGGACTTTAAAGTATCTATTGCAAAGGTAGTGTTTCAATAAGTGTATAATGGCATTAGGCACACGGAGCTGAATTAATTTGTACATGAGTCCGTCGTGTGTGATGCGATCAAATGCCTTTGCAATATCTAAAAAGAGTGCGGCAGTTGGCTTCTTGTGTTGTAGTCCTTCGCTAGCGAATTCGACAACACGAAGCAACTGATGTGTTGTGTTATGGTTTCGTCTAAAACCAAATTACTCTGGAATGAGACTGTCATTTAAATCTAGGTGTGATTGTAGACGGTTCAAAATTATACGCTCGGTAATCTTACTGAGAGAACTCACAAAGCTAATGGGGCGATAATTCGAAGGTAGATTCCTATTATGAATAGTTTTAGGAATAGGACAAATTTTTCCTCAATAAAGATCTTAGCGGATAAGTCATAGTTGACACATTTGGAATAAATCTAGAATAGTATGTAACCATACCTAAAAAGCGTTTCACATCCTCAACATTTTTTGGTCTGGGAGCATTCACGATTGCCTCGACTTTCCTTGGGCATTTTGAAATTTTCTTGTGTTGAATTACATAACCTAGATAAGAAATCTTCTCTTTGAAAAATTGACATTTTGAATTATTTACGTGTAAATTATAGGTCTGTAGACATGCAATTAAACGTTCACGACATTCCAGCAATGTTTCCCCGTGTATGATTATGTCATCAAAATATGTTGTTACTCCATCAAGATCTACCAGAATTTGATCTAATATTCTGTGAAATTCACCAGGTGCAGTTTTAATTCCAAAGGACAATCGGTTAACTTGAAATGTTCCCCTATTGGTCGAAATTGTTTGAATAATTTTACTATCATCATCAACAGGTACGTGTAAATAAGCTTTAAAGAGGTCAAGGGTGCAAAATATTTTTGAATTTCGAAGACTATTTAATATTTTCATCGACACGTGGAATTGGATAATGTGCAGTTCGAAGTTGAGGATTTACAGCAACGTAGTCAACGCATAAGCGTACAGTTCCATCAGATTTGGGTATTACCATAAGTGGAGAACCCCAGTCACTGCAATCTACTCTTGTGATTATACCGTCGCGCTCAAGCATCGAAAGTTCTTCATCAACTTTTCACGCAACGCAAAAGGTACTTCTCGAGCCTTAAGAAACACTGGTTTAGAATTTTGTCGAAGTTTTAAAGAACATGTAAAATTGGGAATTTTCCTTACTTTTGATTCAAATATGTCAGAAAATTGATTGATAATATCATTGATAACATCAAAAACATTGATAGAATTTATTTCTAGCTCTGCACATTTGGTGGCATTATCGATTTCTGATAAATTTATGTTTAAATGTCGAATCCATGTTCTTCCTAAAACTGGTGTAAACTCATTCGGTACTATAAATAAAATTTCTGTATATTCAATGCTTTTGTATTTTACTGGAACGCGAACTGCCCCTAAAGGTTAAAAAACCCCCATGAGTGTAGGATCGAAATTTTATGCCTATTGGATAGATTTTATATTTTAATTTCATGGAATCAAAATCTCGTTTAGGAAGCAAAGTATAACCTGCTCTGGAATCAACTTCAAATTTCTGAAGCTTATTTTCGATTTTCACAGTTACAAAATATTTTTCAGAATTTGATAACAAATTAGAAAAATGTTTACAATCCCGAAAAATGTTTACAATCTTCGAAATACCGGAAAAAATATCAATGGCATCAACATCAGTAACATGATCATCACTTCCGCTTTCAACTGATTGAATACTCGCGTATCTCTTTTTCTTGAGTAGAGTCGAAAGACAAACTTTTTGCACATTTCCTATTCGATTGCATGCCTTGCATTGAAGTTTTGAAGCATCTAGTCGACAGGCACGAGACAAATGATTTCCTCGGCCGCACCGTAAGCACATATTTTGAATACCAAGGTCATGAAAATTCAATTTAGTATATCGGGATTTTGAAACGGAACGATGTCGTTTATCAGGAAAATGGTTCTGTCGAAAATTAGAATTACTTCTCGAATTAGATTTACTTTTGGATCTTGAAACTTTGTGTACATCTTCTAGGGTTTTATTAGGAAATGTTTTCGATAATTCCTGATTATTTAATTTTGAAGCTTCATAAGCCAATGATCGATCCACAGCCTCATTGAATGTTAAATCACAATTAATAGTAGTTGCTCTCGAATGTTATCATCCTTTAATCCTCGAATAAACTGAGCTCGTAAAAACAAATCTGACACTGAATTTTTACATTCACAAGTGAAATCACAAGTAGAAATAAATTTACGAAGAGCAGCAACGTAATCTGAAATACTTTCGTTTTCGTTTTGAAAACGGGATAAAAATCTGTGTTGTTCGATAACAACATTAAGTTTTGGACATAGATGCTTTTCTAAGACAGATATAATATCATCGTACTTTAAATCATTTGTAGATTTGGGCGAAATTAAAGAGTATAATAAATTGTAATGATGAGAACCGATACAGGAGCATTTTCGAACACAAGTCTTTATCGTTGAATCAGGGCCGTAGCCAGAAATTACTTTCGGAGGGGGACATTAATTTTTGTGAAGAATACGGTTTTCCTTTATATAATCCTAATGAATATCATAATACAATGTGATTTTAAAATGTCAAAATAATAAAAAATGATATAAAGAACAAATTTATAGCCTTAAATGAGTCATGTAGTAACTACATAATGAATTTAATAGTAAAATTAAAAATATATAATAATTTTTAAAACAGAAATATAACTGTAGGAAAGGAATAATTCTGAAAGAAAATTGAAGCTTTCAAATTTTTATTTGAATATCATATTATATGCTCTATTTGAAATTTTCGCCAAAAACTCTTTGATTATGCAACAATATTGGGACGAGATGCCAAAAGGGCTAGTCAGTCTGTTCTTACACATATAATCCTATTTGCACCTATTCCTTAATTCAATATCACTGTTCTAAGCCCAATGTTATATATCCACAGCTAGGCAGATGACACACCCACACACATGGTCCCTTTTCTTTCCAAGAAACGGTCTTTAAGAATTTCGGTGGGGGACCGGTCCTCCTAATCCCTCCCCTTGCCTACGGCCTTGCGTTGAATACATTTTAAATTTTTAAATAATTTTCAAATCGTTCTTTGTACTGAATAAAGGTTTCTTTAGATGAATCAAATTGTTCAAAATTACTCAAAAATGTCACAGTACCTGAGTCTCCGGCAGCAGATTTTCCTTTTGATTCGGCATTTTGATTTGTAATTAATGCTGCCAGGCGTTCATAACTTGTCGTAATTGCCTGTAGAAGTGCTTGAAATTGAGCAGCATCCATGTTTTGTTTTCGAAATTTGGTACAGATGTATTATAGCCGCCGGGTTTTTTTTTTCGCCAAACTTGGTGATTTTTGGGGCGATGACTAGGTTGCTGTATATGCCCTAACTTTGTCAGGGGAATATGGAAGCTATTGGTGCACGTGATTTTTGACGTCATTACCCGGCTATCTATGCAAATTTTCTGTTCTAAATATTATTTTCGTTCCAGACTTGGATTAGTAGGTTGTCTCGTAGGTAGATAAGTTATTTTTGGTATTTAGTTATGGCGGATGTTCTTATTTCGGTTTTAACTATTTGTAGCATTGTGAAGAAATATCAGGAAATTCTTAGACCTGAGGTTGGATTTGCATTTCATTCAAAACGGCACGTTTATGGGGATAATGGAATTCCGAATTTGAGTATTTTTTATGTATTTGGTTAGTGGCATTTAGTTAATTTAGTTATGACAAATGAAGTTATTTTGGTTTGGAAATTGTTAAAAAATATCAAAATATTCTAAATCAAACAAGAAGTTTTGGTTTGGAACATTTTGTTTTTGCTCTTATCATTTTCTGGGATTTAGTTAATTTAGTTATGACGAGTAAGTTATTTCTGTTTTGAAATTGTTTAAAAGTATCAAAATATTTTAAACCAAACACGATGCTTTGGTTTGGAACATTTTGTTTTTGCTCTTATCATTTTCTGGGATTTAGTTAATTTAGTTATGACAAGTGAGGTTGTTTCGGTTTTGAAATTGTTAAAAATTATGACAAGTGAAGTTATTTCGGTTTTGAAATTGTTAAAAAATATCAAAATATTCTAAATCAAACAAAAAGTTTTGGTTTGGAACATTTTGTTATTGTTGTTATCATTTTCTGGAATTTAGTTAATTTATTTATGACGAGTAAGTTATTTCTGTTTTGAAATTGTTAAAAGTATCAAAATATTCTAAACCAAACAAGATGCTTTGGTTTGGAACATTTTGTTTTTGCTGTTATCATTGTCTGGGATTTAGTTATGATAAGTGAAGTTGTTTCGGTTTTGAAATAGTTAAAATGTATCACGATACTCTAAGTTAATTGGTTTGGAACATTTTTATTTTGTTCTTTGCACAAGGGGGGGGGGAACTCCCCCTCACCTGTTAGATTCTTCATAATGTTAGTGCTTATTAAAATGATATATATTGTGTTTACTCTGTTGACACATATCATAAATATTACTAATCTGTTATTTATTTTTTTAAAAACGTAAAAAATGATAATTATTATGCTAATTTTATTTTAATAATACTTTAAATTGTTAATCTTGTTTCCTTTTAAAGTTTAGTTTTGTTAATGTTGCGTTTCAAATATGCCACGTGACCGCCGCCATGTTTTTTTTTAATTTTTTTTTATTTTAATTTTTATTATTATTATTATTATTATTTTTTTTTTGATCTTTTGGTCAGAAAACACGCACCGCCACCATGTTTTTCTACTTGGCGACTTTTCAAATCATGCGTTTTTCTGTTGGTCGCCAAAAAAAAACATGGCGGACGGGACCGGCGACTATTTAACGCTCTGATAGCGCCATCTAGTGTATACATTACATTATAGCAATACCAGGTTTATTTTGACCAAAGTAAGGAACTTGATGTTGGTAATATCACATCCTAAAATATTTTTCTGCTTTGATTATTTATTATTTCCAAGTTGAAATATAGATAGCAAAGCTTTAGATCTCTCCCCTTTTTGGAGCTTATTAAACTTTTTACATGTGTTTCACCCTCTGAAGAAGAAAAGAATGAATAATTTTTAGAAATATCAAATTTTTCTTAACTGGATTTTTGATGCAGTTGATCATTCTCGGCAAAACATAATGTTTTTTTTTTTTTTTTTTTTTTTAAATGAAAGCTATATTAGTGCAAGCTGTAAATGAATTAAAACCAGAGTTCCTTAAATTTATCTTAATATACATTATATCTATTCCTATATCAGAAGCTATTTGCAAATCATGGGGATCAACAATTGATAAATTTTTTCCTATAGGCATAATGTAAATGATGGTGTTGAAACTAGTATTGGGACAACTGATAAAAGAATGTTTATTTTATTTATTATTATTATTATTATTATTTTTTTTGCAATGGACATTCACCAGGACAGAGATCAGTCCAAAAATTATTAAAAACTTCCCTTGCATTAATGTTTGGGCCAAATTGTCAGTCCCATTTTCATTATTGGAGTGATATCTCAAAACATCTTACATCAAACGTAATTGACAGGACAGTAAATTCTATGTTAATGCCTTGGTTTTAATACAAGTATTTTTCTAAATTTCAAGTAGCACTGTTTTATTAAATATTTTTATTTATACATATTGGTAATGATTAAAATGTACCACAATAGGAATAATATTGTGGGAGATTAAATATATGATAAAATAAATATATCTCCAGCAGAACATTTTTGATTATCTGAAAGCCTGTTACAGAACATTGAAAAGTATTCTTCTGTGGGGGGTTGCTCATAGCAAAGCTAAGAACTAAGCTAAGTGATAAAATATAGATAATTGCTTATATTTTCTTAAATCATAATTTTTAAAAGTAAATAATGTTCTTTGTTTGCTCATTTTGTTGTGTTTTATTGTCATTGTTTGCTTTTAGTAGCTCAATATAAAAAGAAGTATAAATTTTCAAATTTATGATTATCCTTATTTTGTGTAATTATCATTGATATCAATTAAAAAAAATAACTTTTAGATTTTTCCAAATTCTGATGCATTTCTGGGAATTTTAGAAATTATAATTATGCTCCCAAAACTTCCTGAAAATTTCTGGGAAAAAAAAAACAACAGGTAATCAGAAATTAACTTTATAAATAAGTGTCAAAATAAAAAGAACTCTATTTTTCTGATTACTGTTATAATACCTGTTTCAGGATCACATGTATCAGCATGGTTGTGACAAAAGCATTTTACACATCTGAAGTAGGGGCTGTCTCCTAAAGGATCTCTTCGATAACCAGGAGCACATGATTCACAAGACAAGCCAGCATAGCCCTCGGGACAAGCACACTGCTCTATCCAAGTGGCTGGATGATTATCAGGGTAATTATGGGCAGATTGTAAAGCTACATCATCAAGGTAACCAATACCTAAAGAAAATTAGAAGTAGATATTTACAAAATGTATAAAAAAATAGAAATAAATTTACATATAAAATAACCATCCATGTATGAAAGTTTATTCTTAAAAAATATGAAAAACAAAAATCTGTATTTCAATATTTATTTAAAATTGTTTTCCCCTTCAGAATTACAATTTTTAATTCATTAAAAAGTTATAGTTAAAAAAATATACAATAGCTTGAATATTTTCTATATTATTATGTAAGTTACACACAAGTAGAATTCAAAGGAAAGTAATCTGCAAAATAGGCAAAAGTTCTTTTTCAAAGTTTTCTAAGCTTAAACACAAAAAATGAAATGAGTTCTGTTTTATTTCTTTCAAAGAGTGGTTAGTTTGTGTTAATAGATAATATGAACTTTTTTCAATTTTGGTGAAAAGGAAAATAATTTCTTTCTTTTATTATTTTACTTACTTATTTATGTTTGAGCTATGTCAGTACATTTCTTTCTAAGAAAGATATAGAAATAATCTCATTTCTTTTAAAGATAGTTTAAAAGATTGATGAACAAGCATGAAATAGATCATTTATGTCATATTGACAAAAGACTAATTTTTTAAGTGAATCAACTGATTTTATCTAAGTAATAACACTTCTATCAGTCAATTCACTTTACCCATTCGATTGTGGTATATTATATGGTTATTTTAAAAAGATACATACATATGGACAAGAGTAATCTTGAAATTGTTAATTTTTCTCCAACACTAAAAACATAAAGCTTTTCTAGAATTTAATATAATTTTCTAAAACTATACTACAGTTCTTTAATACTAAAATTTATATTTGTCACAATAGATCACTGATTATCCAGACCAATTGTCATTGAGGCTGATCCAGTTAATGAAAAATCCAGGTAATTGGCACACAGGTAATTAGCAATTTAAAAAACAGCATATTTTTTAGCAACATATTTTACGTAAGTTTCCTTTACATTTTATCCAGGCTAAAGATAACTAGTTGTAGAAGTGCATATTTTACCATACTACAAATAGCATATTTAGAAGTTAATTTTTAAGCCATTAAAAAATTTTTATCTTTTACAAAACTGGTAAAAGTGCAGCCATGCAAATAGATAGTACAATGGACAGATCTGAATAATATAGCAGACTGAGGTACAAGACACCAGTATGCAGAGTGAGGGGGGTGGAATTAGGTTAAAAAATTAGGTGGAATTAGGTTAAAGAACTTACGCAAGGATTATGCAAAATTGACTTAATATAGTAGCCTGAATGGTATACAAGAAAGTTCTACATTTTGATACTTATATGTTAGTATTAGTGTTGTGCTAATATAAAAGGTTATTAAAATAAGAGTTAGCATTAAAAATGGAGTGAACATTTTTCCTTGTGGGGGGGGGGCATAACCCATTTTCAGCATAAACAAATTAACACTTCTGATGATAAAGACAAATTTTCAAAAGGAAATTTTTTTACAAGATGGGAAAAAACCTATGGTCCATGATTGATCTTGTTAATTGGACAATCTAGTTAATTAGTATTCTACTATATTTATAACAAGATTAATAGCAATCATTTTATCAATAACTGATTGTATTTAAATTAACTTATATACTTGGATATGTAATAAAAAACAATTAACATAATAAAGTAACAAAGTAAAAAGCTAATATTATTTGATGAAAAAACAAAATTGAAAAGACAGAAATACAAAATCTTTACCTTCTCTTGAAAAAGTGCCTTTAATTTTTACAGCAGTTAAATTTGATAGAATTTTCATAAAATCAAATGCATTGACTTGAGGAGTCCAGCCAAATGTGGGATTTTCATGTAGTCGAAACTTGTAGTTCTGCACTTTATGGGATGGAACAGGATTACCTTGCTCAGTAATGGGTACACTAACTCGGAGACCAGCACCCTCTAGAATAACATCATGGGCACTGATACGAACATTTTCAGCCCCAATTCTTAAACTGAATGTGAGATAATGATTGTATGATGCTCTCTGATTTCCCAAGTAGCTCTCTAGAAATAAAAACAAAAATTTGTGAATAAGATGTGTATGATTTTAAAAATTACAAAATAATTACATACAGAAGATTCTAGGTTAATCAGGATCCAATTATCAAAGTTACAGATTAGCCGAGAAAGAAAGAAAAATAAAACCTTTTCATAAATAAAACTATGATAGCATTATTCCTGGAGAAAAAGAATTAATGAAGATTTGCAATTAGAATGTTATGAAGATTTAAGTGACAATTAAATTGTACTGCATGTTGTTAAGAAGAAACATGGAATCTCAAACAATCTTCTGAAAGAAGAAGAAAATCTTGTAATTTATGAAAAATTAAGTCATGGTGATGCATTTGTACACACACTGGGACATTACATTATTACTTGGAAAAAAAAAGGATAAAAGCTCACCAGCTAAAAAATTTCAAATTTTCAAACTCATCAAAGAGGAAATAAAAAATGAAAAAAGACTGTTATCATTTCATTCTTTCCAAAACAATAAAATAAACTACATTTATATTTTTTTTTTGTACTAAACTATCTAAATGTAAATCTAAATAACATTATTACTTATACTCATTCTCTTTCTTTCATCTTAATTAAATTATTAATATCCTATTGTACAATAATTTTATATTGTTTATCATTTTATTAAAAATTTTCATGAAAATTTGCATAAATATGACTTTATGAGATATTCACTACAACCAAGCCTATTGATTCAAAATCATTTTTACGAATTTGTATGAGTTGGTAGTTTAAAACACACATTAACAAAATTTGCTGTAATTTCTAATGTTATGTTTTAAAATAAGAAACACAATTTATGTGAACACCATGAAGCCATATTGTACATCAAGCATCTATTTTTATTTTGGGCGAGTTTAATGGCTACAATAGAAAATCTTAAAATATAAACTTTAGCAAATAAAATGACTTACCAGGTGCAACAAAATAAATAAATTCTCCTCCTTGTCCACGAACTTCAATTATTTGTAAATCAGCATCATAAATAACAGGAACTTCCCTTCCTCTCAAATCAACAGCACTCCAGTTCTCATCATCTATTACATAATATTAAAAAACTAAATACAAATTTCAACATGCAACAAAGTAATATTTGTTTAAATGATAAGATGTTTTTCAAAGCTTTAATTGTTCTAATATTTAAACTAGGAAACGCAAAAATAAACTACAACTAAATCCTTTTATTACATTATTTTGAAGGACATATAATTGGGGAGTCACACTAGATGCCTGAGAGCCATATGTAGGTTTTCTTGTAATTCAATCCAGTCTGTGTTATTCCTTATTTAGCAATTGGAATAGTCCATGCATTGAGCATTATAAAATGCTTAAATTACTGTGATTTTCTGCTATTTACTTCACAGTTTTCAGCCTGTGATGAAAAAGTAGAAGATATTCTGCAAAAAAAATTCATAAATCCAATGTGACAGTGTTCGTTAGGAAAAGTTTGTTGATGTTGACTTTCTTAATTATTTTTGCTTATGGCCTATCAAAAATTAAGATAGTTTGTGACAAGACTCATGTGCATATATGGAACCATAAACATCTGCAAAGACATATCTCGAAAGAATGTTAATGAGTCAAATCTTTGTTCTGTACTTCACCAATGTGTATTTAAATACAACGTTGAAAATTGCGGCTGCAGAATAACTTTCTCCAGATATTGAAAGACTTGTGTCATTAAAGAAATGTCATATTTCTGGCTCTACTAGCACAAACAATGAAAATTAGTGAGTTGTTTCAATGATTTGAAATGAAAGACCTTGGTGAATTAAAATATTGGCCAGGAATTGAAATCCAAAGAAATAGAGAAAAGGGGATAATGACACGAAATCAGTCAACATATATTCAATCCATCCTTAAAAAATTTTCCATGCATGATTTAAAACCACTATCAACACCAACAGATATTAATCAGAAATTGTCCAAATCATGTAATGTTGATGAAAAGTTGATGTCTATATACCAGTCAGCAGTCGGAAGTTTACTTTATGCTGCAAAAGGAACTTGTCCTGACATTGCTTATGTTGTTAGCTTATTGTGTCAGAACTGTTCAAATGCCTCTAAAATGCATTGGGTTGCAGCCAAGTGTGTAATGAGGTACCTCTAAGGTACTATAAAATCAAAGTTAACATTTTCACGCCTGGCAAACAGTGAATAATTTTTAGGCTATTGTGACTTTGACTATGCTGGATGTCCTGATGACAGGAAATTGACAACTAGATTTGTTTTCAAATTGGCTGGAGGTGCTTTCACATGGCAAAGCAAGAAGCACTCAACAGTAGCAAGTTCCACAGTTGAGGCAGAGCATACTGCTTTGGCATCAGCTACCAAACAAGCTTTGTGGCTAAGAAAGTTTTTAAAAGAACTTAACTTACCATCAAAGGACCCAATCACAATATTTTGTGACAATAAAGGGGCTATCCACTTAATGAAAAACAGCATTTTTCATGCTCATACAAAGCATATCGATATTGTTCATCATGTCACAAGAGATGCCATCAAAACTGGACATGTATTAGTTGGAAAGATCTGAACTGAAAACATGATCACAGATTCTCTGACCAAATCAGTGCCAAAACAAAAGCATGAATGGTGCAGGGAGAATATAGGACTTTCTGAACCATAACTATTATATTTTTATTCCCAATCTTGTTCTTAATTTTAAGCAATAAAATCAGGGGAACTATTAATAATTGATTTTATATCTATGGTTTTTTATATATTTTATATATTTGGAAACATCATTTATATAACTTATCCATATATGCATCTGGCAACTCTGTATGTTGTATTCAGTCCTACACAATGCTGTATCGCTCATAACTGGTCATGCCTTGATAAATTCTTTTTTTTTACTTTCATCCATAGCTTGATTTTATCAGTTCATTAAAAGAAGTTTGTTGATGTTGATTTTCTTAATTTTTTTGCTTATGGCCTATCAAAAACTGAGGTAGTTTGCGACAAGACTCATGTGCATATATGGAACCATAAACATCTGCAAAGACATTTCTCAAATGAATATTAACAAGTCAAAGCTTTGTTCTGTCCTTCACCAATGTGTGTTTAAATATAACGTTGAAAATTGTGACTGCAGAATAACTTCCTACAGATATTGAAAGACTTGTATTATTAAAGAAATGCCATATTTCTGGCTCTACTAGCACAAACAATGAAAATTAGTGATGAATTTTGTTTAAGTTTTATAAATTGATACACTTCTTAATAAATCCCAAAAACTTTGGAAATTTTTTAGTCTGGACCTTCAATTTACTTTTAACATACTACCTGACCTTTGACATAAAATGAGTTTGACATCCCTGCTATACACAATATTAAGAAATTTTAAGAGACACCAATTTAAAAAGTACAATATTCTACTGAGAGAAATCTAAAACATTTTAGCATATTAAATATAATGCTTAAATCATATTAATAAGACTAAACAAATTTTGAGACACACAACAGTAATAACTTACTTTCATCAAAGGCAGATTCAATTGAATTCTTATAGAATCCTGGAGCACTGTGACATTCATTTGAATGTCCATAGCAAAAACATGCCACACAACCGAATTCATTATTTAATTGAAGATCAAAAAAGCCTTTCTTGCAGCTATAAGAAAGAATAGATATACTTACTGAAACATTCTTCCCAATAAATAATAAATTTTAACACATCAAAATAACAAAAAATCTAATAAACAAAATTCATTTATACTATACAGTAATATTTTGACAATTTTTAACTGAAACAGCATTTATATCTACCATATTGAAATAAAGGCAATACAAAATATTTAACTGACATTTATTAATAGGTACATTTTATATGTTTAATGCCTAGAAAGATAATCTATGAAAACAATCTAACAGTCATTCAGGCTATTTTTTTTCATTCCTACTTATAGTTATCTAATAATTTGTTGTATACTGATTTATATAAAAAGAAATACTAAGAGCTATTTTGAATACCTACTTTGAGTTTTAAAAATGAATAAATACCTATCACATCTTTGACCAACAACATTTACTTTACAAGGGCAAAAACCTTGAGATGGATCACAGCTTGGAGCATCCTGAGCAATGCCAGCTAGATTGCAACCACAGGGCCTGCAAATTTAAGTAAAACAAAGTCTGTGCATAAATATAGAATGAAGGATATGCATGCAAAATAACAAAAGAAATAGTAACTATTTCTTTACTAAAATAAAAGAGACTTTCAAAAGCTACATTAAAACATTTCATGCTTGTATACATGCACACTTAAATACAAGGAGAAGGTCAGATTACCTACTTCATTTTTAATAAAAAAGAGGCTAGTTTTTAATAAAATATGCATATATATATATATATATATATATACATATGTAAGGAAAATTCTCAGGAGTTTTCGAAACTTAAATCAAGGGCTAAAAATTCCTAAATTTTGCATTCCCCTTTTTAACCCCTAACCTAAATTGACCACTGGGGCTACAGTTTATGCCCTCAGAGAAGGGACCCGATCAATTATAACTCTACATGGCCCTAGCAGACAATTTAGGAAATTTCCAAATAAAAAGGAGATACACGCTGTCGGAGGCAGTTATTTTCCCCACAGATATTGACCCAGGCGTTAAGGGTCTTGTACATACTAGCTGACCTTTCAGTTTGTTCTGTCCCTATGATGAAGTGGGAACCCATCCTCCAATACAATCCTAATAAAGGTCTTTAGTTAAAACAGTATCAGTTTTATGGTCATGAC
>CM063508.1:91283319-91294589 GCA_032207245.1 Pardosa pseudoannulata
TGTGTTAAAATAAAAGTCCAAGAAGTTACTGTTAGAAACCGTGTTTAAAAATCCGTTTATTCTGTCTTGTGGAAGATAACAAGGGACGTTCGTTGCCGTCAAAAAAAGGTAGTAAAGTGATTTTTTTCCAAGGTAACCCAACAGAGCCAAGCGAAATATGTCTACTGAGTTCCTTTTTTTTACGGAATAGGAAACAAATGCGGCCTGAGAAAAAAAAACAGACCCCAGCAATTTTGCCGCCTGGAATAGTAAAAATAGTTCAATAAAACGCACAGTTGCTGTCATCAACGACTATTACTATGCTAATGGTATCCAATGACATAGTTTCTTAAGGCCCCACCACACTATGGTCCTCTGCAAACCATCACCACCGTCTGGAGGGGGTATAGTTTATTGTGGTCGATGGTAGCAAACGATAAAATAGCCTTAGCGAACGATGTCTTCGGAGGCAGTTTTACTCCAAATATCAAAGGCAGCTAGATGCGTAACTAAAGTGCTCAGTAGACCCTATAGACGGATCCACAATCTCGGCTCATTTAGTGGCCCAGAGTGTGAATGCAACCAGCGAACCATTGTTCAAGATCACCACCAGGAGGTGGTCAACAATTGGCTTAGTATTAGTATTATTTAGTATGGAGGCTACATTAGACTGTGATTTGCGGATCTCTGGGTGGTATGCGTATTACTGGGGTCTACGATGTTATGTATTATGTACATGGTTAAGTTATTATATAGGATGTATTTAAAACATTTTTGAGTTTGTTAACAGTTTTAAAATATGTTTACATTTTTAAATTTTCATTTATCGAAATACCAGTAAATGGAAAATTCGGTAAAGTTACAAGCCCTAATATTTACCAAGTATGGTTTTCTTTTGTGCGCCAAAAATAGAGTGTAAAATTCAATTTAACATATCACTTAAATATATTTATATATTGCTTGTTTCGAGCGATTAGGCTATTGGAAGGAACACAGGCAATAGCATAAATTATTCATTATTTATTCTTAATTGTTTCTTAATTTAATACACTAAACAGAAAAAATATCCTCCCAAGAAAACGAAATTCTATAAACTATTTTACAACTATCCTCAGATATGGAGAATAGGCGTAATTGGCTAAAAGCTCGAGGCTGAATTTTTGTACTAATACATTACTAAGCATATTTAAAGTTTGAAAACAAAACAAAACAAACAAACTGTAATTGTACAAGAATGGATGATAGTCATTTTCCAAAGCCTCGTTTCTCCAGCATTTTAAAACAGGGATGAGCAACTTAGGTCAAATCCTGTTCGTCCCTCTACTTCCTTCCAAAAATATGAATATTTTGAATTTTGAATAACTTTCCCTAAAGACCTGTAGCAAAGAGTTACATTACAACTTCGTCGCTGCCAGAACGGTGACACTGACCGAAGGGCGGAAGTGATTTCTGTGACCTTCATCTTCGACCCTTGACAGGTGGGGTTTGCTTAGTTTGGTCTGAGTAGCCAGTTTTTGTGAGTCCCTTCAGATTTAGCAGGCGAGAAAGACAAAGGAGTGTGGAGTAATCATCTTAAGCTGAATCTGCTTTTCACCATTTTTTTCTTCCTTGTTCACCATCTTGATTGACTTCATACATAGATCATTTTTATTATTTTTAATTTTAATTACTTTTATTTTTTATTACTACTATGCTTTGTATTTCTAAGTGTTATTTTGTCTGTGTTGGTTTGTAATATTTTTACTGTATTTATACTGCATTGAACATTATGAACTGCTGTGAATTGTACATCCGGGGACACCCAAAACATCTTAAACCGTTAAGGTAGATAGATGGTCCTCGTTGGTGCAACCGACCTCATATACCAGTCACTTTGATTTACAAAATTAAATTCAATTTAAAAAGACCTAACACATGAACTGGTCATGATTTTGTTTTACACGTTTATGCTCAGAAATAAATTGAGCTAAATTTTTAACAAATTATTTAATGCACAGTTAAGTGCAAGCATAGTATTAAATATAACTTGCTTTTTCCAATGACATATTTCCAAGGAATGGAAAAATCGATTAAAATTGAAATTGAGCATATATTATGTTTTATTTATTACAATAAAAAATATAAAAATAAGGGTCGTACTGTTTTATATTTTTCTGTTCAAGAATTGTTAAAATACTAAATACGTTTTCGATTTTAAATATTGCTTTTTCAAACTTCCTATTATATAATTTTATATGGAAGCAAAAATATGTTTTCTAATTTTTATTCGAAAACTTCTCTGAATTGAGTGCGGTCTGCGGCCCATATGCCATCACACGAAGTGGCCCTTCGTGGTGGAAAAGTTACTCCCTTTTATTCTAAAGGAACGATAGAGAAATTTTAACCAACCAGTATAGGTGACTGATGGATGTTATGACAATATAGATGTGTTCTGCACCTATTTCAATCCATCTTTTCTGTCCTCATAGCGGCAGGGTCAATATGTTTGGAAACATGTAGGGGAATTTCCCGCCGCAGGGCACATCTCAACTCATGACGATTTAGGTTTTTGTTTTAAACGGAAGGGCAACATATTGGATGCTTATTGGTTATTGTAAACGTTAAAATGAATAGAAACGGCATTAAAATAGTTTGTGGCGTTGCATGAAATCCCTCTATAGTTTAAATATATTCAAGCCTTTAGATCATAAAAATTACATAATTTGGGATAATTTGCAAGACTGTAATCACATGTTTTCGAACAAGCTAATTTTAAGTTTGCAAGTGAGAGTAAAGCAAGTATATCTGTTTGCCAATTGTTAAAATACTAAGTGTGTCTTTTATTTTAACTATGTCTTATTCAAGCTGTCCTTTTATAAAGAAGCAAAATTATCAGTTTTCCTCCTGTTCTTCAAAATGTCTCTATGAATCGAGTGCAGCTCGCGGCCTATATGCCATCACACTGAATAGCCCTTAGTCGTTGAAATGTTACTCACCCTTGTTCCAAAGGAAATTTAAAGAAATTTTAGATTCTTTTTGGAAACCAACGAGGCAATTGATAGATGACAACAGAGATATGTTCTGCACCTATTTTAGTCTATCATTTGAGTCCTTATAGTCAGGGCCCGACTTACAGATATGGGGGCCCAAGGTAAACCCATTCATCCGAAGCCCCCATCACTCTGCTGTACACAGGTGGTGGCTACGGGGTGATTGCTATATGTAGTGATGCTTCAACTATGGCCTGCAGAGCCTTCAAAGTTGACTCAACAATGTAGTGAGTAAAATAAGATTAGTTTAACATAAAATGAAAAATTGTGAAATAAGTAAAATTATAAAGAAAGTTACAAAAAAAAAAATCCTGGAAGGTAAAGCGTATATTAGAATTTTATAAGTCTTTCCCTGAGAAATTTTCCTGCCTAAAATAGAATGTAGCTGCGTGTTCTTCATCTTTCGCCAGCACTTACATTTGTGAACAAGCTCTCTCATGATACCGAATAAGTCAAAAACTAAAAGAAGAAACTGTCGATAATTTAAAGTGAATTTTAGACATACTCATCATATTTTTAGCTTGAAGTGGTAGTTAATTTGGGGCCCATTTTTGACTGGGGTCCCGGGAGCTTGCCCCGTTTGCCCTGTCGGAAATCAGGCCTTGCCCATAGTAACTGGCAAACATTTTTGGAAACTAAAAAACTAAACTCTTCGGAGCAATAACACCAATTGGACTAGGGCCTATGGTGCTAATCTCCGTTTTCTAGACCAAGGGTTTTGGGGTGCAAAGCATATGTTCCGGTTAGGTGGTCAGCTTTACGCAGAACCCCCAGTGTTTAGTTCCCAAGCATTCTTGGTCCTCAGTTTATCTACCCATGGAAGGGATGAAAGGCTGAGTTAACCTTGCCCAGCCCGCAGATAAAACCTCGGACCTGTGGCGTGGGAACGTGAAGCGCTACCCTAACGCCAACGCCACTGGGGCTTCACGTTTTGGAAACAGATAGCCTAAATATATGCAGGCATTTAGATCATAAACAGGAAGTCATATTCAGCTGGCAGGATAAAGAAAAAAAACATTATTTAAAAAAAAAGCACCACCCTCTACTACAACATAGATATATAGATTTAGTTGTTATGTTCTATACTGTTTTTATATATTGTTTTTGTCCAATGCACTACTTATACAGAATTTTGGAAAACAGTTATTACATTTTTCAAATTTTATTTTATATGTATATTATAATGCTAAGTGTATTAGATCAGAGCCGTAACTAGGTCTTTCAGAGCTCGTGGCAAAAACTGGTCAAATCACCAAATATAGTGAGAAAATATACAAACATTTTTTTTCTATATCATGTATTCAGAATGAACTTTAAATATTTTGTTATTTCTTAAAATGTTCCTAGTATATTAATTTTTATTTTTTTTCTATTTTTATCTTTTCTATTTTTTTAGGGAGGGGGGATAGTATTTTGCTGATAAACTGAAATAGTTTTTTTATAGGGGAATAATTTTTATCTGACCATTAAATTTTCATAAAAGAGTTTTAGTAACTTTAATAAATTTAAAATGAATACCCAGATTTATATTAAAGCATATTAGGAGTGTCTATTAAACATTTTGGTAGAATCTATAACAAGTTTAGTATTTTTAAAAAATAAGAAAATTCATAAAAAATAATTTTTGAGCACACTGGATTTTATAATAAAAAAGTTATTTTTCAACTTTTTCTTATTTCTTCTAGGGGCGAATTGTCCTCTTTCGGATCCCGTTTTCCTCAGGGTGCGGTGCCCCTAAGACTGATGCCAGTGGCAAATGCCACCTTTGCCACGACATAATTACGGCCCTGTATATGATATAATAACATTAAAAAGTAAAACATTTATCCTATTAACAGTGTATATATTCAATTGTTAGAGTAAAAACGAAGCACTAACATATCACAATAATGCAGATTTAGGACTTATTTTTTTTTATAATTGTTGTTTTATTTTAAATAATTTTTCAGTAATGCATCGACTGATTCAGCGTTATCAAAGGAAACTTTCTGAATACACTTATTTTAAAATTTTAATGTTTACAGTGAGATACAATACAAAATAACGAAAAATAAATAAGTAAATAAATAAAGATTTATACTATGGAGTTAGTTACCCATTAATATGACATCAAAATAAAGATTATAACAATCAAAGGAAAACATATACTATATTTGCAATAAACAGATAGTATAGAAAATTTAATTTATTATCAAATGGCTTTGATATTAATACTATTATAAAAATGTACGGTAATAATTATGGGCAAGTAAAGAAAAGGCAACAATAAAAGCCCTTTCACATAAAAATAATAATTTAAAAAAATAGTTTTAAAGACTTTTTTTCCTACATTTGAAAAAAAAGGGGGAGTTTTAAAGCATTTTTAGGCATTGTACGATCCCTGATAGAGTTTATACAATTTGTAACAAATTTCAACATAACAATGGTGTTTTTGCCGACCAGCTAACCTTAAGTATGCAAGTGAGATTAAAATGTTAAAAACGAGAAAAAAATCAGATGATATAAACAATCAAATGTTGGGACGTCCCTGCACGGAGGCGTTGAGCGCCTTAGGCCACCAGAATAAAGTGGGATAACGCCTTTCGAATATATACACAAATATAAACACAATTGTATTTGGTGTTTCCAGAGTGGTCCACGTTTAATATCACAAACAAAATAAATACTTTTAAATCCGTATAAAATTTAACATTAACCCCTTTAAAAATTCTGGAATACGTAGTTAACAATAATTTGCTTTTGCCATTTCCAAATTTGTTTGTATTAACATGGATATTTTTAATTCTACTTCTCACTTTGGTAGCGGAGAAAATAAGAAATATACTTATTTCGAAATTAAAATAAGTAAAAATCAACCATTATTTTCGATCATCAAATAATGCTTCTTGTTACGTTTTTTCAATCTTTAGGCATAGGATGAATTAATAAATTACCAAACAATAAAATAGCATTACACATTTTATAAGTTTACAGTTTATTTCAAAGTTAAATGTAATTTGGTTAGTTTGCTGTTTATGACTTGTTGATTTCATGCTTGAAAGGAAAAATAAGCAAGAATTATGAAAAATAAATGCAAATTATTTAAGATCTTCATTTTTTTTTTCAAATCAAAATTTAATATTTTGTTGGTTTTGAAATTGCTAATGTACGTATTTAGTGAGTATAAAAAAACTATTAATAATTTAAAAATTTTCTTTTTTTTTTGGGGGGGGGGGAGATGACAGTATAAGGAGTGCAGGTGGATAGCCACTGACCTAGGAATGTCACTAATTTCACTTTTTGACAGAATTTATTGATGTGAATAAATGATGAATTTCATAAAATAGAAATATCAATCACAATTGCTAATTATCATTCTACAGAACTCCGGCAGACAGTTCTAACAAATTTTGAGTTAAATTTCAAATGTTTTGACCAGTGGTCATAGTTAAATATTTTATATTTTACGAATACATTTTAATTACAGTTAACTTTAAATAAAGTTTTGAAGCAACATTTAAAAAAAATTTTACTTTAATTATTTTATTTTCTCTGTGTATGTTATTCAGCACTTAAGACACGTGTACTATTATATTTAATTAAAAGCGAATTTGTGTGTTTCATAGCATGCAAATGGGTTTGGCTTTAAATTTCAAATGTTTTGTCCAAAATTCTTACTTCAATATTTTATATTTTACGATTACATTTTAATTACAGTTAACTTTAAATAAAGTTTTGAAGCAACATTTAAAAAAAAATTTTACTTTAATTATTTTATTTTTTCTGTGTATGTTATTCATCACTTAAGACATGTGTACCATTATATTTAATTAAAAGCGAATTTGTGTGTTTCATAACATGCAAATGTGGTTTAGCTCATTATAAGGTATATAAAACCGAAATTTTTCACCTCCTGCCTGCTCACCGTTGATATAAATGTTCAATAAGTTGTTAAAAACAATATGTTCTCGTAACACTAAATGAGAACATGCAGGGCGTGAAGTAGAAAATACTCTCCGTGTTACCGCAACAAATGTTTACATTAAACCAGAAAATAAGTTTCCGGTTTAGAGAATGTCGCGAGTAAGGGAAGAAACTACTTCTCCATAACAGTTGAACTCCGTTTCCAGAGATTATAATAAAAAATAATAATTTACTTACCATATAACGGAAATTCAAAATCCTGTCTCGCACGGGAACTTTTTTTCCCGCTTTTTCTCCTTACTTCCACTCCCAGAGCACAAACGATAAATAATAATAAAACTAGACATAAAATTTTTGGCAACATTTTTGAACACAGATGATGTACATGGGCTTGTAGCTTATAACAAGACACACACACAAAGCAACAAAAAATAAAAGTTTTACGAGGTACACATTCACAAACACAACATAATGCACGCAGTCAGACTAACATAAGTAAAGGAAGCGGACGAAAAACGAAACAACGCCTTCTATGAGTGGAAACCAGAACTACATCTCAGTCAAAATTATCTCTTATCACACCTGTTACTCTTTTTCCCCGATTGCAATTTTGTACTCAAATAATAGAAGCTCAAAACAAATTATTTTAAAGATACGTAGAATATAAATGGAAAAGTCATTAAAATAGACATTTAGATAGGACGGGAAATGGCAATTTTATGGAAAAACTTTGGAAAGCGTATCAGTAAAGTAAGAGGAGCAGACGACACTTAATGCGAAACAGGTTACTCTTCCCACTTCAGTTGAGGCTAAATGTTTTACTTTTCAATTCTTTTGTGTTGTAATGAATTTTTAAAAACTGAATTGTTTTAGAATTAAAATAATAATGCAGAAATATGCAAAAAATATTTAATTGTTAATTTCACTTACTATTTCTTTTTACTTCAGAATTTCAACATATTAAACAGCAACATCATATTAGCTGAATTTTAAATAATTCTTACGCGACGTAATTTATAAGGTCGTTTTTGCTTTTTAATGTATCATTCTGCCTGTTTTTTTGTTATTGTTTTTCTATTCAACGCAAACCAAAGAAAGGGGCATTGTATTTTTAGAGACTGAAATTCTTAATTATAACAGCATTTTTTTAAAAAATATCATAAAAAAGATTTTGCTTCTTTTAGAAGGTTAGCAGATATTTGATAATACTTTAACTTTAAAAAATATTTGATTTTGTCATTTCAAGTAGTATATTTAAAAAAAAACATAAAAAATCTACAGCAAGCGATGATAAAAAAATTAATTTAACAAGATAACTTTTAAAATATGCATATTAGAAGCAAAAATTTTATATCAAATTGAAGCAAATGATCTGTTTTATTTAATAAATAAAAAATTTAAAGGTCATTTAAAATTTAAAACAAAATTATTAAAACTATGAAAATAAAAATATAATTTATCATGCTATAAAATAAATTATATAGCTCATATTAATAGAATGAAGTTCAAATAATTAAAAAAATAATTAACCTCTATTTGATAGTTTTTCATTAACACATTTCAAAAATTATTTTGCCGGTAAATAAATTTCTACTTTTTTTTTTTTACTTGTGTATGTATTTTACATTACAAAAATGTATTACTTAATAAATAAAAACTAAATAATTTCTATAAAGTTAGACCCTTATTAATGGTCGAAGAAAAAAAATATTCTAATCTGAATGAAACTTTTAGTTTTACACTGAATCGAAAATACGCTTTTACAATAAAAACTTTTCATCTTTAAAGGTATTATGTTCTCTTAAAACATGGACATTGTGGGGAGGAAAAAGGAACATTAAGGTATCCGTCTACGTTCGGAGAACTTTTTTCTTTAAACGTAGAAACTAGTTTATGTTTTTACATTTTTAGATTTATTTTTTATATTATCATAAAGAATTGCACTTAAAAAATTTATTCCTGGAGAAGTTTTTATAAAATTTCTAATAAAGAAAATTTAGTAAAAAAATCAGGTTTTTTCAAAAGGTCTAATTTTTTAATAAATTAAATTATTTCAATATTTTTTGATGCAACACATTTCTTATACACTGAACTAGTGAATCACTTAAAATCTTTGCTTAATTTACATTTGGTAAAAAACTTTGGTCCTTCAAAATCATACACATTGAATTTTTAACGAATTTTCATTACCTTTATATCTAACTATGAGTGTAACATCATTAAAAATTATCCAAATTTAAAGCTTTTAGGTAATTCACTAGTAAATATTGTCAAAAGCATTCATAATAATTTTCAACAAAATATTTTAAGAACTTTTTGAGAAATCACATTTCAAGTTTCAACATTTTATTAAAAATACCGTTCTGAGAAAAACACATTTCAGGTTTATGAAAGCAACTTTAAGTATTAAAAAATTAAAATACATGTTTAAAATTCCCCACACTTTCTTGCTTCAAAACTTTCTAATTGCCAAGTTGCTAATTATTGAAAATACTAGAAAAATGTTTAAACTAATCTTCATGAAAATTTAACAAAAAATGCTCTTTAAAAGGCTTTAAATTCACAACTTCCGGTTCCGAAGTCGCTACTTCTGTTTTGTTTTGACAGCTGTCACTGATGTTTAAACAGCTGTAACTTTTCTTTAAAATGCCGTAGAGGCAAAACAAAAACAGATTTAGAAGCCTAAAAGTTGAAATTTTACAATTGAGAAATAATAATAATAATAAAAAATATGATTTTGGGCAAAAAAAAGGCGTTTTTAACGTAGACGGATACCTTAAGTGAAATAAGAGCTGATAAAGTAATATATGATAGATGGATAGATATCTGAATAAAGTCTACATTTACAGAAGCACTCAACCCCTTGACAAACAATGACGTCTGGGAGAAGTCAGTCATCTCATGTGCCATAGTAGACTTTTGACGTCTCCGAGACATCAATAGCTGTCTCCGACATTATATTAAACATAGCATACTAAACCATAATTTTATACTGTTATTAAATTATTGTACACTAGCATATAGCCTTTCATATGACAAGATCAGTAAAATTTTTTATTTCCCAGAATGTAAACTATCCTGTGAGGGAGGTAAAAAAAAATGGTTTGTTTTTTGGCTGAGAATTATCTGGTACACGCTGAATAATTTGTTTATCTTCATACTCCTCTAAAGTCTCCCGATACTGTGAATGCAGTTTAGAATCACGTTGAATTCATTTAGAAAGGTAATTCAAAGTTTTCTTAGCTACGTCGAAATTATCGTTCTTGCCAATTTTCTTCCAGAGTAATTAATGAAAATAAAGGAATGAAACTATCATTTCCACTACATCCTGGAGGTAGATAGAATTTGTTGATAAGACCGGTGATAAAATTTTCATTGCAACAAAAAATAATCGATGATTAAATTTAAAATTATCACATATGTACGTAATCTATTATTTAAGCCAAATTTAAAAGAAAATTATTTACGTAATATCTAAGTTCAGTGATAAAACGTATGAAAATAATGCGGACGATATTTAAATAATTTAAAATAAAAAATGATTAACTGAGATAAAGGAAACGTCATAATGCTAAAAAAATGTTATTTTTACCTATTTATTATGGGATAAATTGATAAATTTAATCGTCTGCTCTTAACTGGGGAAAATAGGGCTTGAAATAATGGCATTAAATGATAGAAATGGGGGGAAGGGGTGGATTTCGAATGTTGCTAACCCTAACTCATGAACTTCCAATATGGATGCCTCTATCCATTCCAGGTCCAACCGCTTCATAAATTCGAGGACAGACAAACAGATAGCTTGGGCTATTATTATATAAGGGATTAGCTTCATATATAAATTTCATCAAATGTTATATAGCAATGGAAATTTCCAAAATAAAACGTTCTCTTTCTCAACTTGCACAAAATTGTTTAGATGACCTAGAACTAAGAGTATTTCTCGGACACATCAGATTCCGTTTTACTTGTATGCAGGGCATGATTATCGCATAGGCCCTTGGGGCACGTGCCCTGAGCACTAAAATTTTAGGGGGCATGAAAATTTAGTCGAGTGTTTGAAACACATATTAAGTGGGGGGGGGGGGAAATTGCAAACATACGCTACCATCGTTAAATTAGCGATGGTAGTTGTACGAGGTAATTGTGTTTGTCATAAAATCTATTGTTTCCCATTTACTTTAATTTTACTATTATTTACCTGATAATTAATTCCCTCAACGAACCTGGTGCTCTTTTTATCCTATGGGTTATTGCATATTTATAAGACAGATTATTAGCAACGTACCACTATAAACCATTAAACCATCTCATCAATTTAAATTATTTTTAATTCTATTATTATTTATTTTCTGCACC
>CM063508.1:91294689-91302189 GCA_032207245.1 Pardosa pseudoannulata
AAAATAAGGCTTGAAATAATGGCATTAAATGCTAGAAAAGGGTGGATTTCGAACGTTGCTAACCCTAATTCATCAAGAATCCAATATGGATGCCTGTATCCATCAAGGTACAACCGCTTCATAAATTCTCGGACAGATGGACAGATAACTTAGGATATTATTATATAGGGTATTTTGTGACAATAATATTCATTACAAGATTCTAGCTATATGTATTTATAAAATATTTTGTTTCACCTTTTAAGTTATATTTTTCAATTCAGTGAGCAAGAAATATCTAATTTTAAGTCAAATTTCACTCAGTTCAAACTCCTCTGTAGCCTTAAAGACCTACATTGCCTCAAAGCGAGCTATCAACGTAAAGAATCCCAAACCTAGGTGGGAATAAAAGAGCGGCGTTTATGCGATCTTGATGGAGACGAGTATGTAGGCCGCACACCCGCCTTCTCCTGCCAGGAGGCCCATACTTAGTATTGCGACGGCGAATAAGGAAATAATCGAGGGTACTAATATCAGAGAGCGCGCCAGGTTGGCTCACAAACCTGTTCGCGTGGGCCCGCGACGTTTCGAAACTGATTTCGCATCCGATGATATCGGAGGGCGGAAGAGACTTGGACGCACTTCGAATAAGTGGCGGCAAAGAAATCTTTGAGTCATTATTCCTAGCTGTCCCAGTTTATTTATACGGAAATGTGCATACCACAAATGACTCAATGGAATCTTTTTTGGAAGACATTATATAAATATTTATTTTTTTTTTCTAGATATGTAGTAGAACCTTGATTATCCGGAGTAAATTGGTACCGAACATACTTCGGATAATCGAACTTTTCAGATTATCGAGAATTCATCAATAATCATCTAGTTTAATATGTAGTATCGTCATTGGTGCAATAACATTCGATTGTTCTGGGTCTCGGTAGTATAACCTTCCAAATAAATTGTAAAATTTTTTAGTGGGTTTTATAATAATATTAAATGTCCTTGTGATAGCTTTTAATGTATACCTAGCTTAGATGTTATATATTAATTTTAATTTTACTTTAGTTTATAGTCTTTTTTTGTATGTATTATTTTTAAACAATTAGTCTGTTTTTATTGGTGTACTTATAGTGGCGTTTCAGCTGATTATAATGGCCATTTAACCGGAGTGTGGGGTTCGCAATTCCCCCTCACAGCTTCAAGTGTACCAATTCCTATTCTAATTCGTTCCAATTCTCTATCTATCTTTATATATTTATTTCCTTTTTAATTAATATATAATTTTGTTTTTCTTGATAGTGGCACATCAAGATTACTAATATAAATTTTTAAGAAATCTTATTTAATCTTTTAATTTTTACTTATAATATATATATATATATATATATATATATATATATATATATATATATATATATAAATATAAATATAAATATATATATATATATATATATACATATATATATATATACATATATATATATGTAAAATATGTATATACATAAATATATAAATATATATATATATATATATATATATATATATATATATATATATATATATATACATATATATATACATATATATACATATATACATATATATATATATATATATATATATATATATTATATATATATATATATATATATATATATATATATATATATATATATATATATATATATATATATATATATATATACATACAGTAGAACCTCGATTATCCGAAGTAATTGGGACCGAACCTACTTCGGATAATCGAAATTTTTGGATAATCGAGAATTCATCAATAATCATCTAGTTTAATATGTAGTATTGTCATTGGTGTAATAACATTCGATTGTTCTGGGTCTCGGCAGTATAACCTTTCAAATAAATTTTAAATTTTTTAGTGGGTTTTATAATGATATTGAATGTCTTTGTGGTAGCTTTAAATGTATATCCAGCTAAGTTGTTATATAATGATTTCAATTTTACTTTAGTTTATAGTTTTATTTTTGTATCTGTTGTTTTTAAACAATTAGTCTATTTTTGCTGGGGTATTTATGGTGGCGTTTCAGCTGATTATAATGACCATTTAACCGGAGTGTAGGGGGTCGCAATTCCCCCTCACCGCTTCAAGTATACCAATTCCTATTCCAATTCGTTCCAATTCTCTATCAGTCTTTATATATTTATTTCCTTTTTAATTAATATATAATTTAGTTTTTCTTGATAGTAGCAAAGCGCATCAAGATTATTAATATAAAATTTTAATATATCTTATTTAATCTTTTAATTTTTACTTTTATATATATATATATATATATATATATATATATATATGTCAGGATTTAAATTGTAGATTTAGTTTTAAAGAGTTTAATTAAGAATTCTTTACTGAGAGTGACGCGGCGTGAGGAGTTAGCAACATAAATACGGCTCAGGCGCAGTGATCTAATGCAGAAAGCATTTTGCACATTCCGTAGACAGAGCTGTGGCTACCCGAAGCAGCTAAACCTGCCTTTGTTAAAAGTTGGGCGCCAATGTGTGAAGCCATTGAAGAGGATTGAAAAGTAGTGTGCTATGAGATTTGAATAAAGATATGAAGATCTAATCAGGACTCTAGTGTCGTTTAGTGGAACGTGTCATATATATATATATATATATATATATATATATATATACAGACATTAGAACCTTGATTATCCGAAGTAATTGGGACCGAAACTATTTCGGATAATCGAAATTTTCGGATTAGCGTGAAATTATCAATAATTAACTAGATTAATATGTAGTATTGTCATTGGTGTAATAACATTCGATTGTTCTGGGTCTTGGCAATATAACTTTCCAAATAAATTATAAAATTTTTTAGTGGATTTTATAATGATATTGAATGTCCCTGTGTTAACTTTTAATGTATACCTAGCTTAGTTGTTATATATTAATTTTAATTTTACTTTAGTTTTTAGTTTTATTTTTGTACTTATTGTTTTTAAACAATTAGTCTGTTTTTATTGGTGTACTTTTTTATTTCCTTTTTAATTAATATATAATTTTGTTTTTCTTGATAGAAGCGTATCAAGATTACTAATATAAATTTTTAATAAATCTTTTTTAATCTTTTAATTTTTACTTATATAATATATATATATATATATATATATATATATATATATATATATATATATGTAATGAGACTGACTTCTCGATGGGGGGTTGCAGTCATGGACATAAAAATGATACTGTTTCAGCTAAAGACCTTTATTAAGATAACTTTGAAGGACGGGTTCCCACTTCATCATAGGGACAAACTGAAGGGTCAGCTAGCATGAAGTTCTATTTACAAGACCATTAACACCTGGGTCAACATCTGTGGGAAAATATCTCTAGAAAAATCTGTCTCCGCTAGCGTGTATCTCCTTTTTATTTGGAAATTTCCTAAATTGTCCGCTAGGGCCATGTAGGTTTATAATTGACCAGGCCCCTTCTCTGAGGGCGTAACCTGTAGCCCCAGTGGTCAATTTAGGTTAGGGGTTAAAAAGGGGAATGGAAAATGACGCGGGAATTTTTACCCTTGATTTAAGTTTTGAAACCCCTGAGAATTTTCCTTACATATATATATATATATATATATATATATATATATATATATATATATATATATATATATATATATATACAGTAGAACCATTATTATCCGAAGTAATTGGGACCGAACCTATTTCGGATAATCGAAATTTTCGGATTATCGAGAATACATCAATAATTATATAGTTTAATATGTAGTATTGTCATTGGTGCAATAACATTAGATTGTTCTGGGTCTTGGCAGTATAACCTTCCAATTAAATTATAAAATTTTTTGGTGGATTTTATAATGATATTGAATGTCCTTGTTGTAGCTTTTAATGTATATACAGCTTAGTTGTTATATATTAATTTTAATTTTAGTTTATAGTCTTATTTTTGTATCTATTGTTTTTAAACAATTAGTCTGTTTTTATTGATGTATTTATGGTGGCGTTTTAGCTGATTATAATGGCCATTTAACCGGAGTGTGCGGGGTTGCAATTTCCCCTCACCGCTTGAAGTGTACCAATTCCTATTCCAATTCGTTCCAATTCTCTATCTTTATATATTTTGCCGAACGATGGCCGATTGGTTAGGGTGCTGGCCGTCGGTACCGGAGTTCGTGGGTTCGAATCCCATAGTGGCATGGATGTTCGTAGCCGTTCGGAATCGGCTTTAAGCTGTAGCCCCCGTGTTGCAAAAAATAGACCGTAGCACTCCAACCCAAACCAAACAAAACTTTATATATGTATTTCCTTTTTAATTAATATATAACTCAGTCTTTCTTGATAGTAGCGCATCAAGATTACTAATATAAGTTTTTAATTAATCTTATTTAATCTTTTAATTTTTACTTATATATATATATATATATATATATATATATATATATATATATATATATATATATATATATATATATATATATATATATATATATATATATATATATATATATATATATATATATATATATATATACAGTAGAACCTTGATTATCCAAAGTAATTGGGGCCGAACCTATTTCGGATAATCGAAATTTTCGAATTATCGAGAATTCATCAATGATCATTTAGTTTAATATGTAGTATCGTCAATTAGTGCAATAACATTCGATTGTTTTGGGACTCGGCAGTATGACCTTCCAAATTTCGAAATGGAGTGCGTTTTTGTTTAGAACAGGGATGTTTGAAAGTGGGGAAGAGTACACTCATACCGAGAATTTCGCTTGGGAGAAGAAATTCTAAAAAAGGAAATTCCAAAATATTTATTTGCACTCGTAGTTGGAAAAGGACGGCTTGCATACAAAAGGAATGTGGGAAAAAAAATTTAACAATGCATGCTTGTAAAGAAAAAATTTTCGGTGATTGTAGAAAGTGAAGAAGATACCGACTTCAGTTAACGGAGAGTTTCGGTTAATCGAAGTTAAGATAATCGAGGTTCTACTGTAGTTCAAGTATACATAACTAATTTTTTGGTAGACATCAAACAATTAATTCACATTTGGAAATGGAGTAAAAACTTTACATAACTAGTTACAGAAAATATTAACCTTATACTACTCTAGTGATATTCACTTACAGTAATTCTCTTATACTGTATTTATAGCTAGACACTTTTAGTTCAGCTTTTGGTTTGTCTGGATATGCATGATTAGCGATGACACGTAGTCTTTTGAAATCCCTTTTCAGGGATAGTTTAATTTAAAATAAACTATGACTTACACAAATGTGTATTAGGCGATATTTGGTGATTCATTCTTGCTTTCGCCAATGATACTATATCCATTTTTTATAAATTTCAATCAAACTCAATTATTGTAAGGATTTTTACAAAATAAAATTTCATGAAAGAAAACCAGATTTTCCTAAAGTATAACCTATGCTAATGTTAAGCCATAACAGATGCGAAAATAAAAGTTTACAGAATAAAGGTGCAAAATTTAACGATTTTTTTTTTCATGTGGTAAAATACAACAATTTTCTCGCTCAACGTTAACCTATGGTTAAAAACAAAATTCTCTCTAGACAGATTGCATTGGTTTGGTTTGGAGTTCTACGGTCTACTTTTTGCAACACGAGGGCTAATGAGACCGGGATCTACAGTTTAAAGCTGATTCTGAAGGACTACGAACATCCGTGCTACTGTGGGATTCGAAGCCACAAACTCCGGTACCGAAAGCCAGCATCCTAACCAATCGGCCATCTTTCGGCTGTTCTCCAGTTTGAAAGAATTCCTTAAAAAAAATCATACCGCTTGATAGAACAGATAATTTTCTAGGATGCTTTCACTCCCCCTTTTTATAAAACACCGAGAAAAATATTTTTAATTTTAAATTATTTATGAGAAATTTTGGTACATTCTCTTTCAAACGCAAATAAGAACATTTGATAAACAAATTAAAAAAAAGCCTCTTAGAGAATTGGCCGCTATATCATGCAGTATTATATTTAAAATTTTTTTTTAATAATCGAGGATACTAGCAGAAATTTCATTTTCCCCATATATTAACATCTAGAACGTGGAATCTAATATGGCATGTAGAGACCTATCTTAACATAAAAAAAGTGAGCATCGGGGTAATTTTCATCTGTTCTTAGAGGTGCTGTAGAAAATGTCTCTATTAGTATAATCATCTGGATTTGCCTGATCACAAGATGGCGCTCTTCAATGTAATTTAACCTCCAACCATGGTTTTCAGCTTTGTTTTCTAGTTCTCGTGCTAGAGATGTAGTTGGAATCTCGTCTATAAGAAAATCTATAAAAATGGCTGATTAACGGCCATTTTATAGGTATTTTTTAATTAAATACTTAATTTTAACTGCGTATTCTTTTTTAGTCAGTGTCAGTGTCCTTTCTGGAACCCTTTTGTTATAGTCAGCTTCTTTAGCTGTGGCTTTTTCTGCAGGAGCGAGAGGACTTATCCCGTACTGTTGAGAGTACCTCTCTCAACGGTAACGGTTTATCACAGAAGGGGATATTTTATCTATTTGAAACTCTATATATTTGAAATACCTTTTTCAGTCTTTTCTTTCTAAAAATCACTTTGAGCCAGAGCCGCTGTAACTCAGTCGGCAAAGGCAATGACTTCGTAACTGAGAGGTTGCGGGTTCGGAACCCGTGCAGGCCTAAGAAGCGCCGTGTTCGTTAAAGTTGACTGGAGTATGTAAAATATATTCGTGGTCACAATGCCCTCCAAGTTCTCAATTAATACCTCTGGAAGTGGCAGGCCAAGTCTATGGGTCTTCTGCTTGGTCCCTGCTTCAAAATTACGAGGACCTACTTGAGCGAAGTCGTTCTTTCACCTTTATGGTGCTCATTGAAAAACGAAAAAGGCACCCCTTGGCCTTAATACGAGAGCCTGCAGGCTCAATCATGCTTGGTTATTTCCAAGTGGCATGTGAAGCAACAGCAACAACTTTGAGCCAAACTTAAAACTCAATGTAGATATCCTTGAAAACAGCGCAGTGTTTACGTACTTAATTGGAAACCACAGAACTGAATTCAATAGATCATAGTTGGTTTCAAAAGGAACGAGATTAATCAGAAATTCAGCTTACCTTCAGAAAAATGTCAAATCTAGTTTAATAGAATCGTATGAAGTTGGACTTACGTAAGCATTCATTAGCTTGTGAAGGTGTCGCTGGAGCCCAGGGTCTTTGGTTGTACAGAGGCAGGCATCTGTCGCAGTCATCTCCCATTGTATGGTGTTCACAACGACAGACAAGGCGCATTATACCAGTCACTTCGTCAGGAATGTAAATACAGTCACTAGCGTGGCCATAGCAACGACATCTAGAAATTTTATATCAGAAATTAGCATATTGACATTATTGTAAAACAATTCTCTAATATGACAGCTATACAGCAAAAGTTGTTAGAAATTACTACCTATTCTTATTACTATATCAAAGTTAATAGTTTTTCTATGAAGTCAAAATTGGGACCTAAATTGTTACT
>CM063508.1:91309689-91317189 GCA_032207245.1 Pardosa pseudoannulata
AAAGAAATGTATTAATTAATAAAAAAATATACAAATTTTCTTCACAAATATAAATTTTAAAATAAAATAAAATTATTTATAAAATTTTATTTTTTCTAACTAGAGGTTACAACTAAATTTTATGCAGAATGACAAACGAAAAAAATGGGCTCTCCACGGCTCTAAAGAACTAATTGGCTTACTTGCAAAGGCAGATTGTTTTCAAAATCGTAAGCCCCTGGCCGTCCCTCGAGCGTGCTGAAGACAATCGTGCCTCCAGTTAACGGTGATATGTCACTGAATTCTGAGGTACAGAGAGGCTGGGTTTCGTTTTCTCTGGAGACGTAACCACCGTCTGGCACTCCGTACGTCTCAAGGCAGGAGGCACTGTAGAACTGGTATGGCTCCCATTCGGAATTCAAGGCAGTGCGCTTGTAGATGGCGAAACTTTCTGGTCGACTGCTGTAGAAGCGCACTCGCACATACGATATGTCGAAAGATTTTCCTGTGGAAAGGATAAACATTAAATTTTCAAAGAAGCAGTAATAAACATGCAGTGGAACTATTTTGAACTTTTAAAAGAGTAAATACTTTTTTTAAACAAGGGATTAGGTTTTATATTTATTTCGTCTGCTGTAGAAATACACTCGAATATACACTCAAGATCCAAAACATTATTACCACATGCTAATAACGAGTTGGCCCACCTTTGGCGCTCAACACAGCTTCAACCCGCCTTGGTATGGAAACAACAAGTCCTTGGAAGATGGCCAGAGACAGATTGTACCAGATGTTTAAGCAACGGTTACGCAAATCTGAGATATTGCGAATTGGTGGTCTTTCAACTCTGAGATGATGTCCCATGACATCCCAAATGTGTTCTATCGGATTGAGATCCAGTGAGTTAGGAAGTCAGGACATTCACTGGAATTCAGCAATCATTTAGATCCGCAGCCTTTCCCATGACACACAGAAGCAAGTGAAAGAAGGATTCTTCAGACTCTCCAGCAGCAGTTAAATACCACTTCCACCTGATCACGTGCCTTTTACGTCATCCAGGCGAGTTCATTGCAAAATGTAGGGGTGGTCATAAAGTTTTGGCTTTTGAGTGTATGAAGATATTTTGGAAACCAAGTGTTAATCCTATCACTTATAGATCTCTTTCCTTTTAGGCCCAGTTTCACCAAAGTCTTTTAATGGCCACCACGATTAACCCATGGTGCCCACCAATGGTGGGACGCAATTCTCCCTTTAAACAGAGATTAATTGCGGTTATCGTTAAACGACTTTTGGTGAGACCGGCCCTTAAAGTGTTTAATAAAATAAATTAACCACTTTTATTTATAGATTTACCATCGGTTAAAAGATATTTTTTGCTAACTTCAGTTTAATGTTGACCTCTGTTTAAAGAAAAGATACAAATTAAAATTACTAGTATTTTGTCTGGTTGACTCTGTAATTTAATGGTTATCTAAAATAGTTTTTACATACTTGTACTTTTTTCACACCTTTTTTTAATATAAGAATTATTTCTACCGTTTACAAAATTCTTTAACAAGCAACAATGTTTGCCGGATATAGTTATTTTGCATAGACGAACGGCTGCTACTATATGTATATAACTAACTTTCTGCATGTGCTGGAAGTTCTATGCAACTTGCTCTCTGAACATGTTAAGGTAGACTTGTTTTCGTTCATAATTATGGCTCTTAATGTTTACCGCTCTATATGTCTGTTTATAATAAATTCTTTAACAAGCAACAATGTTTGCCAGATATAGTTATTTTGCATAGACGAACGGCTGCGACTATATGTATATAACTAAATTACTTTTTACATGTGCTGGAGGTTCTACGCAGCTTGCTCTCTGAGCATGTTAAAGTAGACTTGTTTCCGTTCATAATTATGGCTCTTAATGTTTGCTCTTATGTCTGTTTATAATAAATTCTCTTTTATATAGTTTTAAACCGAAGGGATTAAGTTTTACATTTTTTTTTAAATATATGAGATCGTAGAATAACCTCCTATTCCGAATCTGATATGTAAATTTCTCCAGTGGGCTACACAAAAATCTAACGTTAATCCAGATGTTCAGCAATAATCTGTAAGTTTCTTTTAAGGTTCATAGCATATATATCGTTAAATTTCTTCTTTTAATCAAACTTGAGATAAAAAAATAGTAAAGAATTCTTTTCCAGTCAGGATAATTCGAATCACCGTTCAGTTTAAAAATGCATCTATCATCCTCCTTAATTAAAGGTCATAGAAGATTAAAATCTTATTAGGACCTCTAAGCGAATACCTTCTCGAGCAATTAACAAGGGTTAAGATATAGTATAGAATTAGTTTATGAAATAAATGCTATTTTATTTTTCAGTTAAATATTAGAACCAATATATATTTAAAAATAATTAATTCAAATTTATACTATAAAAGTAGTATTGGTATTAAAATGCCATAAGACCAAATAAAAAAAAATTATAAAAATGGTATGAAATGTATAAAAATCAAGAGGAGGATTTTCCTTTCAATTTAAAATGCGCGTTTTTTAAACCAAATTCATCTTTATAAGCTTTAAAAAATCACTTCAAATGCGTATTTCCTGTCAAAGAGAAATGACACGAATGCACTTTTTAAAAAATATTTTCACTTAAAGTTTTTATAAGCACTTGGCAAACAAAATGACAAATTTTCAACTGTTACATTTCAGTGAACATTTTTTTTGAACGTTTCATATATTTCGTTTCTCTTTTTACAGTTAAGTAGCTTTAAAATCGAACTGCGCACCTGAACCCTTTAGGCAATTGGTGACTCCTTTTGAGACAAAGATAGGATTTCTTTATGAGACTAATGAATTATTTAGACATTTTGCATTACTTTAGTGTTGCAGGCTATATTTAGCTTTTGCCATGCGGATGCAATAAAACATTTTCGAAGATGCTTTTAATTTATTCTTGTCGCTTATTTATAAAGCAAAAACTATTATTTTAGCAAAGAATTGATATGAACATTAATGCACTTCTTAAAAAATTTTATTTATGTTTTTTATAAAAACTTGGCAAGACAAAATGGCAAATTTTCAAGTGTTACATTTCAGTGGACATTTTTTTGAACGTGTGATATATTTTGTTTCTCTTTTTACAGTTAACCCCTTCCGGTAAAATGACGAGTCTAGCTCGTCATTAGTTTTTCATTCCATACCGCACAATGACGAGCTACACTCGTCATGCGATTAAAGTTACTGTTAAATATGATAATTAATTTAGTTTAAAATTTCTAGTGTACTGAATTTGGCAACACTTTTATCACTTGGGAAAATCACAAGTCACTATTGCATATTGTTTACTTAGTATTTCTTGGTACAAGTCATTGCCAAATTAATGAGTCAGAATAAAAGAAAACCTACTAAGAAATGCCGTGTGTGTTACAAGAATCAAATTAAAAGTGAGACTACTTGGCGGTTTAAACAATTAAGAATTCCTTTGCACTTTGTTTTGAAAAGTACCACTAGCTTGAAGACTATTATCTGTATACCTTATTAATGTTTTGCTTTGATATTTTCTTAATTTTACTGTTTCTGATATTATTTAACACTATGTAAAAAGTGGATTTTAATTAAGAATATGTAAGAATTGTAAAATGAAACAAGTTTTTTAAATAAAAATAGCTTTAGAATCGAGCTACGTTCTTAAGTCTTTTTATTTAGACATTTTGCATTACATCTAACACCGATGTAATGCAAAAACTATTAAAAGCAAGGCTATATTTAGTTTTTGTAATGCGAATGTAATAAAACATGTTCGAATATACTTTTAATTTATTCCTGTTGCTTATTTATAAAGCAAAAACTGTTATTTTAGTAAATAATTGATATGAACATTAAAACACTTCTTAAAAAAATATTTTTATTTAAGGGTTTTATAAACACTTGACAAAACAAAATGGAGAATTTTCAAGCGTTACATTTCAGTGAACAATGTTTTTGAACGTTTCATATATTTCGTTTCTCTTTTCACAGTTAAGTAGCTTTAAAATCAAACTGCGTACCCGAGTCTTTTAGGCAATCGGTGATTCCTTATGAGACAAAGAAAGAGTTCTTTTTGAAAATAATAAGTTATTTAGACATTTTGCATTATATCTAACACCGATGTAATGCAAAAACCATTAAAAGCAGAGGCTATATTTAGCTTTTGCAATGCGAATGCAATAAAAAATGTTTTAAGATGCTTTTAATTTATTCCTGTCTCTTATTTATTAAGCAAAAACTATTATTTTAGTAAATAATTGATATTGCTTTTTTTGAAAAAACTTACAACCTTTATAAATACTGTTGACTTAAGATAATGATATGGCTGTTATATATTATTCATATATCAAACACTGCAGTTATAAACATCCAATAAACTTTTTTAAAATATCAACTTAAATAAATTAGGATGTCAAAATTACTCAAACAGTGATGAAATCTGTTTAAATATTTGGGAAGTTGTGCCGGCCAGCTGTGACTCTCCTCTCCGGAGCTCTGCGCATGCGTAATTCCTCTTCCGCTAAAGCTACTTCCGTCGTTGAACTACATTCCGTCGTGTGGATTGCTATGGGGATTTTAAAGTGTTTTCACATATTATTTTATTTGTGAAGTACCGTTTTCTATTTTTTGGCTTATTTATTTTTAATTTTTCCAATTTTTTGGGTATCATATCGTTCCGCTACTTTGCTTTTGCATTTTTGTTACTGTAACGTTTCGTCTTGTTTTATGTTTTCAAAAATATAAAAAACTGAAAAAATGCTAAATAAAAATTTAAAAATTTTATAAAAACCAAAAATATATCTTTTTGTTAGTGCTGTCACTTTTTACTTATTTTTTATTGTTGTACCAAGCTGCATTCTTATAGTCCCTATTTTTGTTTTGTACTACCTATCTATGTTATTTTTGAGCAACATTTTATGGAATCTATATAACTCTGTTAACCATCCCAATTGGTCACTGTCAAGGTTACAGTCTAATTATCCTTTAATTAGACAACGCGTTGGTTACTCATAATTTTTTATGAGAACGTACTCACCTCCTCGCTCTCTTGTGAGCTGGAGCGTTTTAAATTCTTGTTTGGATTACTTTTTGCCTAGAGGCCTAAATTTATGTTTTGATCACTTCACGTTCGGAGGTTAAAGTGAAGACTTTCCACTTCGCTAGGTACTCCGTTAACCCAATTACCTTGACCTTGACCTTGCTATGGGGATTGTTTGTTTTACCTAGTGTATCATTTGCTTTTTGAAAAAGAAAGACTAAATTTACTTTTGGTCTCACGTATAGTTGTATGCGTGCACGTGTTCTATAAAATTTTTAGCATAATGCTTTACATTACTTCATTTTACTGCATTTTCACGAAAGCAGTTAAAGCAACAACATAAAGTTTAATACATAAAGTTCTTCACAGATGCGTTTTTATGAAGAAGCATTTTACAAGAAGATGTGATAGATTCTGTTTATATCTGACAAACGTTTATTCTCCTCCCTTAGAGAACATCTTCTATTGCTATCAATTCTCTTCCCTGAGAGAATCTATATATATAAAAATGAATTTGTGTGTGTCTGTCTGTCTGTCTGTCTGTACTCAATAGACTCAAAAACTATGCATCCAATCGCCGTGAAAATTTGGGAAATATTTAGGTATATCCCTGGGAAGGTTTTTGTAAATTTTCAACGTTCGAAATTCATTCCTTCCCCCTTTTTCGAGCATTTCATGTCATTATTCCAAGCATTATTTTCCCCGGTTAAACGCAAACGATTAAGTTTTTAATTTATCGCATCATATCTAAGGGAAAGAAGCAATATTTCTAGCAATGTGACGTCATCCCAAGTAATTGTTTTAAACGCAGTTTTCCACGTTTAAAAGCAGGAGATTAAAATGTTGAATTCATCACATAATAAATAGGCGAAAATGATATTTTTCTATCATTATGACGTCATTCATTTAAATATTTCATTTATTCATTTCTCATTTGATATTATTTAAAATCGTCTGCTTAGTATCTATTCGATTTGAACTGAAATTTGAGATATAAAGTGATTCACTTTCATTTCTATGTGACGCAAATTATAGCATTTTTATATGAGAACTAATTTTAAATTTAATTCTTGGTTCATTTTTATGTTACAATGAAATGCATATCAACAATATTCTAAGTACAAAAAGTACAAATTTCAGTGACTCTCATGGCCAAATAAAACCTATCATTTTATATAGTTATCTTCATATTCATATGGTTGTCGATATGAATGTGTGTTTCTGTTTCATACAAAACTATGTGGTTTGTCATAAATTTAATTAATTTTGGAAAACATTTATTACTACCAACAAAATTAGCACTGTTGCTGTCAAAACCTGTGCTTCCTATTCTATCCCGTAATATGGCAAGATCTGTTAACTTTGCTAATCAACGTACAGTAGTAATACAGTAATGCAATTTAGGGTTAAGCTTATATTTTACAATAAAAAAAGTTTGAGCAAATTTAATATAAGACAAATTCGATTATAAAAACTGAATAATGTTATAATACGCTTATGATAGAAATATATAAACATGCCAATGACTCGAACTGAACTGTGACGAATTTAGAGAGTTATTCACGAAAAATAAATCTTTGTTTAAAAGTAATATATTAAGTTCACCGTAGCGAAGCACGGGCAAACTTGCTAGTATCTTCTATTGGTATCACGCATACACAATAGTTAAAAAATTCTTGTTGCAAAGAAATATAAGAAAGATCCCTTTTTCAGAGTGCTTTCATTGTGTGTGGACTAAAAGTGAAAGAAGTAAGGAAAAAAGGGCACAAAACTAAAAGAGGGAGAGGCACGGCTCCGGAGCGTCCCGGAGTCTGGAGCTATCGATCCGCGGATGCGGAAGAGCAGAACCGCACGGTTTAGTGCGGAAGAGATTCTTTAAGCGGGTCAGATCTTCCGATCTCATGTATCACTGCTTTCGCCCCGCGGGGGATTAAAACTCCACTTGAAAACTCAAGAAGAGTTTGACACTGTATTGAACTGTTATTTTGCAAATTTATTGTGCAGTTGAACAAGAAAGTTTATGTAGAGATATAATAGTAAGTGCAAAACCAACGTAGAACACGCTCTTAAAAAGGAAGTTTAACGGATGTGCTTTTTTTACGTTGGTTTTGCATTTATCGCTATATTCTGGTTTAAAAGCTTTCTTTACTTGAAAAAACCTGTCTTGTCAAACACTTTTAGAGTGAAAAGAGTTTTATACGATATTAAACTGCTATTTTGTAAATATATATTGAGGGACAAAGATAATGATAGAATTTTTATTATTAATAATTTCAAAATAAACAATATTTCACATAATCGATCATTATGGTTTGGTTTTTGGTTTGGAGTGCTACGGTCTACTTTTTGCAACACGAGGGCTAATGAGACCGGGACCTACAGCTTAAAGCCGATTCCGAACGGCTACGAACATCCATGCCAAAGTGGGATTCGAACCCACGAACTCTGGTACCGA
>CM063508.1:91322189-91332189 GCA_032207245.1 Pardosa pseudoannulata
TTAAAAAACCTTTTTCTCTGTTTAAAGTAAAATTTTTTCTAGATCATTAATAAGGTTCTGTCTTCATAAAAAATTATTTAACAGATAAAGTTTTTTCAGAAAACATAAAATGTGTACATAAAGTGCAAAAGTAAAAATCCATTTACTCTCAAAATAATTTTTCAAATTAGTAAATTAGAAACTAATTTTCTATGAGAAATAGAAGAAAGTTTTTTTATACTCTGTGGATCCCAGTTACATTATTGAGAACAATGTATTTTATTTTATTGCATAATAATTTTCAATTTCTTAACACGTTTTGTAATTTTTTTTTAATTTCCGATACTTTTGAAGTTTTAGGTTTACAGAATAAAACGGATATTCTTCTACAATTTTATGTAAAAATGTTGTTTCTAACATAAATATTTCAATAGCTTCCTTAGGGTAAGTAATTTTTTTTTATTTCTTGAAAATATTCTATGTTATTTAAAAATATATTGCTTGCTGAGGAAAAACCAAAATTTCTAAAATTATATTAGTATTATTAAAAAACATTTTTCTCTGTTTAAAGTAAAATTTTTTCTAGATCATTAATAAGGTTCTACCTTCATAAAAAGTATTTAACAGATAAAGTTTTTTCAGAAAACATAAAATGTGTGCATAAAGTGCAAAAGTAAAAATCCATTTACTCTCAAAATAATTTTTCAAATTAGTAAATTAGAAACTAATTTTCTATGCGAAATAGAAGAAAGTTTTTTTATACTCTGTGGATCCCAGTTACATTATTGAGAACAATGTATTTTATTTTATTGCATAATAATTTTCAATTTCTTAACACTTTTTTTTTTTTAAATTTCTGATACTTTTGAAGTTTTAGGTTTACAGAATAAAACGGATATTCATCTACAATTTTATATAAAAATGCCGTTTCTAACATAAATATTTCAATAGCTTTTTTAGGGTAAGTAAATTTTATTTCATTTCTTGAAAATATTCTATGTTATTTAAAAATATATTTCTTGGTAAAGAAAAACCAAAATTTCTAAAATTATGTTAGTATTATTAAAAAACATGTAGCAAATTCATTATAAAAGGGATATGAGTTTTTGTTGTAAAAAAAGGCTGTTATAATGAAGATTTTAAATCTCTAACGGTACTATGTCCCCTTTAATGTGTTTCACTTATATTTTCTCTAATAAATTCTATTAGAAAAACAGTATAACTTTTAGAAACGTTATAGTATGAAAAAATTTGCCTAAGAAATATTTTATTACTCTGTGAACCTCAGCTACATTAATACGAGTGATATATTTTATTTTATTGCATAATAACTCTCAATTTCCTAACACCTTTTTATATTTTATTTTAAAATTTACGATACTTTTGAAGTTTTAGGTTTACAGAATCAAACGGATATTTTCCCTACAATTTGATATAAAAGTGTTGTTTCTAACATAAACATTTCAATAGCTTTTTAGGGTAAGTAAATTTAATTTTTTTATTACTTGAAAATATTTTATGTTATTTTGAAATTATATTACTTGCAGAGGAAAAACTAAAATTTATGTTAGTATTTGTTTAAAAATCTGTAACAAATTCATTATAAAAAGGACAGGATTTATCTGTTGTAATAAAAAGGCTGTAATAATGAAGATTTTAAGTCTCGAAGTAAAATAATAATTTAAATAATGAATTTAGAAAATTTAATAAGATAGAATTAATAATATTAAGTAAGTAAAATTATAAAAATGTAAATAGTTTAAAAAAAAAAATAATATATAATAGTATAAAAAAATTAATATATTATAAAAAAATTAAAAAATTATGTTTTTTTTATAATTTAATCAGTATTTTAGAAAAAAATATGATATAACGATAAACATGAACAAGTTTACCTAAGAATTATCTTATTGTGTGCAAGTCCATTATTAGAGATATTATACATAGAGAGATATAATTAGTTTAGGGGTGCCACAGAACATTAAAACTTTTTTTACCTAATAATCAGCATTAGATATGAGGTGAAACTACTGTTATAATCATCTATCTAATATTTTATTAGCAGAAAAAAATATGAATAAAACTAATAAGAATAAATACACGTATATGTATATATTGGGTTGGCAACTAAGTAATTGCGGATTTCCCCCATAGATGGCGAATTTTTAGGTTTGCAGACGTAGTGCAAATGTAAAACACATTTTGCTATTTGATAATTGGCAATACAGCTGTCAATCAGTAAAAAAAGTTTTTTGATCGGTTGCTTAGTTTTCGCTTGGCCTTCGCTGAAGAATGGAAAATCAAAAGGAACATTTTCGTCATATTTTGCTTTTTTATTTCCACAAAGGGAAAAACGCATCGCAAGCTCATAAAAATTTATGTGATATTTATGATGACGAAGCCTTAAGAGAACGGCAGTGTCAAAATTGGTTTGCCAAATTTCGTTCTGGATGAAAAACGCTCTGGTCTTCCAGTTTAAGTTGATGACGCCGAAATCAAAGCAATAATCGATTCGGATCGTCACAGTACAACATGTGAGATTGCAGAGAAGCTTCATGTATCACATACATGCATTGAAAATCACTTTAAACAACTTGGCTATGTTCAAAAACTCGATATATGGGTTCCTCATGAACTGAAAGAAACGCATTTAACGCAAAGCATCAACAGCTGCGAGAAACGTAATGAAAATGATCCATTTTTAAAACGACTGATAACTGGCTATGAAAAATGGGTTATTTACAACAATATCAAGCGGAAAAGATCGTGGAGCAGGGCAGGTGAACACACTCAAACAACATCAAAATCTGATATTCATCAAAAGAAGTTTTTGTTAATCAGTTTGGTGGGATTACAAAGGAATTGTCTACTTTGAACTCTTACCACCCAACCGAACGATTAATTCTGATGTCTACATAAAATAACTAATGAAATTAAACAATGCAGTTGAAAAAAAGCGGCCCGAATTGACAAATCGAAAAGGTGTTGTATTCCATCATGACAATGCAAGGCCATACACATCTTTGGTCACTCGGCAAAAATTATTGGAGCTTGGTTGGGATGTTTTGCCCCATCCACGATATAGTTCTGATCTTGCACCATCTGATTACTTTTTGTTTCGATCTTTACAAAACTCCTTGAATGGTAAAAATATCAATAATAATGATGATGTCAAATCGTACCTGATTCAGTTTTTTGCTAATAAAAACCAGAAGTTTTATGAACGTGGGATTATGATGCTGTCTGAAAGATGTCAAAAGGTTATTGATCAAAATGGGCAATAGATCACAGAATAAAGTTATTTAGTTCCATGAAAAAATTGTCTTTGACTTTCTAAAAAAATCCGCATTTACTTACTGCCAATCCAATATATACATAGATTGTTTGCATGCTTTTTCTACAAATCTCAACGGGTTTGACAAGAACAGGTATTCTTCTTTGATACCTACGTGTAACACAAATATTGAATCATATCACGTGATATAACATTATAAAGAATGTTTACGTTGCTTACAGCGATAGACGACAGTACGGGATTTTTACCTATATAGTTTAGAGTAAGCAAAAATTATGTTAGAAAAATTCCTATTTTAAAGAACAGCAACTTATCTGAAGACAAAATTGGTCACAGTATGTATTTTGCTTTAAGATATAAATTTTCATCTCTTTCTATGCCATTCTATTCTATACCTTGCTTGAATTACCTTGTGAACATTTGCAAAATTAAAAGGGTTTAACATTTCAAATATGTAATTTTAAGTTTATACTTATTACCAATTTTTTTATACCTTGGTTCTCGTTAGATAATTTCCCAATAGATGTACATAGTTTTGTGATCGGTGAATGCAAGAATAAATTGCAAACATCGCCAAATAAAGCACTTTTATATGCCATAATTTATCTAAAATTAAAATAGCCCGCAAGTGTTTTATAAATAGACTACATCACCTTATTATGATAATTATGAATTCTCGAGATCAAAGACTGGTCTCGAAGCAGCTAATTATTAAATAGATACTAAAAATTTATTAGTAAGAATAAGATACTTATAAGAGATAAGCATTATTTACAATTAAAATTCAAAGTCAATTCCGAAATCGATTTGTGAAAGTTACAATCATATTTTCGATAAATAATTTAACTTATTTAATATTTGATGTGATCTTTAAAGCTACAGTAAACGTTCAACTGGGGAAATTTGTTAGAAAATTCAATATTTTGGTATTATTGAGTTGTGGAATAGAATTAAGAATAATAATCAAAGATGTTTCAATATTCATGATCTTATAACTAATGCAATTATTCCTAATATCCTTAAGATATTTTGAGAACTGAAATACGTATCTTTAAATTATGACTTAAAACATCAAATAATTTAGTTATTGCCATTAGATTTTTTAATTTTGGTTTTTTAATAGCAAAAAAAAAAAAATTAGATTATTTTCATATTAAGATTTCTTACTTGGTGTACATGTAAAACAATTTATGTACGTATTTTAAATTATATATACTTTAAATATAAAGATATAATGCTTTATTAAATTATAAAATTATTTAATTTCAAATTATATACACTATATAAATATATAATGTTATCAATTAGAATTATGAAAAAAAATTGTTTTACGTTATTGTTAGGCAAAATATTTTCTTATATCTTGCATGCAAGACTGTTCTTAATTTTAACATTTAAATATAAAGTCTATAGAAGTTCATTATAAAATAATTTACATATTATAAACTTTAAATATATTTTAATAAAGATTAGCCATCTCAACATAAGTAATTACAAAAATAAAAGGAATCTTAATTTTTTTTTGAAAAAACATGTTGAAGAAGCAAATTTATGTTCATTTTCAACTCTTCAACAGTTTTAAAAGCTTCTTTAGAAAATTGAATAGTTTCCTAGATAAAAAGGCAAGTCTGTCACGTTTCTTTGCCCTTCTACACCTCTGTTTTTCATATCTGCTGATCAAGGATTTTTTTCATGTGATTTTTTTATGGTTAACGTCAGAAATAGTAAAATTTACCAGAGGATATAATTAGAGGCTCTCTCGCTGACTTGCTATTGTCGCTAAATCAAACTTCTAGCAATTCAGATCTCTAAACGAATGAAAGAATCAAGTGATTATTGAGAAATAAATATGGGAGCCCCGCGGTAAACTCCAGGAGCAAAATACTTTCACTCCTTTTAAACATTCTAGTATACGAGAGAGAAAGTATTGTAATCGTTAAAATATCTCTCTGGAAATTTTGATTATTATTGAAATTTAAACTCTAAAATACAATTTTGGTTCATATAAAATAATAAAACTTTCGTTCAAGAAAATAGCAACAAATGAAAAGTTAACGTAAAGGAAGATAGGAAAGATAGAAAAGATTGAACACATACAGCTATTTTGATCAAACTGAACAATTGAAGACACAGACAGACAGCAAGATTCTACGTTGTATTCAGAACGCTACGGTATGCTGTTTTGCTACTGGAAAGCTAATTAGACCGATACCTTACTGCTGAAAGCCGATCCCCAATGGCTATCAGTATCCATGCCGTAATGAAAATCGAGCCCATAAACTCCGGTACCGAAAAGTAGTGCTGTATCTTTTTGGCCACCGTACGATTTAGACTGGGAGAGGACACCGCTAATTAACGTTTTATATAGTCTACAAGCAGAAGCAATTTTCGGGGATGAATAACTCAATAATCAGACAAGTGGCAGCTTTCAGTGGTATAAAAGGGCTAAATAAAATTAAAAACTATGGTAAAATTGCATATTCTTGTATTTTTTCAATTTTCATATTGCTTTTGTTATATTTTTGTCTTCTAAGTCAGTCCGCATTTATAGCTATTGGACTGATAATGTGGCTTGCTTATAGCTAAGAAAAAGCTGTATGCGTTCAATCTTTTCATTTACATTGAATTTGTAAGGCTTTCTACAATTTTAATTTATTTGGAAATCATTATTAGCTTATTTCGAGATCTATAATGAATATTATTAAACATGAGGGATAATTATAGTGGCATCAACTGTTTAAACGCAATTTCAGATGGTTACAGTAATCTATACCAGTCGTGGAATTAAAACTTACAAAATTCTCTATATAAGTGAAATTATACATCAAACTGATCCCATTTGTCTGTGAGGTCTTCCACGCTTTCTCAGATGGTTGGCAGATCACATATATGTGGTTTCTACTTGAGGAAACCCCATGGAAGTACCCCACGTGAGGCCGACTTCCATTTTGTACCTAACTACCATGCAGGGTATAATATGAAATATCTGTTTGAAAATCAGAGTTATACTGTAGGATTGAAGGTTTAGGATTTTATTAGTGAACTACTTCTATATAAAACTTGTTACAGAAATCGTCTGCAAAACTATTTTGATTCAAAGTCCCGACCTTAATGTAATTAACTGCAGCTAGTTAACAGTAGCATCTATACTGCTATATAATTAAAGTGTATTTAATCGCTGACCCCCACAGAAAGAAATCTATAATCTAAGAGATAATTAAAGGCATCTTACCAAAGTCCAATGTAAGATTGACTTGTCCTGGGTATTTTAATCCTTTTTCCATGGTGTCGCTCATCCACCAAGTCAGGTTCCTGAGTGTGTTGAAGTCTGTCATGTGATGCGGCAAATGCGCTCTATGAGGGACGGTGGCGTCACATACCTCGCAAGGCGATCTTGTCCATGGGGTGCCCATTTGCCTGCAAAATTCCCGAGGTTTTCGGAGACCACATGTGTTGGTAGCCAGTATGTTTCGGTAAGCAGCAGCGTTGGAAAATTCGGGAGTGCAACGTTGAGGGTGGTTGTTTTCATTGTAACAGCTGGCTTTCCTGAAATTACCAAATTGTGAGATGTATATCTTTATATTAAACATACTTTTATTCAGAGCTATTATTTAAGTGGGCACTCAAGCGAATACTCTCTCATTAAGTGTTTATTAACTATATTATATATATTACGAATGGTGTATTCTTTCTGGTACTCCATAAATTAGATTCTGGTTAGCAAACTGTTCTGAACTGGTATTCTAGGAAATAAAAAAAGGCAGGTAAAAAAACTTTTTAAAGGGGATGGTTTACACTAAAACAAACAGTTTTTACAGAATTCATGGTCGAAAATGAAATTCAAATGCGATGACATATTTCCTAATGGCTGCTCCTCAAATTTAAATATAATTTATCCAGAAAAAACAGCATGTATTAAAATGTAACCAGAAGAATAAGAAATAAATGAAACCATAATCAAATTAATAAATCATGGTGTTTATGCAGAAATCATCGGTAATCATATGGTAAGACTTTATCCAGTTCCGACACGTCTTATACCTAACATTTCCATAAGAGGTGCTGCCAGACTTGCCATAGGATTTTACTGCTTATCATTAGAGGTATGCTGTTTTATCCCGATGAAGATCCAGTCAATAAAGGACGATAGGTTCAGTATTATCTGCTTGTCACTTTTCCTTAACGATTGATTGGACGATGCGATCCTATAACTTGGCCATCATAGCTCTATCTATCGTATTTTGATTTGTTTTTATGGATGTCGTATGGAATTACGTTTTTCATTGCAAAAGGCTATTTTTACGTCTCTCTTCCTCTCAAATTTGAGCTATTCCATAGCTCGCCAACGATCCCCAGAGGGGATTTCTTGGCGAGCTACTCATATTTAGGGAGTCAGAGTTTCCCTAATTTATACTTCCCCTGAAATTTTATTTATAACCAATTTTGTCCTTGGAAGTTCCTAGATATATACAGGATGACCTCGGAATGCGTTGCTTGGCGTTCAATACGAGAGGTTGAAGGCAGTATTTTTTATAGCTTTTTTCTTTTTGATAACATTCTTTCTGGAGATTCATAGTTTCTTCTGTCAGATTTCCGGGAGCTAAGACAATAATGATGAGTTGGTCACTTTATTCATGAATAACAAAGTGAGAAAACTTACACAAATGTATCCTTTTTTATTATTCTCTTTAATTTTACAAGATGATTTTTCTCCTTTCTATTTGATAATTTAATCTGGCTCATGACAGAATTTTCGATCTTGTGTTTATTCTTGAAATAGGCTTATCCGAATATCTCTTACTTAAAACTTTATTTTTAAACTATCACAGTAATGTTTATATCCCGTCGATAACGGATGAATCTGGTTTCAGAGACATTTCTTCCTAGATGATCTAATCGCAAGTTTTAGACTGCTGCTGGGAAGGTTCGTAAATATTCCTGGAATGAGCATTTGCCAATCCCATATTTGCCGCGTGTATTTGCGTCAACGTTGACGGTCTCTCTTTTTAGCAGCTATTGTTTAAAATCTTTCAAAACTACTTTTCTAACATACGCATTATTATTTCGTTTTCTCCTCATATGCTTGGTTTCATTATTTTACACTCTGTAGCTTGTTTGCATCTTATTTTACATCATGCTTTCTTTGATGAAAATAACTGCTTGTATTGGTGTGAACTACCACCTCTTAAAGTTTTCCCCATCTTTTTTGGACCACATTTAATAAACTTTATGTAACTAATGCATTTTCGCTGCAACTTTTAAAGTAACCAAATTGTCTGATTAGAAACAGAATTTGAGGTAACTGGAGCGAAAGTAAATTAACTGGATTGAAATTACTTTGAGCTTGCAAATTAATACTTAAGGTGAGTTAAGCAGTTGAAATTACGAGTTAGGTAATGAATAAGTTCGAAATTATAATTTAAATACTCTTCATGGAAGAACAATTTTTTATCTGAAATTCAACGTTAGGGTGAATACATGGTAAATGACCAAAACTACCATATTTTATCGAAATTAGGATGCTTTTTTCAGGAAAGCTATTGCTTTTAAATCTTAAAATCCCAATTTTTAGATTTTAGACTTATAGAATGTTAAAATAATAATGTTATTATCTTAAAAATAAACTGCTTTAAAAATCACTACAAGAATATATATAACCCTCAATATATTTTAATAAAAATATAAAAAATACATAAATTTTTAATTTTAAAGTGTTTTACTTAAAAGGTGTTTTTTAATCTTGTGTGCTTAAAATCAATTATTGCACATAATAATAACACATTTTCAAAAAAAGTATATTATAATATTACAATGAGACTCCAACTGCTGTCTTTTTTTGCTTTTTAAATTTCATAGGAAATTTATAGCCTTTAAAATGTAATTTTTAAATGACCTTTTACTTTATCTAAAAATTTATGTTAACACTTTAATAGAGGGATGGTCATGCTGAATGCTTTTTATAAAATGAAAAAAACACGTTTGATGAAATCGTGCTCTAAGACTGCGTACACTGTATTAGGAACATTTTGAAGTTTTTTGAAAAGTAGTACTTTTAATTAAATAAAATAAATTAATTTTTTCAGAAACAGTTTTTAATTTTTTCGATTTACTTTTTTTCAGAAAGTAAACTAGAAGAATATTTAACCAAGCATATAGAACATATTCTAAGAAATATTAAGCATTTTGATGTAAAATACTAGTAAAACAAAAGATATGATAGGCCGAAAAACAGCAAACATTTTTCCTGTAAAATTTTCTTTAAAAGTGGTAACCCTCTTCAAGAAGCTAGATGCACTTTACCAAGTAATTTATATTAAATTATGTTAAGCGTCAAAGATTACTATGTTGTTTCTACTTATAAGACTAAAAATAAAACATTTACGTTAGACACATGCGACAATAAAAACAAACGATTCATAAAAATTTACTGTACAACTCCATATATAACCACATAAATTTAGTTCTTAACTCTTATTGCATATCTTGTTAACATTGTATATGCTCAAGAAGATATATAAACAATTTTAAAAATTACAAGGTTTACTACAACATGCCAATATTTAAATAAAAATTTATTATCTGTACACATTAGAAATGAATCGTTCGAATACCCGTATGCTTTACTCGTATGTATTTTAGTACAAATATATTTTTGCATGCATAATAAAACTTTTTGTAAACCTGAATTTTATATAATAATTGACTTTAAAGTGTACCTTTTTACAA
>CM063508.1:91337189-91342189 GCA_032207245.1 Pardosa pseudoannulata
TATCTTACGGATAAATCGAAATATGGTTATTAAAGTGAAGATTGTAAGTACCGAAAGGGGATATGCTGTCTTAATTCATACCTTTAGAAATTTATATTAAAGAAATTTTTTTAACTTCAATGTTAAAAATATTTAGTAACGTTTTTATTATGTAATACATTGCTCAAATTAAACTTTAACCCTTCTCCTGTCCTGCACAATTTATATAATATACATAGCTAGTGTTTTAAACGCTTTTACATCTCATGTGATTTACAATGATTTGAAATATGTAATAGCTTGTATATTAAATATTATTCATCATGTAGCACATGATATACAAGCATATAAAACCTTAGATGTGTGTATCATATGTGATATACAAGCGTCTAAAACATTAGATGCTTGTATATAACAAATGAAACACACATCTAATGTTTTAGACGGTTGAATTTCATATATGATATACAAGCGTCTACAATATTAGATGATGTAGCTTGTATATCATATATGAAATACAAGCGTCTAAAACATTAGATGTGTGTATCATATGTCATATACAAGCATCTAAAATATGAGACGTGTGTATTATATGTGATATACAAGTGTCTAAATCATTAGATGTGAGTATCATGTGTGATAAACAAGCGTCTAAAACATTAGATGTGTGTATCATGTGTGATATACAAGCGTCTAAAACATTAGATGTGTGTATCATATATCATATACAAGCATCTAAAATATGAGACGTGTGTATTATATGTGATATACAAGTGTCTAAAACATTAGATGTGAGTATCATGTGTGATAAACAAGCGTCTAAAACATTAGATGTGTGTATCATATGTCATATACAAGCATCTAAAATATGAGACGTGTGTATTATATGTCATATACAAATGTCTTAAACATTAGATGTGAGTATCATGTGTGATAAACAAGCGTCTAAAACATTCAATGTGTGCATCATATGTCATATACAAGCATCTAAAACATTAGATGTGTGTATCATATGAGATATACAGGACAAGCAAAGGCTTAAACATTGATATATGTTTCATTTGTCTCTTTCTTTCCCTCTGGCACAGCAAATGTAAGCAAATTTTTAAAATGGTCCATATGCATTTCCAACGTCCGTCCAAACTATTTAAGATTCAAAACAGATTTTCAAGACAGATCCTTAGATTTCACTTAATAGGCTCATACTAAAGAAGTTATTTTCCTACAATGATCCCACAATAATAAATTGTGTAGATAACTATACTCAAAATAATATTTTTCTTCCATTTTCATACAATAAGGGAGTGAAAGGAATAAACATAATATAAACTTCCCGGCTCTGTTTGCTCTATTTACTCAATTACTTACGTATCCGGCGACGGCAAATTCCACGATGCAGGAAATTCTTCATCGTAATCGTCATTGCTGTCCTCGTCTTCGAAGAAATTCTCATCGAAATCCGACAGGAGCATGAACTGTTCATCCTCGCTGAGAGATGCACAAACATTCGGCTTCGGAAAGATGCATGTGAGGAGGAACAAGAGCGTGAGAGATGAGACAGGAGGAAAGATGTTCGTCCACCCCATTTTCAAAATCGTCTGCTGCGGAGATTCGATGTGTCCGAGACACGAGCATGCGCGATGAAGTTTGAGGCGCACGCCAATCTCTCTCTCTTGTAAACTTTACTTATGATGAAATGGCAAAGGATTTTTTCGCAGCAAATTAGGAATTGTGGATCCTAAAATGTCTAAAACGCTTTAAAAGTTTATAATATTCGATTTTAATTTTTATAAAGTAAACTGCATAATTTGACACCACTATATTTATGGTATCTCAAATGAAACGAAATTTATTGTGAATTAAGGGACCTTATACTTTTTGCTTTAAGAAGTCTTAGTGAATAATTAGAATGTATATGTTTCTACAGACCACAAATCAGTAAATACTTAATAAAAATATACATTACAAATATATATTCGATTTCAATTTTTTTTATTAAGTAAACTTTTTATAAAGTAAACTCAATAATTTGATACCCCCTATATTTATGGTATCTCAAATAAAAAGAAAGTTATTGTGAATTAAGATGTTTCCAACTTTTTGCTTTAAGAAGTCTTGGTGAATATTTAGAATGTATCTGTTTCTACAGACCACAAATCTGTAAATACTTAATAAAAATATACATTACAAATATATATTTGATTTCAATTTTTTTATTAAGTAAACTTTTTAATAAAGTAAACTGAATAATTTGATACCCCTATATTTACGTTATCTCATAAAACGAAAGTTATTGTGAATTATGGGGTCTTCTACTTTTTGCTTTAAGATGTCTTGGTGAATATTTAGAATAAATCTGTTTCTACAGACCACAAATCTGTAAATACTTGATAAAAATATACATTACAAATATATATTTGATTTCAATTTTTTTATTAAGTAAACTTTTTATAAAGTAAACTGAATAATTTGATACCACTATATTTATGATATCTCAATTGAAACAAAGTTATTGTGAATTATGGGGTCTTCTACTTTTTGCTTTAAGAAGTCATGGTGAATATTTAGAATGTATCTGTTTGTACAGACCACAAATCTGTAAATACTTAATAAAAAATACATTAAAAATATACATTTGATTTCAATTTTTTTATTAAGTAAACTTTTTATAAAGTAAACTGCCTAATTTTATACCACTATATTTATGGTATCTCAAATAAAACGAAAATTAATGTGAATTAAGGGGTTTCCTACATTTTGCCTTAAGAAGTCTTGGTGAATATTTAGAATGTATCTGTTTCTACAGACCACAAATCTGTAAATACTTAATAAAAATATACATTACAAATATATATTCGATTTCAATTTTTTTTATTAAGTAAACTTTTTATAAAGTAAACTTCATAACTTCATACCACTATATTTATTGTATCTCAAATAAAACGGAAGTTATTGTGAATTAAGGGGTTTCCTACTTTTTGCTATAAGAAGTCTTGGTGAATATTTAGGATGTATCTGTTTCGACAGACCACAAATCTGTAAATACTTAATAAAAATATACATTACAAATATATATTTGATTTCAATTTTTTTATTAAGTAAACTTTTTATAAAGTAAACTGAATAATTTGACACCCCTATATTTATGTTATCTCATAAAACGAAAGTTATTGTGAATTATGGGGTCTTCTACTTTTTGCTTTAAGATGTCTTGGTGAATATGTAGAATAAATCTGTTTCTACAGACCACAAATCTGTAAATACTTAATAAAAATATACATTACAAATATATATTTGATTTCAATTTTTTTATTAAGTAAACTTTTTATAAAGTAAACTGAATAATTTGATACCACTATATTTATGATATCTCAATTGAAACAAAGTTATTGTGAATTATGGGGTCTTCTACTTTTTGCTTTAAGAAGTCATGGTGAATATTTAGAATGTATCTGTTTGTACAGACCACAAATCTGTAAATACTTAATAAAAAATACATTAAAAATATACATTTGATTTCAATTTTTTTATTAAGTAAACTTTTTATAAAGTAAACTGCCTAATTTTATACCACTATATTTATGGTATCTCAAATAAAACGAAAATTAATGTGAATTAAGGGGTTTCCTACATTTTGCCTTAAGAAGTCTTGGTGAATATTTAGAATGTATCTGTTTCTACAGACCACAAATCTGTAAATACTTAATAAAAATATACATTACAAATATATATTCGGTTTTAATTTTTTTTAAGTAAACTTTCTATAAAGTAAACTGTATAATTTCATACCACTATATTTATGGTATCTCCAATAAAACGGAAGTTATTGTGAATTAAGGGGTTTCCTACTTTTTGCTATAAGAAGTCTTGGTGAATATTTAGGATGTATCTGTTTCGACAGACCACAAATCTGTAAATACTTAATAAAAATATACATTACAAATATATATTTGATTTCAATTTTTTTATTAAGTAAACTTTTTATAAAGTAAACTGAATAATTTGATACCCCTATATTTATGTTATCTCATAAAACGAAAGTTATTGTGAATTATGGGGTTTTCTACTTTTTGCTTTAAGATGTCTTGGTGAATATTTAGAATGTATCTGTTTCTACAGACCCCAAATCTGCAAATACTTAATAAAAATATACATTACAAATATATATTTGATTTTAATTTTTTTTGTTAAGTAAACTTTTTATAAAGTAAACTGAATAATTTGACACCACTATATTTATGTTATCTCAAATAAAACGAAAGTTATTGCGAATTAAGGTGTTTCCTACTTTTTGCTTTAAGAAGACTTGATGAATATTTAAAATGTATTTGTTTCTACAGACTACAAATCTTAAAATACTTAATAAAAATATACAAAAATTTGTGAAAACTTTAACATCTATTTCGTCTCATGAAATTATAAAAAATTCATCTTGATTGAGTATTACGAAAAATGTATAACAAATGCACAAGAAGAAAACAGAATTTTTAAACAAAGTTAATTTATATACTTTTGTTACATATTTAATAAAATAAGTTTCAATTTTTTTTAAATCAATCAATGTACAACCTGCTCAACTTTTCTAGAAAAACTAAAACATATTTTATATTAAATATTTTTTATTAGCAAAAATTTAAGATTTGTTTTAATTTTTCACATTATGTAGTTTTTTATTTACTTTTAGTATTTTGTGTACTTTTGTTTTTTGTGTATTTTATATAATTTTAGTTTTTTGTGAGAAAGGTAGGAGCCTGGTAAAAATGAATTGTCTAGAAGCCTAAATTAAGTTCATTTTAAAACGTTTCTCTTACACGTGAACGTTATTGCATCCCTGCTATTAATGGATATAGTAGATAAAAATGTCTATTTCTATGTTAGTATTAATTTATTAATCTACAGATTTTTCTGAGATTGGTAAAATTTTGTGTAAATCACTTGGAAAGAAGCTATGAGGATAGTTGAAATCTTTCTGATTGTTCGAAAAAATTCCCAACATCTTCCTAAATCATTAATTTCCCAAT
>CM063508.1:91344689-91379689 GCA_032207245.1 Pardosa pseudoannulata
TTAATACAGATCCCAGATCTAGTTTTATTACATTCTTTAGTTTTAAATATATGTATGTAACTGCCAGAAATACTTTCGGATTGATATATTTTGTCTGACAATGTCAGCGATAAGTATAAAAAAATTGCTAATTTTTTCCACATATGTACAACAAAATATTTTTTGCCTAGTTTTAGACAATTTTCATATCTTTTAAAATATGCAAATATTGTATAAACAGTTATTAACACACCAAATTTCTTGGATATTTATAAGGGTTAATAAGGGTTATCTATCTATATGAATTTCTTTCTATCAACCCTCTACAAGAAAATGCTTTAGAAAGGTGAGAGTCAAATAAAATCGCCTTATATAAAGAATTATAAAGGACTGCAAATGACTGTTGGGGTAAATTTCAGCAGAGTTCCCAGTGTCATGTTATGCGTGTGTTGTAGAGATAAGTAGAAAGTTCAAACCACAGTTCATTTCCTGGATTAAACGTTTATTCGATCAGCTCGAACGATAAAAATGTAAACAAGATATTAAAATAAACTAAAGCAGTTTTCGGCATACTACGTCGTATTTCCTTTCGACGGACTTACCAACATTTTTAGCAGTAACAAACAGAGTTACAGAAAACGCCAAGGAGCTAACCCGGAAACACCTTTTATACCACGGCTCATAGTTAAAATACATTTGCATACGAGGAAATGCGGTTACGTCAGAAATAAAAATTTGTATTGATATTTTTATCGATAAGCCTTTCCAACAATGACTGTGCAAACGTTCTATGTATTTTTACCTGAAAAGTCTTAAAATAATTATATAATTTTAATCCAATATAATCGAAAATTTTCTCTTCAGTTTAAAATATTTTCTAGGTTATCATTAAAGTAAGAGCTATGTAAAAATTATTTGACACATGTGTATCGGAATCACCACACAAAGTTTCATCACGATTGGTCCATACATTTCTTAATGCAAAGCCCCCCCCCATATATATATATATATATATATATATATATATATATATATATATATATATATATATATATATATATATATATATATATATGAGCAAGACTCACTCAAAATCACAACACAGTTTATGTCTGGTAAGAAACATGTAATCCATACAACAGGCAAACACTTTTACAACCTCGTGCAGATAGACAATGTGATCCCGCACATACACTTTTCAATTAGGGATTCCACAGGTAAAAAGACTACGAATAATCCCCAAGCACAATTGATCACGAGATAAAAAATACCCATGTTTAAAGAAAACGTACTAACTATTGGCTAAAGTCGTACAGACAGAGGCTGAATTAAGTCTATGGCGTGTCTGGAGGGAAAAATCGGAATTACCGCGCAAACCCCGAACGTACTTTATGAACAAAAGTTATTAAATGAATATTAAAATACGTAAATAAGGGATTTTAATATTACATATATATACATATACATATACATACATACACACATATATATGTATATGAAAAGGTTGGTTTGTTGATTTGGAAAGTCTACTGTTTTGCTACATGAGGCAACTCCTTTAGCTGACTCAGAATGGCTACGAACAACCATGCCTGCAGTGGGATTCGAATCCACTAAATCCGGTACCAAAGAGAGCATCTTACCCAGTTTGGCTCAGATTGTGAAAGGAGACAGACGACAATCCCTTTTTCTAAGCAACGCTTTGCAGTAGTTTCATGGATGAATGAATTAATCAGTGAATTTACTATTCCATTCACACACACACACACATATATAACCTAAAACAATGTAAGTAATAAATTATTTAAAATAATTTTGCACAAATCGGGTTGTTAATTTTTTTTAAACAGTGAGAGGATACAAACGGTTACTCGCGTAAAATTTGTAATACCTTTCCCTCATTAATTATATGAAAATAAAAAAAAAGTTCATTTTGTGAATTGTTACACTTGAAATGATATTCTCGATTTTGTAAAAAAGGATAATTTGTTCAACATGATCTTATTCAGTAAAATTCAGTTAATCTCGTAAGGTGTTTAAATAGATTGGCACAGAAGGCATTCTCAAATTTGCTCAAATTTTCCAAATGCCTACGAATGTACATCAAAATTAAACGTTAGTTAAAATTAAGAGCGTTTATATAAATGTTAATACTTACATCTACACTTTACAATACTATAAATGGTATTGAATAAAAAAACCTCAAATTGTAGCGGGTACAATTGCTGCCCTGTCCTTTTATGATAGGAGGCGCTACAAGAGCCATCTATTTTTTTCCATGGTGCCACTCACTTTCTCTATGTGTGCTTGTCTGTGATGTTGCTTTTTGTGCGGTGTCTTGTGATGTGTTTCTTTGTACTGTGATGTGGAACGTAACTAACGAATAAAAAATGGTTCCTGGAACTAGACTTATTATTTAAAAACGTCCTTTCTCATAAATTAGAGTCTCGCCCCACTACAAAATTAGAAAAGAGACAAACAGTCAAGCATAATATTTTGCTTCTTTATTTACATCATCACATATTAGACAACAGCTTTACAGTCTTGTGTTACCAACTGTCACCGGGGACTCAAACAAGTTTGAAGCCTCGTGTGATGCCATTATATATAACAAGAGTCAGTGTAAAATCTGAAAATAAAAGTTAGATGGAAAGTTATTCTAACGTTTTTTTAGTTAGCTTTTAAACGAGGAATCTCATTCCAGGTTCATATAAGCAGAAGCTTTGTTATTGAAATAGTTGAACACTTTTTCTGATATTTTATTATGTATTATTCCCTAGAAATCCTGTAAAACTTTTAATGTACCGGTTATTGGAGAATTTTAATCTTATCACTGGGTTATATAATTATTTTATATACCTGTATTTTTTATTTATCTGTAGTTAGAAAAAATTCAACATGAAAAATTTTAATTGATGTACCATTCAAAAGATTTATTTCTTAAAATGTATGAAAGGAATTCAATTTCAATAGGATATCATTCTTAGTTATTATTTTGTTTGAAAAGATAGTTTGACATTAGAACAGGGTTCTCCAGCCAACTTAGCGATAAAATGCTAAGTATGGCAACTTAACTTTTTCTTCTGATATCGAGTGTATAAATTTTTATTTATATTATTTTAGTACCCGGGTCTCCTTTTGAAATCTTTTTGTTAGTATTAGTTGCGACTAATTCGTATTGGTGTTTAATTTTATAAAGTTAGATTGATTGACTTTGGTAATTTTACCAACAATTCAAACTAATTGAACTCGTATCATTTTTGTTCGTATATTCACGTCAAGAGAAGTCGCCAAAGATTATCCTACTTTTGAAGAGCATTGCAAATTATTTTAAAAAATATTCTTGTTATGATATGGTAGAAAACCACTGATAACTTTTACAAGAATTATTTACGGGCTTCGAACATTAAAAAAAAAAGTTTAGAAAGTAGTATTGTATTATCAACAATACGATTAAATACAATAAATACATAGCTTTTTAAGAAAATAGGATAAATATTTAAACAAAATTATTTTTCTGTGTTTTTTGCATCTCATATATCTCATCTTGTTTTTTATAAGCCTTAACTACACTTAAGTAAACTTAACTAGGATTATTTTTTATTCCCTATTTTAAATTTTAATGACATTAAATAATTTTTAATTTAGATTTGCAGTATAATTTTTTTATGAGAAAAAGTAGTATAGAAGTAGAACTATTGTTTGCCTTTTTGAGCATGAAAGAGTTCATCAGATGTAATATCCAAAATATGTGTGTCGTAAGATGTAGCAAACCAAAAGTAGTTTGCTGTTGTAACTTTTGCAACTTTTGCAAAATATCACAGATTGTTAATAAATATTTATTACGATAAATGTTTTTAAAAAAATATCCTGTTTTAATATAAAAGACACTCTTGAAACTTTTAGAAAAAAATATTATTTACTGTCAGTGAAAAATTGTAGAGTCACAGTTTAGAAATGAATATTGTTTTGTTCAATAGAGCAATTTGTAGCAATGTCACGAATTCCTATAATGCCCTTCCCATTCACTTTTATGTTTACAACAGCCAATAGACAAACAATAAACTACCCTACGATTTGAAACTAAAGCCAGAATTGTAATAAGTTTAGATGTGTTCTGCTGCGTGAAATCGCCTTATAATGAGATTAAATACAATAAATACATTGTTAGACATAATGAAGACCGTGAAGTAAAATACGGTTGTGAGATATTTTACTAAAATCAAAATATATTCTCTATATTTTTATATGCCATAATTTGATTTCATTACAAGATAATTTTTTTATCCTTTTTTTAAATTTTAAAATGTCATAAAGTATTTTATTTACATGTGATATATAACTTTGTAACTTGAGGGTAATTAGTATAAAATGGTTTCAGTTTGACTTCAGAACAAGGTAGCCCCGCCAACTTGGCGATAAAGATCTAAGCATATAAACCTAATTTTTTTTTTCTCCTGATCTCGTGTCCAAAGAATCCGTATTTATATTTTAAATCTATATGATTTTCGTGTTCGGCTCTTTTTGTACAATTCTTTTATATAGTAATTACGTATTAAATGCTCCTGTTATTAGTTTTGGGGAATTAAATTGATTGTCTTTGTGAGCAAAGACGATTTTACCTAAAATCCAAACCGATTTTACTCATATTCTATCATTATCATTTGGACATCATTTCTTATTGGTTTGCTTTTTCATTATGCAATTGTTTACCGTGGCTAAATTTTTAAATACTTCGGAGCTATTTCTTGTAAGCTTGTAAGCTGTTAAGGGATTAAATGCTCATAAAATTTGGATTTGACACAAGAACAGGGTACCTCCGCCAACTTGGCGATAAAGCTCTGAGCATGGCAACCGAACATTTTCTCCCGATCTCGCCTTGTCTATACAATCTGTATCTATACGTTGATTTACATTATATATTTATCTAACTCTCAGAAACCCTTTTCTTATATATTAAATTCACATAATACTTAAAAAATTAGATATAATGAACCATTAATGGTTCACTATGGCTAATTTTTAATATTTTGGAGTTGTTTGCCTTGGAAACTGTTGAGGGTTTAATTGCCCATAAATATAAATGCCTGGTTTCTAAGTAGTTTTGGTTATTTAAGTAAAAGTATATAATTCTATCACAATGGAACACTCTGCATCCATTAAAGTCTCTAAAAAAACCAAGGAATACAATGTTTGGAAGAAAAACCTTTGTGTTTTAGTAATCATCACCAATAATTTCGCCAAATGTGCCAAGGGGAACCCTATTTTTAAGTATTACTAAAATTTAATTACCCGGTTTGTAAGTGGTTTCTGTTAATAAAGTAAGATAGTATCTTTTTATTATATCAGCCGAATAAAAATTGCCAAAAATGCCAAGGGACACCCTGATTTGTTGAAATACAAAAAAGAAAAAAAAAATACTGTGTTTCGCTAATTCTGTATCTCGCTCTATAGTAAAAATAAAAGTGAAATTAGTTTATGTATTTGTGTTTTATAAGCATCGCCAGTAAGTTTACCAAATTCGCCAAGGAGTACCCTATTCTGAAGTAACACCAGAGTTCTATTGTTCTCAATTTTCAGCATGAAAAAGTTAAAATAGTTATTGTGTAAGGTGTAATGAAACAAATTCTTTTTCCGCGGGGTATCATTACATCGTGAATACATATTTCTTATAAAATGTTTTCAATAATAGTTTTGTTCTAACCTGGAATCATAACAGTGAAAACTTTTTAAAAGAACATTATTTACTGTCATTGAACAATTAACGAGCTATATTTCAGATAAACCTATTGTTTTGCTAACAATACCATTTTATTCGATAAATGCATTGTTGAGATATAAAAAAGATACATTATAAAGAAGAATATGGCTGTAAGAGCTTGGAAAAATGATAAACATTAAATTAAAATTATTTTTCTTTCTGTTTTTATTTCTCATAGTTTTTTCCATTACAAGCCTGTTTGTTAGTTTAAGTAAGTTTTTACCTTCTATTTTAAAATTTAAGGACATTATATTTTTTAAAGTTAGATTACCTATGTAACTTTTTTTATGTTAAGGAAATTTGTATGAACGTTAAGTTTGTTTGTACTTTTCGATCATTAGTTTTATGAACGGAAATTCAAAAATTAGTTACAAGAAACGTATTATGAAAGCTCAGTTAATGATATATTTATTAAACACATTTCTTTAAAATTTAAGGACATTATATTTTTTAAAGTTAGATTACCTATGTAACTTTTTTATGTTAAGGAAATTTGTATGAACGATAAGTTTGTTTTTACTTTTCGATCATTAGTTTTATGAACAGAATTAGTTACAAAAAAAGTTAAAAACACATTTCTTTAAAATTTAAGGACATTATATTTTTTAAAGTTAGAAAACCTATGTAACTTTTTTTATGTTAAGGACATTTGCATGAACATTAAGTTTGTTTGTAATTTTCGATCATTAGTTTTATGAACAGAAAACCAAAAATTAGTTACAAGAAACGTATTATGAAAGCTCAGTTAATGATATATTTATTAAACATATTTCATTGAAATTCTATTGAGGTAAAATGACATGCATATATTAAAATATATGGATCCGTCAAATTCTCTTCGATTAATAGATGTTTTGACTTAGCACTGCTGAAAGCGGTTATCCTCCCTGATTAGGAGGAAACTGGTACAATGATGAAACACAATTTATTCAGGAATTATGAAGCAATTCATCATACATTTCCTTTGCAGTTTATTACAAATAAATATATTCAGACCTCATCAATGCTTGCGGTAGTTATATATTGCTGTGCCCAGGACTAAAATTTCGCTTTTCCTCAATGGATATCATCCACGTTAGAAGCATGAAATATTAATGAAATATCAGTATCTTTTAAATAATATAAGACGTATTCTAGGGTCTTATTTCTGGGTACTTGTGTTGGGCTTGACTAAAGAACTGGGTTCCCCTGCCAACTTGGCGAAGTATGGTCACCTAGCATTTTCTCTGGATCTCACCGTGTCCAAACAATCTGTACCTATATAATAATTTATATGATAATTGCATCCAACTCTCCTTGTGTAACTCTTTTCTTATATATTAAAAGTGCGCAATGCTTAAAAAAATTACATATAACAAACCATTAATGGTTCACTATGGCTGATTTTTAATAATTTGGAGCTGTTGCGTTTGTAAACTGTTAAGGGATTAATTGCCCATAAATATAAATGTCCGGTTTTCAAGTCGTTTTCTTTAATTAAGTAAGAGTATATAATTCTATTACGATGGCGCACTGTGCATTAATTAAAGTCGCCAGAAAAAGCAAGAAATACAATGTTTGGATGGATTACTTTTGTGTTTTAGTAAATATCGCCAATATTTTCGCCAAATTTGCCAAGAAGAACCCAATACTTAAGTAGTCCCCTTGTGTTGAAAGGTTTATGTTATTTAATCAATATCCCATTAAAGTTAAATGACAGGCTCTTTTCGGTAAGCTGAAAAATTATGAAAAATTTAATATATTTTCAGGCTTATTAGTGATACATGACTTTGAGTAATCAAATAAACGGCAGTTATATCATTTGATAATAAACTATAGTAGAATTAAAGCTTAGTTGGTGACTTTTGGAGATAATCAAATGATACCAAATTATGTTACATTTGGTTTATAAACATGATTTGATGTATTATGAAACAACTGGTGGGGAATCTTTCAAAAGTAAACAAAGATCAATCCCCGATATAATAATAGTCTAAGTTGTCTGTCCATCTGTCCGTCTGTCAGCGAATTTATGAAGCGGTTGTACCTGGAATGGATAGAGGCATCCATATTGTATTTTTGGTGAGTTAGGGTTATCAAAATTCAAAGCGAGTTCGAAAACGTTCGAAATCCACCCCTTCCCCCCTATTCGAGTATTTAATGCCTTTATTTCAAGCTCTGTTGTCTCCGGTTAAAAGCAGAACATTAAATTTATTAATTTATCACATAATAAATAGGTAAAAGCAACAATTATTTCTAACAGTATAACATCATTCCTTTAACCATTTCCTTTAAACGTTTCTTATTTCAAATTATTTAAATATCTTCGGCATTATTTTCATACGTTTTATCACTGAACTTAGATATTACATAAATAATTTTCTTTTATATTTTTATTAAATAATAGATTAGGTACATATGTGCTAATTTTAAATTTAATCATCGATTATTTTTTGCTGCAATGAAAATTTTATCATCGGTATTAATAACAAATTCTTTTCATAAAAGTCTAGGAGTCTATTTCACGGACTAATAAATATCTAGCGTTTAAGTTCTATATATTTGAAAATTAACAAGTTTATTAGTTTTTGTGTTTGCTTTTTATACATAACCACACGGTTTGCAATCGATTCGCCAAATTTTGGACATCATTCATATATACCGCCAAATAATCACTGCCAATATTAAAACCTCTGCTCTCCGTCCTATCAAGTAATATGACAAGATAAATTAAAGTTGGCAACTAACATGCGGTCTGTAAAGACAAACACATTGAGTGTGTACCAGATAATTCTCACACACACACAAAAAAAAACATTTTTTTTTACCTGCCTTATACGGTATTTGCCAATTCTAGAAAATTAAAAATTTTATTGACCCCGCCATATGACGGACTATATGTTAGTTTAATAATAATAACGTGATGTTTGGTGACTACATTATTATTCCTTATTCAACTAAAAAATGAGATAATATTATTAAGAGCTGAAAAAAATAAAGCAATACTTTAATAAGAAAAATGTTAAATACCTCAAGCTAGCATACCTGCAAAGAATATAAAAAATATGGCATCTTTGTAAATATAGATTTTGTTTAATAATATCATAAATACGGAATGTCACTCTAAACTCGGATTCAGTCTGAATAATACATTTTGATTGCAGTGACATGTCTTTGTAATCTTATTTTAATTGATATAAATAAATTTACAGAATTCTCGATGTATGTTTCTATGTAAGATAAATTTGGCAATTTCAGTAATACTGATATAGGCGGATGTACATTGATGGCCATTTGGTACTTCTGATGAACACGATTGACTTTTCACAATTATTTTAAATCAGTTACGAATGTTGGGAAGAAATATTCAAAACTCAAAGTAAAATATTTATATATGTATTCATATAATTCTTCAGAATAATTTAAATATTTTTGTATTCATAACATATTTCTTCTACAGTTTATTACAAATAAATATGATTGGGAATGGAGTCATCTGTACTGTGGTATTTGTAATATTTCTGTGTCCAATACTAAAATATCCTTTTATTTCCATGGATTTCAACACAATTAGAATTACTGAAATATTTATTCAGTATGTCTTTTAGATAGTATATATCTTTTGAATAGTAGTTTAATTAATAATAGCTCAAATGTTTATGTGTACAAATAATTGATAATGCCTCGCTTATTTAATTAAAAATTAGAAACATATATGGACAGACTATCACATACATAACAAGCCGTGTGTCTGTGACATCTGAAGTAAGTATGGGAGTGTTAACACATTGAATGCGGTTCACGTACTAGTACGTTTTCTGACGATTGATACTTGAGCGCGGGAATGTACTAGTACGTTTTCTGACGATTGATACTTGAACGTGCGTGACGTACTAGTACGGGTTAGTGTAACAACATGGTTTGTTTGTGGGTACAAAAATATCGGTATATACATGAAAACGAAGCCGAATGTTCTTGTCTACTACATAGATTATTTAAAAAATTATACATTTAAAAACTGATTTTTACATTATTAGTTTTATGATTGCTCTTTCCATTTTTTACAATGTAAAAATGTTTATATATTACATAATTCGAAACAATTAAAACTATATACTACTATTTCTATTCGATTTGTCATATTTATGATACTATTATAAATTTATCCACTAATAAATATATTTTTTGTTTACAAAAACCTTATGCTTGTTATTTATATATTTCTGTTTATATATTTGTTTATATATTTCAATATAAAATACGAAAAGTTGGTTAAAAAATTAAATAATTTTCGATCTATTGAGATTTAACTGAATAACTAAATTTTCTCTCAAAGAGCCCGCTCCCGGTACAATTCCGCTGCGAAATGTACCCGCACACAATGTGTTAACAATGAGAAACTTCTCTTTCGAAAGTTTTTGTGTGGCTTTATTTCTTCTAGTAGATAGTTGTTTTCGATGGAAAGTTCACACTTCAAGGACTTTATCTTAAAATTTATAAACAAACTTTTTATATAATATTATATCAATACGTGCATTTCTACTACTTGTAAGATTCTTAGCATCTGAGTACTTCTTTTAAAAACAAATACAAGAATATTTTAAAATCTGCTTTAGTCATATAAAAACTCCAGTATTTTTAGTATTGTTTACTTATAACAAAAAACTCCTAGAAAGGAAAACAATTCATCTGGGTTAAAAAATCGACGAAGTAAATGAAATAAAAAAAGGAACAAGCGTTGAAAATTGTAGTTCGAGAAAGCCACTCCTTACTATTGACCTAATATCAATTTCCGGGCTGGCGCGTTTCTGCGGAAAATTAAATGCACATCTATCCATCGCACTTCGGTGAAATCATTTTCCGAGAAATTGCTTCGGTGCTCCTAAAAAGCTTATTTTACTGGCAATATTTGAATGAACTAAATATAAATCTGCAAGGGAAAAACTAATTCGCTTTTAATATGCACTCAGACATCAAAGCATTTGTGATAAAACTCAATTTATTTGATAAAAACTTTAATAAGAAATTACTAAGTCATTTCCCTTCATTACAATCACGACGAGATTCATTGAAAAATACCGATTTTCTTAAATATAGTGCAAAATCCTCCATTTAATTTCTTTAATCTCTTATATGCGATTTTGTTGAAATCAACAGGATTGTATGCGTAGTTCCGTGTTTCCGGATTTCGCCAATGAGTCGCCTAAAGGGTTATAGTAACCTTAGGAAGTAGATATTGTAAAATATTTGAATGAACTAAATATAAATCTGCAAGGGAAAAACTAATTCGCTTTTAATATGCACTCAGACATCAAAGCATTTGTGATAAAACTCAATTTATTTGCTAAAAACTAATACAAAAATTACTAAGTCATTTATATTACAATGACGAGATTCATTGATATTTTCTTATATAGTGCAAAATCCTCCATTAATTTATATACTTTATGATTTTGTTGAAATACTAGTTTTGATTTTTTATTTCGCCAATGAGTCGCCTAAAGGGTTATAGTAACCTTAGGAAGTAGATATTGTAAAATATTTGAATGAACTTATCTGCGGTTCCTTTTAATATGCACTCAACATCGCATTTGTGATAAAACTCTTATTTGATACTTTTAGAAATTACTAAATCATTTTCTTCACTACGACGATCATTGAAAAATACCGATTTTCTTAAATATGACAATCAAGTACATATCTAAACTAACTACATTAACCTTAAGTAACTAAAACTATTCTATATAAAACTATTCAGAGCAATATCTATACTATAAATAGTATTATTTATGTATTGACGTTCCATGCACTTGAAAATCTTTCAAATCGCTATGCATTCTCCATTCTATTGGACTAATAATTGCCTACTAGTGCAAGATCTATGCAATCTCCGTTTCTGCGTAGTGTACTAACTGTGCATGCATAGGATGTGACAGACCGCAGCACATGTACTATTTAGTTTGATTTAGCATTAGTCTCATACTCGTCATTTCTTTTGAGACTAATGTTTGTTATTTTGCAAATATAATAATAATATACACTCGGTATTAAGGACTGCTACAAGTGATTTGGATCCAAATTTTGAAGAAATAATATCAAATGAACATTCCAGATTTCGCGTTTCGCATTAACTAAAGCTATTCTATTTTAACGTTTGATGTTTGTCTTTACTTTTTATAATTCTATTTACTACTATATTTACAAAATGTAATAACTATGATCAAAATAAAATAATTTGTATCTTTAAGATATAAATAAATATCAAAATAAAATCTTTCATTAACTGATTTATTTAATGACCATTAATTTAATATAATGGATCATTATTTTTTTTTTAAAAAGTACGTGACATATTTTACTGGGCACAAAATATTCGCATATACACCTAAGTAAGACAATTTATTATTACTGTTATCTTTTGTTAACTGTCAAATTTCTCTGTCCAAATGCTTTAAAATGTTACTTATAGTGTTTTTGTCAAAAAAATGTCTTGGGCAGTTAAAAAACTCTACTCAAAACATTCGCGTGTGCACAGCGTACTCGTTATAGTCCTCCGGCCAGGGATACATTTTTAAAATTTCAACTTGGCCCAAGTATTTGCCCACTGCTTTATCGTCTACAAACATTTCGAGGGCGAAAGTAATTAAAACGTCAATTTTCAAAGTTCAGTGAACTCAGTCAACCGTTTAAGCATCATTCAATTATCGTTAGATTAATTTACTGACGGAATATATCTTTTATAGAATCAATGTTGTTTTTTTCCTTCATTTATTTTACCTGATTTATCTTATCCACCGTCTGAAAAGTTTCCGTACCAACATAAATGTTTTACCAAATGCAACGGTTTTGTAGAATTTAGAAGAATGGAATAATTAGTTTTTTTATGTTGATTAAAATGAATTAAGTTTGTGGGAAAGAGTCGTAGGTCGTAGACGTAAAGATTTTTGACTCGTCAGGAACTTTTTCTAGATCATCATTGTCTATATAAATAGTGTTGACGACTTGGGTGAGAATAACGATCATTTCACCTAGGGAACAGTGAAAAACAAAACAAAACAGAAAATGAGATCAGCTAGATACAAGAGGATTATGTCGTATTTGACAATAACTAAGATTAAACGATGATGGAAATCTTACATCATGATATATAACCAGCTTTTATATCTCCATTTATCGATACAAGAAATTAGATTATGATCAATTTTTTTAGTTTGTCTCGAACATTTATACCTTATATCATCATACAATACATAGAACAAATATATTTAAGAAAATCATTTTCTCGAAATATTTTACCTTCCATAGAAATTAGTATTCTATAAAATGATTTGAAATTAATTTACCATGAAATGTTATGAAAAAGCAGAAAATTCAAACATTGAAACTTTATTCTATTTGCACTTTAGTAATAATAAGGAAGACAAATACTTTGAATATAATTTTTATTTTGCTACAAAAACAGAAGTAGCTCTGCATTTCTGGAAATAAAGAAAAGCTTTATATTCAGTAATTAAAAAACATAAAAAAATATTTTAAGAGTTACTTGTCAAATTTTCATATAGACGTGCAGTCGGGAAAAGGATTTCATGATGTAGATAAATCGACGATTATTTATACTGAGCATGCTATGTTTTTCCATATCAATGTTTGGAAATAGGAAAGGCAATGTTCATATATTGGAACGCTATTTTACGCATGCTGTGTTTCTCTTTCATGAAAAGTCGGGAAAAATGATTTAACGATCTAAATACATGAGATATCAGAATATATAGCGCATGTGACGCATAATCGGGAAATCGGAAAGACGATATTTGTATATCGAGACTTGACCTTCGAGAAGGCTATATCACGAATGCGCTGTTACTGTCTGGATATCGGAAAGACGATTTCACATCGCAAATCAGCGGAGAATCTTAAAACGATTTGGCTGTATCGACGTTCGCTCCATATTGTAATACACAGCCGAAATGAATATTTGAAAGTCGGTGTCCCGATGCAGTACGCTATATCGTTTTTTTCGCGATGTTACGAATACGTTGTCCAGTCCTAGTAATTACCTAACAATTAGTGGGATCACAGAGATAGAGGAATTTGAACATACAATAAGAAACATAACAAAAAAGATTTTTTGATACCGGAGTTCGGGGTTTCGAACCCCGATGCTGGCATGAATGTTCGAAGCCGTTTGAAATTGGCTTTTAGAATTAGCTCCCGGTCTCTTTAATTCTCTCACAGTAAAAAAGTAAACCGTAGCACTCTATACCAATCAGCCAACAACGATAGTGTAAGTGTAGAGATAAAGGAAATAGAAATTTTAATGTTTGCACTCAGGTGGTACACTAGCACAGAGCCAGTTACCAGTTCCAAAATATTTAAGAAAATGTTATGCGTCATACTAAATAAGTTAATTTTTTCATAAAATGGCAAGTATTTCTATTTAGTGCTTTAAATAAACAATTTATTTATAATCATACATATTGCCATATTGAAAATAAGCGTTAGGATCTCCATGAATGGTTATGACACTAATCTTGTAATCAAGAGGTCGTGAGTTCGAACCCCGGTAGTGACGACATAATTAAAAATCCCTGTAAATTTTTTTTATTTAATTCATTTATTTAGGTTCTATTTTATTTCATGTTCCATGAGATTCTGGAGCTTTCTTTAGTTTGCCAGAAAATTATTCTGGAATATTCACCATTTCTCTTCTTGATGCAGTAAAACTTTCATCGCCTACCCAAACAGATTTTTGGAATTTTCTCTGGTGCTAAAAAACTCACAGAGAGTTCAGTGTTGTACAGAGCTTGCAATTTGTACTTCGCTCTGTGTGTTGAGTTAATAAAGTAGGTTAACTCTACTTCCTGAGTGTGTTATTGTGTTGCATATTAAACCCCCACGTGACAATATTACCAAATCTGTTTATCCATTTCCCGCAACCATCATATCCCTTTTTCCTTCCCGTAAAAAAAGGATTGACAGAGGTTTATATATAAAAAAAACTTTTGAATACGAGGGTTGGAACTTTAATAGTGACACAAAACATATTACAAAATGTGACATGAGTTTTGTGACATGTAATACAAAAGTGATTCATATCACAAAGTTTTACAGTTATTCAATATAGTTGTCAGCATTGTGTATAATCCGTTGCCAATGATGTGGAAGCCACAGAACACCTGCGCCTGTTCTGTTGATGGTTCAAATGAACCGGTCTATTGACCCAAGAATCTCTGGAACAGTTCTGAATCGAATGCCACGCAGTAGTTCCTTCATCATAGGAATTAAGTCAAAGTCACAAGGGCTTAGATCTGGACCAACTCTCATCCAGCGTAATGATACAACGTAAATAAAGCCTCTCATTCGCGATGATAGCGTTCAATGTGGGTTCGAGCAGCATCGTACAGTAGCCATTTCTACATTTCCGTTGATGTACAACCCATCGTGAAGCAATTTTTCTCGTTACCGGGAGTTCCTTCAGAATGCACAGCACAGTCCTATACACAAATCCTGTCTGTCGGGTCAGCTCACGAATCGTTTGGCGTCAATCACTGTACATTAGTGCTGCAACAGCATGCACTTATTCTCTGACACTAAGGACGACTTGGACGATGCATGTTGGCCCCATTTTGGCGTCCTTCAGTGAAATATTTTACCCATTTGGCACATTTTGGCGTCTTGTTACAGCTCTGTAAACCTCCTGAAGCCCTAGATGACATTGTCGTACTGTACGACCTCTGGCACATTCACTTTTTATCCAACTTCGTTGTTCTTGTTTTGAAAACATCCTGACATTACTTGCTGTAGATCGCAAGCTAATACAAGGATCAGTTCTTTTCGTTACTCCGCATGCGCATGACTTAGGAAGGACTAGGCTTTTTGCTTGAGAAGTAAAGTAGGTTTGTAGTTCACGTGTGGTACAAGCGACATTCTTTGGTTTTGTTGCTTAGCGTTTTTACAGCAGTGTTGCCACTATTAAAGTTCCAACCCTCGTACATTGTTCAAAAGTCTCTATTAAAATATTTTTATCCAAAATGGAAATTTATTACAATTTCGAATTACTACTACAGGTTTTATCGAAGTTTCCGAAGAGGCTGATTCTCTAGATGCTCAAGATATCCTAGATCTGAATGACGCAGGTGATAGATTCCAGGTAAAAAATCTTCGTCGGAAATTCAAGCGTGTCCAAGCACTAAAACTAAAAAAGCTGAAGCAAACGAAGCATTGCCGTTTTCAGTGTAAACCTGCAACAGCTTACTATGAAAATGGCATCACAGTGAGTTTCAAAGAATCAGATCCTCAAGTTCGAATATTGATAGTACACTGTTTGCACTGCTTGAAGTCTAAAGGGTTTATGCCAGAAGTTAGAGCTAGAAGTCGGCGAAAGAGAGATCTTTTGGAGCAAATAGTTAGTTTAATTTAGTGTTTCTTATACTTCTTGAATTGTTTTCTAATCATTGAAACAAATCTGATTTTCAAATATATATGCAAATATCTATTAAGGTGTTAATCCTAACCCATTAAGGCTTTGTGTTACTTTTTAGTGACAGCTAAAAATAGTTTGCAGAATTTTTATGTTTTCTAGGAAAGAGTTTTCTTTTCCAGCGATGATAGATGACAATCATATATAAACAATATACGAAATTTTCGAGTATCTACTGTTTATAAATATTTCATTTGGATCCACATTTTAAGATTTTTTTAAACTTGTGTATAAATTTACTTTTCGGCATGTACATCAACTGAAATCATGAAAATAGTTTAATCTATCACAGAAATTCACTTTTACAGAATTGCGTTTTGGCACGTTACCAAATAAATCTCTCACCGCGAAATGTTCCATTTTTTTCGTTTATAAATTTCTGCATTCTTATGATTTTTAATATGACAGCTGATCACTAATGAGTACAGGCTATAATATTTAAAATTTTTAATGAATCCATATTCTTTTTACAATAACAAAGGTTTAATATATCCATCAATATATATTCGGCAGAGATGACACGGGCAACAATGGCTTAGTCAGATTAGTGAAGTTTGTTAGATTATTAAACATATGACATATTAGTTTTAGAATAGTATCTCATAAAATATATGTATTAAATATTTATAGGAACATAATAATTTAGATTAACCTTTTACAGTCCTTCGTTCCCAATAGGGAACTTAACATCAATAAAATTATTTAAAATTAAATTTCATCAATATTTATACAAAACAAATTAGCAAATATAGTAAAAGGTCTACTTGATTTTTTAAAAGGGAAGTTACATTCCTATGATTAATAGAAAAATGTATAAAAAATCATAAAAAATTACCCTTTTCATCATTTTCTATAGAGCATAAATTAAAAATTCACATAAATGTAAAAAAACATTTAATTCTTCTAAAATCCGATTGGTATACTTAAAACAACTTTAATTTATTTAAAAAATGTGAAATTCGACATTAAAAATCAGAAACGTACCTGGAATAATTTATTAATTATTGATGTTCCCAATTGGGAACAATGGACTGTTGCCACTACACTGCGACGAAATAATTTCCTCTACGGAAAGCATTTCTTGATGAATCAATGGTTCCATATTATGGTCACCATTCCTCTAAAATGGGAAAACCAATTTGCTTTGGATTTAAAATCTGGATGATTTTTTTTCTAATAATAGTTATCCATATAAAATGGAAATTTATGTAGGAAAACAAATGAAATAGCCCCTCTTGGTACTCACAACAACACAAGGTAGATATGCTCAGTTCACATTAAATGCAAGATTAGCTTGCAATGAGTGCAAGAAAAAATTGCATCTCCATTGCTTTCCAATATATCATGGTATAAGGTATAAACTCATGTTTTTGATATTTGTTTAAGAAAATGTTGTTTTCATTTAAATTTATAAGTTTGAAACTTTATTGATATCTGTGCTTAAATTTAAAAAATAAATTTTTAATTCATTCTAATTTTTATCATTTAATATTTATTATGTACGTCATTCTACTCAATTTGTGAATCCAGTGTATAGTCAGAATTGGCCAATGTTCCCAATTGGGAACATCATAAAAATCTGAAAAGAAATTTTTTTCCCACAATTAAATGACTAACATACCTTAAGTGAATCATAGAGGGCAAGATATGCAAAAAAATAATATTTAAAATATATCTGGATCTGAATTCAGCTTGTAAAAGGTAAGATGCAGAACATTGTTCTGGAAGTTACATAGCGCAATAGACAATAATTTTTAACTGAATCACAATATTTATTATTTCCCATTATTCATTTTTTTTAACAGACTAACCATATACTAATGAAAGATCATGGAGATTTTTGAAGATTTCAATCGTTAGACCAAGGCTTGAAATTTAACTTTAGTTTCTGAGCAAAACGCAAATTAAAAATATTTTTTTCTCCGATGTTAAAATACATTATTTTCAACACGTAATAGTAATTTTAAAAATTTAAAGCCTAAAAATGAAAATTTGTTGACAAAAAGAAATATAATTTTTACAAACAAACCCCACTTTTTATAAATAATGTTAATTATTTTCCTAAAAAAATAATCTTTACATAAGTAATTTTAATCTACCTTTGTAATAATGGCTTTAGAGTTTTCAATATATTTTCTTATATAAGAAATCGGAAGTTTATTTTATCAATCATATGCATTAGACTTAATGATGAATAAAACTTTGATAGTAAATTTAACTTTAGTATCAAGATTTGTTAGGAATTCTACGAGTAAATAGTGTTAATTGTAGTGTTGCAGGATACCAAGAATCAACAAAACTATTTTTTAGAGCTCACTGTGTAAATGATATCAATTTTGGGGTATGTTAGAGCGTTGTAACACGCTGATAAAGAGGGTTGGAACTTTAATAGTGGCAATTATTTATTTACATGGAATACAAAAGTAATTCATGCCACTGTGTTTTATAGTAATTCACTATATTCGCACGCATTGTGTGTAACCCATTTTCAACGATGTAGAAGTCGCATAACGCTTGTAGCAGCGCCTGGTCTGTTGATAGTTCGAATGCACTCGTCTATCGACACAAGAATCTCTGGAACAGTTTTGAAGCGAATGCTACGAAGTGGTTCCTTCATCTTAGGAATTAAGACAATCAAAAGGACTTAAAGAGTAAGGTGGATGGCAGGGCCGTCACTTTTTCCTTTAGCGCCCGCGGCAAAAAACTGATTACGGCCCTACCACCCTATATAGTGAGAAAATATTTTTTTTCTATATAATGTATTTAGAATGAACTCAAAATATTGTGTTGATTCTTAAAATGTTCCTAGCATATTAATTCTTATTTTTTTCTTCTATATTTACTTTATTAATATTTAAAATATTTTCGAACATTCTAGGGGTATTATTTAGCTGATAAACTGAATAGTTTATTGGAGGGAATATTTTTTAATAAGTACGATGAATTAAAAAAAATTGATGATTTTCGACATTTAAATTTGGTTTTAAACAACTTTAATAATTTCAAAATTCAAAACGAATACCCGGATTTATATAAAGGTACATCAAGAGTGTTTGGTAAACATTCTGTAAGAATCTATAACAAGTTTAGTTTGTAGAAACATTTTAAAATATAAGAAAATTGTCCCAAGTAATGTTGACAGTAAAATTAAGGTGGGATAAAAAATAGATTTGAAATTTTCAGTGTGTCTATATCGAGGTGAAGGTTTAACAAAATGTAATAAAAAACATTATAATTATGGTTTATAATTAGAAAAATGCATTACCTCTAGACCATATGTTATCAATGGGGTAGGTACCGCCCCCCAAATGGGCACTGAAGCCTTCCAGGGAGGCGGAAGAGGGTACAAAAGCAAATGCGGATGTTTTGGTAGTCGAGGACACCAGCCAGTAGATATAATATCTCGACAAACCATCAATAAATCAATCGAAAATTAGTGTATTTCTAATAATAAAGTCGATATTCTTTCAACTATAAATTTCGTTCACTGATATTGGATCACTCCTGCGGTAGAGTGCAGATATTTTATTCGCATTTCCTTCATCGAATTTGGTTGAACGTGGTCTCAATGCAGTAACTAGTTAACTGTCTAAGAAAAGGTACATTGGAGATTTACGATTAATGTCTATGAAATTGGAGCATAAAAAAATTATTAAAACTCCGCCAGCTTAACTCAGCTCAGCAGCCGTCAGACAGACTCAACCACTATGGTACTTTCTCAGTTTTTATTTCTTAATGATTTTATGCTTCATTTTAAACTTTTAATAAACAATATTTTTCAATTTTTGATGACCATTTTAATTAAATTAAACTATGTGATGCTTAATAAATAGATAGGCATACAAAATAAAAATAGATAACTTGCAACAATCCTTCGATATTTGGTATTGTTCGGTCTTGAGTCCCGTAAGTAGCCGGTCACTAGATAGCGCTCTGTACGCTATGTTTATATTTAATTCTGATATATTTTGAAAGTGCTCGTGGAATAAATTCTGTGTTATTATGGAAATCTTTAAAGTCATTTTTTCATCGGATTTTACTTCTTTTAATTCCAAAATTTAGTGCTAAATCATCTCAATGTTTACTTCAAACCAGGACAAAACGGTAAGTCGTTATTTTTTATTTTATTTCCCATGGTTGATCTACACTTTCGTTTTCGGTTATAATTGTAACCAGTGCTTTCTAGCTTAGTTTGGCTTTTAAAACTAAGATAATCTTATACAGGTATAACTAACTATTATGGAAAAGGGGCTTCGAATTTTTTTATTCTTCTAAAAGGAACAGTTGTCCAGAGAAGGTTGAAAACCACTGTTCTAGACCAATGCAGAAATGCATTACATATACTATATATCACAGACTAGATACATTCTACGATTATATATATATATAGCAATATTGGCTACATAATATATTATAACAGTTTATTTATAATAATATTCTTATATATACCTATATTATGTATAACAATAGAAATGAAGTATAAGAGAAGGTTGAGAACCACTGCTTTAGACCAATGCAGAAATGCATTACCTATACTATATATCACAGAGTAGATACATTCTATGATTATATATATAACAATATTGGCTACATAATATATTATATATAACAGTTTATTTATAACAATATTCTTATATATATACCTATATTATGTATAACAATATAATTGTGGTTTTTAATGAGAAAAATGGGTTATTTAGTAATTATTTTATTAACATTAATAATTTAATTTTTTTATTTAGCGTATTACGCCTAACACAGAACCAACGAAACCTATGATAAAAGTACCTTTATTTAGAAGATCTCATGATAAATATAATAATAATGTTGGATGGCTTCTAACTGTATTTCAGTCAAAAAATGACATGGAAAAACTATTAGGAGATGAAGAAATTACACTATTCAGAAAAAGAAAGTTGTTGGCTCTTGTCAAACACAAAGAGAAGCGTCCAGAATATTACGAGACGCCAGTATTCATAAAAAGAAAACTGTTATCTGCCATTAGACAGAAAAGTAAAGTATCTCAGAAAGGAAAAGTCATCAGAAATCAGAAAAAGCCTATTCTTGTCGGGCAACAATACGAAAACGAAGAATATGAAAATGTAAGTAATAAAAAATACTTTCATAACTTAATTGAATTTTTCCCTGAGATGTATAGTTAAACGTCTTCAAAGTAGGTTCCAGTCTTATTACGACTCGTTTGGAAACAAAAATTGATTATTTATCATATAATGAAGCAGCAATCAATAAAGGTCTTCCAACATTCATTTAAATACTTTAAGGGGGCATAGTATACTTTTCAAGACTTAAAATCTTCATTATAACACCCTTTTTTATCATAAAATTAAAAAGTTCTGATCGTTTTTAGAGTAAATTTTGTACAAGTTACTTGATAACACTCTAACTTTAAACGAGTAATTTGATTTTGATATTTTAAATGGTGTATTATTAAAAACAGTAAGTAAAATGAACACCAAATGAAAAAAAATGAAATTCATTTACCCGTAAGATAATCTCTGAAATACAAATGTTAGAAATTAACTTGGAAAAGAAATTGAAGTTAATTATCTCTTTTATTCTATAAACCCATCTTAAGCTTTAATGGTATCTATCATTTTAAAATTAAATGATTTTTGTACAAGTTACTTAATAACACTCTAACTTTAAATGAGTAATTTAATTTTGATATTTTAAATGGTGTATTATTTAAAATAGTATGTAAAATGTACACCAAATGAAAAAAAATGGAATTCATTTACCCGTAAGATAATTTCTCAAATACAAATGTTAGAAATTAACTTGAAAAAGAAATTGAAGTTAATTATCTCTTTCATTCTATAAACCCATCTTAAGCTCTATCATTTTAAAATTAAAAGCTACTTAGAAATTGAAAATTAATTCGAAATAAATTAGTCTTTACTATGCCATAAATTAAAATATATCCTTCGTATTAATATAGTTAGGGTTCACAGAATAAAAAATATAACTATTTTCTATATGCTATGAAAAAAAGTTTTTAATTTACATAGTTAAAAAGTTTTATTCTCAGTTTGTTGTTTTGTGGGTAAGTCTATTTTTTCACTTGGTGCACATATTTTATGTTTTTAAAAATGTATTACTATAGATCACAAAATTTAATAATTTTTGATAAGGTCAGATCTTTATTATTTATCTAGAAATAATTTTATTCTAAACAAATCAGAACTTTTTTTATATTGAATAAAAAATAGGCCTTTTTTAATGGAAACTTCTTAGCTCGAAATATACTATGTCCCCGTAAAATATCTACGAAACTTTCTTTTGCATTATATATTAAATTAAGCAAATAAGATTTCTCTGATCATTTTCCCAATTACCATCATAATAGTATATTTTTGCTTCTAAATAATTTTTTTTGTCATATGCCATTAGCTATATATAAGAGGACAGTTATTTTAGTTGATGTTTCACTGAAATTTAGAATTAAAGAACTTGAAAGTAGGTTTCGATCTAATTAGACATTTTAAGACACAAAGATTGACAATTTGTCTAATAAAACAACAATAAATATTTATCAGTTATAACAATCGAAGTATACTAAGTCTCCGTAAAATATCTACGAAACTTTCCTTTGCATTATATATTAAATTAAGCAAATAAGTTACATCCTCTGATCATTTTTCCAATTATCATTATAATAGTACGTTTTTGTTTCAAAATACTTTTTTTGTTATATGCCGTTAGCTAAATATAAGAGGAAGATTTTATTTAATGTTTCACTGAAATTTAGAATTAAAGATCTTGAAAGTAGGCTTCAATTTAATTAGACATTTTTAGATACAAAGATTGACCATTTGTCTAATAAAACAACAATAAATATTTATCAGTTATAACAATCGAAGTATACTAAGTCTCCGTAAAATATCTACGAAACTTTCCTTTTCATTATATATTAAATTAAGCAAATAAGTTACATTCTCTGGTTCTTTTCCCAGTTACCATCAATATAGTACATTTTTGTTTCTAAATACTTTTTTTTTGTCATATGCCATTAGCTATATATAAGAGGACAGTTATTTTAGTTGATGTTTCACTGAAATTTAGAATTAAAGAACTTGAAAGTAGGTTTCGATCTAATTAGACATTTTTAGACACAAAGATTGACCATTTGTCTAATAAAACAACAGTAAATGTTTTCCTGCGTTCAGATAAATATCATAAAAATCTACAATTTGTTTTTCTACACGTGTGATACTAAGCAGATAAGTTGCATTCTTTAATTCTTTTCACAACTATAAAAAATTGTATACTTTTGTTTTTTAATAATTTTTGAATAGAATGATTTACGTGTTATTCCGTTAACAAATAAGTGCTAAAAATAAAGATACTATTTGGAAGTGAATGAAAGTGAAAATTTTTGAAATATTAGCTTAATAGAACAATTTGTCACAACGTCACGAACTACTATAATGCCTTTCCCATTCATTTTCATGTTTACAACAGCCAATAGACAAACAATAAACTGCCCTTCCGTTTGAAACTAAAGCCAGAATTGTCATAAGTTGAGATGTGCCCTGCTGCTTGAAATCGCCTTATTGTGTTTTCACCATCATTTTTCATACTAGTTTATAGTCCTTTTTATACTGAATTTCATTACTTAGAAGAGGTGAAAAATTATGTTTTACGCTTTCATTATTTATTCTGAATTTAATTTAGCCAGGGAATAATATTTGTATTAAAAATAAGACACTAATTTTGACACTGGCTAAAAAGGGAGACTTGATAGATCAGTGCATGCATCGTCCTCTTTCATTTGACTAAATTGTTTGTTAATCTGACTCTTAAAAAACTCTTAAGCAAGATATGTTTCAACGTGCGACGAATAAGAGATGGAGGATTTGGAGGGAAGAGACAGCTGTTCTCAGTTTTCAGAGAAAAACTGCAGTGGCTTTTTTTAGAGGTCTGACTGGACATGACTATTTGAAAGACCATCTCTACAGATTTGGGGCAGTGGATTCACCGGATTGTGTTTTGTATGACTCTAGTGATTCAATGACTTTTGAACATTTAAATTTATTGTGTTGTAAGTCCTCAGTTTGACGACATTGCTAAAATGTGTTGGAGAGACTGTTAACTAATGGCTTAGGCGCTAATTGTTCAGCATTTGTAAAATAAATAAATTAAAAACATGCTCGAAGGATTTTAATTGCATTTTTAAACTATTTGTCTATTTATCTAACATATTTACAAAGATTTTCTAAACCTTGTATTAATTAATTTTAGGAATGAATAAAAATACAGTTTAAGCATTTTTCTAGTTATTTAGCACAATAATTGTGTAAAAACTAGAAAGAGATGAATGTAAGAATTAAATTCCACATGGAATATACACTTTTCTGGCTTACAGAAAACTTCCTTTTACAGTAGACTCTTATTTAGCTAGGATTATTGGGAAATGCCTCTTCCTGCATAGTCGAATTTATGCAAATTTCGATGAACATTTCTGAAACAAGTGACAGAAAATGTAAAATTACTAAGCAATAAGACTAATTAATACAAAAGAAAAAGTGACTATACATTTTAATGCTACCTAGATTTACAATTAGTGCAATACAAACAAAAAATAGCTTTCCTCACTGATTTTTGAAGAATGAAATGATAGAAATCCATTTTCATTTGACATATAATCATCTTACTACGCATATTTCTCAACATCATTTTTCAGCTGGTCTGCTTTCATCTTCTAACTCCAATTAATTAAACAACCCATATTATGTACTAATGTGTCACCAGTACTTAATTTTTGATGCATAACAAGATTTTCTTCGTCACTTTCAAGGCGTTCTTTAAAAGACGTTTTATAAGACTTCTTAGCCAAACGAGGGCAGAATGTGTAAGTCCTGTTCTTCGATACTGGAGTAAGTTCAGGAGGTATTGCTCAAGACATGGATAATCTAAGCCGTTCGGAATTTGCTTTAAGCAGTAGGTTCCGACATCATTAACCCTCTTGTAGCAAAACAATAGACCAATGATTCTCAACCTTTTTTTGTCGCTATACTCTTTTAACGATTTGAAAATTTGACGGTACTGAAAGAAAAAGATAAGTTTAAAAGTTGTTTACTTACCTATGATACACTGTGTAAAATAGTTTATTATAATAATTTTGAATGTAAAATAAAATTATATGTACTACAAAAACAACAGTACATTTATTAAGGGGTTAATCACAAGTTAATAATAAAAATGCTTTTAAGGAGAAATTTGAGCTTGATGATTTTTAATAATTTTATTTATATTTGGTCATAAAAAGGGCAATTCTACGACAATTCTACTCTTATATTGTCTTCTTCATTTAACATTCTCAATCTTTTTTTTTATGGTGGTTAATACTGAAAATCCGAATTCACCCAAATAAGATTGTAATAATATTTTTAAAGCTTTTTTTGGCTATCATAGTATAATCGCATCTAATGTTTATCCAAAATTTGAAGTGATATCCGCTTATGATGGCGATACGTTACTAAGATATTTCTTGAAATAAAAATTTTCATCGGTAGACGAAAATTTCAAGTGTAAAATAAAGTTCTAAAAATATACATTTCTAAAATTTGGCGGCACGCTTTAAGAATTTCATCGCACACAAAAGTGCTGATGCACAATGGTTGAAAATCACTGCAATAGACCATAGCAATTCAAGCCAATCAAAATTCGTTGTTTTTCCCCCTCCAAAACTACTGAATATTCGAATTTAGAATCTTCTTTAATCCATTGCCATCCTGCTTTTTCAACCGCATTTCCAGAAAAGCTTAATTTTCATAAATCTTCTACGATCTTTTTTCCGGAAAATCATTACAGTCATCTTTGTTTTAACGTCCCCATCATTTTTTCTTATACGTTGTACCCAATAATTATTAATCCACTCCGGTTAATCGAGGATATACTACAACTGTTCTTTTATACTTCATTTTCCTGTAGAATTATGAAGATAATTTTGATAGCGGCGTGCCGGATTTAGCCAAGCAAGCCCAAAATACACAAGATGCGATAACTTACTTTCTCATTGGTTCTTTCGCTTTCTTCGCACTTCTCTTCATGTTCGTCTTTCCAGTTGCCAGTTTCATGAGAATGTGCTTAAAAAATTATGATTCTAATCTTCTCATAGTGTCTGATGTTTTATGCTGTCGGGATCCAAGTAAGCTTACTTTTGTACAAAACTTTCAATATCTTCTTAAAAGAGCGTTTGAATTACATCTGAACTCTTTTAGAGTTAAATTCAACAAAGAAGTTGAAATTAAAGCAATTAGATAAAATGTATTAAAAATTTCAATTTTTAATGTTATTTGCAAAAACTATGTCTTTGAGAAATAAAATAATTATGTGCAATTTAACAGAAGAAATGCCAGCAAGAGTAAACTGCTGTCTTAGTTGTCAAACGGTTTAAAAAATGTTTATTTTAAGATGATCTGAAGAACAAAATTCTCAAAAAATCTATACTTTTACTTTTTTAAACTTTAAGTTTTGGTTTGTTTTTTGTTTGAAGCTCTAGAGTCTATTTTTTACTACACGAGGACTAATGAAAATTAATGTTACAAAATTTATAGAAAAGAATAGTATACATTTAATGTTTTATAATGTTATATAAGCAGATATTACTTTTTTGTTGTTAAACTGACTGTTCAAAAAGAGGCAACTTGAAATTAACGTATCCTTTTTCCTATTAAAGTTAAATGTTTGATATTTTGTGCAGACATTCTTTCTTTAATGTATTTTCTTTGAATTGCATTTAATATTTTGAATTAGTAGAAAATTAAAAGAAAATTTTAAAATGATAAATTTTGGAAGGATATTTTCTGCAGCACTAGTTGATTTAAAAAAAGTATTTTTAATTAATGTTCTTTAAACCAACAAATAATTAAATGATTTCAAAAATTATCTAATTTGTTTAAAACTAATGTGATTAGTTAAGTTTTAGTTTATATATACATTTAGTTTTATAACTTTATGTTAACAATTAGTACTAACGCTTTGTACGACAACTGTCCTTAAAATTCTAGAAACGTTCAGAACAGCTCATACAAAATGCGTGAAAGGGCTGGCAACATTTGTTACTTCGAGAGATAGTTATACATAGAATATTCCATTTAAAGACGATTGTAAAGGATAACAAATATCTTTCTCAAGAGTCGAACTTTGGCAACGGCTGAATTCACCGGCACTTGCTCTGAACAAGTATGCTTTAGCTATTCGATCATTAACCGGCTGCTGAATTAGGAAATGAAGAATGTCAGCCTAGCTGTCGCAATTATACTTTAGTCAAACTAGTTGAAGACTGCTTGCAGCAAAATGCGATTATTTAGCTTTAGACGGAGAGTTAGAAATACTCGACATTCATATTTACTTCGAGTATTAGTTTAGTAAAGCATTATATTCTGTAGTTTAGTTGAAATTTTAATTTCTGTGTTTAAACAGTTTATAGAAATAGCATTTAGCTTACCGTAAGAATGTTTCATTAAAATAACTTTGAAAAGTTAATGTAAAATTGTATTCATGTAAAATATGTCCCTATGTAGTGGATCATTTTCAACTCAGGAAGACTTTAAAATTGTATAATTTGACAATGAATAAGCTTGAAAGATGCAGTTTACACTAATAGGAAGAAAATGAAAGGGGAATTTTTATAATGAAAAAAAAAGAAATTGATTAGTTTTGTGTTTACTGAAAGGTGGCTCCATAATTCTTCATTTGACAATTAAAACATTTACAAGTTAATATTGGCTACCAATTTACCTTGTAAGTCTTCAGCAAGCTTTTTGACATTCATCAGTATAACTGTGAGACGAGGCAACACAGTGTTTACAGTAGTGATCAACTTTTCATTCAGACATCCACCTCTTCCATGTGATACCAACCAGCCAGTAACTTGAAATTTCTCAACAATTCTGCTCAGTGCATGGTACGCTAATAATTCTTTAGCCCCTAGGATATATACTTCTATGCCTACAATACCTCTCTGGCACATTTCGTATTCTTGATGTACAGTTTAAATAAAAGGGTCTACTTCACTAAGGATAGCATTTCTAGTTAGACAGATTCGACAATTAGTACCTCATGCAGATGTTCTTTATACAGTTTACTGATAATAAGATGGAACATGTATTACTCATGGTAAATGCCGAAAAAACAATATTACGGATAAAATCACAGAGGTTCTTGGTAAAATATTAAACTTGATTCGCTCCTGGGTTGTTATTTTAAAAACAATTTGTACCTTTTATGGTTTGGTTTGGAGTGCTACGGTCTACTTTTTGCAACAAGAGGGCTAATGAGACCGGGATCTACAGCTTAAGGCCGAATCTGAACAGCTACGAACATCCATGCCACTGTGGGATTCGAATCCACGAACTCCGGTACCGAAGGCCAGCATCCTAACCAATCGGCCATCGTTCTGCCGTTCCTTTTATGAATACCATTTCAGTGAAATTCAAGTTTAAATTCATTTCAGTTATAATCTCATGTCAGTAGATATTATTGTATTAAATTTTTATTAAATTATACTAATTTCGGTTAATACAAATTTAATGATAAAGCCGATAACGCCATCTAGAAGTAAATAAGAACTAACCATGATTTTTTTCCCTTTATATCACGAAAAACCCGGTTTTATTTCCATTCAATTAACTGCATCTTTTTATTACTATCTATATTATAAAATTTTAAAGTTCATTCTAAATTTTGGATAAGCTTCTATGTCTTTCATTTTAGAGTACCGATTGGTGAAAGATATGTGTGACAAATGCGAAATTCCAATCCCTGATTACTCACTCTACAGAAAGCTTATGAAGTACTATGAAGCGAAAGATGCAGAGACAGCGGCTAAAGAAAAGCTTTTGAAAGAAGCGACAACAGACGAATCCGATGGTTTCTAATTCCAGTGACGTTTAAGCTTTTAACTTCAGTTTTTATTTGCAATTCATGAAGTAATTTTATTTTCGGTTAGTGCAGCTGTAAACAGTGATTTATAAAAATTACTAGTTTGGGAAAATAATAAAATATTAATTCCTTAGTTTTTGGAATTGTATTACTTGTGAGCGTAAATTTACTTTATTTGTAACTACCCTTACATATATCTGTATTAGGGGTGTATCTAGAAATTTTTATGGAGAGTTCTTCCCCTTTATGACATACTACTTCACAATAACGCAGCTATCTTTACATTTATAATACATGTATACAGAAATTAGTATGGGGAAAGGACAACCCACATATGCCTCATTCGTTGAGCCATTGACCTATTTATCTACTTCTCTCTCTCTCTCTCTCTCTCTATATATATATATATATATATATATATATATATATATATATATATATATGTATATATATAAATATAAGTATATATATATATAATATATATATAAATATATATATATATATATAATATATATATGTCATGCCTGGGTATCAAATCAAAAGTCGGGCCACTTGTTGTTTTTCCAATTTCTCCTTTATTCTTCTCCAGACATGATATTGACGAGGAAGTACATTTGCTTGCAGATCTGTACTCTAAGATGCTAGCCTAAAACGGTGAGCGTCTGCTACTAAGCTAGAAAAGCGAATGAATGTCTTACTCTTAAAACTAAAAACTCCTATCCAAAGGGGGTTTCCTTGGGGGGTTTCTTTGGGGCTCTGCTTGTGACCATTTAGATTCCCTGAGGGCGTGTGCCGGGCGCTATAGGATATTTCTATTGGCCGTTGCTTTTCCGCTCCGCTCCCAGTGTGGCGGACAGACAACGTGGGGTCTGTTTTGAGATATTTTCACCACATGTTGGGGGAACTTAAATTATTTGACAGTCTGGTGTCAGACTGGGATTAACTTCTTTAACTTACGATTTCTGTAATGTCAAAGGGGGATTAAGATTTGCTGTCTCCGATTTTGTTTGCTTCCTAAACTTAGGGGTTTTCTCTATTAATTTTTATTCTCGGGGGTGTTATTCTTCGATCTGTTTTCCCTACATTAAAATATTCCTCGATCTGTTTTCCCTACATTACAATATTCCCCCCTTCTGAAAAAGGGCGGACAAATCTGCAAGTTTTGTTCGACCGTCGAACGTACTTCCTTTACATTTTGAATATAGCTGAATACATACAGAATCTTTTTCTTACAATAATCAGGTAACACATTTTCATTACAGGTGATATATCATATAAATCACGTACTTACAATAACACTATAATAATAACACATAAACACAGTAATACAAATATAACATAATTAGTTTCTTCCTACTTAATTGACATATGACTTAACATATAAGAAGACACACAATAGTAATTTCCTAACATGATATGACATCAAAATTTATTCTATTCCTCAAACCTTTCTGCAAAATAAGTTTAGACAAAAGTATTCTCTAACTTTGATTGTTAGTCACGACCATTTTTTCGATGATAAATATAACAATGAGGCATATAGTTTTTCTAAGTGAGACAGCATACATAGAAAAATATGGTTGTCAATTATGTCAATTTTACAATTTCTTCAACAAGACAGGAATATTAATATTTACAATTTCAACAATTCTTCATTGTTTTTTAATTCAGATGTTATAATTTACTTCTTAATTATTTGTTATCATTTAATTCTCATTCTTTCTTTAATTTCATGATCTCAAGACTGAGCTAGATCGAGTGCGTCAGATGTCTTCTCATCAAATCTATCTTTTAAGTAACATTCACCATTCCATAATTTATCTATTAAACTACACATGATTGAAAATTGGCTGTTCCTCTCAGAAGATGTGTGTTACACAATTCACACATGTCCGTGGGAAAGCTACGAGACAAATGACGAAAGTAGGTGGTGCTCTAATTAGAGATCACTCCTGCTTGGCCTGCCTATAAATTTTCATGTGTAATTAACTTCTATTCCTCATACTTTTGCCAACTAAATATAAAGGTAGGTGACCCATGGTAAAACAGCTTGTTTAGGTAACTTGTATTAGATTTCAAGTTAGCCGTTTGCCTGCCTCCATCGGTTCCTATACTTTAGCCCCGTGATTTAGATTTTAGTTCATGTCTACTCACACTCGACCTTTCTCCTTCACCAATTTTATTATAATTAAACCTTCTCTTATCCAATGAGACCATTTATTCAATTGTTTTTACTTATGTAACTAGGTCATTTTAACCTAATAAAACATGGTACTTTTTCTCTATTAAAAATATGTTAATTTTAATTTAATAAAAATATTTGACACCTTAATAATCATCTGTCTAGGATTTGCTCATTAATATAAATTTCACATTCACTAATCAGTTTAAAATACAGAAAGGTAATACGATCTAGAATAACACTTAATAATAATAATAATAATAATAATAATATACTACAAATTGTTCAAAACATCCTATACAAAATTGGCAACATGTCGTTATAACATAATAGCAAGAGTAGACTTCATGTACAAAAACAAATAACAAAAAAAAACAACACAGTACACACGAATTGACGCTTCTCAATTGTGAGAGAAAAAACGGTGGGGATACGAGGTTAATGACCTACAGAGGGATGGGGGTTGAACCAACACCTCCTTGTTGATTGACCGCGACGAAATTCTCCCTCGCTCCGCTCCTTAGTGGAAACGGTTGTGACGTCACTCTCTCTTTGACCCACATTGGAAGGTAGTTTCGTTTTTGGTTACTCTGCTTCTTAAAGGACGCGGCATTCACAACGCAGTATGCTACATAATTTATTATTATTTATATTTTTTTTTTCAACACAAAAGAGAGAATAATTTACTGTTACACACAAAAAGATTAAAAGATCACTCAGGTATCCTGGGTTTGTGAGGCCCATGTTCACCACAAGACGGTAAACCCTTGGGAGGTTAAAACCAATATCCAACTAAATCAATATCCAACTAAACTCTCTCTCTCTTTTCTTTTTTTCTTTTTTTTTTTTTTTTTTTTGTCAAACCATTAACGTTTGTTTTCAATATTTCGGACCCTAGACCCTGACTGGAATTTTTGACGGTTGTAAATGGAAGTCACTCTGTTGTACAAACGGTCTTAATCTCGTGGAGTGGACAATGGAGGTCATTTTCTTTGATCCTGGCTGTTGCCTATCAATTTCATAAGTAACACTTGAGATTTTACGAACTATAGAAAACGGTCCAATTCTCTCGGCATTTAGTTTAGATGTGTTAGGATAACGAAACAATTGTAGGCTTACTTTCTCTCCTGGTTTGAATTCACGTAATTTAAATTTTTTATCGTAGACTCTTTTATTGACCTCGTGACTTTGTTTGGTCCTCATTAGTGCTATTTCCCGAGCTTGTTCGACTGGAGGATAACTGTGATTTTGCACTGCTAGGGGTGGAAGGTGAGGTAGTTTTCCAAACATCAAGTACGCGGGAGAGAATTTAGTTACTGAGTGTGGCGTGTTATTATACTCATGTGTGACACGTTCAACGAGTTTTTGTCCAAGCTAGCTTCCTAGCGTCAGTATTTATCTTACATCTTATGCGTGTGATTAGAGTTTGATTTAATCTTTCAACCTTCCCATTAGTCTGCGGGTGATTAGGTGAAGTTAACAACTGTGTTACTTTATTATTTCTTAAGAAATGCTTGAATTTTGGTGATGTGAAGGCCGGATTTCTGTCGCTTAGTAATTTAATTGGTGTTTGAATTTGGAATATTTGTTTTAAGCAGTTAATATACGTATCTGTAGTCATACTTCTCGATGGAAATGTCCATGCGAAGCGAGTGGCATGATCGACTATGATATGTAAATATTGTTTTTTGGAGTCTGCATAATGTAGCCCTCCAACAGTATCTATTGCTAATAGTGCGAAAGGTTCACTAACGAATGGGAGTGCTTCTAATTGGCCAATATTCTTCTGGGTAGACTTTTTATTGAATTGACAAGTTTCACAGTGTTTATTAAAATTTACAACGTCTTTTATAATATCGGCCCAATAATAATACGGGGAAATTAAATTTAGCATGGATTTGATACCTGGATGTCCAAAATCATCATGTGCCTTAGTCAGTAATTTAAGACGTAAGGTTGATGGGACTACTATTTTCGTAAGACCCTGTTTCTTTACTGTCCATAAGTTCTGTATTTTGGTGAAATTTGGCCCGTTGGTGTTTTCGTTTCTTTGATGTTCTGCGATCTCGTCCGGTTCAAGTAATTGTTTTGGTGAAGCTTCTGTCATAGTTGTAAAGTGGCAGGTCGGATTGCGGGATAGCATGTCCGCTTCATAATTCGTTTTTCCTTTTTGATATTTCACCTCAAATTGGTACATAGACAATTTTAGGGACCACCTGAATAGTCTACCTGTTGGATTTTTAATAGTTTTTAGCCAGACAAGTGCTGAATGATCGGTGTGGATGGTAAAAGGGGTGCCGTGTAAATAGCAATGAAATCGGTCGACCCCATCAACAATTGCTAAACATTCTAACTCTGAAATTGTATAATTTTTTTTCATAGGATCTTAAAGTTCTGGAATGAAAGGCTATCGGACACATTTTTCCATCCGGCTGAACCTGTTTGAGCACTGCTCCGACACCTGCTGTACTCGCATCAACAAACAGATGGATCGGATAATTTGGATTAAACAATTTAAGAATAGGTTTTGAGATCAGTGCATCCTTTAATTTTTGGAAAGAGTTTTGACAATCGGTGGTCCATTTCCATGGCACATTCTTTTTTAATAAGTTATTTAGTGGAGCTCGGATACTGGAATAATTTTGAATAAATTTGTGATAAACGTTGATACTGCCAAGAAATCTCTGAAGTTGTTTAACATTTTTTGGTGGAATCAATTTTTTAATGGTTTCGACATTTGCATTAGCAGGTGAGAATGTACCATCTTCGATCTCATATCCGAGAAATTTTATTTTGGTTTGTGCAAATTGACATTTAGATAATTTTAATTTAATGTTTTCGGTTTGGCAAATTTGGAATATTTTTCTTAGATGTTTTATATGCTCGTCAATATTTTGCGAATAGACGATTATGTCGTCGAAGTAATTAAGCGCGAAATCAATTTTATTTTTTTGTAAAATCTGTCGTATGGCTCGCTGAAAAATTGCGGGCGAGTTGCGCCATCCAAAGGGTAGCCGCAACCACTCATACAAGCCAAAATTTGAAGTAAAAGCCAGTTTTTTCGGTGTCCTCTTCATGTAATTTAATGTGCCAGTATCCTGATGCGAGGTCTAGTGTTGAAAAAATTTTTGCACTGGACAACAAATCTAATAATCCGTCTATGCGAGGAATCGCTTCACAATCAGGTGTAGTTACACTATTTAAACGTCGGTAGTCTATGCATAATCTATTTTTGGCTCCCTCATCTTTTTTGTAAACTAGCGTAATCGGCTCTGCGTATGGGCTACAGGATGGTTTAATTAAGTTAGCCGCTAGTAACTCATCTATTTGCTTCTTAATTTCATCATTGTCCTTGAAGGATGAACGATATGGCCTTTGGGATACTGGAATTTGGGATGTTAACCTGACACGCGGTGTGGTCCAATTTAATATTACCTACGTCATACTTGCTTTTTGCAAATATATTTGGGAATTCAGAAAGTACATTATTTAATGGATCCTTCCATTTTGATGTAGTGTTATTTAGTGTACTTATTATAGTTCCCTCATTCTCACAATTGAGTGTAAATTTAGTACAATCATGAAAATTATCAATATCGCTACACTCATTATCAGATTCATATTTTTCATTAAAATCAGAACACTTATAATGGTTATCAACTTGGCAATTATTCTCAGCATTATAAACATAATTCTGACACTTAAAATCATTA
>CM063508.1:91382189-91522189 GCA_032207245.1 Pardosa pseudoannulata
ACGACGATCACAGTCGGGAAAATAAAAGATTAAATAATCTCACAAATGGGGAGGCTCTTCCAGGGTGCAATGCAACTCAGTCTATACCCCGTTCGGTAACCGAGACCCTGCCGCTCCTTATATGAGCGGACTTTACGAGTCTCCCGAACGCAATCACTGAAATCTGGCTCCGATCAAAAGGCGCGAAAGCCTCCACGAGGTCAAAGCACCTACGTAAAAAGTGTCGAAAAGCTCCGAGTAGCAAAAATCTAGGCTTTTTATACCTGGGGATCAGTTGCGGTTCCGTCACCCGTTTTTTCGTCAGTTACGATTCCAGCTACCTACCAGTTAAGGTTAACGCTAGATTTTTAGTTGAATTCACATTCGCTAGCTGTCCCTATTCTGGAATTCTTGAGGATTCATTAACGTGATCAATCAGGGGCGTAACGCCTATTCAATCCAACTGTCAACATCCCAGACTCTGCGACGCCATGCTATTGTAAACTGGTCATCAGGTGGGATTTCCGATCAGCTGATTTGGCGCGTGATCTGAACAAAAGAGAGTCTTCACAATATATACATTAATACATACACACACACACACACACACACACACACACACACACACATATATATATATATATATATATAGTATATTTATTTATTTATTTATACAAATGCATACATAAAAACATGACGTACTTATGTTTATGTATCGTTTTTATGGATCCATTTGTATAAGTATTTGGAAAAATAACATCATGGAGGTTCTTGGGGAAATAGTAAACATGATTAGTTCTTTTAATCGTATTTTAAAAATTATTTGTTCCTTTGACGAATATCCTTTCAGTGAAATCCAATATTAATCTCACTTCAGCTATAATTTCACGTTATGTGATGCTATTTTGTATTATTTTTCTCAATTAAGCTTCGGTCAGTATAAATTAAAAAAATTAAAGTTATAAACCCAAATTTATATTTTAATACAATTTATTAAGTCATTGTAAACTTTGTTTTATATATTACATAGATATATAAACTTTAATGACAGCCTTTTAGTTAGTCGTGGTACATAAAAATGTTATTAAATTTTATAAACATTAGTTATAGAAGACTAGCAATATTTCCTTCTTGGATAAAAGGAGTTCCTTTTAAATATCTTATTACATACAGTAGTAAAGTATGGGAACACAGGTAATATATATACACTGAAGTGCCAGTGAATTATTGATAACTACCTAGTAACGAGTTGGGCCTTTTACGGCTGCCACACGACGAGGTATAGATTCAACATATTTCTGGAAACGTTCCACTGGAATGGCTTGCCAAATATTGACTACAGCTGTCCATAATCCAGTAAGGTTCTTTGGTACTGTGTGATGGCCTTTTTCAAGTCTTGTTCCTAAACACCCCAAAGATGCTCAATAGGATTTAAGACTGGGCTTTTAGGTAGCCAGTTTGTGACAGAAAAGTCAGAGGAATGATCAAGCCAATACCCAAATGGTACCCATTGCGAGTACCCATTGTCTTGCTGGTGCAATCCTTACTGTAACTCCCTTACCGAACGGATAAGAGAACAGCATAAACGGATGGAGGTGATCACACGGCAAATCTATGTACCGAATGCCATTGAGAGAGGTTGGTACACCCACCAAAGATCCCAAACAGTGCAGCAGAAAAACACCCCAAAACATGATTGAGTCTCCAAGCCCTTGTACAGTTCCAACCTGGCGGGCTAAGTATTCAGAAAAGAGAAACATCACTGCTGCTCGTTTTCAGTCTTCTACACTCCAGTCTCTGTACTGGCTTACCCAGGAAACACGTGCAGCTCGATGGCGAGCAGATACTCTCGTAGGTCAACGGCTCCCGAAATCCATACGGTGAAGCGAGCGTTGCACAGTTCATTTACTGACTGTACGACTGGCATCGTCATTCAACTGGGTGGTAATTTGAGCTAATGTTTAGCTTTGCTGGCTACTCACAATACGCCTGAGCCGTTTCTCACCACGCACTGTCAGGGCTAGCTGTCCTTTGTAGTTTGCTGGATCGCTAGTTTTTTTCCCTCATATATGTATTTTTGGTATATACTTTACACAATTGACCTTGAAAATCCCAGCTATCTGACGATTTTAGAAACTGAACGGCCCATCCGTCCCGCATCTACGGCTTGTCCGCGGTCGAAGTCGTCTAAATCGGTCAATTCACCCATACTGGCAATTCCAACAACTAATTCAGAACAAGCTAAGAACGCTCTATAAATGCAGTTACTACAGTGCCCTCAAGAGCGCATAAATGAAGCACAGCGCTACACAATTTGCATAGCCCTTGCTATCCCTAATTCAATTTCACTTCAGTGTATATAAATATGCCAAGCAGATACCTGAGACATGAAATGTTGCGATCCATTTCATTTTTTAAACATACTTTATTCACATCTGAATAAAAGTGTGTCACCTCATAATCCAATATAGCGTCGGTCATTTTACGAGCATAGGCTAACTAAGAATTCTAGTTCGGAGTGGATCCATCAGACTACGTTCTCTCACAAACTCTCTGTCAAATCTAATGCGTCAAGTTCTTTTATGCAAGTATTCCTTTAAAATTAGTGCGCCTTAAAAAAGAGTGCTTTTAAACCCTAATTTATTAAATTTACGTTTTCAAATCTGACACACACACACACACACACACACATATATATATATATATATATATATATATATATATATATATATATATATATATATATATATATATATATATATATATATATATATATATATATATACATATATTCAATATTAAAATACATTATTTACATATTTTAATATGAATTTAATAACTTCTGTTTATAAATTACGTTGGGGTTTGCTCGACAATTCTGATTTTTCCCTCCAGACACGCTATACACATTTTTCAGCCTCTGTCTGTACTTCTTTAGCCAATAGTAAATGCGTTGTCTTTAAACATAGGTATTTTTTATCACGTGATCAATTGTGCTTAAGGATTATTCGTAGTCCTTTTACCTGAGAAATCCCTACTTAAAACGGTGTATGTGCACGATGTGCTAAAAAGTGCTTGGGTGTTGTATGAATTTCATGTACCTCACCAGAAATAAAATCTATTGTGTTTTTGGATGAATCTCACCCATATTTCCTATATATATAATATATATATATTTATGTATATATATGTATAATATATATATATATATATATATATATATATATATATATATTTATATATATATATATATTATATATATATATATATATATATATATATATATATATATATATATATATATATATATATATATATATATATATATATATAATATGCGTGTATGCATTTAAAAAACACGAATATGTCATAATTAAAAAAATTATCTTCCAGACAAGTGAAAGGAATTTTTAATACTGATCCTATGCAAAAAATTTAGTATTATTATTCACAGTACGTCAGGAATATATCTTGAACTTTGATAAAACGAAAATCTCGGCCTCGAAGAAATGCTAGAAACATATACTTTAAAGAAAGTAGGGTAAATATTTTTATATGTTGGCAGTGCATACAACATATACGACTTGTGTAGGTTGTGAGTCAGATTGCAGTTTCTTTCCGTTTGAATCTTTTTATTCCCTTAATGGTCGCTATTCTACTAAAAGCTTTCAGCATAAATGCGCCTTAACTGAATGTTTTGGATTTATAGAACAAACAAATCAATACGTATCAAAATCTGTGTTTTGCTTTATTCTTAAGATAGATGCATTTGATGGAAAGTGGTATGACAAGAATTTATTTCTTGTTGATAACAGACGGGAAAAGATGTCACTATTTCAATAATGATACAATAAGAATATTAAAACATAAATTAAATGTATGCACCCAGATATCGTTCAGAGAGAGAAATGTGTGAAACAACTTTCCGGACTTTTTTTCCGGTCTTTTCCAGTGCCTGGTATTTCTAGTGTAAGTATACATATATTTTGTTTAAAGACTCTAGTTTACCAAAGATTTTCGTTTTAGTCTTAGAGGAAGATATAAAAATTCAATAATATAATTAAAAATATTAACTTAAAATAATTTATTAATAGTATTTCAAAATAAAAAATTAAATGAAATGTTAACTTCAAATAAATTTCTTTAAGATATTTAGTTTATCTTTTTAAAGAAGTGACTGGTATTTCTAGTGTAAGTATACATATATTTTGTTTAAAGACTCTAGTTTAATAAAGATTTTCGTTTTAATCTTAGAGGAAGATATCAAAAATCAACACTGTAATTAAAAATATTAACTTAAAATAATTTATTAATAGCATTTCAAAATAAAAAACTAAATGAAATGTTAACTTCAAATAAATTTCTTTAAGATATTTAGTTTATCTTTTTAAAGAAGTGACTGGTATTTTTAATGTAAGTATACATATATTTTGTTTAAAGACTCTAGTTTACCAAAGATTTTCATTTTAATCTTAGAGGAAGATATAAAATATCAATAATATAATTAAAACATTAACTTAAAATAATTTATTAATAGCGTTTCAAAATAAAAAATTAAATGAAATGTTAACTTCAAATAAATTTTTTAACATATTTAGTTTTATTGTTATTCGGATGATTTTTTTTAATTATAAATGTTTAACATAAATATTAATCACGTGGCATTTTGCTTCTTAAAAGTTCTTGAAACTTTCATAGTTTACCTATGAAAGTTTATATTGTATATGTGCAAAAAATGCACCGTAAGATTTTTTTGAGATTTTTTTTTTAACTGAGATTGAAATACAAATCAGAAATATATATTACACATTCTATGATGATATCTATACAATAATTCTAACATAATCTTTGTATTTTGATGATGGTTTATGAAAATTTACAGCCTTCTTGTTCACTCAAATATCAAGCTTTATTAACAAAATTAAATATCTCATAAGTAAATTTGAAATATTTAATATAGTTAGTTGATAAATAAGGCTTGAAACATACACACTATCCAACTAATAGATAAAAGAAGATTGTCATTAAAAGTGGAAATAAATTTTCGAAAAGCTAATAAGTCCCTAAAATTTTCATGAACTTTTTAATAGCAGTAGTTTAACTTATCATTATGTAGGTTATACTTTTCTGCCTAACTTTTCTCTGCAAAATGATTTTCATGTAGTATCGATTGAAGAATTAAATTGCGACGAAAGTTTCACGCTTAATTTAAATAATTATATTACAGTAGAAAGAGTCTAATGTTATGATATTTAGTGCTAGTGGGATACTTGGAAAGCAGAAGAAAGTGTAATTAATGAAAATGTTTAAAAAGTAACAACTGACCGAAATATTGGAGTATACATGAATGAAAAATTTTGCTTTTAGGTATTTTGTATGTTACTTTATATCCTATATTTTCACTGTTTTTTCAATGACTAGAAAACTTACAACATCTAAATTAATGTGTAAATTAATAAGAGAAACTTATTATAAGAAAATATTAATATATTTCTTATAATTTATAAAATTATAAGAAAATAAACCAAAGACACACCTGTTAAATAAATATGTGAATAATAATTAATATTTAGTGATTTTCAGTGCCTTCTTTTTCATGTTTCCTTGTTTATAAGAAACAAAAAATTTTAAAATTGTTAATTTTCTAATTTTTTCAAATATATATAAGCACAACGCAAGTAAAATATCCATCTGAGCATCAAAAGGGAATTTTTAAAGTATTCTTTGGTAATATCTGTCGATTTACCTATCTATACATATTTATAAATTACTAACAATAGACGGCATTAAAAATAATGATATTGCGCACAGTCAAAAGTAACCGTGAAACATAATACTATCTTAATTTTTCCTTTTTTATGAGAAATATTTTACAGTGAAATATAGCATTGTAAAAGCAAAACATAAAAGTGATTTCAAAAACTTGAATTTCTTATTAACATTTAAAGAAACCCATTCGTAGATTTTTCTAGAGTTTTGAAAAACAATAAATAGAATGAACCGATAAATATTGTTGACAAATCTTGCATGGCACTTAAATTCATAAAATATATCTCATATAAGTTTTATTTTTTAGTCGACACCCAAGACTTGTCATGAAAGAAAGCCAGTGGAAGAAAGAGTTCCGATTGCTTTTGAAACGATCTGTTGTGACTGGCATACCAGAACTTCTGGCAACAAGGAACAATTGCAGAAGGTTTTTGAGAACATGTATATTGTTTCTTTGTCTCACTGGATTCTCTTATTACACTTATTTGTTTCTCTTGTCTTATTGGGAATACCCAACAACAATGGACGTCGTTATTGAAACACCAGAGAGAGTAGATATACCAGCTATAACGTTTTGCAGTTATAACGGGTGAGAATTTAACAAAATAATCCAATTGTTATAATCATTTTTAATTATATCCTACGAAAGTCTGTGGATAAATTCCTCTCGCTTTCCTGAACATTATATTAGATTCCTAATTTTTGCAATAAAATTATTTAAGATATGTATTCAACAAACTTGTGTCTTAAGTGACACCTCTTCTCGGCAACATATTTAGACTTCAGATCTTATTTAGTTCTCTATAATAATTTGTAGCATAAGAATGAAATGGTGGTATCTGAGATTTGATAGAGTAGGTAATACTTAAACATGCAGAGGCCTCACATAGTTCTAAATGGGGAGGAAGCTGAGTAGTAGAACATTTGGAACATAAGCGAAAAGTCCTTGTGTTCCTAAAGCCCCCTGATCAATCACAAAACGTGAGCCATAGTCTACTCGAATTAAGGACAAGGGGTCCGCCTTTCCATTTTATGAAAAGCACCGCTAGCGTGAAAGAACGACTTTGCTCAGAGTGGTACCTCACAATTTAGCAGCAGTCACCAAGCAGAAGACCGCCCCTCAGGCTTGGTATACCACTCTTAGAGGTGGTAGACTTTGATAACTTAGAGGACATTGTCACCACGAACATATTTTACACGTCCCAGTCACCCTTAAGGAACACAAAAGATTTTAGGCCGACTCGAGCCCCAAACCTGCAACCTTTCAGTTAGGAGATAGCTGCCTGTGCCGACTGAGCAACTGCGGCTCATGCAAAAAGTCTTCTGTCCATCGACATAAGTAGGGCTTCTTATATGTCCACCGGGAGTCTACTGATGGTGACGTCTGCAATTTTATCATTCTTAAAAGCAGGGACATTCCTAGGAGAACACCCAAGAAACCAAGATTGGGACAAAGGAGTCCTCCCTAATTGTTGATTTAAAATCATTATCTTTGAATAGATTTCTGTAAGGGTCTGACTCAAATTTGGGGCTAGTAAACTAGAGGAGCATCATAGGTAAAAAACAAAAGATGACCAGAGATAAAATTTTGTTTGTGTACGAATTAACATCTTAAATAAAGAGAAAGAAGATAAATTTTCTTATCATAAAATAATGAAAAATAAAGTGTCAGTAACCTTTAGATAGTTTTTTAAAGAGCAATTGTTCCACATCTAAAGCCTAAAAAGAATTATTGTGCAGAGTTTTTTTTTAAATCGGAAAAATATATGTTATAATTTTCATCTAATTGAATCTATTTACAAAGGAATTTTCTAAGACATGTAAAAGGGAATCAAACTCAAAATCTCAAAATCTACAAAGAATACAATGTGTAAAACGTACAAAGAGTTACTTGAATAGGTAAAAAAGTTATATTTTGTAAAATCCGTTACGAAGTGTATTCCGGAACAACCGACATTAGTACACCAATTTTCGCATTTCTCTTTTTTGGATTCTGTGATGCGTTTTTATTAAATAAAAAATCAAGTAACGTTTCATGTTACTTTATTAATAAAGATATTATAATTTCTCTTTTTAAAATAAATTTGAAAATTTCCCTGGTTTTATGTTTTAGGAACTACCAAATAGTATCAATACAGATTTAAATGATGCTGTATTCATATAGATCAGTGATTCTCATTTTTTTTAAGCTACCGCCCCCTATGAAGCCGAAATGTGGTCAACGTCCCCTTGGTAAAAATATCATACAGTGTAGGGTTGGAGAAGTACTCTGTTATTAGAGACAAAATGTTTAAGTAATTTTATTCAATGGAGTTAAAAATCAAATTTTTGTTGCTGAGACACGCTGAAGCAATGCGCAAACGAATGGTTAGGATATTGACTTTCGCTCCGGAGTTCGTGGGTTTGAATCCTACTAGGGCATAGATATTCGTAGCTGTTCATAATCGACTTTAAGTAGTAGATCCCAGTCTCATTAGCCCTCGTGTCGCAAAAGAGTACAGTGTACACCTCTAAACCAAACCATACGAATGCTGTTGATTAAGTATATTTTTTCTGAATGTCTGCCCAATTTCAGAACATAGGGAATGGAAATAACTGGTTCTGGTACCACCAAATTTGTTTTATTACTGCTAAAATTCATGTAAATTAGATAATTAATGCAATAAATATATTTTATATTTTTAAAATTAGGTTTGAGACACAAAACCAGCTCAAGTCGTCGCCCTAGTGCCCGAAACAAGTTCACTGCCCACCAGTATCCTCCTACCGCCCCCGTTGAGAATCACTGACATAGATATTATGTGTAACTGTGATTTTGTATTTTCTAAATAATATGTAACTTTAATATTCGATTTTATGTTTAGAAAATCCAGCTTGAATCGGTGTCAATACAAATTCTTATTATATTTACCATTATTTTCTCATTTGAACTTACACGTGATCATTATGTCACATTATTACTTTAAAATGTATTGAATGCACATTTTAACCCTCTAAGCGGTTCGCACGTACAATTCCGCCAAACCGATGATGTCTTCAAAGCGGTTGTCACGTACAATTTTCCACCTCCAAAAACGTTCCGAAAATGGATGTAATGTACATTTCTGCCAGTGTTTCAGGTAGGAGTGTCAGGTCGATTATTTAGAAACTGCATCCCTCTTCGACTGACATTTATTGAGGGATGCACCCCTACTCCCTGAGGCACAAAGACGATGATAGCTTTTCATGGCTTTGCAAATCTCTATTTCGAAGTATTTCGTTTTCGGTAACAGATGGATCTCTAATTGCACCACTTAAATATCTTGGATAACTTTCGTAAAAAAGATATAAATAATTTTCTTAAAGAATACTTTTATTTGTACTTTTAGAATCCATTATTTCTTATGGGATGATCTTCGAGACTTAACGAGCTTTATGTGTATTAAAAAGTAACAATCTATAATATCTATTTATATATCTATTAATAACCGGAAGTAAAGGGACAGTAAAGAGGGTGGGTTTCCCGTATTCCATTCTAGTCGACAAAGGGTGAAGTAAAAAATCATAGAACGCTTTAGCCATTGACACAATAAACCTTTAGAGTATTTTTGGAGACTTTTTTTTAATCGGTGTGTTCCACTCGGAGGGTTAATTAATCAGCCAATTACATGAAATTATCTCTTTTCAGCATTACTGCGAGTAAATTTTGTTCCAGATTTCCAGAAAAATGTACACCCTCGAGGAATTACACGAAATTTTGTGAAGAAACTAACGATTTCTTTTGCGACTTAAACTACATTATGGATCCCAACGAAACGGTAAGTCTCAAGAAGGATTTTTGTAAATAAAATGCATAAAAGGTGTGTATAGAATTTTGACACTCAACAAATGCAAAAATGTGAAGAATTATGTATGTGGTTGGATGCATTTACATTTAGACATCCATATTTAAACATTTTATTCATGTTTTACGAGCTTACTTCGAATATTTTTTTCGAAACCTTTTAAAGTGTTACTAGACAGTTGATATGAACGTGACTTTCGGTTGTTGGAACAAGGTTTTTCTTAAATGGAACTCAGAAATTTGTTTTAGAATAAATATTTTTGTGTATGTCATAGAACGGTGAGCTCTTTCTTGATTCAACTATTTACTTCAATTTATCTTCATATGCACACTTCTGCAAACGTAAAGTAATAGTCTAAATTAATTTTTTTTTTCCAAATAGTTGTTAGATTTCTTTAAAGTTTCTTAAGTTTAAATATAGCAGCCACCCCTTTATCATAATATCCTTTTTTATTCTCTGTAAACGAAGGTTAAATAAAATTTTCGATGGACCATGTAAATTTAAAAAAACAAAAATAATGAGGAAATTTTTATGCATAATTTCTTTACAAGATAGCCTCATTCATTTTCCTGATGCAGATGAGTCTGAAAATGACATAGTCGTTAATATACGCATATATATATATATATATATATATATATATATATATATATATATATATATATATATATATATATGCATATATATATATATATATATATATGTGTGTGTGTGTGTGTGTGTGTGTGTGTGTACACTTAGATATATATGTATATTATATACATATTTATGCATGTAAATATATATATGTATATATATATATATATATATATATATATATATATATATATATATATATATATATATATATATATTATATACACATACACCGAAGAGTCATTACATTATTAGCATCCTCCATTAAAACAATGGGTTCTCCAAGGAGCAAAAGCACTGTTCTTCCGCCGATGATGTTGGAGTTTATAAAGCGGCTATGCATTATCTTTCCAAACGTAGTGCGATTAGCAATATAATGAGAAAAGCAGCTGACTTATCGGACTTCGATATAAGGTCAAACAGTTATGACTAAGCGACTGGGAACAGAAATATCAGAAATGGGGCATTCAGGGGACTGGTCATTTGCAGTTGTTGTGAGTACATATCGAAAGTGGTGTATGGATGGTGAAACTACAAATCACCTGCAAGCAGGTGTGTCGTCCACGGCGCAATGATTCGAGAGAAGAGCGGAGATGTTCACCGTGACCGAAAAGCTTCAACAGCTGAAATACTACCGGCTATAACAGTGGTTACCTAGAAAGTGTTTCTCAACACACTGTGCAGAGTACATTGCTGTGTATGGGTTTACGCTGCCGGAGGCCGAAGCATGTCCACATATATACACATATACACTCATATATATATATATATATATACCTAATCATATACACACATATAAATACATATACATATGCATATATACATATAAATATATGTATATATGTATATATATATATATATATATATATATATATATATATATATATATATATATATATATATATAGGGCAGGCCCTACTCCTGGAAGCAAACCAGATTTGAAGACTCACATTTAAAAATCCTTTATTGATTTAACTGTTCCCAACATGGTGCTCAATTTCGTGTTTTAACTACTTAACAAAGGAAGTGGTGTTAGCGTGGAGTCAAATAGGTCCTGTGTCATGAATTCTGCTTCAAAATTGACGTACAAAACGTTTACATAAACTAATTCATTCCATATCAAAACGCGTCATTACATTGTGCATTGTATTTATTGTTAATTTTTTTATATATACACGTATATATACATAGAGCACTCATATACATGGAGAAAGTGAGAGAAATAGATAAATGTAATTTTATTTTGTTATTTTACAGATACCGGCTGTAACCCCATTTGAGCTTCCAAAGATTTCCCGAGAAGAATTCAAAGAACTAGGCAATAAGCCCGAAGACCTGATGGACTCCTGTAGAATCAGACGAACGTCAAGCTACGTAAACTGCAGGTATGTTAATGCACGGTAGATTGACAACATTTTTTTGACATTTTAAGATTGAAGATCTGTATCAACAGTCACCTCTCGATATCTCGATATTTCTCTTTTCTTAAAGTTTATGAGAAGTTTCATATTTAGTTTAATATAATTCCTTCGAAATGTTTTTTTGTTATCCCCAAATTCACTTCCCTTATGTCTTAGCTTCAGGAACCTTTAATATTTTTCCAAATAATCTTCTTTAACCTTCAAACTTTTAAGATAATTGAAAAAAATTACATTTAATTGCAGAGGTTGTAAAAATTATCATTATTGATAAAAATGTAAAAGCATGAAGAAAGACATTGTCTATAGAAGAGTCTGTCTATGAGATAATCCTTAAGCAGCATCGAATGAAAGGCAATTTAAATTTATAGTATAAAAGAAGTAAAATCAAAATTTAAAAGAAAATATTTAATCGTTTAAATGAAAGCTTACAAGATGTGTAAAAAAGTATACTTAGTTCTTTGAATAACATTAATTATTTCAGAAAAATAACACAAAAAATTCCCAGTGAGAATGAGATATTTTTACCCTAAGGTTTTGATATCCTAGAATAATGTGTTTGCTTTTCTATAGCTTAAATTTCGGTTATCTTCAAAATTTTCCTTGATCCCGTTGACCGTGTTATCAAGAGCCAGCTGTATGTAAGTAATTCTTAGCAATCTTTTGTAAACTAATTTGAGTTTTTTTATCTATATTTTTGTGTTAAAATGATGCCTTCCAATTGACAATGCTGTAATTTTAAGCCACTTGGAAAAAAAGCAGCAGTATTCCACTTAATTCTTTCAATTTGGAAGGGTACGGGGAAGAATAGTGACACAAAATATCCATAAGCTGGAATCCGTCTGCATTAGTGGATAAAACACTTCTGATGTTTCTGAGCAATATTACTATTTATAATTCTCATTATGTGCAACTGAAAGTAATCAGAATAGGAATTAGAACTGTAATGAGAAGGATGGCACATTTTTTGAGTCATTATGCTTTTGAATATTTGATAAGTAAATAGCAGATGCCATTCGATTACAGTGTTCAAATAATCATCTGGCGATTTTATTCATTAATTGTTGTTTATTGAAATTAAAACCTCACAAAAATATGTATAGCTGAACATTGTAACAAAAATAACACGAAAAAAATTCCATTGAGTATGACTTCAATTTTTGGATTCACCTGGACTAAAATTGGGTATTTTTCTTTAACCCCTTAAGCGGTTTGACTTTACAGTGTACGTGTTATCCAAAATCGGGCTCAACTGGTTTGCCCGTACGGCGTACGGGCATCAATATTTTCTCGTTTCCTTCTTTGGTTTTCCCTTATTTTTCATTATTGTAAAGAGATTATTTGGTATTAATATGTTTCGACATTGCTATATGGAACTCATATGAAGTCTAACGTAAAAACAGAGGAAAAAAAAGCAACTAGAATTTAGAACTGATCTCGTTGACCGTATAATGGAAAAATATCCTTCGTAAAAAAATTTCTGGCATGGACGACCATGTTCAGAGTATAATTTTCTGAGACTCACAGAGAGACAATTTTTAGAAATAATTGCTTCCACGGATAAGAAACTGAGACCTGAAAGACAATGTGCAGTGGGCTGTGCGCAAAGAAATTAGAATGGAAAGAGAATCAGAAAAGGAACATTTTTCTGCCCTGACTGCCCTGATAAGACTTTACATTACACCATGCTTCAAATCGTACCATACGGAAAAAGACTTTTGAACTGTTTGGAAAAGTGTAAACGTTAAAATTCACAGTAAATAGGAGAAAAGTTTTGTAGAATTTGTAAACCATTTTTCACTACATTCAAAATGTCCTTGAAAGAAGCAAACATTTAGGGGGTTTTGTGTTCTAAAATTGTAAAATAAAAAATGTAAAAGCCGTTAAAAGAAAAAAATAAAACATTTCTTATTATTCTTATTTTATTAAGTATGGTACTTAATTATATGCAATGAAAAATATACCTTTTGTAGAAGCATTTCCGGTAAAAAAGTTAACCGCTTAAAGGGTTAAGTATTTAGAGGAGAAATATTTTCGGAGCTTGAAGAAAGTAATTTTAAAGACAAAGCAATTTGAGTCATCTGTCTAAGTTCCAAGTCTGCAACCTGAGTATGACACTACTATCTACCGAAAACTTTTCATGAGACTACTTTCTGATCTATATTGATATCTTATGAACCTAGAAAAAATTTGTTGCTATCATTAAAGACAGTTTGTGTGTTTGCTCATTCTGTGTTCATGCACGTAGTGTCTTGGTGATTTTAGTTTTTTCTAATAGTTATCAGAATATAAAATATATTAAACACATTGGACAACATTTCTATCATCAGTGGGCATGTGTTAAGTACTGATTTTGATGTAGGCATTACTTAGCTGACGATTTCGAATTATGTACGCCAAGCACAATACGTATATTAACTAACTCCTTGTGATTTGAAGTCCATAAAGAATACAATTTTGTGATTAAAAAAATAACAATTTTAGTGCACATTTTAACAGTTATAATAAAAGAAATAAAGATATGCATAAAAATAAAGATAAATTTACTTCATAGTAAAATTGTAGAAAAAGTTTATTTTCTTGGCATTTATTCCAGTATGAAACATGGAGTGTCGTTTTCTAAGAAAAATAGATTTGTGCAGTTTTAAATGTAGGATTATATGTAGGATTCATATAGTTTTTTTAAAGAGATTAAATTATAGATAAGTATGTCTAAAAAGTTTTTACCACTCTAAAAAGATGCAAAATACATTGAGTAAATGAGTAATACAGTTGGACCAAAGAAGAAATAGTTAAAAATAAGTTTATCTTTATAGAACATTTCCGTCCTACACAGATACAACTGTATTTGCTATTACAGTTTTCTTTATCTGGATCAAAGATTTTTCATTCCGTCTACTAAATTCTCAAATTAAAAGACGATAAATTGAAGTCCCTACCTATACAGTCCCACTACTCAGTGAATCTAAACCGTTTGAGTGCTGAAGAGTTTTCTTATATATATGCTAATAGTGCGGAATGAAATGCGTAGTAATTTGTTTTGGAGAACAATAGAAATGGTTACAATAAACACTAGTTATTATGTAACAAGTAAACGAACAAAAGTTACCAGCAAAAATTCTTTATTCTCACTTATTACAAGAATGTTTTGCTTCCAATTTCCATGAATTCCATTTTTACATATAGCGCAAATTAAGTTGGATCGTCTAATTCCATTACCATTTTTTTTTACTGGACACAACACATTGTGGCAAGTTTCTCCCAGGCAATTTTTCTAAAGAAAACTTTGTACTTATTGGTAGTCTTCCTGTGGCATTCTTTCTTGCTAACCATTCCTATTCTATAACATAAATAATGATCAGTATAACACTTGTTGAGAAAGCGAAAACAGTTTCTAATTTTTATACAAGAACAAAAAGCTTTTTTACTATAAATAAATACATAAATAAAACGATCTCATTTTGTCTACCGTACCACAATCTACGGCTCTACTGCATTACTACTTACCATTGTATTTTATTTTAATTCTTATATTATTAAAAATCACAATTGAGTAAAATGAATACAAACTGCGATTGATACGAATTCAACTGATCTCAATAGATGCGAAAATTATACTAACCAACAGCAGGTTCTCCACATTTTCGTTACAAAACAAGAGAAGCTCAATCGTGCATCTCTGCATTTTTGGCACATAACAAGCGAAGTGCGATAGCGTTTCGCCGCACTCAAACGGTTAAAGTCTTTTGAATTATACTAAAAACTATGATTTTTTCCTATCACCTGTAAATTTCCTACTCTGATTCCACCTTAAATATGCTTTAGTAACTTGTATTCCACTCAAGCAGAATATTTTAAGAAAAAATATAATATTTTTCATTTTTCTTATGGGTTATTATTAAATAAGGATTTTTATTTTATGTAATTGTGTTTTAACTCTAATATAAATAGAACAGAACGGGAATTACGCGGTCAATCATCATAGGTTTGTGCCTGTAGCTAGACAGGAAGGGTACAGTTTACTACAGCCACGGCTCTTAATAAAGAGATCATGTTATTAAAATACACAATAAAATACTTAACATCGAAGAAACAAACTTTTCACGCCGTAATGCAAAATAATAATTCATCTTGCATTCTACTATATAAATTCAAATAACTCTAGAAAATTTAAATACATATTAAGTACGATACTAATTGGTTGAAATCCATGGTTTTTAAACAGGCAATTTTTACAGGCAAATTTCTTCCACTTGTAGTACAAGTACAGCATACGACGGTTACTCTGAAATTTTTGAGATACTCGCAGACTAGAATTTACAAAATAAAAAAGCTGTTTCATTTTAAAGTACAAAGTATTTTAACACATTAGACGTTATTTTACTGACTTACTTCAACTTGTTTAGCGTAGAATAAATTTTAAACAGAAGAGGAAATGGAGTTGACGAGAAAACATTTTAGCGCTATGATTTTCTACGATTTTAAAGCACGATTAAATTAAGAATAATGCTTTCAACGGTTGCAGTTGGCATTTGGTGATGAATTTTCAGCTCGTGCTACTGTATCCAGATGATTTAAAGAATTTAGCAGAGGTTGGAATTTTCTTCAGAATGGAGAACACACAGGCCGCAGTCGGCAGTAATCCCGGATAATGTGTCTGCTATACGAAAAATGTTAATGGATAAGAATCGCTATACCTATCAAATTATACAGAAGGAACTTAACATTGGATCCTAATCCATACACAAAATTACTAATGAAGAATTACATATGAAAAAAGTAGTTTGCCGTTGGGTTCCCCATAATCTAATTTAGTACCAAAAAGGGGAGCGTGTCAGAATCAGTAAAGAAACTCTTAAATTATTAAATGATAGTGGCCACTGCATTATTTCTAAAATTTTAACTAGTGATGAAACGTACATACTCTTTTTTGACTTTACAACATGTCAAGAAAGCAAAGTATGGTCTTTGAAGATGATCCCAACAATGGTAAAAAGACAAAGCGCCCTGAAAAAAGTGATGTATGCCGTTTCCTTCAGAAGTACGGGATTGGTCAAAGCCATCAAGTTGGAAGGACAGATGACAGTAACAGTAAACTGGTGTACTACTAAATGTCTTCCACAAATTCTACAAGAAGTAAATGTTGAGGGACTAATTCTTCACCACGACAATGCATCTTTATATACGGCCGGATTAACAGTTGAGTTTCTTAAACAAAAACAAATTAAAGTGATAGAACATCCACCTCATTCACCTGATCTAGCTATGTGTGAATTTGGTTATTCTTTAATCTAAAAAAGAACTTACGTGGATGTCGTTTTCATTCGGAAGAAGAGGTTGATGTGACTATAAATGCATTTTTTCATCTATTTCAAGAAAGGAATGACTCGAGGGATTTAATATGTAGAAAATTCGTCTACAAAAGTTCATCGATGCTGGAGGAGATTGCTTTGAACACACCTAAAATTTTGTAAGTATAACTTTAAAAACTCAGTTGTATCTCAAAAATTTCAGAGTGACCCTCGTATATCAATTTAATACAAACTAAAAACATTTTAAATTCATCATCTATATTTTTTATTTCAGCAACCAAACTAAATGGATAAGTGTGTTTGACTCGATGGGACTGCCGAATAACTGTTATGCTATCAATAGTTTAATGGGGAATACGTCAGTAGATTCCTTCGGTACTATGAGAGCAAAATCTCGTAAGTATCATAAAGAAGTTTTTTAATTGATATAATTTAGGAAGTGTGATAAATAATTTAAATCATATTCTAGACATAGAATTTTAAAAATTCTTTACTTACTTGAACGAAGTAAAAGTATTGTAACTACTGTGGTGTAGTACAATGCTCTTGTTACTTCAAATCCATTAGACTACGTTAAAATAATAACCCAAGTTTGCTTTATATCATCTTTAATATTAATTAAAACGAAATGCCACTGATCTATTACAAAATGCAAATATATTAGTGAGAAGTAGAGATAAGGAAAAATGCTAGAAAGAAATATAAAAAAAAATAAAATGTAAAAGAAGCACTCACGTGCTAAACCTGAAAGAAAAATTACCAAAGTCTATGAGTTCTCTGCATTCTTTTCCTTCCTTCTAAAAATACTCCAGTAACCCTCTACTTGTTTCACCCAAATATCTTTCAACTCGTTGTCGTTCCATTGTCCTGTGCACAATGCGTCCTTTCCCGGCTCTGTCTAAATTGACCGGGATTCCAGGCATGGTCCTGAATCATCTCCTGGTGACCAATCACAACTCTCCAAACTTGGTGAAGTTTAAGTGCAGTCGTTTCCACAGTCCACACCGCACTCCTCCTGGAGTCTCGAAAAAATACTTGGGCATGCAGCCCACAAAGTGTGAGTGCTGCGAACAGATCTGTTTCGCAAACCTTCTGTAAGACATAACTAGGCTCTCACAGTAACTATGAAAACTTTCTATAGATTTTAACGGTAATACCCATTTTGATCATGCCTAAATCAGTTTTTACTAATTTAAGAGTTATATTTGTACGTACATACGAGGGAACTTTCAAAATTTAAATATCCATTTCGACTCTGGGTACAACCCTGAATGCATTTGTGACTAATTTCGCTCTGTCGTCTGAATGTATGAATGTACATATCATCTAACTCAAAAAGTATCAGATGGGGAATACTGAAATTTTAAATGTAGAACTGAAGGGACCCACATTCATATCCAACCACGAGGTTATTAGCGGCTAAAGCCGAAACGAGTGTGGAAAAATTACATCCACCATACTTTATAAAAGGTTATATTCAAGGTTACAGAAACACAAAAGTAAGCAAACAGATAAGTAGCATATAGTTTCTAATATATTTGAACATGTTTTATAAATATCTTTCGGAGAGATAAAGATATTTCACTAATATCTTTATGCCTAACACCCCCTTTCCTATGTTGTTTGTATTACGATGAAAAAAATACAATAATGATGAATGAAAAAAACAACAAAAGTGATCATAACAATGAAAGAAAGTCAACATTTTTTATGTTTACAGGTATCGAAATTAGAATCAAAACACTGACAGAAGACACTTTCTACACATCCACACCCACTGCTATTCAAATGTCTGTGCATGGATCAAGAGTTATTTTGAACCCTTTTAAAAAGGGATTTGCTATCAAACCCTGTTACAATTATTATGTATACGTCTCAAAAGTAAGTTGATTCGATATTAAACAAACATTTCCTTATACATTCAGAGTGGAGAGCATTTAGTTGAGCACTAACAATTTTGCATTATTGTAAAGAGATAATCGGTGACAGAACTCTTTTTGGGGAAACACTATCATTTGATATTTTAAATCCATATAACAGACTTTTTTTCAGTGCACCATAAAATACTTTTAGAATGAAATTTTAAAAGGTTTTTCAATAACACTCAAACTTTAAAAACTACCTATTTTTGTCATTAAATAGTATTTTTGTATAGTAATAAAAACAAAATTAAGTATCAAATAAAATTTTCTCACCGCTAGTTTAAGATTTTTTAGCTCGAAAGGTAGTATGTACCCTTAAAACTTCGAACCTATGTACGAATAAAAACAAAATACATCTATCATTGGGACATCTATCTATTATTGACACATTGTACGCTTTTCCTTATTGATCTTCCTAATCATTTGAATCTGTTTGAATGAATATGAGCAAATTTCTCCCAATAGAACAAATATTATTTTTCCCTACATTTAACGTCCCCAGATTCTTTGTTTTCTCTCATCTGTCGTTGTAAAAATTCTCACCCTGTCACTTTGTCTTTACGGATGTATCATTTCTGTGGAATATAAGAGAACTGAAGACAGGACTTTTTCTGATGATACGAACGTTTTAATGACGTGTGGATGGCAGAAAATTTTTTGAATCATCAAGGATCTTTCTTAAACCACCAAAGAATCTTTTGAAATAGTAACAGTTGGGCTGAAAAGTTCGTAGGCTAACGTAAAAAAACATTTTTTTTTATAAAATTTAATTTTATTATTCAATGTAGTTGCCTTCAAGGGAGATACAATGATTTTAGCGGTCATACAATATTTCAATACCATTTTTATAGTACGAATTGTCTTTAACCTCAATATAGCCCTTAGTTTCGGCGATTACTTCTTCATCGGTGCTAAATATTTTCCAGCGAGCCTTCTCTTGATGTCTGAAAACAGGAAACAGTCGCAGATCTTTAGAATACGGTGCATGCGGAAGAAATTTGAAGCCCAATTCATATAACTTTGCCATCGTTTTCACTGATTTGTGACACGGTCCATTGCCTTGATGAAACAACACTTTCTTCTTCAAATGGGGCCGTTTTCCGCAATTTCGTCCTTCAAACCCCCAATAACGCTATGTAATAGTCGCTGTTGATGGTTTTTCCCTTTTCAACTTAGTCTATGAATAATATACCATGCCATCCCGAAATATTGATGCCATAGTCTTTCCAGCCGACTGTTGCGTCTTTCCATATTTTGGAGTTGGTTCATCACTTGCAGTTCACTCGGCTGACTGTCGATTTTACTCCAGTGTGAAATAATAGAGCCATATTTCATCCATTGTCACATACATTCGGGTTTATTACGATTAAACAGCTTCAAACACAGCTCAGAATCAATTCGTTGTTGGTTTTGGTCGATTGTAAGCTCGCGCGGCACCCACTTTGCACAGAACTTTCGTATACCCAAATATTCATTCACGGTAAGTGCAACACGTTCCTTTTATACCTTTAGAGTCTCATATACCTCAATCAATTTCCCTTTACGGACATCAAAAATTATTTTGCGGATGTTTTTTATGTTATCGTCGGTAACAGCGTCTTTGAGGCGTCCACTGCGTCCATCGTACAGACACAATCGTCCATCGTCCAACGTACACAATGAGCACCGGGGACGATACCCGGTGCTCACACGAAATTCCTTATTACCCATGTTTTCAAACTAACAAAAGTTGCTACACTCAAAATACTATATTTCACAAACTAATAGTCGACAGCTGTCAAAATTATACACGCGCCTTTCGAAGGTTAGGACTAACTGAAAATCATATGGATTTAATACTAGTAGCGCCATCTATATGTCAGCCTACGAACTTTTCAGCCCTCCTGTTAGATTTCTTTGGTAGAAACGGTCTTGATTCAGCACAATGCAAGATATATTATTTATTTACTTAAAACTTTTTATAAATACCTTGGTTTTCTTTAAAGTATCACCCAAAAATGTAGTTAATTAAGTTAAGTTATAATAGATGATGTTTTCTTTTATTTATGTAGAAAATTAAAATAAAATGTGTTATTCGCTTCAACGAAACTAAGCTGTTTTATTTTCTATATTCTTAAAATTGTTGGTGTAAGTTTTTCTCAAAGTTTATTTATATTTTGAAATAAAAACAGTTTATCATTTGGGAACCTTAAATACCCAGATCATTGGTGGCCGCAAAGAAGTTAGTTGACTGTATGAAAATATAAAAAAAAATATATAAAGTATTTATTTTTGTGATTGCTAATGAAAAAACAATACTTTTATACTTTTATTATTTTTACAGACAATCAATTCACTTCTCCCTTACCCCTATAACACTAACTGTACTGATTATCTATCTCTTTGGAAAGCAAGAGGTGGTCAAGGACCTCTAAGTAAAACAGTAAGTATCACTTTTGTATCAATGCATTAAACTTAAAATGATCTTCACAAGAGATGTTAAATAAAATTTTTAAAAATTAACATGTTGGTGACCTGAAATTCTTTTGCGTTTCTAAGTACTGAAGAAGATAACCGAACTCACCACCGCTTAAGGTCTGTGAAGTGTTCGGCCCATACAGGTTCTGTATGACAAATTGCAAAATAGATTCGAATCAACACTCCGACTATGGAAGGAATTCCAAAAGAAAATATTGAATTGAATCGAATATGAACAAGCAAAGATAGGTTACACTTACATCGTAGTACTCTAGTCCAGAATAATTCAAACTTTTATACTTTGGGGAACCTTTGAGCTTGTATTTTTCTTAAAGGAACCTTCGAATCAAAGAGTAGAAAAATAGGATACCTAATTTACCCTACTCAAATGTACAAAACTATTATTGCATCTTTATTTTATCACAATACAATTTTTTCTCAATAAAGTACTGAAGATATAGTAGTTAATGGGGTATTTTTTGTCCTTTAAAAATATTCTGTAAATAATGAACAAATGCAACAATATTTTAAATTATAACAAATGAATAAAAGAGTCTTTTTAATGACTTAATGTGATTATTTTATATTCCGAAACATTTTTACATCTGAAATAGTGAGTGAAATTTGCATCTAATGTCATCTTCATCCAGTCTGTTCCTGTATTTTTTTTTGTTGCAGCAGCTTACAAAGAGATAATTTTTTCGCATACATATGTTGAAAAGGATGACATGATGTTTCACAGCTCTTTTGTCAATTCGAGAATATTCTTTTCTCCAGTCAGTTCAAAAAGGCATAATATCAACTTGACTAAATTTATGTTTCAGTTGAGTGTCAGTTGATATATCAAAGAGAGAAAAAAATCGGAGACTAATATGTGATGTAACGAGTTTTAATTAATGTATTTGAAACACTTGACTCTTACAAAATTCAATATTTTAATTTATCCATAAAAAAATTATTTATCTTTATTTTTACTAGCAAACTGCTTTTAAAAGTTTGATCTTTTATAAAAATTAAAACGTTACTAGAATTCCAGCAATTTGACTAAGCAAATAATGATCACTTGCAGAGCTCCTCTCTGCTCCAAGGAATCCTTAGGTTCCATGGAACCCAAGTTGATGACCTCTGCTTTAATCAATTCAAATATATTGTTTCATTTAATATCGTGGTATAATAAAAGGAGGAATATAAGTATAATATAAGTCAACTAACACAGCGTAACAAAGAAATAAATTATATTACGAATAAGAATTAGTTCGGAAACTGTTGACAAGATAGGTTACTGACCCTAATTTGGCAGAACCTCGCTCAGTGTTCCAAGGAATTCTTAGGTACCGCGGAACCCAAGTTGAAGACTTCTGCTTTAATCAATTCAAGTATATTGTTTCATTCAATATCGTGATATAACAAAAGGAGGAATATAAGTAAAATGTAAGTCAACTAACACAGCGTAAGAAACAAAGAAATAAATTATATTGACGAATAAGAATTAGTTCTGAAACTATTGCCAAGATAGGTTACTGGCCCTAGTTTGGCACTTGCAGAACCTCTCTCAGTGCTCCAAGGAATCCTTAGGTACCGCGAAACCCAAGTTGAAGACTTCTGCTTTAATCAATTCAAGTATATTGTTTCATTCAATATCGTGATATAACAAAAGGAGGAATATAAGTAAAATGTAAGTCAACTAACACAGCGTAAGAAACAAAGAAATAAATTATATTGACAAATGAGAATTAGTTCTGAAACTATTGCCAAGATAGGTTATTGGCTGAGGCAGTTTTGAAACCGATATATGATTAGAGATCTTGAAGAGCTATTACCAAATATATTAATTCGTTTGAGAATTTTACTAACTTTGTCTGTAAAGGTTGCAAAAGGTAAGAGAACGTTTACTAAATTAAATTTTTAAAAAATTATCAGCGATCAAATATTAAAAAATAAAGCGATTATATTGGCCCAAATACGAGCCAAAAGAAGTTGAATGACTGGAAAATGATAGACATTGAAAATATTGTTGAGCAGTGAATAAATAAAGACACACTGTGAAAAGAGTTCACAAAATGTAAAGTTTGGAATGTTCTTTTTCTTTAATATATCTTTGTTTTTTATTAATAATAAATAATTTTAATTCTCTACCTCATTTCCCAAATAAAAGTATGCACACACACTCATATATGTATATATATATGCCAAGTCTAAAAAAGGGGTAGTTGGAAATTACGTGAGTTAAAAGCGATTTTAAAAACAGAATTCTTTTATAATAATAAAATAAATGAAAAAGACCCACGCTCGCTTAAGCTTTTGGGAACATCCGGTCAGACGGAAGCATTTTTGTACTATTTGATGAGTTTGCAAACAATAAGTTTTAATCAGCGTGTGGACATGGAAGTGTGAACACTCTACGCGTGTCTCTGCCACAAACAGTGAAAATGGCGCAAGTTGATTTCCTTAAGAACGATGAGTTAATAAATTTCTTATTATCAAGAAGACTTTTCCATTCGCCTTAACTCTGGATCACGACATGTCGTATATATATATATAATATTATATATATATATATATATATTATATATATTATATATATAATATATATATATATATTATATATATATATGTATATATATATGTATATATTTGTATATATATGTATATATATATGTATATATATATATAATTATATATATATGTATATATATGTATATATATATATAAATATATATATATATATACATATACATATACATATACATATATATACATATATCTATATATATATATATATATATATATATATATATATATATATATATATATATATATATATATATATATATATATATATATATATATTATGTATGTATATCTGATGATGAGTGACAGTTTCATTTTGAAAAGTGTCACATAACCTATTCATACACAGAAGAAAAATACCACACTCCAAGTCTGTATGTATGCATATATGTGTGTGTGTGTGTGTACACTCACTTAAATAAGCTGTTTAACAGACACGAATTTCTCTCACTTCCTTTTAGGAATCTCCCATTTAGTTATTGAAAATGATATAAGAGTATAAGCAATTATTTTAGTTTATTCCGACTTTGTTATGTTGAGCAATATTTGAAATAATGTTTGTTTCTCCCAGCAATGCCGGGAAGAATGTCTTTTAAATGTCTCATTAGCGGAGAGGAATTGTGTAGATCCATTCTTTGTGGCGTATCCAAACACTGCAAATATTTGTACGGAACGTAAGTATCATTACCATTGACTGGTTTTAATACTTTTATATGCAAGATCCTTTTTCTCGGGTAGCAGTTGAAGACGATAGAAATGAATCTACAAATGGGAGCTCGAATTATACGGAAACGATAAGTAGGGGAATGACTAATTGCAGTGAGAAATTGATCACGAAGAGAGACTAATCATAGAAACATAAACTTTTTACTAAATTAATATTTTAATTTATTTTTACAATCATAGTGCACTGGCTAGTCAGAAAACCTGATATAGTCCAGTGGTTTGGGAATTGAATACGGAATTAATTAGAGGAAAGCTAGAAACTGTTTGGATCCTTTGAAGTCAGGTCTGTAATGAACATAAAAGTTTTCCTACTCTTGCTCCCGCAACTGACGCTGTCAAAATGGTGTCAATACAAATGTTATAGAATTGAAAATTATAAATATAATCAGTACCTATACTTAATAGTATTGCATATTAAACATTTCTTTCCTAATCTGAAGAAATTAAAACAGTTTTCTGCTTTACTCTCCGATTAATTTCATGTTTGTTTTTTCTTCTCTCCAGAACCGCTGGTGTATTTATTAACCTTTGTTAAAAAGAAAGCTCACATTTAGAGCAGAACAAAATATCGTCCTCTGTGGTAGCGTCTAGTGGTAGAGAACCTACGATCCGTGGGCCAAATATTGTGATTCATGAAGATTTTTATATCATAAAACAGATATTAGGAATTCGAAATTTAAAGCCGAACATTGGATTTCTAAATTTTAAATATACATAATAGTTTATGATATCATCCCTATGATATCAAGTTTTGATACTAACTTTTATTTATTTATTTAATTATTATTATTATTTATTCACTTACAAACAATAAAACTTGTCAAAAAATGTAAGCATTTAAAAGTTAATTTAAAAGAGAATTTTAAAAGTGAGGAATAAAATAAATAGTTTAATTGTGCATTTTTTCAGCCAACAATAAGGCGATTTCACACAGTAGAGCAAATTCTCAAATTATGACAATTCTGCCTTAGTTTCAAACGGAAGGGCAGTTAATTGTTTGTCTATTGGCTGTTGTACGCGTGAAAATGAATGGTAAGGGCATTATAGTAGTTCGTGACGTTGCAACTAATTGCCTTATTATTTAATATTTCTAAATTGTCAGTACACTTTTTAACTCCACTCTTCCGATCCCGTTTTCATGTGACCCATGGGCTAGTAATAATAAAAAATAATAGACAAAATTTGATTCATTTCTCATAAAGGTTTGCCATCACTGATCTGGATTTAATAATTCCGGTTAAACGGTTTGCTAATAAATTATTATTTATGTTTATTTATGCTCTTTATTCTAAATTAAATATTGTTATCTGCAATTCTCAAATAGAATATTAGAATTCCTTACTTTTGTATACTAGGGGTAGCCCAAAATTAACTTTTAGTAATTATATATTTTATTTATTTTATTTTTTGTGTGCATATTTTTTAAAATTTTTCATATTATTCATTGATAGCAAAATTTACAAATTTTAGCAGCTTCCCCAAATATGTAAAAAAAGGCAAAATATCACAAAAAGAGGTGAGGAAAACAAAATAAAAATTGATTTGGAAAGCGATTTATTCTAGTGATTCTCATGCAATGGTTGAATAAATTTTAGACTTCAATGTCAGACTTCAACGTAAGATTTCTCACTCTCTCATTCCTTGATTGAGCCGAACGATGGCCGATTGATTGTTGTGCTGGCCTTCGGTACCGGAGTTCGTGGGTTCGAATCCCACTGTGGCATGGATGTTCGTAGCCTTTTGGAATCGGCTTTGAGCTGTAGGTGCCGGTCTTATCAGCTCTCGTGTTGCAAAAAGTAGACCGTAGCACTCAAAACCAAACCATTTCTTATTTGTACGTATACAGCACATCTATAGACTTTTATAAATGTGGTTTAAGATATTTATAATTTGTAAAAATAATCGCAGAAACCAGAAATATATTCACTAAAAATTAAATTCAACAGATGATGGATTATACGGATGCCTATAATCGGATTATACAATTAACCCGATCCAAGAAGAAGCGTCCGTTTCTCCTATCTACTCCAGTATTTTTTTCACAAAAATTTTTCTTTACGTTCAATACTCTTCCAGGGGAGTTAGGTCAGCAAAACAAAATAATCAGTCCATTTTCACTGTTAAATATTATTTTAAAAATTTTCAGCGTTAGCATAAAGAAAGAAAAATCAGAATTCAGAATTTTCTTGTATACGACTGATGTTATTCTATTTAGTTCAATTCACATAATTCTTGCATGGGTTATTCCCCCTCCCTCTACCTGTTTTCCAAGCACTTTTCTTTCACATTCTGGACTTCTAGATCATGAAGTTATCTTGTCCATCGCACCATCTGTTGGCGTCTATCTCTTTTTATTAGTTTTATAGATATAAATATAAAAAAATGTTAAAAAATTATTTTTTAAACAAGCCATTTGTAACAAACTCCCATTTCTAAAACTAGGAAAAGTCTAAAAAAAGTCACCTAAAAATCATTGCCATAACCGTTTTTAAAGTTGTCCAATTATCCAGATTTTTCACTAACTGGATCGATCTCTATCCCAGTCGGTTCGGATAGTTGGCATTCTACAGTATATATATATATATATATATATATATATATATATATATATATATATATATATATATATATATATATATATATATATATATATATATATATATATATATATATGTATATATATGTATATATATGTATATATATGTATATATATGTATATGTATATATATATATGTATATATATGTATATATATGTATATGTATATATATGTATATGTATATATATATGTATACGTATATATATATGTATATGTATATGTATATATATATGTATATATATGTAATGTAGGGAAAACAGATCGATGAATATTGTAATGTAGGGAAAACAGATCGGGGAATATTGTAATGTAAGGAAAACAGATCGAAGAACAACACCCCCGAGGCTAAAAAGTAATAGAGAAAGCCCCTAAGTCTAAGAAGCAGGGACACTCCCATAGCTAGAACACATGTGAAACATCTGTTGGTCATAAAGACGAAATTTTAATCCCCTTTGACGTTACAGAAGTCGTCATTTAAATTAGTTAATCCCAGTCTGACACTAGACTGTCAAATAATTTTAAGTTCCCCCCAAAACGTAACGAAAACATCTGCAGCCACCCCATGTTATCTGTCCGCCACACTGGGAGCAGGGCGGGAAAGCAACGGCCAATGAAGAAATCCTAGAGCGCCCAATACACGCCTTCAAGGAATCTAAATGGTCCCACGCAGAACCCCCAAAGAAACCCCCTTAGATAAGATTTTTAGATTTAAAAGTAAGAAACAGACTCGCGACGCTGCTACCAATTTGTACAGACATTCGCAACTCTGGCACCGGTTAAATCACGACTCTGGCACTCGCCAGTACACTCGCTATGCTTATCTGCCGTCGATGGTACTTCCTGCACTACCTCAATAACAGGAGAAGAATAAAGAATGCATAGAAAACAAATAGCCCGACTGCTTATTTAATGACCAGGCATGACATATATATATACATATATATATACATATATATATATACATATATATACATATATATATATATATTTATGTACATATATATACATATATATATATATTTATGTATATATATATATATATATATATATATATATATATATATATATATATATATATATATATATATATATATATATATATATATATATATATATATATATATATATATATATATATTACATTCGTATTTTCAGCCGCAAGCACAGAGAGAATTTTTAGACATTGCAACAAAGGATGCCTTAGAGCTTGCTAGTAAGTATATATTTGTTATTTGTTCTCAAAGTGTTTCAATTCCCTTCTTTTTTGAAGGCTTTTGCTAGAAATATCAATAACTGTAACGACAACGTGAGCAGACTGAATCACGTACAGGCTGCTTTTTCAGTCACTGAATTCACTGGCATTGATTATGTTATGTTGTTCGTTCGGGACGACGAACCATCTGTTTTCTTTTCATCTATTTCTATTTGTGTCTTACTTGCAAAGACGTTGCATTTATTTATGTATTCTGGCATAAATGTTTTACCTTCTCTTAGTTTTAAACAGCTAGCAAGTTATGGAAGTAGAAGGGATTCTACACACATACATTCTCAAAAATTCACATTTTTACTTTTGTAGCTTTGATAATGCAAATTGATCTAAAATTACTGAGGAATTTCATGCTATAAATTTTAAGAAATGAGGTATTATATGTTTTTGTATTCTTGGAAAGACAATTTAAAACAATTTAAAGCAATAAAATTTTAAACATTAATTTTAACCTCTTAGAAAAGGTCATCTTCTCGGATGAAGCAACTTTCCATGTTTCTGGTAATGTTAACAGTCTCAAACGTCAGATGGGAACTGAATCTACATGTACTAGCTGAGATCACAGAGCATACAGTGGCCTGAATGGGAATGTTGGGAGCATACTGGTCACAGTTGAAAATTTCGGAGTTTTTTCTTCATTGAGCATATAAGGGCAAGCTAGATCTGCGTCGATCATACAATGGCTAGAATATCTAGAAATGCTATGCTATTCTTCAATTTCAATGCCATCAGCTTCAAGCTATTTTTCAACAAGATAGCAATTCACTACCCTGGGATTCTACAGTTCGAAAGGAAAGAGAAAAAGCATTTCCTATTTGTTGGATTGTCCAATTGTGCATGTGTGTGTGGGTGAAGAGGGCGATACTATGACCACCAAGTCATGGTAACGTTACTGACTGTTTCTTTTGTATGTATGTGGCAATCTGAGTGTACGCAACTGGAGCCCTGGATATCAATGGCTTATTAAGACTGCAAATCACTGAACTCATTGGAGGAAGATATACTGCAAACATTTGAAACGCTGGAAAATTAATATTAGCTGAATATCTGACCTGTCACAAATTGGGCTCACGTGGAATATTTCCAAAAGTTATTTATTGTTTAAAATTTGCAGGGTAAAACTTTTATATTGTTTTACCAAGTAAACAATAAACGGGTACATATCTCATATTGTTCCCTGTTTTCCAAACATGGATTATGCTCAATAATTTTGGACTACCCTGTACTACAAAGTTTTTAAAATAATGAGAATCGTGTGACATTTCTATGACATTTGCATAAGAATCTATTGTTTTGATTTCGATGGGGACTGGTAATGATATCGTATCCACTATAATTTCTTTTATATTAAACTGACTTTTTAATTGATATTTTAGATGATAATATCTCACATTATATTGAAGTTATATATCTTCATGACCATTTTATATTCTACTAACATTTTGGGGACTAAAGAAGGCTAATAACTAAAAAGTTAATTAATTAATATATAAAAACCATCTTACTTAATATTTTAAAAAACAATACAAATGCACAATATTTAAATAAAGATGTAACAGAAATTCAAAATATTAACGAGAGTTTAGTGGGAGTAATTAGTGAGCAATAGTATTTTTAATGTACATATCAATATTTGTTGCTGTGTGTAGAATTATATTTCCAAGGGTAGAATCTTGAATGGAAATTCTACAGTTTGATTTGATATATCTCATGTCTGAGATGCACGATTTCAGATGTATGTACTCGCGAATAGAGAAATAATTAAGCCCAATATAATTATTTCTATGTCTGGACGTCTCGTTAATAGGACAATATCTTAAAATTGGATGGTTTTTAACAACTCAGTTCATGACATTTGTCTCATCGAAATCATTGTTTTCTACTATATAGCAAATAGGCTTACTATTTTTCGTTTACTATATAGCATACATCTGAATAAGGGAACAAAAACGTTCGTGTTTGTCAATGAGATAATTATTTAAATTATTTTAGACAATTGATTTTCTTGATGGGCTTCATGCGTCTTGCGGGTAGTCAGTTAGACAGCTCTTCTTTAGATATTCAAGTGATTAAATCTGGAAAGGATGTTATTTAATCCTTTCGATGTATTCAGATTAGTCTCTTAAAATATCTTTCAGGGCCAATTTCTGCACCCGAGATCGCCAAGAATTCATTCCTCTTTCTTAACGCGAACTTCATCCTTTACTACTTATATTCAAAGCAATTTTGTACACCTTTTACATTTTTTAGATTTTCCAAGAAATAATTAATCGTGCAACATAAATAATCCACCTCGAGGCCGTGCTATCGTACACTTGTGTGCACGTGGGAACAGCAGATACAATTTTCTAATGATCACTTTTTAAGTATTCTATAGAAAAATTTTGTATAATTTAAAGAGTGTAAAACGTGGGTGATCATAAGTATTGTATATAAGTACTTATTTTTTTATGATATTACGTTTGAATGTACTTGTGTATATAAAGTATATGAGTACCTCATATTATTTTTTTCATAAAAATTTCAATGTTATCGGGTAACAGAAAAGAAAGCTATTTTGTTTATTTTAGATGGGTTTTTTAAGTGTGCTTTTTAAAAATTACATTGCTTATTTTATAGTTTTTACTCTGTTTAGTATTATGTTTTCAACAATTATGAACAATTTTTCAATTATCATACTGTATAATTCATTGAAACTTTTCACTAAGTTATATAAGACATAAAATTATATTTCCTTTATTTTACAATAACAACAAGATAATTTGCATTATAACCTTAAAGGTCTTACGTTAAATATTTAACAGCTAATATTTAATAAAATATTTATAACGTAATCATACCATTGATTCAGTTTATTGATGGGAGTTTTTGGAGAATAGGGGAGGAAGTGACTGCTTTATAATCTCAGGTTCCCCATTACCTCCAAGACCATTAATACTTGAGTATACTATACTGTTGTATTGTTATCAGTGATATAAGTGTATGCACATTTTTAATTTGATAAAATTATAGAATATAAATTAAAATTTTAGTAAAAATTTTGAGCATTTTTTGTTTACATATGAACATAACACGACGAGTAAAAGCCTTTAAAAGACATTTTTCACTTTTATGTGTTATGTTGATATAGAAATATAAATAGGTAACAATTTCAAGTCATCTGTTAACATCAGAATAATCTAATTCACTAACTGATGACACATAAACTGTGTACTAATATACAAAAAATTAGACTAAATACCTCAACTTAAAATGTATTCTGAATTTGTAGTGTAAACTCCTTTAAAAAATGTCACATTATGTATAAGTATTATACTAATTTACAGTCGAGAAGATGTAGCTGTAGATGTAGAAGAGCATGCATCACTTCTTGCCAAGGTAAGGTCAGAAACAAATATCTGAATCAAAAGGAAACATGTTTGTGTTTGTCTTTATACTGTAAATTCTTAACAATTATAGTTTATATTTGCAATGATGAAACGTTTCACATAATCTTTCAATTTCATTTACTTAATTTATTTAATCAAATTATTAAAAATGCTCATAATTTTACAAAAATTTAAAAATTCTTCTTTCTTTTTCAGAATAGCGAAACCAGAACGAGAAAGTATGTATAAAATAATTTAATTGCTGTAATATACTGGGGGATGTGTATTTAACACAATAGCTGATAGACAAACAAATGAAAAGAAATTAGTGATTTTAGAATATAATTAAAGCCAATATAGTTATCTTAAGGGTTCCCAGACTGTGAGCAATGAGGCTATTGTGAACTCCCTTTAAAAATTGACAAAACTTGTATTAAATGCTTAGTCACATTCTTAATTAATTATATTTCTATTAATACATTTTATAAGTTTTAATTTTATTTCTTTAAATAAAAGTATTAAAATACTAGAAGTTTTATTAAATATTAGTCTCTTTAAAATATTGGAAGTTTGAAAGTTCATTTATTTCATCTTTATTGAACAAGAGCCCGAAAACAGTATTTGATTGTTTAGATTTATTAGAATTTTGGATTTTCATCAAAACTGAGAATCTAACTACAGTACAAAAGAATCTGAGGATTTTCACTCCGTTTGCAACATCCTATATATGAGAAGCTAGATTTTTAGATTTCACCGAAATAAAGACTAAATATTGAACTAAAATCAATTTGGAACAAAAAAAGAGTAGCTATATATGAAGTGTTTTGGAATTTGTAAAATATATATGAGATCAACAAGATCTTTTATCATAATGACCTTATAACTTAAACTCAAAAGGTTATTTTTATCTTTATATTTAATTTTTCTGATTTCTAGTCAATTAAAATTATTTCAGTTTTCCATTATAATAATTTTCTTCCTGTGCCTAGTTAACGTTAAAGTAGAAAATAATCTCTAAATGAACTACACACTGAAAAAGTTTGGAAATCCCTGGCTCATCACATTTAACCCATTAAACTTCGCGATTAATATTTTTTTGGAATTTGATGGAATTAGGTTATAAATGTTATCTATGAAACATATGAAATACATAGAAATAAATTCCATTCCATTGGCGCCTGGGATTTGGGGTGTGTTAGAGTAAATTTCATATTATTTGCAGAGTGCCCAGCGTCATGTTATGCGTGTGGTGTGGATATACGTAGAGAGTCCAAAACAGAGTTCATTTCATGGATGTTTATTCGTTCAGATCGAACGATAAAAAACAAGGCATTAAAATAAAAATAAAGCAAGCATTTTGCTACACACTGAAAAAGTTTGGGAATGCCTGGCTCATCACATTTAACCCATTAAACTTCGCGATTAATATTTTTTTGGAATTTGATGGAATTAGGTTATAAATGTTATCTATGAAACATATGAAATACATAGAAATAAATTCCATTCCATTGGCGCCTGGGATTTGGGGTGTGTTAGAGTAAATTTCATATTATTTGCAGAGTGCCCAGCGTCATGTTATGCGTGTGGTGTGGATATACGTAGAGAGTCCAAAACAGAGTTCATTTCATGGATGTTTATTCGTTCAGATCGAACGATAAAAAACAAGGCATTAAAATAAAAATAAAGCAAGCATTTTGCTACACACTGAAAAAGTTTGGGAATGCCTGGCTCATCACATTTAACCCATTAAACTTCGCGATTAATATTTTTTTGGAATTTGATGGAATTAGGTTATAAATGTTATCTATGAAACATATGAAATACATAGAAATAAATTCCATTCCATTGGCGCCTGGGATTTGGGGTGTGTTAGAGTAAATTTCATATTATTTGCAGAGTGCCCAGCGTCATGTTATGCGTGTGGTGTGGATATACGTAGAGAGTCCAAAACAGAGTTCATTTCATGGATGTTTATTCGTTCAGATCGAACGATAAAAAACAAGGCATTAAAATAAAAATAAAGCAAGCATTTTGCTACACACTGAAAAAGTTTGGGAATGTCTGGCTCATCACATTTAACCCATTAAACTTCGCGATTAATATTTTTTTGGAATTTGATGGAATTAGGTTATAAATGTTATCTATGAAACATATGAAATACATAGAAATAAATTCCATTCCATTGGCGCCTGGGATTTGGGGTGTGTTAGAGTAAATTTCATATTATTTGCAGAGTGCCCAGCGTCATGTTATGCGTGTGGTGTGGATATACGTAGAGAGTCCAAAACAGAGTTCATTTCATGGATGTTTATTCGTTCAGATCGAACGATAAAAAACAAGGCATTAAAATAAAAATAAAGCAAGCATTTTGCTACACACTGAAAAAGTTTGGGAATGTCTGGCTCATCACATTTAACCCATTAAACTTCGCGATTAATATTTTTTTGGAATTTGATGGAATTAGGTTATAAATGTTATCTATGAAACATATGAAATACATAGAAATAAATTCCATTCCATTGGCGCCTGGGATTTGGGGTGTGTTAGAGTAAATTTCATATTATTTGCAGAGTGCCCAGCGTCATGTTATGCGTGTGGTGTGGATATACGTAGAGAGTCCAAAACAGAGTTCATTTCATGGATGTTTATTCGTTCAGATCGAACGATAAAAAACAAGGCATTAAAATAAAACTAAAGCAAGCATTTTGCTACACACTGAAAAAGTTTGGGAATGCCTGGCTCATCACATTTAACCCATTAAACTTCGCGATTAATATTTTTTTGGAATTTGATGGAATTAGGTTATAAATGTTATCTATGAAACATATGAAATACATAGAAATAAATTCCATTCCATTGGCGCCTGGGATTTGGGGTGTGTTAGAGTAAATTTCATATTATTTGCAGAGTGCCTAGCTTCATGTTATGCGTGTGGTGTGGATATACGTAGAGAGTCCAAAACAGAGTTCATTTCACGGATGTTTATTCGTTCTATAGAAAGATAAAAAACAAGGCATTAACATCAAACTAAAGGAAGCATTTTTAAACATAGTATGTCGTATTTCCTTACCAACATTTTTAATCAACACCAAACAGAGTAAGAGACAAGGCCCGGAGCTAACCGGTGAATTCAATTTATACCACGGCTGACTCAACATATTTACATAGAAGGAAATACGGTTACGACCGAAAATAATTGAAAACAATTTGTATCGATAATTTGTATAAAATAATTTGTATCTATAATTTGTATAAAATAATTTGTATCGATATTTTTTTATCGATAAACCTTTCCAACAGGGTATTGTCCAACTATGAAACCATCTCCTCGTACAGCTTGAAAATAATACTTTTTTAAAATTTTAATCGTATTATAAGGTAATGAATAGCCATAATTAAAATGATGTAACAAATAAATAGCTAAATAATTAAGTATTGTTTTGTGTAGGTATTTTTATTTAGCGTTATAGGAGAGAAAAATCGAATTCTTCATTTTTCCAAATAAAGTGATTTTGAACACTTTTATTTCAAAGAGAAAAATAAATTATGTGTAATGAAAAATGTCTAAAATAATTATATATATAAAATGTATCAAAAATGTCTAAAATAAAAAAAAAATCATCTATATGTCTTTTGAAAAAAGAGGAAAATATTTTCAACAGGTGGTGTGGCTACTGTTCTTTGAAATGTTAAGAGGTCTTTACTTATGGTTTTGGAAAGCAAGTTATAAAAATTGAAATGAATTTAAAACTTCAATTTTTTGCAACCTGGAATTATTACTATTAAAAACGAATTTACGTAATTCTGTAATATATTTGCATATAAATGATATTGACCAGTGAAAATTTTATATTTTCTATTCTGACACTGTTTGCATGCAATGTGAGATAATTGTACAAAGAATGTTGGTGTCTTAATGGTAAGAAATTCAAAGACTTTAAATTAAACAAAAATGAATTTTCAAAACCTATCCTAATTAAAAGAACGTGAGTTTCATACAGAAAAAGGTCCTGGAGCATTTAGAGAGTTTATCTCTTTAAATAGACCATCTCTTTTAATACGCTTTAAAGTCTTTAAATACTTAGCAGAAGTAAAATAAAAATATTTAAAACCCATTTTAAATTTTTTTAAATTATGAAAGACTTCCTTCTAATTTATTATAATGAAAATTGTCAAACAATTAATGCATCAGAATTTTGAAAAACTAATTTATATTTTAGATATCGGTCTGCTCAATAATTCAAATTAGAATATATATGTTAAAACTTAAATTATATTCAAAGTCATAATTATTTAAATTATAGTGATCTGAAAACTACATTCTATAGAATCAATCAATAATGGAGATCATAGTATTAAAACTACTATAAGAAGAATAAATGTATAAGTAATTATACATAATTATACTTTTATTCTTCTTATAAAGTAATTAATCATTAAAGAGAACGGTTTCATTATCTAAAGGATATTAATTCTTTCTATGGTTATATATAAATACTAGAAGACCCGACAGACATTGTCCTGTTTTAATGCTGTAAATCCAAAAATTCTAAAATGTTTTTAAATAAATTATAAATTGGATCGTTTGATGGAAAAGTAATGAAAAAAAATATTTTAGAAATACTTGATGCCACGATGTATAGTCGTCACAAATGTAATTAGATTAAATTAAAATTCCCACATCACCTGTACGGGGATTCGATTCTGAGACTTCTTTTACTGAAGCCCGTGGCGTTGACCATTGCACCACAGATACGTTGGCAGCGAAGGGTTTCAAGCGGCATTATAATAAACTCAATTAGAGCGCATTTCTGGATTTTTAATGAAAAAACGTTTTCTATCGGATCAAATTTTTAATTTAAACCATTCTCGAATCAACTTAATTACATGCACAAAATTTCATCAAAATCAGTCTAGCCGTTTAGGAGGAGTTCTATTACAAACTCACGGACAGAAGAAACTTTATTTATACAATAAGTAAAATCTTTTAAATCTTATAGATAGTGATATAACATGGTCTTAATGTCTTCCATAAAAATTATTTTGTATTTTTCTTGTAATCAGTTAAGGGGAATATCTTCATAACTATATAACAGCTGAAACAAGTCTTGAATATTTTAGAAATTTTTTGCAGTATTTTATTAACTATTAGAAAAATTGTGATAGGTCAAACCAAACTCACTTTCAACCTGTCCTCATTTCTTTTAATATGTTTAGACCTATTAATAGGCCAAAACTTTAGAAAGATCTCTAATTTTATTTCTTCCTTTTTAAAAATACAAATGCATAGATGTATGGTAATTTGTATAAACATTTATTTCGTTACTAATGAATAATCTGATACATATATTTTAACCCCATAACATGGTAATCATTTCTGTTAAATATGTTTGTTAAACATTTTAAATGTAAGATATTTATTTCTCATGAAAGCAAAAAATATATGAAATTTGAATTTTGCGTATTATAACTAATCCTCCGTAGTGATGAGCTATAATTTTAAACATCACAGAAGGATACTATTTATTAAAAAAAAGGAAAAATTTCGTGATAACAGATTTATTTCCTGTAACTTGTAACACAACACTGTAAAGTGAAGCTTTATAATAGATATAGCTGTCCGTTATGATTTAATGTACTTGATGGAAATATAAATTCATATCAGAGACTCTAAAATTCATAAAATATCGATCCAAATGACGAAATAATAGCCCAAAATTTTAGTTATTTAAATAAAATTTTGGATAATTATTTATAGGTTTAGCTTCTACCTTCATTAAATAAGAAAAATCGTTCCAAAGAAACTACAAAAATTCTATGAAATGTGATGCACACTAATTGTAAATTTCTTTATATTGTGTTGTGACTAATTCTAAATATTTTTATACTACGTTATTTGAGTATGCAAAGCTCCTACGAGCGGCAAAAAATTTCCTCGCATGTACCAGTAGCTGGCCGCTATATAAATAACAGCCAGGAGAGGCGTGCCCATCGGCTACACAACAAAGAAAAAGCGGAGAGCACTTCTTCACTCGGTGGTAGAATACAATGTGTTTTGACCGAGGGAACTCTTCTCAGTACTAGCATATAGCCCGTCATCTGACGGGATCAGTAAAATTTTTAATTTTCAAGAATTGTAGTGCCCTATGAGACAGGTAAAAAAATGGCTTTTTTTGGCATGAGAATTATCTGGTACACGCTCAATAATTTGTTTATCTTCATATTTATCTAAAGTCTCCTGATACAGGGAATGCAGTTTAGAATCACATTGAAATCATTTAGCCAAACCGTGTGGTTATGTATAAAAAACAAACACACAAGCAAGCAAACTTCTTAATTTTCAAAGATATATAACTTAAACGCGATATATTTGTTCCGCCGAGCAGCCATGATGCTGGATCAGCGGCAGCAATTGCTTAATAGTTAGCGTTGAGCGTAGCGCCATCTAAAAAAAAAATAATACAATAGTGTTCGCTGAGAGCGCGGAGCGAGGGGATTAAATCGGCTATGTACTCTGTTTTCTTGATGTTTCTTTAAAGTGGATGGTTTGGGCGACGTTTGGAGTGAAAATATTCAAAGTCATTGTAGTAAGTAAATTCTTAATTCCTTTAATCATAAATCTTATTGGGTTTTCATTTTCCCAACGCTGATCCAATCCATATATATTTAATTCTATTTGATTGCGTTTATGTATTATGCATCCCTTTCGTTCATATTATTCTTATCTATTGTACTGTGTTAAAATCTTAAATGTTAGTAGTCATTAATTCTCTATTAATAGTAATATATTTGCTTTGTAATATCAAATTCGAATCTACAAAAAACTCTTAGCAAATCCCCTTTCTTTGGTCATTTCTCAATCACAAAGTCTTTATTTTAGTTTATATATTTAATTATACATTCCACTAATTCTTAACATCTCACAATATTTGTTAGTCTCTGAAATAGACTCATAGACTTTTATGAAAAAAAAATTGTTGTTAATACCGGTGATAAAATATTCATTCCAACAAAAAATAATCAATGATTAAAGTTAAAATTATTACATATGTACCTAATCTATTATTTAAACCAAATATAAAACAAAATTATTTACGTAATAACTAAGGTTAGTAATAAAATGTATGAAAATAATGCAGACGATATTTAAATAATTTAAAATAAGACAGGATTAAATGAGATGGTTAAAGGAATGACGTCATAACGCTAAAAAATGCTTTATTTTACCTATTTATTATGTGATATAATGATAGATTTAATCGCCTGCTCTTAATCTGGGAAAATAGGGCTTGAAATAATGACATTAAACGATCGAAAAGGGTGAAGGGGTGGCTTTCGAATGTTTAAAGACTCGGTTTGAATTTTGCTAACCCTAACTCATCAAGAGGCCAATAAGGTGATTTCACGCAGCAGGGCACATCTCAAATTATGACAATTCTGGCTTTAGTTCCAAACGGAAGGGCAGTTTATTGTTTGTCTATTGGCTGATGTAAACATGAAAATGAATGGGAAGGGCATTATAGTAATTCGTGACGGTGCGACAAATTGCCTTATATGGATGACTGTATCCATTCCAGGTCCAAGCACTTCATAAATTCGAGGACAGACGGACAGATAACTTAGGCTATTATTATATAGGGGATTGTTCGTCCCTTGCAATCTGCAAGTCTGATACTCCCCCTAATGTTTTTATATTTTATATTGTTACTCTTATTTAATCATTAGTCTTATTAAAAGGCTAAAATATTAAAGGGTTCTATCGGAAAGCTTTGGTGTTTAACTTTTGGTATTCCAATTCGATAGTGGAAACTCCTACAGAACTATTTTGTAACTGTTACCTAAAAGTAGACCTGCCAACTGCTACGAAAAAAAATCGTAGTTCCTACGAATTTATCAAATAATTGCGATCCTACGAAAATTGGTCAAAAAATATATACAGGAGTAAAAAATTACATCTCATCCGAAAAATAATAAAGAATGAATATATTTTCGCTAGCAATATACGGAAATCCGTAAAAACCTTTTCCGTTCAATTTTCGTGTAACTACGGTGCGATACCATACTCTCTCGAAAATAGAAATTTTTGGATTAAAAATCAGATTTTTTTATATGATAATATTAGTTGTCGTGTAATAGTATATTTCGGTGTTCTTTCCTCAGTATATTTCTGAGATTTTTTAAAAATTATTATTTCTTTCTATAAAAATGTTAAGGTGTAAAATAACATTCAAATACAACAAAAATAAAACTAAATAAAATATTTCATCCAACTTTTTATGGGGCGTTTTCAGTTCAGAAATGTATGTAAATGTATATGATATTTTGAAAATGAAATATTGCCTATTTGAAATTTTATTTGGGACTTTAGATACTTTTGTAGAATTTATTTTGTTTGAGTAGTAAATATCATACACACAATCCTTTAGTATGTGCATTGTGTTATGGCACGTGTGGGATAGCCCAGGGTTTATGGTATAAAAACTCGCCATCCAACCTACCTCGCAAATTAGTGTGCTACTATTTTTGATTTCAAAAGTTGTCAAGTACTACTATTTTCAATATTAAAAATTTGGCAGGTCTGCCCAAAAGAGATGCTAAGGATTAACTTTTTAACATATAAATATTATTTCAGGTGCTTGTCCTTGATTGTTTTAGCATTCAACAGAATGGAAGTGAAGACATTTGCTTATTACCCGAAATATCAGGTTGGCATTTTGCTTTAGTTTTTGTTATGGTAATAATAACTGTAGTTTTATTTTAGAATAAAACGTATATTATTATTTAACTTATTAATAACTTTTTTTCTCTTCCAGACAATAGAATTATTTGGTTATATAGGAGGATTTCTAGGAGTGTGGCTAGGAATATCCCTCCTGGCCATTACAGATGTTCTAGAAACATTTTACCTGATTGTAAAATCTCTCAGAAGGTGTTTTAAAAAAAGACGTAAACCTTCCGACCGACGGAAATCTCTGGAAAACCAACTTCAGATGTTTGACCCCTATCACGATTATAATGCCGTAGGACGCCGAATCATTAAAATATACTAACTGTAGCAATTCTATGCTTGGTATCTTGCATAAACTTTGAATTTTATTAGTATTCTGTATGTAGAAGTGCAGTGTGATAATAAAAGTACAAGTAAATTAACACTGGTAGTTATAATTAGAAAAAAATTATGAGCAATACATTCCACAAATCTGCATATTTTTGTTTATTTCTCTACTTAATCTTCTTAAAGTTGATTGTAGTCTGAACAACTCTTCATTGTTTGTCATGTTGTTTGAAGTATTCCAAAACGGTGTTTTTCAAATCTTCCTGATTTACAAAGCGTTTCCCTGGCAAATTTAATACATTCCACAAATCTGCATATTTTTGTTTATTTCTCTACTTAATCTTCTTAAAGTTGATTGTAGTCTGAACAACTCTTCATTGTTTGTCATGTTGTTTGAAGTATTCCAAAACGGTGTTTTTCAAATCTTCCTGATTTACAAAGCGTTTCCCTGACAAAAGGTTTTAAAGGTTCAAATAAATGAAAATCCGAGGGAGCTAATATGTATGGTGAATGCTTCAAAACCTCCCATTTCCATTTTGAAGTCCCATTTTGGTTTGTTGTGGCATATGGGGTTTATCTTTAACTTTTTGGTACTAAACGTTGATTTCTTTCCGTTTAGAAAGTTCTGCCCACAAAGTTTCTGCAATCTTCAATGAATTTCACTCTGGACAATTCCTTCCACTTGCAAAAATCGGATAACAACACGAATTAAGATTTTTGGATAATTAGTGATTAGCCAAGCATGTTTAATTGATTTAAGAAAATCAAATTTGTCTTAAACAAAATGACACTTTAATCTAACTTACTGTTCTACGAAATATATATCGTGCTGTAATTCGAATGAATTTTGCCCTTGCATACCATGTACAATAGTCGCATGTACCTTTATTATAGGTCTGCACTTGTACATTTTACCACTGCTGTAGTAATTTTTTGACACTTTATTTTATATAAAACTTTCAAATGGATTATGGACTTCAAAAACAATAGGAAATATTCAAAAATTATTTTGTACTGAAAACTATTCAAAATATCAAATTTATTAGCTTGATTTTCAAGAATTAAAGTTAAAATATATTTTTGGGTAGAAAATAGCATCATCTTTTATCAGGCTGTCTGCTTATCACATGTTACACTGCATAGGTCTCTTGCTAATTGTGAGTATACACTGTTAATAAATATATTTTCATTAGATTAGACTTTTGTAGTTTAATGGCGAATAAATTTGAAACAAATGTTTTTGAAAATAAAAATTTATTTTTATAAAAATGTCATGGAAATGCAGAAAAACAGGATTGGAGACTGTACAGTTACTTCTCACTTATGTTGATTGTCAATCACTCATCTGAGTTTCTTTGGGTTTTTTTTCCCTCTAGTGTCAAATACTCCGTCGGAATAAAGTTGCACTGAAAATAATATAACGCCATTGTCGAGTTCACATTGCTTAAAGACGACTTAGCAGAATGTGGCATAGTTTAGCCCACTTGTATATATATTAAGTATATTCATGTTGGCTGTTTTGTGGATTTTCGTTTAAGGTGGTTGAGTATCGGCCATATGGCATTTCTCTAGATTCATGTTAACCTAAGGTAAAAATTGTACTACTTCTTGGTTGTTCCTATTGTTTTCATTTCTTTAAACAAATTCTACGACGTGTTAGAGTGAAAAATTCTCCTGGGTTATACATAATTAAATTCTAAAAAAGAGCACGGCAATTATACATTTAATTTTAAGTTATTTGTAGAAATTTGTGTGATAATTAAGTACTCTTTCTGTAGGCATTTTATTAAAGTGACTTTGAACACTTATATTTGAAAGAGAAAATTAAATTATGTGTAATGCTGTTAAAACAAATTATGTTTAATGGTAGTCCAGAGGGTCAAAAACGTTGAAAATTGAAAACAAATATCTGTATGTGTTAAAGGTTTAAAAGGTCTTTACTTATGCTTTTGGAAAGCAAGATATAAATATTGAAATGAACATAAAACTTCAAATTTTTTCAAGAAATTATTACTATTAAAAAGACTTTTACATAATTCTGTAATATATTTGCTTATACATGAAATTGAACAGTGAAAATCTTATATTTTCTATTCAGATAGTGTTTGCATGCAATGTGGGGAAATAGTATAAAGGATAATTGTGTAATATATTTGCATATAGATGAAATTGAACAGTGAAAATCTTATATTTTCTATTCAGATAGTGTTTGCATGCAATGTGGGGAAATAGTATAAAGGATAATTGTGTAATATATTTGCATATAGATGAAATTGAACAGTGAAAATCTTATATTTTCTATTCAGATAGTGTTGGCATGCAATGTGGGGAAATAGTATAAAGGATAATTGTGTAATATATTTGCATATAGATGAAATTGAACAGTGAAAATCTTATATTTTCTATTCAAATAGTGTTTGTATGCAATGTGGGAAAATCGTATAAAGGACGTTGGCGTCGTAATGGTAAGAAATTCAAAGAGTTTAAATTAAAAAAAAAGGAATTTTCATAACCTATCCTGTTTAAAAGGATGTGAGTTTCATACAGAAAGAGGTTCTGGAGCATTTCGAGAGTTTATCTCTTTAAACAGACCATATCTTTTAATACTCTTTAAAGTCTTTAAATATTTAACAGAAGTAAACAAAAACATTTAAGACCCATTTTAACTTTTCTTAAATTATGAAAGATATCCTCCTAATGTATTATAATGAAAATTGTCAAACAATTAATGCATCAAAATTTTGTAAAACTAATTTATATGTTAGATATAGGTCTGCTCAATAACTCAAATTAGAATGTATATGTTAAAACTTAAAACTTGCAAAAATACTTCTTGGATATTCCTATTGTTTGTTTTTCTTTAAACAAATTCTACCACGTATTAGAGGGAAAAATTCTCCTGGGTTATACATAATTAAATTCTAAAAATGAGTACGACAATTATACATTTAATTTTAAGCTATTTGTAAAAATTTGTGTGATAATCTGCTTTGAAGGTAAATAATGTTCCTTTTACCAATGTAAATTTTTAAAAAAGCTCACGAATAACCCTGAAAAATATTTCATTTCATCCCATAGTAAAATTTCTTTAAAAAATTTTCAAATGGTAATCACCCACGTCTAAAATAATTTTTTATATGGTCCTTTTGAGTGATGTTTCTTGTGGGGTTGTTAAAATATTGACGATACCAATGCTTTCCACTTTCATCTGAAATATTACACACAAAAATGACTATATTATATGATAAAAGAATGGAAATACGAATGCGGGATAATTACATCAAACAATTGTAAAAAACATCCATATTTTTCCTTTGTATTTATATATTACCTATGATTCGGTGTAACTTATTTATGAAAATATAACAATTTCAAATGGGATGATTTCTTTTGAATAACCCTGAATTTCAAATATTATTAAAGGACCAAGAAACAACAAAAATATAATAATATTATGAATTGTGTGAAACAGTGCAATAGAAGAAAGAGTTGGGTAACTAGAGAAATTTTTTTTATCTTAAAATAGAAGAATTGTTGATTATACGAAATCAATAACCAGATACGATGATAACTTTCAAGAATTTTTTTTATCCCTTTTCCATAATTCAGTGCCTGTTTACAATGCTAAAAGTTAAAGCAAAAAGTTGAGATAATTTTGAACTTATTCCAAAGGGATAATTTCAGATTACATATTCGGGAATGGAACTTGTTAAGTGAGAAGTACCTGTATTCAAATGTAACAGTATTACAAACTTTTTTTAAAATGTAAAAGATTAATATTTTTAGCTCACTTCTTGGGAAACTTTCACAATAATTTGTAAAATTAACAGATTTTAATATAGTTAATAGCTTATAATATATAATATATTTCATTACAGAAGGTTACCTTGATAAGTAAAAACAAGTATTTAAAATACAAAAATAAAACTACATGAGCTGTATCCGTAAAAAAGCATAAAATAATATAAAGTAGTACGATGACTTTAATACTTTATTTCAGAAAAAAATTTGTATTTTTAGAAGGTAATTTGATACTACTATTTAAAATAAGATAATTATAAAGGTAGTAATTTTTCATTAAATTAATCAAATATTATTAACTAGGTAAATCTACAAAAGGATTCTTGTTTACAGAGAAAAATCTGATTTAATCTGTTGTAGTTATAACCGTAATAGATGCTGATAATACTATACTAACATTTCTGATAGACTATAGATAAGGTTACAAAATTTGACTTAAAGTCGGTTTAACTTAAATTAACTCTTACATAAATATATATAATAAGTTAATCAAAAGTGACTTAATGAATGGGTATTAATAAGATATAATAAAAACTATAACATTCATAATAAAAACTGATTTAAACAGTTGTAGTTATAACCATAAGAGATGCTGATAAAACTATACCAACATTTCTGATAGCCTCTGATAGATATTCTGATATACATAAGGTTACAAAATTTGACTTAGGTCGGTTTAACTTAAATTAATTCTTATATAAATAAATATAATAAGTTCAATCAAAATTGACTTAATGGGTATTAATAAGATATAATAAAAACTATAATATTCATAATAAAAGCTGATTTAAACAGTTGTAGTTATAACCATAAGAGATGTTGATAAAACTGTACCAGCATTTTTGATAGCCTATATTTAAGATTATAAAATTTGACCTAAGAACGATTTAACTTAAATTAACTCTTATATAAATAAATATAAAAAGCAGTTATTTCCATCAAAAATAACTTAATGTATGGATATTTATAATATTTAATAAAAACTATAATCTTATTTAAGTAAATTAGTGATACAAGGACTTAATTTTAATTTAACACATTTTCTTTTCACTAATCCAAAATTACTAAAAAGAATTCTCAAGGCACTGGTTATTGAATTTCCCAAAGCAATGTATTACTCCAGCAAAACTGAAAATTTCGATCTCAGCTTTGTGACTATGTGGTACTATAACATACCAAACAGTGGTAACGATTTACAGGACAATATTTAGCAACCTGATAGACAGCGTTACTCTTCAATCTAAAATGATGGTCTGTCTTTGCTACCTTGGAGCAGAACTTTAGGATATTTTCTTCTAGAGAAGATTCAGCAGGCTGTTCCCTGCATTGGATCATTGGATCTCGAAATCACGTGATACACTCTGAGCATCTTTTTCACTAACAGTCCGAATTCTTCCATATCAACGGCTGTGTCGTCTGGCATTCCACTGATAGGAGATGATACGATTTTATAAGCATTGAAATCGGGAACATAAACGTGGATATCGTTGTTTTCATCCTGTTCAAGAAAATAAATTTTAATCACCTTTGAAAAATATATGCTGTGAATATATTCTACAAATACGCGTTATAATTCCCCATTACATCGCACAATGTATCATACATGTTGATTACATCAGTAAACGACTCCAGCTTCTTACCTTGCTACGACACTGTCTGGACTGCTGGACTGCTCAAGTTTGTTTCCCTTGAGCAAGGGAGTGAGGTGGTCTTTTATTAACCCCTTGCTTGTGGAATATATTTGAGAAAAACGTGCAAAAGATGGAAACATTTTTTCTCTTTACTTTTGTTCGTTATTATCATTAAAATGTCAGAAATAGATTAATTTTGAAAAAAAAAATCAAACGAGATAACTACTATTTTTAATATTTTCACATATGTAGGAAATATTAATGCTCCCCCAAACAGCAAAATAATCAAATGACATAATTTTACTATTGTCTCAAGCATATTGCAATAAAATGTGTATTTCTATCACTGTTCTTTTAGTTTTTATTGATTTTTCAAATATACCGGTCAGTTTTGAAACACCATGTATATATATATATATATATATATATATATATATATATATATATATATATATATATACATATATATATATATATATATATATATATATATACATATATATATATACATATATATATATATATATATATACATATATATATACATATATATATACACATATATATATATACATATATATACATATATATATATATATATACATATATATACATATATATATATACATATATATACATATATATATACATATATATATATATATACATATATATATATACATATATATACATATATATATATATACATATATATATACATATATATATATATACATATATATATACATATATATATATATATATATATATATATATATATATATATATATATATATATATATATATATATATATATATATATATATATATATATATATATATACATATATATATATATATATATATATATACATATATATATATACATATATATACATATATATATATATATATATATATATATATATATATATATATATATATATATATATATATATATATATATGTATATATATATATATATATATATATATATATATATATATATATATATATATATATATATATATATATATATATATATATATATATATATATATATATATATATATGATAATATGCTTAGCATATTTAAAGAGATTAAATTTTACTCTAAAGAAAATTATATAAGGAATAATTTCATTCTAAGAGGAGTAAAACTTTTTATTTTATCAGAATCCGAAATTTTCTATTATTTTGAGGATTTTAAATCTTCTAAATTACTATGCCCCTTTAAAACGCCCTTGAAATAAAAATAGTTATTTGCTAATTTGAAATTAAAAAGTATCTTTTAATTTCAAGCTGATGTACTTACGCTAGTCTCACTAACAAACACAGCATTTACGTCGATACCACCCAGAGCGTAGCTTCCTTCGTGTAATTCTGCTAACGTTTTGCAAATATCGGTTGCTATTTTCAAGAGGTGTTTCGGCCTTAATCCTGGTACAGATCGAAGGTACTGTAACAGCGAGACGTAGCCGTGAGGTGGCTTGAATGGCCTCGAATTAAGCTGTTCCCTCATCATCATGCGCTTAGATTTATCAGCATCTAGAAGAAAAGAATTTGAAAAGTTAAATATAGCCAGTTATTTAGCAGTTGATACAGGGTAGCATCATCTGTTTATCCAAAAGATATTTGTTGTTAGTAGGGGTTTTTAAAAGTTTAAGAAAATACAGACGCATTTATTTAAACGACACATAAAATATAGTTGCAGTAAGTTAATCTTGGCAGATTTACCCTGCCAAAAGCAAATATCTGTGTAGAGCAGGTGGTGACTATGAAGGTGATTTGTGAAAGAAGGACTTAATTCCGGTACTCCACGGGAGCCTTATGGCAATGAACATGAACTGAGAAGTTAATGGCTCTTTAAGATGCAGTAGTGGACAGGGGTCAAGTAAGTTCAAGAGGTCAGGACCTGTGGCCTCCTACAACATGAAGAGGTTCCCATGGAAAATTGATGTAGAACCCTGGAATGCATCAGGAGGAGGATACAGAATGCTCATAGCAAATAGAGAAAAGGTTACACCAAATATTTATTGCTATGGGCAAATCTTATTGGAGAAGGGAGTTGACGACGAGAGAGAAGGAGAAGATACAAGGAGTCCGAGATTGAGGTCTCTCGGATTCCCCGAGCCCTGCCCCGACAGTTGCCAGTCTCCGTTAGAGTGTGCGCCGTTCTCCTACTTCCAGAGAGTACTGACCCAGCTCTGATCGTTTTAAGAACCTTCCAACTTCAAGCCCGAGCTGCCTGTCCAGCGGTACTGGAATTCATCCTGAGCTGCCCTACTGCAGATGCCCGTTGGCGGTAGTGGAGGTGCGCCCATTCTCCTGTGTTCCGAGTAAGCCACTGCCTTTAAGAGTGTAGTCACCATCTCATAGTTAAAGAATATTTAGTAGAGGTTATTAGATAAAATAAATCGGTTAATACTGCTGCCATTATACGGTCTTAATTGTATGCTCATAACTGTAAATAATGTTTACGAATAATAAAATGTTAAGTTTGGAGAATTAAGTATTAATCATTATTTTGGCCTAGCACATAACTTGGGTTAAAGCTATAGGGAGTTCAGCATTATGAGTACGTATTAAGTGGTACTTACATTGTAACAATAGTCCACTTAATTTTACCCATTCATTGTACTTTAAAAGGCTTTTAAAATATTTTTCTAGAATGCAATGGGATATAACTTAAATATAAGAAGTACTTGGTACATTTTTATGCATTGGTCTCTAACTAAGTCTTAATATTAATTTTCTTTAGTTCCCGAAAATGGCCTATGATGGTTGGATTGTTTAGTTGATGGATTTAAACTGTATGTTTGTTCCCATAGTTAAAACTTTAGGAAACTTTAGGAATGCTAACACACATATCAAGTAAATTTGACCTTAGTTTTTAATTTAATTACTTGTTAAGATATATATTATAGGAAAATATATCAGACAACCCACTTGAAAAAGTTTACATGTAAAATAAGTTAATGCAAAGCATACGTTCAATTTTAATACCAAAATTGTTATTTTCTAATACTTTTATAACATACTTTAGTACTTTTACAGTACACTTTAATTCCCACACTTTGGTTTTCTAACATTTTTTACTATCAAGCTTTGGTCATGCATTTATTACATTAATATGAAATTTTTCCATGTATAAAATATTGAAGTTAAAACACAATAGATAATATCTGTACCGTTCACAACAATTGTGAGTAAATGAACTATAAACATCCACCTGTGAACATTAAGTTTAAATTCTAAAACTTTAATTTTCTCTGTAAAAAGGGTAAATAGAAATATTTTATTGATTGTATAGATGCATTTGTATTTTGACACTATTTTAAAAACTAATTGTCGATATTATCAGAGAATCTATTCCTCTATCCATGAGGATACTGACAAAATCTCTCAACCACTAATATTTGTACCCGTATTTCCTGATGATTACATTCAAATTTAATTTTAAAATGTTAACACACACAGCAAGTTATGTTGATCAGAATTCCTCTAAATAATGCAAGTTCTTTCAAGCCTCATATATTTTATTTATAAAAGTGGACCACACAAAAGGCACTGGAAATATAACCTGTAGATGTTCATAAATTCCTATAAATTTCATTCCTCTGTCTCACTTATTACATGAAAAACAACGATTAAAACATTATTTGAACTTTTATATGTCAAATGATGTTCTGATGTACTGAGACAATGTGAAATTCAGAATCCCGACGTTTATTCTTTTAATTGTGGTGATGATTTTGATATACAGTGAAATTTCTCCGAGCGGCCACCCCTCTAAAAGCCAATTTTTCAAGGCACAGATTTTTTGACTCATAGAACTAACGGTAAAATAACCTGTATCAGCGGCCACCCGACCCCATCTAAACGGCCACCAAGTGGGATTGCCCTTTTATTTTTCCGAAAATTCTACTCACACCATGCTTTAATTTTGAGAAAAAAAACTCGACATCAGGTTTATGGTCAGATATAAGACAAAGGAATAACTTGAGAAGTCTATTCCCGCGGCTTCCCCCCCCCCTTTTAAGAAAGAAAAATCTGCTATCTCTTTTGCATTCTCCTCACACCCTTCAGATAGGGAATCCCTATTGCATCATCCATAGAAACTGAGGGAGGAACTGGACAATCAAGAGTTGAAGGTGTCCTAGGGCCTTTGTTTGGAATTCCATTAGGTAAAGTTAAGGTAGAATTGCACCTCTGTCAGCAGAAATGTCATGCAAGCCAGTTTCATTTCATTAGTTGGTCAGTGATCTGTGTTGCAACGATGTCGAAATGCAATTTTCTAAATCTCGAGCAGAGCATTGAAGTTCTGCGTGAATATGAGAATGGAAAATCGGCAAGAAAGTTAGCTGAATTCTTTAACTGTGGAAGAAAAGAAATCAACAAAGTCATTAAAGAAAATGATTTGATTTTGAAGGAGTACGAAGACTGCAGAACAAACAGAAACAAACTGTAGCCCTTTTTTAATGTAAAGAAGCATGAAATAACGTACTATTTTCTGTATAGATAAGTTTTAAATTTCATTTCCGTAAGGAATATATGTCAGACTTGTTTATATTACGCATTATTCTCCTTACGGAGGGGTGGCGGTTCAGAGAGGTTTCACTGTACCACTTTTATGTAGTTGGCACAAATTCAGTCATATGGTACAAACTTAGATAAAACAAAGACATAAGTTGATCATCGTTTATTATGTGAATAAAATTCAATGATAATCACCAAATACAGAAAGAACACTTACTTGGATGTGAACTTAGTTTACTGACATATGAGCCTTTTCCATCTTTCTTGTTCAACCCGAATCTAGACAACATTCGAGTATGGAAATGCAATGAAGAAACTGTGTACACTAACGGATTTGTTGCTGAGTTAAGAGGTAAAACAAAAATGGCAGTCCATGCATAGGCTTCTCCTGCAGGAAAAATAATCTTCTGTTAGATATTTCCCCGAAAGATACGAATAGTAAATTTGGAATTTTTATTTTAACACATTGACTGCCAAATAGAAGATAACTTGTAGATTGCGTTCTTTTCTAAAACGCCAACAACGAGTTATCTTGTACTGTGTTTACTTGCAATTTACGTGCAGCTAAGAATAAACTCGTAGTATATCAGTACTGATATAGATGGTTTCTGGGAAAAGAACAAAAAATCAATGTTGGTTTGCATAAACAGAAAATTTATTAAAAAACGAGCAAAAAATATAATTATCTCAGAAGATTCATAATCGTTTCTGTCGTTAGCATCCTCGTCAAAAATCCCGCCAAATTCTGAATCACTTAGATTTGCGTAGTACTCAATTTCATTTTGAGTTAGTGGTCTTTTATTATCCATATTGGGTTCTTGATAATTTAAATATAACAATAGTTATAAAAAAACACCCAAGACATAAATGTTATGTGCTCGATTGCAATTTCTGAGATACTACTGACGAATATGGACGCGTATCTATGATCCAGTTTAGAGAAGCGACATATCGAAGCGTGTGTGAGTATATCTGCTCGCGAATTAACTCGTAGTTGGCTTCTCCTACATAAAAAGAAATCTCTGTTAGATATTTCCCCGATAGATTCGATTAGTTAATTTGGAATTTTTATTTTAACACGTTGACTGCCAACTAGGAGATAACTCGTAGATTGCGTTCTTTTCTAGGACGCCAACTATGAGTTATCTCGTACTGTGTTTACTTGCAATTTTTGTGCAGCTACAAAGAAACTCGTAGTATATCAGTGCTAATATCGATAAATGGCTTGTGGGAAAAGAACAAAAAATCAATGCGGGCTTGCATACTCAGAAAATTTATTAAAAAACGAAGAAAAATATAATTATCTCAGAAGGCTAGATTCATAATCGCTACTGTCGTTATCATCCTCGTCAAAAATCCCGTCAAATTCTGAATCACTTATATTTGCGTAGTACTGAATTTAATTTTGAGTCAGTGGTTTTTTTCTTATCCATATTGGGTTCTTGATAATTTAATTTTAACAATAATTATAAAACGAAACACTCAAGAAAGACGTAAATGTGATGCACTCGATTTCAATTTCTAAGATACTACTGACGAATACGGACGCGTATCTATGATTTAATTTTAGAGAAACGACAGGTCGAAGCGTGTCTGTATGTGTCTGCTCGCGAATTAACTCGTAGTTGGCTTCCTAGAAGAGATTTCTGTTACAGAAGCCAACTAGGAGATAATTTGTAAGACCCCCCCATTTAAAAAAACACATTTTTATGCTTTTTGATGATAACTACGCACTAGAGTTTTTAATAATATAATGGGATTAAATCAAATTGTTATTTTAGGTCAGATTTTTTAAAATTGTTGTGGCAGTCAACGTGATAACAGTAACTCTGATATAGTGAAAGGAATACACATTGTAAATATGGGAATATTTTCTTTGTTTCATAAATATATTGAGTTGTTTTCTTCATTCTGCAAAGGATTTTTATGGGATATTTAAGAATTCTTACAAGAAAATAACTTTAAAAAATTGTTAAGAAGTTTTAACAGAATAGATTTGCTACTTACCCGTGACATTCACACCAGACAAGGCAAGCAAACCCATAACTATGATGGGAAACCAACACAAAGAGTTAGTCATGACAATGAGAGCCATTTGCCTGCCAATTTTGTTTTCTCTCGATTGTCGACTCATCAGTCTGTTCATATTCTGGTAAGATTTCTTTATTGTGATGTACATATACAAATAGGCTGTAACAATGAGGATGAATGCCAATGAGTTGATGCAGAAAAAGATTGCAACAGAGTACTCCCAACCAGCTGGCCTATGGTTAGTTATATGCAATGCAAGACAAACACCTGAACGTGCGTAGAATCGTCCATGAAAATAAGGTTCTACCATTAGAGGTATCGCAGCCATTATACCTGCTACAATCCAAGATGTTATAATCAGTTTATATGTGAACTGCAAACTAAACCTCTTTTGGGATAATGGAAAGCAGAGACAAATCAGTCTGTCTACTGTGATGAAAACAAGTGTCAATACAGAAACTTCACTAGAGACCGTGGACAAGAAACCGCATATTTTACACAAAGTACTTCTCTTCCACTTGTCAGAGTTTTCTATATAAATGCTTCTGTAGTAAACATCCACACTGGCTATAATTATCAAATACACTCCCATGAGAAAATCTGCGCATCCTAAACTCAATATTAAGGTTGAACTGATTCGGCTTGCGTCTTTAGTCTTAAACCTCCAAATGATCACAAACAAGTTTCCGACAAGAGCAATGATTCCCAAAACCCAAAGGAAAGATCTCTGAATAGGGCTGCTCATAAGATCTTCGCAGGAAGATATCTCGTCCCGAGGTGGCAAGCAGTTATCCAAAGGCACTTGCGGGGACGCCATACAACAGAATGTATAAGAGTCACTATACCTGAAATCAAAAGGAATTTATTATATTTCCTAAAAAGTTGTTCTACAAAGAGAAATATTTAACTAATATTTTAATAATGTTAGTTTCAATGTAATCAAATGTTGACAGTTTTAAAGATGTTTATAAAAAATGGAAAGAAATTTCAAGTTGTGTCCTTAGTTTAAATTTGGATGCTCCGTATACGTAATTATTAAATATTCCTTTTTTTCCTTAGAATTTTAAGTGAGGTGTTAGGGTGTCGTCTTTTGGTGGGTTTGAGTTGGTCGGCTTGATCTTATTTTACTTATTATTTCATTAACTATTTAAGAACACCCAAGTTAATTCCGTCATTAATGTCATGACGTCCACAAGAGCTTTCTATCCCTGTTCGAAAACTGTTTTTGACGTTACTCTCCTGTAATTATCTAAAGACACTGCCCCCGACAGTCTTTCGATGAGGTACTTCGAAAAGTCTCTTTGTGGAGCAATCTTTGAGTATGCTATCCCATTCACAGCCAAGAATCAACCGATTTCTTGCAGCTGTATCGGGTTCCGTGAATGTCACAAAAACACAGTTTAACGAGATAAAAGCTATTATAATGATTTTAATTCTATTATTAAGAGTGAATATATCATGAGTAGTAAAACATTTTGAATAGAGCGTAATCTAAGACAATCTAGGATTTTTTTTCAGATATTTTTTTTAAAATTGAGTATATTACATATTCGCCAAATAAATAATAAACCTATATGACTTTGAATGAACAACAACAAAGACTATATGAGGCCATAAACTTGATTTTTTAACATTTTGGGCTTCATAAATACCCATCCTAATCATACAAAAAAGGCAATTATTAAAGAAGTAAAGAACCAGTATTCTAAAAAAGACAATCATATTTACGCATGGATTTTTTATATATCAACTGATGTATTTATAACTAACTCCTTTAAGAGTGAGAATTTATTTTATGCTCTGCTAAGACGTAGCTGACGTAAAAGAAAAGATCACAGTTAAATGCTATCGTATAAATATTATTTACTATAAAATTACTACGCATGACATATTCATTTAAATACATTGTTAATATTAAAAAGTTAAATGAATTATAAATATTTAATATCAAGTTAGAAAACTGGAAATGAGTTTTTTCAATATATAATTTAGGGTCGAAAGTTTATCTTTGCTTACTCGAAAAAACTATGTATATAATAATCTGAAATTTCCAAATTTTGTGAATATGTTAGGTAAGAAAACATATTTCTAAAAAAATTTTACTCACAAATATTCCAGTGATTTCAAACCTGTGAAGACGTAGGAAGTGAAATCAACAATATCATTTCCTTGTAAGTCTCTAAATGGAAAAATAAACAAATATATATAATTAGTTTTAAAGAATTAAAGATTACGTACATACAATCAATTTATATTCATGAATTTATTTTCTAGAAATAACTTGAAAGCTTTATGTAATTATGACCATTGTAAATACATAAATCATTAGTTTATAATATGATTATATATATATATATATATATATATATATATATATATATATATATATATATATATAAAGTAATGATATAAATATATAACTACAGTTAGAGCGAATTAATTTATATATACAGTATCGAGTGCTTGTAAATAGTTTAAATTTTAAAATTCTATTTTCTTAGTTTTTCTATTTTTAGATTTTGCGTATGAAATCTTGCAAACTATTAATAATAGCTTCATGAAATTTCGTGTACGCACTTGTATTGAAATCACCTAGACGTTATAACTAAAATACTGTATAACTTAATTTTTGTAGGTATAATTTAAAACTTTGAATTTTGAAAATGGAAAATTAATTTTGAAACATAATTTTACATATAACTTATACATAGATTTTTGGTTTTTTGTGTAGTAAAGATACAGTGTTGTTAATTATGCTTATGACAGAAATTATATTTTAAAATATTTTTTGATACCTCGGTTTTAAGGCTATATATAAATTTTACAGAGGGTTAAAATAACTCATGAAATTTTTCAAATAATAATAATTATAGTTTTCTAATGAAAACTATATATATATATATATATATATATATATATATATATATATATATATATATATATAAACACAGACAGAGTTCATTTTGTTAATTTGATTTTTATAGTTCTAGGACTCCCAAGAAAGTCCCTTAAGGACAGGCAATTCTAATATTTTCTTTACCCACATTTTATCTGGTGTATTTTATTACAAAAGTACGCTTATATGAAATTTAATTGACCTAGAGTTAGCTTTGAAACTTGGGGAATTTTATTTCACAAGAAAATTAAGTGTATTTAAATTTTAATATAACTCTAGAGCCAATGGATCTTTTCTAATGCTTTATTAAAAAACTGTTGGAAAAGTTTATTTTTGTTCTTTTTTCAACTCATTAACAGTCCTGAGACCCTTTAAGTAGAAATTAATAGGAAACATCACTTTAGAGCAACTTCAGTGATAATAATGAAGTCACTGATGTTGCTCGTTCATTTATTGAAGAAGCTTGGATTCATTAAAGTAGCTTGACTTTTGATACGGAAGAACTTGTCTAAGCTTTTAATTTTCATTTGATTTATTCAATTATTTGAGTTAGCTTTGTCTTTATTTTTTTATTGTAAAATATTTTTAAATTTTATTTTTTTTCAATAAATTATAACAAGAACTTACAAAACCGTTACTGAATGTAAGCCAACGAATGCACCACTTTCAATTTTCTCTATGTTGTTGTTTTGCAAGTTTCTGAAAAACAAAATACATTTAAATATAAGAATGAAGAAACTCTAAATAACTACTGTACTACAGAAAATACTAAAAACTGCTACAGAAAATCTAAAGATCAATGTATTTAATCAAAATTGTATTAATAAACACATTGGGTTTATTTTAATTTTGGAATACATTTATTTAATTTGTAAAAATATGGAATTAAAAAAAGATGCATTTAAATTTAAATAATAAATTCTAAAAATATTATTCAATATTAGACAATTTTTAAATAGAGATGAAATGTAAACGAAGGCATTGAGGAGCTTTTTTCCAACCTGAAAACTGGAATAAAAGCTATGGCAGGAACTATGGCTCTAAACGTTGCATTACGAGTACCCTTCAAATAATTATAATTCATTCTTCAAGTAATTATAATTCATTTTCCTTTGCTTAGTATCTGTGTGAAATACCACACCTTTAGAAACAAATCCCAATAAATTTATGTCTATTTCAAATGAAATTTGAAGGGAAATGCTAAATAAGTTATTGGTGTACTAAGTAATTTGGAAAGTACTGATATTAAAAATTATAGCTCTCTTAGCAATATAAAATTCTTATTAATAAAAATTCTTTCTTTTTTGCTAAGTAAAAATTAATTCTATTCTATTCAAAGATGAATAAAAGATGTATTAAAGGAAAAAAAAGCAATTTTTGGCTTCAAAAGAAGGATATAGATTTAACTCTCATACTTACAGAGTAACTAAACTGGACATGCCATTAAAAGTACTTCTGCGTAATTTCTTTAAATTTATTCCAGATAAATTCCTGCAAAATAAAATTAATTTATAATTTAACAAATTAGCAGAAAAAACATATTTTTAACTCTTTTAACAATAATAACAGTCAATACTTACAGCGTAGGTAAATTTGTAAGACCAGTAAATGCTTCAGGTTCTATTCCAGATATCGTTGGATTGTTTTCTAGCAAGCTGCGAAGGAAAAAAAATTTTTTTTTAATATAACTAAAATACATTATCAAATTTACTTAATTTATTTGGTTTAGAAACTTATAGGAAAAGAAAAATTTATCAAAATATTTTTCATTCTAAATAACGCTTAACAAACAATTGATAAAATAAGGTACAAAAATAATTTTTTAACCTGTACTTTACTTATGCTGACTTTGCATTCATTGCTACATTTAAGCTCAAAGGCTTAGACCTTGTATAGAATTTGGCATTAAGCGAGCCTTAAATTTTTCAACAATTTTTCTATATGAGCCCCATTTATGTCGATTTTCCATTTATTGCTATAATTTTGACCTAAATGTTTTTTCCTTTTCGTGTATATATTAAGATTCAACGAGACATATTTTTTATGAATTTTTCTATTTGTGTTCTTTCCATGCTGATTTTGCATTAATTGCCCTAATTAATATAGAGTTGGTAAGAAATATAAAAGTAAAAAATACTTTATATTCGAACTTATTTTATTTTAATTTAATTTACTTTCAGTTTAGATAATAAAATATGTTTTTAATGTGATATAAGAAAATTTCAGTATGTTTAGTATTACTGTATTAAAAGTATTTTCAGGTTTTATTGATTCATTGTTCATAGTTCCCATCCATTTACGTCGATTTTGCATCTACTGCTATAACTTTGACACAAATGTTTTGCCTTCTCGTGTGTATATTAGGATTCAACGAGTCATATATTTTTCATGAATTTTTCTATTTGTGTTCTTTTTCTACTGACTTTGCATTTATTGCCCTAATTTATATAGAGTTGGTATGGAATAGGAAAGTAAAAAATACTTTGTAATCGAACTTATTTTAATTTAATTTACTTTTAGTTTAGATCATAAAATATGTTTTTAATGTGATATTGGAAAATTTCAGTATGATTAGTATTACTGTATTAAAAGTATTTTCAGGTTTCATTGATTCATTGTTCATAATTCCCATTCATTTACGTCGATTTTGCATCTACCGCTATAATTTTGACACAAATGTTTTGCCTTCTTGTGTGCATTTTGGGATTTAACGAGCCGTATATTTTTCATGAATTTTTCTATTTGTGTTCTTTCCACGCTGACTTTGCATTTATTGCTATAATGGCTATAGAGTTTGTTTGAAATATAAAAGTAAAAGAATACTTCGTAATCGAACTTATATTAATTTGTTTTAAGTTTAGATCACAAAATATGCTTTTAACTTGATATAAGAAAATTGAAGTATATTTAGTATTACTGTATTAAAAGTATTTTCAGGTTTCATTGATTCATTTTTCACAGTTCCCATCGATTTATATCGGTTTTGCATCTACTGCTATAATTTTGACTCAAATGTTTTTCCTTCACGTGTGTATATTCGGATTCAACAAGTTGTATATTTTTTACGAATTTTTCTATTTGTATTCTTTTATGCTGACTTTGCATTTATTGCCATAATTGATATAAAGTTGGTATGAAATATATAAAAGTAAAAATTACTTCGTAATAGAACTTATATTAATTTCATTTATTTTAAGTTCAGATCATAAAATATGTTTTTAATGTGATATGGGAAAATTGTAGTATATTAAGCATTACTGTATTAAAAGTATTTTCAGGGTTCATTGATTCATTGTTCATAGTTCTCATCCATTTACGCCAGTTTTGCATCTATTGCTATAATTTTGACATTAATGTTTTGCCTTTTCGTGTGCATATCGGTATTCAACGAGTCGTATATTTTTCATGAATTTTTCTATTTCTGTTCTTTCCACGCTGACTTTGCATTTATTGCTATAATGGATATAGAGTTGGTTTGAAATATAAAAGTAAAAAATACTTCGTAATCGAACTTAAATTAATTTAGTTTATTTTAAGTTTAGATCATAAAATATGCCTTTAATGTGATATGGAAAAATTGCAGTATGTTTAGAGTTACTGTATTAAAAGTATTTTCAGAGTTCATTGATTCATTGTTCATAGTTCCCATCCATTTACGTCAGTTTTGCATCTATTGCTATAATTTTAACATTAATCTTTTGCCTTTTCGTGTGCATATCGGTATTCAACAAGTTGTATATTTATGAATTTTCTATTTGTATTCTTTCTATGCTGACTTAGCAGTTATTGCCCTAATTGATATAGAGTTGGTATGAAATATAAAAGCAAAAAATATTTCATAATCGAACTTATTAATTTAATTTATTTTAAGTTTAGATCATAAAATATGCTTTAAATGTGATATAGGAAAATTGCAGTATGTTTAGTATTACTGTATTAAAATTATTTTCAGTTTCATTAATTCATTGTTCATAGTTCCTATCAATTTACGTCAGTTTTGCATCTGCTGTATAATTTCGACACAAATGTTTTGCATTCCAGTGTGTATATTAGGATTCAACAAGTTGTATATTTTTTTACAAATTTTTCTATTTGCATTCTTTCTATGCTGACTTTGAATTTATTGCCATAATTGATATAAAATTGGTATGAATTATTAAAGTAAAAAAATGCTTTGTAATCGAAGTAAATTTAATTTATTTTAAGTTTAGATCATAAAATATGTTTTTAATGAGGTATGGAAAAATTGCAGTATGTTTAGTATTACTGTCTTAAAAATATTTTCATGTTTTATTGTTAACGAACAATAAAATACATTCTTAGCTGCCGTACTAGATAGGACTGATTTAGTACACTACAACTTAATATTTTTCTACCCTCAAGGCAAATGACAACTACTGCTTGCTTAAAGCGTTTTCCAAATGGCTAAAGAATCATGTCTTTAATGGGGTTTAAAATTACCATATCGAATTCAAATACCGTATCGAATTTCAGCTCCCTACCCATTTGCTCAGTAAGGTTTTAATTTGTAGTAAAATGCGTTCTAGATATCTTATCAAAAACATTTTTGAAAACAATTTACTCAAAATTACTTCCATGAGAAAAAAATTCTATTAAATATATTTATATCCATATTAATTTTCATTCAAGTTTACAAAAATATGAAAAATATTGATAAATTAAGGAATTTTTTTAAAATTATTCTAACAATATCTCGTTAATTATTTTTTAAACTAATTCACTGATACATAAATATATAAATTCCTTATAACTTACAGCAATCGCACATTTGTCAATCCCTCAAAGGCAAATGGTGATATTAATGCTAAACGGTTGTGGCTTAAATCCCTGAAAAAAGAATGAAAAATTAAAACATAAAAGAAATTTAGCATTATGTATAGTTTTATCTGAGTTATTTTACATAAAATGTCTGAATTAAATTAATTAAAAACAGGACTTTTAAAAATACACATGCCATTTATATTAGACACCACAGACCTAATTTTGATTTTGATTTTTTAAATTACAGAAATCATGATGTAAAATTGATATTAACAATCAATGTCAGCAAGAATGAAGCAGTTCACTAACTTTTGATGTTGTCTTGGAACTTAGCTTAATTTCATTGATCTTCAAAACAGTTCCGTAAAACATTTTATACTAACCACAAGATAGTTTTTTACTGCAAAAGAAAGAATATAGTCCAAAAGTACTGATATTATTTGAAAATAGGTTTTCCTTTTATTAAAATGTTGATGACTGTAATTACATTAGAAATGAATAGAAATGTTGTCTTTTCTGTGAAACTAGAGTATTAACTGTAAATTTATCTACATCTGAAATTATGGTATGCAACACTTTGCTAACGAATATTGCTCAATAATAATAGTGGTTAATTTACACTTAGACAACGTTATATTCCTTTATGATTTCAAAGGTACACTTGTTACAGCTAGAGAAATATACTTCTAGATATATTTCCCAATTTCAATAAAATTGAAAAGTTTTCAAACAGTAAAGGAGAATGATTTTTACCATTTGCCATGAGCTATCATAGTACTTACATTTTTAATACTTCTGGAATTTAATTTAAATTTTGAAAAATAAGCAAAAGAAAATACATTTACCATCTTCCAAAATAACTGTCTGTTAAAGTCCTATAAGATTTTCAGTTATTGTTTAAAGTTAGAATTCCTTGTATACCTTTTATTTACTTTAGAAACAAAATATGCCAGTAAAACTTATATCAGTGGACCTTTCTCATATAACATAGTTTGCAAGTATTAGATAAAAAATGTACTTTAAATTAGTTGTACTTTCTTCAAAAGGTTCAAAGCCATGCTCTCAAAAGAAAATATATAAAATATTAATTACTGAATTTTAGTAAAAAATAATATAAATTATTTACGTAAAGGATACTTACAGTTTATACAAGTTTCGCAAGTGGAGAAATCGTTTAGGAGGTAGAACCGTGAGATGATTATATTGCAATATTCTGCAAAAGATTGAATATTAATTTCAAGATTTATATATGTAAAATTTATAAATTAATATTTGCATACTGTTTAAAAAGTTAAAAGAAGTAGATTAGAAATATACCACATAGTGTTATTTGAGAGAAAGTTCCATGTCAGCGGTGGATTTGGAATCCAGTTGCTGGATCCTGTATATTTAGTAACTATACCTGAATAAAAATACTTTGAGGCTATTAAAAGTGATAAATGGGGTTTATGACAAAGCTGGGTAAACGATGGCCCCAGATGAAATTCTCGAAATTTAGAACTGAAACAAAAATCGCATTTATTATAATAAATATTGTAATATTTAATTGATTGATTGATTATTACCGGAAATATTTTTAAATGCTAAATTGTTATATGTCGATCTAGGAATAATAACACCCTCCATAGTAATCACCTTTGGTTTTAATTTTCACCTCAAAATGTGTTTGATGCGACCCTAGTGTTTTAGGCAAGCTAGAATCGGTTTATAATATATATGCCTAGATCAACGATTTTCAGTTAACAGTACTTATAACTTAGGGGGTAAGAGAAAAAACGGTTAAAGGGATCTCCTAGCTTAATAAAAGGAAAAAATATTTTAAAAGATTGAAAGATAAAAGAGTGGTGAAAAGGAAATCAATAATTTGGAGACACTAAAAAATTTTTCAGCAGAAAAACTTGACAGTATACTCACCCCTTTTTATGGTTCGACTTTTTTAGAGTAGTTTTAATGCTTTTAGAAAAATATTCTTATTAATGTATGCATTTGCCAAGGCTGATAATTAGTGCAATGCGAGACATAGAATTAATCTGGTACATTCCTGATTTAAGTACAATGAATATACTTGTCATGTTTATGACTAACTGTCATGAGTAATACTCGGTAAAATTAAAATTTAGTAAATCAACCAGCGTCTACTTGGGTACATTTTTTATAAATTCGACATCAAGTATATATAGTTTATTTTTTATAATTTCAATTTCTTCTCTATCTTTTATGATATAAAAACTTTTAAAAATCTAAGTATGAGTAATTTACAAAGCCTTATTGGGATAGTGTCTGACCACTTTAGACCATAAAATATTTTCGTTGTGAGAAAGCAAATGAAAATCGTACTTGATACTTTTTATGACCTTATTAACGTTATTAATAGGTAGGGTGATTCGAACATGGGTATGGATCTCGTCAATAGTGGAAAATTTCCTATAAGGAGAATATAGGAGGTATAATAAAATAACAGCAAACATTTTAAGTTAAATGTTATTGCTTTAGGTTTTAAATGGCTGATCTTCATCTAAAAAAGAGACGAGAGATAGTCGAATGGTTACGGTACTAGAGTTTGTGGGTTCGAATCCTACAATGGCATGGATGTTCGTAGCTGTTGAAAATAAACTTTAAGTAGTAGGTCCCGGTCTCTTTAACCCTCATGTTGCAAAAAAGTAGACCGTAGTACTCCAAACCGGATTAAGCCATCCACTTAAAATATGGAACAAGTTAGTATGTTTCTCACTCTGAACTTGAGAGTTCAATAGCTCTGTACAGCGTTTACTTGTTAAAATCAATCTGCATTTCAAGTACATTCAGTGAAAAATGATGGAATAAAATTACATTGGTTAAAACTGCTTTGTTTTGTCCAGCATACATGTATAATAATAGTAATTGTATGTAGTCAGTTACATGCTAATTCCCATTTTATTTTGCTAGTTTGTACTAGTACTATAAGTATATATGTAAATATTTTTTTACGTGTTTCATCCTGAAAACAGATGAAAAAATGTTATGTATATAGTTAGAAGATAATAAAGATTTCAGAACATTTTATAAATCCAAGAAATAGTAAAAGATCAGGAGAAACACAATGTAAAAAAGGAATGTTACCTGTGATTTTATGAACATTTCCTTATAATTTCATAACAAAGCTACTAGTTTAAAATACAGAATTTTCCGCCAAAACTTACGAAAAATATATTTAATTCACTTACAATTCACCAAGATTCCAGTAATTTGAAAAATCCGCTTTTTGCAAATCCAAACGGTTGACGCTAAAATCCCTAAAAATGGAAAAGAATAATGCAAAATGACCATTACTGATTAAATTTGAAAACCATAAAAAGTTTTCTGTACAAAATGCTTCAAATCTCATTTAGGGCACTCACAGTTTTCTAACTTCCTGGGGCAAATCAACAGGCAGCATTGAAGCATTCTTTCGGATGCATGCTACGAACAAACCTACACATGTGCAGCTTTTTGGACAAACAAGGTCTAAAAAAGGAAAAGGAAAAGATTTAAACCAACATTAACAAAATTGGTGTTTTTTACTTTCTATATTTTTTTCTGGTTATCTTTTACTAATATACATATTTTAGATTCAAATCTTTTTGCTCTTTTATAATAATTATACTATATTTAAAATAATCTTATATATTACTTGTTATATAATCGTTTTTATCGCCTCCCCTTTTATGATTCTTCCATGCTTATTTTACTTTTTCTTTTAATTAATCATGGAAAATTCATTGCATATTTTTTAGTTCTTTTCATCATTTGCTTTGGGCAGAATGTCTTCTTTAGGACTTTGCGGCATTAAAACTGACAGTCATTCACTCACTCGTATGTTTCGATTTTGTGTGGATTTTGGAATAGGATCATCCATGCGACATGAAGAAGCAGAAGGCTAAAATTAACGAAGAAAATGAAACTGACTAAATATATTTCATCAAATGTAGTTGGCGTTTCAGATAGAGTCAATGTTATTTGCTGTAACACCTTAAACCTATCTTAATTTACATCATTATTTTTTATTTGATAAAAATGTAATGATCTGTATCAAAGTAATGATCCCCAGAATGTTCTCTTTAGGACTTTGCGCAAATAAAACTGACAGTCATTCACTCGCTTGTAAGTTTGGATTTGTTTGGATTTTGGAATTGGATCATCCATGTGGCATAAAAAATCAGAAAGCTAAAATTAGCAAAACAAATGAAACTGACTAAAAATATTTCATCAGATGAGTGGACGTTTTATAGAATACCAATGTTATTTACTATTACACCTTAAAGCTATCTTAGTTTGCATCATTATTTTTTATTTGATAAAGCAGTAATGATCTGTATCAAAGTAATGATTCACAGAATGTCCTCTTTAGGACTTTGCGCGCCATTAAAACTGACAGTCATTCACTCACTTGTAAGTTTGGATTTTGTGTGGATTTTGGAATAGGATCATCCATATGACATGAATAAGCAGAAAGCTAAAGTAAACAAAGCAAACGAAGCCGACTAAATATATATCATCAAATGTAGTGGATGTTTTATAGAATGGCAATATGTGATTTGCTATTACACTTTAAACCTATCTTAATTTGCATCAGTATTTCTTATTTGATAAAACAGTAATGATCTATACTTCTGCTTTGTAGCTAGTAATTTAAAATATTTAAAGTCAGATAGGAAAGTTATGTAAGCAGTTTCACCTCTTAATTATATGTGGGACTGTCTATATCTCTATATCTAAATAAGCTAAAGTAGAACCGCAGACTTATATCGCTGTTTGCGAATTATGTAGCTTCTAAAACTGACACTAAAAAGAGGTCACTCACCACACAGAAGTTCATCATCACCATGCGGGCAATTGCGTACTCCATCGCACAACTTATCCAAAGGCAGACACGAACTTTTGTTGTAACACTTGTACTGCCCGGGACAATTATAAGAATCTGAAGAAAAATAAGAGTTAATACGCTTTCACGTACAGTTCAGTGTCTTTTGCATTCATTTTATAGGTACGATTTTCGACTTACCACATTCTTCCTCATCTCCGCCTCCTATGCAGTCCCATTTTCCATCACAAACGTAAATCGTAGGGATGCAGTAAGAATTGGGGCATTTCACGTAGTCCTTCGGACATTCGAAATCCTCTTTTGATATAAAAAGAATTCATCTTATTAAAACAGAAATGAGAATTTAAATGTTTTTGTTAGAACACTATAATTTATCCATTCTGTTTACATATTATATGAGAATAAAAAAATCTGATCTGGACACCACATGATGTCTTTTTATGCTTATCCCTTTATACAATTTTTTATTTTAGTTGTATTATGTGTCATCTGAATTTTCATTATCACATTCTTTTAAATTTAATTTCTTTAGGTTACTGGCAGCATTAATGAACTTTATATTGAGAACTTTTATTACTTAGTTATTAAGAATCGAAATTTTTCACGATTATTACATTCCTTTATTTTTTCGTTATATCGATATTATGTTATAAATTGAATTTTTTCGCGATTACTAAACTTTCTTTATTCTGTAACAGGAAATAATAAATCAGTAAATATTCCAAGTTATTTTCTACATATAATAGATTTTTATTTTTTATTTATAAAAATAAGCTTTAAAAGAATTTTTTAACTGTTAAAACCCACAGTGTTACAATTACACTTCAATACCTCGATATATCTTTTCGTTTCTCGATATATCGTTCTACAATATATCTTTCGTCATATTGTTGTAGAGCGGTAGCGTTGATTCCGTTATATTGAGATTTTTCGTTATATACAGTGTGAATTGTAGTGTGGAATTGCAGTGTAGAATAGAAGATACTATAAAATTTGGTAGGTTGTTTATAGGATTGCCATATATCTTAAATTAAAAGGACACTGCTTATAATTAGACATAAAAATTCGACAGTCTACTTTTAACTATCCCTTAAAAAGAAATGCAAGTCATAAACGGGTAAACACATTATAATATCATTTGTATAATATGAATTGAAGCCATGCATACTATTAATTGTTCATTTATGCCAAATAACAAAAGTACTTGCTTCAGATATAGATTTTGAATACAGTTTATTCACTTTACTTACCACAGTGCCTGAGATGAGTAACATCTCGACAGCCGAGGTGATAGCCATACTGGTCGAATTCATAGCGACAGCGGAATGTTATCGGAACGTAATGTCCTGTATTGCATCGCATATATCCAGTTGTGTTCGTGCAACTTTCGTTGGACTCTATAGCTGAGGGAATAAAACCAAGAGGTGTTCAAAGAAATACTTATAATAAGAAAAAATTTTTACCTAAATTTTATCATATGATATAACTTTTCTACTCTAAAAATGTTTTCAGCCTTAACGTGATATTGTTTTATATTCTTCTAATTCTAACATTATTGATGTACATATGTATATTAGAGACTATCTGTAACGATCCTAGTTATCCAATAACAAATAAATTTATCTAATCACTAAAAATATCTTACAAATTATTTACCAATCATATTTACCAATTAAAATTAGGCTATCTGTTTTCAGTAGATGAAAAAAAAACATAGAAGTTTAGAAACCTATTTAAAGGAGAATGATTTTTTTTCGATTAAAACCTATAACTAAATCTAAGATGGTATTGCATATTCAAGATACCATCACTTAAGATTTCATCATTTTTTACTAGAAAACAAAATTGAAAATTTAATAAATTGCTGCGTACGCAATTAGTCTGATGAGATTTATCTCACTGCTAAATCTGGTAAATGTTGAACAAGATAGAAAATTTTATAAAGTGCTTCGTACATGATTAGATCTGGTGAGATCTATCTGCATACTAAATTTGGTAAATGTAGAACAAAATTTAAAATTCCATAAAATGTTTCGTACGGGATTAGATCTGATGAGATCTATCTGACTGCTAAATTTGGTGAATGATGAACAAAGTAGAAAATTTAATAAAATGCTTCATACATGATTAGATCTGGTGAGATCTATCTGTCTGCTAAATTTGATAAACGTTGCACAAAATGGAAAATCTAATAAAATGCTTCGTACATGATTAGATCTGGTGAGATCTGTCTACTAAATTTGGTGAACGTTCAACAAAATGGAAAATCTAATTATATGCTTCGTACATGATTAGTGTGATGAGGCGATTTAGATCTGATATATAAGTGTTTCATTCATAAAAGAAGTAAAATGTTCGGGATCTAAATCGGACCTCATCACATCGTTAGAGGACCATAATTTAACGGATTATTGTAGTCTTGTACGGGGGTCTGATTCCAGTCCCAGATAAGAATCCTGTCTCCGTACTTGACATTAAATAAGAATGTACCTTTGTGGAGTATTTATGAGTCCCTAAGGGACAGGGCCCAATTAGAGGTGATAAGGTTACTCACGTTGGTGGTCTCAGAGCGGGGTTTGCTGAGACCAATGACTTTCTGGCAACTATCCCGATTGGGAGTCAAGAAGAAGGAGGGGACTAAGTTGGATTTGGATGAGAAGGCCCCCGGAGAATTGCAGGAGAAGGCCCCCGGAGAAATGCAGGAGAAGGCCCCCGGAGAATTGCAGGAGAAGGCCCCCAGAGAATTGCAGGAGAAGGCCCCCGGAGAATTGCAGGAGAAGGCCCCCAGAGAATTGGATGAGAAGGCCCAAGGGAGTTGGATCGGAAGGCCCCACAGAATTGGATGAGAAGGCCCCGGAGAGTTTGGATAGAAGGTCCCAGAACGAGAGTTGGATGAGAAGGACCCAGAGAGTTTGGATAGAAGGTCCCAGAAGAGAAGTTCGTTTCGGAGGTCCCAAAAGGAAGTTGCTCGATACTCCAGCCAAGTCCACCAGAAAGTTTCCTGCGCAAAATAGTACGGCAGCACCACAGAGACTCAGGAGAAAGCCCCAGATCAACGGTAGATGTAAAGATTCCCTCTCATACCCTTCAACCAGAAGTGTTCCGGGCCCAACACTTTAGACCCACAATGGTACCCATTTTTTTGCATTACATTTTGAAATCGAGATTAGGTCCTCTCTCTATACTTACAAAAAATTTCCTAAGTGTATATAAAGTTTGTCAGAAGTAATTTAAATAGATTGACTAATCTTAATAATTGACTTATTAGTTTTTTTTTTGTAAATAGATCTATAAATGTTTTTTTATAATAAATCTACTTTTTTATATTAAGCTAGTCTCAGTTGCCATTATTTTAGAGGTTAGTTGATTCTTCATTTTAATGTCTGTAGTTTCTCAGAACCTGTGGTTAAATTGTAGTAAAACAAATATTTAACACAACGCAATTTAAAATAAATCCCACTATACATTTGATCACAGGTTGATACTTAAATATTTAACGAGGACTACACGACAATTAGATCTCGTGAGATCTATCTGACTGCCAAATTTGATAAATGTAGACCATTTCTTTTTATGTGAAAAATAATTACAAACACACACATGGTCTCTTTAATTTATTAGTATAGATGGGTTGTTTAGCTAAAGACAATCAAAGAAGATTACGATGAAGAATTTTAGTAAAATTTCATACAGAAGCTCTTTACTGAGGTCAAAGCAAACAAAATGGTCTGTGGAAGTGAACTAATCAGCTAAGCACATTCTCATTTAATGGTAATATTAAGGCCAAAAGACATTGAAATATTATAAACGGGATACTTACAATTACCAAAGCATTCTAAAGCTCCAATGCGATGATAACCATATTGTCCTGTTCGGAATGTATATCCAAATCTAACCTTAGTGAGAAAAATAAGATGTTACCACGAAGCTTTAAATAAAATTTAAATACAATTTATTAAAATTATTGCATAAACATCAAGATCACAGCAACAATTATTGGAAAAAAATATAGATAATGTAGGAGATTATAAAATCACAGTATATACAAGAGGTAGGAAACATTTTTATCGTTATACGCCAAATTTAAATTAGGCAGTAATAAAAGAGGCTGTATAATTTTATATATATATAAATGCGGCATTCAAAAATTATTATAGTTTTTATACAGTTTTATTAGTTTAGTATATTATATAGAAATAATACAAAACATTAAGTTATTTATTTATTATTTAACATAAAAAATTACAACTTAAAATATTTTTGTAGTTTTGTATAAATTGTACCTTGGTATAATTTGTTAATATTATAGTATAATTTGTAAAATAATCTTTAATAATTTTTAATAAAAAACTGCATACTTAAATACTACTTCAAATAATATTAATTAAGTATTTTTAAATAAATTTATAAAAAACACAATAGAAATATAGGGAAAAAATAAAAATAACCGCAATACAGTTCTATTAATTTTCAACCTGTTTCAGTCCATTTAATTAGATATAAATGAATACAAGTGTGACATTTTATGAAGGCAACAAAAGAAACTCAAGGAAATTTCATGCGGCTTTAAAGTACCATATTCTTTACCAGTAGTATATCTAATTTTTAAAAGCTATTTCTAAACATTATTATAGTACAAAAGCAGTATAAACAAAATCCAACTACAAACTCAATTTTCTCCAGATAAAAACTTATTTTTTTTTTTGCATCTGGATAGTATCTTTCGGATCATATAGCCAGTATAAGTGAAGTTTATTTTTCAGTAATGCTCCTTAATATATATTCCCCTTCTTGTTCTTGTATATAATGGAATTTTCTGCCTTTCCTCATGTGCCTGTAAAAGTATTGGACAAAAATTCTAGTCTAAAAATTGAAAGGAAATGACCAGTTCTTTTTTTCTTTATAGCTATGTGTGGGTGTAAATAGATGCAGGAACGTGAAATATTGACCTGCAATGCTTTGGTTTATGAATCTATAAATTTCTAACAGAAATTTCCTATTTATTTTTAATGCTTTTATTAAATATAACGTAATTTTACTATTATTATGAGATTATAATATAATTTGTATTCTAGTTGCTATGAGTGAACAATAAATACAAAAATATATTCTTATTAAAATCAAAAGAACACTTTTGTATAGATTTCTGAGAAAATGAACTAAAGTACCACCTATCCTTTTTTAAAAGTGTTATAGATGAAAAATAGGAATATTATTTGTATCAGAATAAAAAACAAAATTAGTTCTTAAGCAAAATAATTATTGAGTGAGGTGTTTGTATATATCCTGCATTCCAACACTCATCGTGTATTTTACTTTTGTTGTAATAATTCTTAACATTACGCAAAAAATTGTGCATAAACATAATACCGATTTTTACAGGAGCAAATGTGCTCTACCTCTTAAATTATTACACTATTCCTAATGATTAATATTCCATTAAAAACTCTTATATTAATTCATTATATCATCAAAAAAGTAGTTGAGATTACACAATGAATAAAACAAGAGTAGTTATGTATTAGGAAAGGTAAAATACAGTCATATATATGTGTGTGTGTGAGAGAGAAAGAGTGTGTATATGTGTGTGTACATATAATACATTAAAATTTATCCTATTTACCTGACTGAATTATACGTCTTAATTTTAGTTCCCAATCGTAATGAAAACACAGCCACTATTAAAAAATGCATTAACTAAAGTCCCCGAGACAAGAAATCACTGACTGGCATTTTCTTTCCATATTCTTACGGCACTTTCATGTAACCTCCAGACTATGGTCAATTATGCCCCACTTCCTGATGGCGACCTTGAAAGATGGTTCATGGGTTGCATCCACACGTTGGGCCACTAAATGAGCCGAGCTCGTGGATTTGTCCGTACGGTCTACTGTGCACTTTAGTTGCGCATCTGGCTGCCTTTGATATTTGGAGAAAAGCCGCCTCCGAAGCCATCCAAATCCCGCCAAAGCTATTTTATCGTCTACCACCCTCGACCACGATAAACCATACCCACTCCAGACGGTGGCAATGGCTTGCTGTGGACCATAGTGTGTAGGGGCCTTTACAGATTACAATTATTTTCGAGCCTGTTATCCCCCTGCTTTCTTGCTGATTTGCGGTTTTGGCTGTTTAAAAAACGCTGATTTAATATAATTCTCATGTAATTGGATGGAATCACTTTGATTGATAAGGATAGATGTTGGTGGCTCACCACTGACTGTATTTGATTTCAATACACAATCATTATGGATTAATATTTTGAGTGCGTCACATTCACACACACACACACACACACACACACACACACACATATATATATATATATATATATATATATATATATATATATATATATATTTATATATAATCTATAAATACCTCTTTGACCGGAAGAGTCTCTTTGTCTTCTAAAAATCCTTCATCTTTTGCCCATTCAAACTTCTGCACCGCATCGCAGTTGCACGGCAGGTTTGGTTTCAGGCATTTGCGAGGCGATTCGCAGCAACCACACGTTTTATTTTTCTTCGCTCCGCCCCATATGTATTGAGGCTGACCATTCCAAGAGACCCACCAACTCCATGGTTTGTCCGAGCTGAAGTAAAATCCTGTACCCGAACACTGCCAGCTGATGTACTGGCGGCAATTCTTCGAAGCGTTCGTCAGAGCCTTTATTTTGTCCATCCCCACCGAATAAACCAGTGTCCGGCTGTAGCTTCCAGGTCCGTCTTTGCCTGATCTCACATATATTGGCTGCTCGGAATCGTGGTGGACGATGGTTATGACGTCTTCCGGACTCGGACCCATTTCGCAGTATACTTCAAATGGAGGTATGGGACCGTCAGAACCGTCCGAATCGATTATGTAGTAGCCACTAGTGCGGATGTTATCTAAGTTGTACAGATCTAGACAAGTCGTTCGATCTGTTGGATAAAATGAGTCAAAATTTGTTGATTAAAATACAGAAAAAAAACTTATTAAAATAAGTTACTATTAAAAGGATAATCCCATAGTGACACTGGAATACACAAAGGGGTGCCAGGAAAGCCCAATAATACTTTGAGTTGTTTTTGACAATGTATTTCAAAATAAAGGCGAAAATGGACTTTTAAAAACTATTCTTTTTGTTTTATTCTTGAAAATTTTATATGCTGTTAGCAATATGTTTATATAAATGTTATCAAAACTTCAAAGTAAACTATTAGTTATTTTAAAAGTTTTTAATTGTTGTTTCAAAAATAGCTTCGTTCAAAATGCTCATTCTACTCAAATTCTAAAAAATTCTTTCTGTGCATTAGAATAAAATTTATTCGTTATCTTTATTATTGAAAAAAATATAGAAAAATATTAATTATAGAAAATTTATAAAAAATCTTAATATATAGATCCTAATATAGATATCTTAATTATAGAAAAATTCCCCTGCACAGAAAGTATGCAATAGTTCTTTCAAGCACAGCTAAATTCCTGCTTCGCAACTAAGTACATTAGTTTGAGCCAAATTTTATTTTACATGCTATAAATCAAATAGTCAAAAAGTTTCAAAAGAACTTTCAATAACACACCTGGAATGACTAAAATATTCTGAAAATCCAAACATTCTTATTTTAAAATATCCTTAAGGTTTCTTATTAGTAATAATTATATTTTGTGTACTAGTAATAAGTATTTTACTTTGCATGATGTTGGATACTAAAAAAAAATACTATATTTTTTCGCATTCTTAGTTACATTTCTAAGAGTTCTTAATTATAATTCAGAGAGATACCAGAACAACTACTGCCAAGAAATTAATTTCATTGGTATATCCATGAAATTAATATCTCACTTTTCCACAAACTTAGAAAAAATTAAGATATTTAAATCAAAAGGTAACAATTATTTTAACAATGAAAACTGACATATATCAATATAATGTAGTTACAAATATGATTTTTTTTTTTTTTTTTTCAAATTGAATTACATTAAAAATTTTCAGGTAACATTGCGCAGTATACATTTGTTTTTAAAATAAACATTTTAACTAAAATTATTATTAAGAAAAATGTTTAGTTACCTCTCTCGGAACATAACTGTTTCTCTTCCCTTTTACCATCTCTATCTTCTCTTCGAGCTAACAAGAAAGAATCAAAATATTGAAATAAATTACAGGTATTTTACAGATATTTACAGATACTTTTCTGTATAAAAGAAGAGAAAAGGTAAATGCAAACATCCTGTTCAAATGACTATGAATGAAATGACTTTTTTAAGCTTATGAGTCACGGCAGCTCAGTCGGCAAAGGCAGCTGTCTTATAACTGAAAGGTTGCATGTTCCGGACTCGAGCCGCGCTAAGATCTGCAGTGCTCGTTAAAGGTGACTGGGGCACGTAAAATATGTGACAGACCAAGCATAGGGGTCTTCTGCTTGGTCCCTGCTTCAAAATTACGAGGACCCAGCGAGGGTAATGTTACTCGTCTCCGTAGCATACCTTAAGCTCCAAGCGATCCACGGTTGGTGCTAAATGGGTAACAGCTTAGCAGCCTTGTATTGGCATAAATGCATATAGTGCCTCTATTGCCAGCTGAGTTAGGGAAAAAGATTTTAAGTGTATATAATTTTCGTATAATGATAATGGTTTCAATTCACGGAGAATTGTCCAGTTTCACACAGTCCATTGGTGCGAAAGGTATAAGAATTATTGGATACGCCACCATATTGGGATGTTGCTATATTCCACCATTTATAGCTAAATAATAAGGAGGTATAATTTTAAATGAAGATCTTTAGCACCACTAATAATTTAAAATACAGAGATCATACAGACGCAATAATTTTATGAACTTCTTTAACGGTAATATCAACAAACCTTTCAGCCTTGTTTCCTTTAATAAATACTTTAAAAAAGACTTTAATAGAGCCTACTGTACCAATTGATATGTAATATGTGAATATTAAAACTGGTATATATATAGAGTTTAAATTTTGGAAATTTACTACAGTGATAGTTAAAATATACAATCTTAACTTTGCTTCTTTCATTTACTGAGCATTAAAATATGGATAAGAAATGTATATAATATAATGACGAATAGATGCAAGAAGTGAATTTATTATGGATTGTTTATTGGCAATCTCCTGTGAAGATTATTAAGATATTTGCTTAAAGATACATACAGTTAGCAACATGGAAAATAGAATATTTTTGGTAAAATTCTTAGGAAAAAAAAATCGAGGAACTATTTTCAATGGTATTTAGCTTGTCATATCTCCCAAAATGTACAATTAATAAGTGCGTTAAAATAATTTCTTACGTTTTAAAATTGCTATCCAATTCACAACAAATTCAAAGAAATTAGTGAAATATAATGAAATTCGATATCAGATTTTAAAGTTAAAATTCAAAATATGTAATTGATTGCATCTTTATTACAATCTCTAAAAGTAGAACATGCCATGTAACATATATTTTAAATTATTAACATTAGATTGAATTTAAAATATGTCATATTATTATTTTTGATGTAATTAAAAAAATAGATGGTTAATACTATAATAAAATAATAGATAAATTACGTTTGCGATAAATGAATTGAAAGGGATTTTTTTTCATCATTTTCAGTGAATCAGTTGATAATTATTTGGTTGTAAAACCTTAAATTGCAGGAATTAATTTTGAGCGCAGTTTCTTAACTGTACAAAACTAGCTATTATGACATATGTATTTTTACTGAAAAATAGATGTTTTGAGAAGTTAAAGGTGGTGTAACCCCTTAACAAACTGAAAAGAATTTCTCAAATTCAAGAATATTCTGATCATTTACACGAGAAAAAACTATGTTTTAGGTATTACATCTTATCAGAAGAAAAAGAAGAGTATAAATATCTTACAGCAACCAATTTGTTCATCTTCATGATACTTCCCAGGACAATCTCGATGGCCGTCACACAAAGTATATCGTGGAATACAAGTACCGTCATAGCATTGAAAAGTACTATTGGGATTGCAGAAACCTAAAACAAATGTTCTATAAGCACATGTTTTGTAACTCATAAAGTCCTAAAACTTTTTTTACTTAAATAGGGAAGATCAAAGAAACAAAGAATCAATAAATTAATCAAATGTTATCCCGTTGATGTTAGGGAAACAGATGAGACACACAGATAGCGGGAACTCGAAGTTATTTATTTAGTACACAACAGAGGGATATCAAACTGAGCTACTAGCTCTTTTATACCAACGTAGAATATTCTGGAAAACCATTCCAGTAATTTAAAGAATATTCTAGTCCTTTCTAGATATAACAGAAAGTAAATTAAATTAAAAACATCTTCAAAGTCCCTGCCGGTTGTCAATCCGGGGACCTCCTGATTTGGTTTGGTTTGGTTTGGAGAGCTACGATCTACTGTTTTGCCCACGAGAGCTAATGAGACCATGATCTACAGCTTAAAGCCGAACGGCTACGAACATCCATGCCATAGTGGGATTCGAACCCACGAACTCTGGTATCGATGATCAGCACCCTAACCAATCGACTAGCGTTCGGCGGGGGCCTCCTGAACCGCAGTCTGACGCCATGATCACTCGGCCACAAAGACTTTAAAGACAAACGTTATATGCGATAATATTATTATAAAAGTACATATGGGGTCAGTAAAACAATATATACTAATCCGTTTACAGCAAAAATAATAAAAGCATTGCCCGCAATTTCCAATTGGATATTTTTAGACAGTTACCTTGTTTAGTAATTCATGAAGTATTAAAACGCTTTTTACATAAAGATGAAAGCTCTGAAAGACATAGGGTCAATGATAAAAAATATTATAAGAGGAAAATTAGGACCCATTTAAACAATATGGGAGAGTTTCACAACCTGAATCCCAATGAATTTTTTTTTTACTAAATGGAATCATTTTACCAGGGTTAATTTATTATTTCATATATATATATGTAGGTATGGTGGAACTTTATGTTATTAAGTGTTTTATAACATTAATTTGAATTTACAAACTTAATTATGAACCAAAAACTTTAGGACTCAATTTCTGTACACTTTACGAATGAACATGGTTGTAAACCCCTCATATATATTATACATTTTTTTAGTGATCTCTTTCCTGCCCTAGGCCACACAGAAAGATTACTAAACATAGTGGCAACAATTCTCTACGAAGTAAGTAAATAAAACCCGATAGAGCAAACTCAAATAAAACTTATCCGACTAGACAGTCTTGGCTAAATCTTGCAAGCAATAATACGAGTAACTAAATTTCCTAAGCTTTTGAATCAGGACTACATGGGTAAATGATAAATTAATACATTTCACAACTTAGAAACGAAAACAAGTTACAAGAAATATTTGCATGTTATAAAAGGATGCAACTAAAAGCAAAATAAATAGAGAGAGAAAGACTCCCCAAGAATAACGCAAGGTTGTTACGCAAATTACAAATTCTCATATCCATACATAATTGTCATAAATCTTCTTGTAATGATCATCAAAATTTTTCCAGTAGTAACTTGCTTAAAATTATTCGGAAAAACTCTTCCCTCAGATCATCAAAAAGGCTGCAATCATATACATGGTGTTCCACTGAATCCTAGTTGAAATCTTACCATCAGGAAGCAGTTCTTGGAAATAATCGAGCCCGATGACTACTACCCTGAATATTAAATGCTTAACTGCAAAATTAGTAAATGTACTACTCCGGTTTGCAATAGCTTTTATGACTTCCGATAATTTCTTAAACGGCTCAAAGTAACTGTACAGAGATATTTTATGAAACCCAGTTCTGAAGATTCTTACATCTTTCTACATTCTTTTCCTTGAAAATTTGACCAAAAGCTTACTGTGTCAAGTCATTCTAGTGATAATAAATGTCAAACTTAAATAAGATATTATATGCTCTGAATAGAGAATTAGAGTCACGGAAAATAATGAATAGGGGATGAATAGAAAACCGAAATGCAATGATAACAGACGTGATAGGTTTGTTTACCTTTACAATCATGTTCATCTGATTTATCGTAACAGTTTGGTAACAAATCACATTGCTGCTCTTCGGGAATACACTGACCGTTTCTGCACTGAAATTCTCCTGGTTCACATTCTCTGTGCTCTAAAAAAGTTAGAAACAAAAAATTAAATTTTACACAAGTAACTTTTAGATGAAAAATATTTACTACTGTAATATCTTTGAAAGACTCTGATGTTTAAAATTTCTTATTTTTGAAACAAAATGGAGATATAAATTTTAGAGTTTGTTTAGTTTAAATAATTCATATTTACTACAAACTTCAGTATTTAAATGACATGTTTTTACTTTTACCCTTTCAGTCATTCCAACATTCAGGCACCTCTGTTAGGAGCAACATTATTTTAGGATTTAAAATTTAATATGCTACGGGTGTACGTTTGCATGCAAAAGTACACCCGTATGCAGTTTACTTATATAACAGAAAAACCCCAAACAAATTAAACATAATTACATATTTTATTGGTTTCTAACTTAAATCAACTAAATTAAATTAAGATAAGCACACAGTAGTAAATTATAAAGGGTAACTTATAATTTATGGGTACTACTTAAGAATAGGCTTCATCTTGCCAAATTTGGTGAAATTATTGGCGATGTTTACTAAAGCTTAAAGGTAATCCATCCAAACGTTGTATTTCTTGCATTTTATGGCAACTTTAATTATCGCACAGTAAGACATCTTAATAGAATTATATACTCTTACTTAATTAAACAAAATGACTTGGAAACCGGACATTTATATTTATGAGCAATTAACAGTTTACAATGGCAACAGCTCCATATTATTAAAAATTAGCCATAGTGAACCATTAATGGTTTGTTATATCTACTTTTTTTAAGCATTGAATGCTTTTAATATTTAAGAAAATTTAATAATTTAAGAAAAGAGTTACACAAGTAGAGCTAAATGCAAATATAATTTGAATTATAATAGAGATACAGATTGTTTGGACATCAGAGAAATCAGAAGAAAATGTTAGGCGACCATACTTTAAGCCATTGTCGCCAAGTTGGCGAGGGTACCATGCTCTTTAGTCAAGCCAGTTTATGTATTTTTCTTGTAGCACATTAATCCTGATTAAAATATTTACATTTTTCTGTCATCAGGGATTCTAGAGCTTGTCTACTCAAATTTGATCTAAATTCAGTTTGATTTTTCCGCACAGTACTGGAAACTCTATAACATGCCGCATTACTGTGAGGAAAGAGTAATATTAAGCATTTTTTTAAAGACTTTGTATTTGATTACTAAATTGAGATCTTTCAGTTCTTCAAAAGTGTCTTATTTTTTGGAGCAATCTGAAGAGTTTCTGGAATTATCAAATTCACCCATTTCTCTGGAGTAGTTAGCATGTCTACCCTTTAATCTATTTTGGTTTTAGTTTGTAGTAATGCATGCAATAGTGCATTGAATATAGAAATGATAATACTAGAAAAATATATGTAAAAATGATAGAATAAAAAGAAAACTAAAGAAAGGCGATGTAATTCCATTCTTTTGAGTAACTAAACACTGAACACGTTCACTTTATGAAACACATTGAAAAGTCTACAAATGAATATATGTAAATGTTATTGTTCTGAATACCAATTTTTTATTGAAATACTTTATTATAGCCCATATATTTTAACATTAACCTATAGATACTGTTTATACTAAATAATATATTAAATGAAATATTTTCTATGGAAAAGGGATTTATAGTATAAGTAATATGTTATCATTAATTTCTATTTTAATATCCTCTCTAAAAGTTCAACTGTAACTTTTAAGAATAAAATAAATTACATTACCACAGCGAAATTCATCTGATAAATCTCCACAATCGTCTTTATAATCGCAGTAAGCCGCCACAGATACACATTTCGTGTTATGACATCGAAAACTGCTGTGCAGACATTCAAGTGGTGCTGAAAAAAAATATAGCATTTTAATTATACGAGTACATGATCTCTCAGATATAGAGAGTGTGATAAATCTAAAAGATCCCTCTCTCAGAGGTGGTGATCTATAGCCATGTTACCCAGAGAAACAACAGTACAGATTTTACATTTTTATATTTTACAATGTACAAGGAGAAATAAGAAAAGAACTTCTGAAATCGATGGAGTACCGACTAGAGATTAGTCGCAAGTTAACACAACAAACTGCTATTTATCTGTTTTTGCTTTGCTCATTAATCGCCGAGCTACAGATGCTGACGTGAGCAAAATCACAAGATTTTCTTCATTTAATTACAACAGAGCTTATAGGTAAACATGTGTGTGTGAATGAGAAATTTTAATGTAAATTTTGCAAAACTTGTACTTCAATTGCTTTTTTAAACTTATCTCGTCTACATGCAGACACAACTGCGAGATTATGTATGTACAATATTGTAAACACCATATATGTATACGTTCCACCCCAATTTTTAAATACAGAAACAACTACAAAGAGGAAAGCGTGGTACAAATAGCAGTTTGAAAACACCATTTTATTTTAGAAGATGATCATCTTGTAGGTTCATTACACAGATAGAGACACAAAAATGATGATGTGACACATGCCTTTTTTAGTGTTACACCACGCATAGTATGAAGTCTAAGGGCGATAACCGTGACACGTGTAGCTAAGATTATAAGGAAATTTAATTTTCTGTTCAGTGAAAAATGAGTTTCAAATTTAATAATTGAGCTCACATTAATTTCCGGATTTATATACATTCATGCTATCTCTCTCTCACACACATACACACACACACATATATATATATATGTATATATATATCTTATATATATATATATATATATATATATATATATATGTATGTATATATGTATATATATATGTATATGTATATATATATATATATATATATATATATATATATATATACACATATACATATATATAATAATAAAATTCTATTAAAGTAAAACCCTAATTTAAATGTTTTTTGTTTTCTATTGAAAATGTTGATTCCCTACTGACAAATTATAAAGACCCTTTTTCATAATAAGGGTGGCGAACCCTCATTTCCTGGCACCTTTAATTTAGAAACGCAGCCCCGTTGATTCATTTTTCCCATGCATTGTAGGGGTATATATCGTCTAGAATAAAATAGAAGTAATTAAAGAGACGTGATTGGTTACCGGAATGACATCATTCCGGGAACCACACCCCTTTCAGTAGGTAATAAAAGGGCTGGTACACATGTTTCGGGGCCTTTTTTCCTTTAAGATCACGACGTAAACAAGGTATGTATGTATGTATGTATATATAATGTTTTAAAAGAAATAATTTATACAAAATAAATTATCATTAACGAAATTTAATTGAAATTAAGCAAAAATGAAATGCGAATTTTAATAGTCTCTTTTATCATTTATTATTAAAACTGCTTTCGCTTACATACATTTGAGGGCCGAACTATGACCGAGTGGTTAGGGTGCTGGCTTTCTGTACCAGACCGTGCCACAGTGGGATTCGAATCCCACTGTGGCACGGATGTTCGTATCCGTTTGGAATCAACTTTATGTAGTAGGTCCCGGTCTCATTATTCCTCGCATTGAAAAAAAAAAAAAAAGCGTTCTAAACCACACATATACTTTAGTATTTGAAATACTTACGGCAGTTTTCTTCATCGCTTTTGTCCCTGCAATCTTCTGCTCTGTTGCATACGAATTGCGTGGATATGATTTCTTTATTTCTGCACAAGAAATATTTCTCCAGTATGAGATTAGAAGGCGTAGTTCCGGTAGCTTCAATTTGAGCAGGAATCGAAGGCAGACCTTCTTGGTTACCTAAATAATACGTTGGATTTGTTGAGAATACTGATTATTTGAATACCAAATAAAAATGTTGGAAAAATATCTAGTACTATTTTGTTTCCTTAAATTATAAGTTGATCAAAAGTTAAAAAAAAATGAGCTTTTATAAACTATATATCTGATTTACAATATTATTACAATAAACTTAGTTCTAATTTAATTTTAAATGTGTACAAAGTTTCAAAATTTTAAGTTAATAATTTACATAAAACCTTTGTAATATCTACTGTTCATTTATGATATTAAGCAGATGGTGAATATTACGAAGCTTTTTCTTAAATATAATTATAACTTAGAGTTATGAAACGCTGTACACATACATAATAAAGTATAAAAAAGTTAATCATATTAAAATATTTTTAAAAATGAGGTTATAAATTTGAAAAATTCTTTTTTTATGAAATTATGTGTTAATTTTTAATTTATGATTCTTGCAGCATAATATATTATAGATACAGAAAAATTCTTATGAAGCACTCTTAATATATAGGAAAATATATCGGGGTATCCATTTTCAGTTTCCACTTCGTATAGATTACTAAATTAGTATTAAAATTAGGAAAAACCGAATTTTTCGCAAATATTTGACGTATGATCATAAATATAGTTTCTGTAAATTACTATCCAGTCATTGAACAAGATAATATTCACGTATTAAAAATGTATTTTAAAGTAATAATAAAGCAAAACTAAAAGACAAGCTTGAAAATTAATGCGGAAGTAAGCATTTTAAAAACAGTGCCAAAATTTGAAATTTTTAATAAAAGTTATCGGATATTTAAAAATATAAGTAATGGAATGATTCAGATATTGTTGCGTAATTGACGTTAGTTGTCTATAGTGCCAAGAGATGGCGCCAGATGTTCCATGAAAAAGAGGAACAGTCTATGATCTAAGGAATGTTGTTTTTTTATTTTTAGTTAGTTCTCAGTTATGTAAGTTGTTGTGAGTTCTGTTTTTGTGTGGTATATGTGTGTTCTTTGTCTAACGGGGAAAAGTGCTAAGTCCCCTGTAAAGATGTCGTGTTCTATGTGGAATAAAATATAAAAAGTCCTAGTTTTGAGTTATATTTAAGTTTAGGTGTAGATTAAAGGTCCCATGGCTGTCATTTTACAGTGGATCTCCTATTCCAGCATTACTACCCAGTTAAGCACGCTTACATTGTTTATTTTTCTGGTACTCATCTGTTTGATATGAGCGAAATGAGAAGCTTATATGATATGTTTTGTGTTATGGTAGATTTTTTAGAATTGAACCTGCATGTAATATCGGGTAGACATTCCTAGGTTATTTCCTTAATGTTGGAACTTTGTTTTTTCCATTAGAGATATGTATTGTTAAAGGAGCCTTTGTTCCAACAGATATATTTAATGTACATATGTGCAAAGTTGCGTAACTGTAAGACTTAAAGTTATGAAACTATGACCTATGAAACTTAGAGTTATAAAATTATTAAATTAGAGTTTAAGTTAACTATTCCCATTAGCTCTTTGAAATGTCCTCTAAAAAGTTTATTAGTCCATTACCAACCTGTATACCAGGGACCCACTAATGAGAAAAATTGGGGTTTTACAGTAAAAAAGGCTCTCTTGAATTTCAAGTGAAAAATATATTTATTTAAGTAAAGAATGTAATAAATATTACACATATTTGCAAATAAGAAAAGATTTATTTTATTTGCAATTATGTATATACAAATCACATACCTATCAATTTTTGTCCATCAAAATTTTCTGATTGCATTGGAAAATAACTTCACTAGCCTCTTTTAGATTTGGTCCTTTAAATGATATTATTAAAATTTTCAGCTTAGTTTTCTGCAGATCTATTTATAGAATTAGTTTTGATTCTCTTCATACAAATAAGCTTATTTCCGGATGTCTCCTCGGAAAAGAAAACTTGTTTCCTTTTCCTTGGATATTTTTTTTGATACGATATCCAAAATTAGTAGTAGTTGCGTACCTCCGAAATTGTAAAACTTACCCTCTTTTTCATTTAGAGTTTTTCGGGCCTATTGGACCCGAAATTTCTCTGTAGGTGCGTCTCATTATTACAAATTTGCTTAAAAAACCAGATATAGAGCTTAAACGCTAACCCAGAGTATCATTTAACGCTTTAGTGGACAGTAATTTCGCAGCGAAACTTTCTGTTAAACATTTTTTTTCTCCAATATTTGGAGAAATATGAATTTTTTTCGATTTTTTTATGTTTTTGATATTTAAAACGTATAGTAAAAAACAGTACTACATTTAATTTATTTTTTCTTTTGAAATATATGTATATAAACTTTCTGTACCCGGAAAGTTAGTAATGCAAAGGTTTTTCACTTATGACCCAAAACAAAAGTATCTATCCAAACAACACTTATAAATAGTTAAACTATTTATTTAACTTTTTTAAGAGCACTTATTTATTGTTCTTCCAATATATTTAACTTTTTAAAAGTATTACGTTCAAGCTGTACAAGGGAATGGGTTTGTCAGTTAACACTCCTCAATTTCTCCTATAGTATCCTCTAAAGCAAACCTCTCTAAGGATTGCAAAGAAAAACTTTAATGCATTTTGCATTTATAAGGTTCATAGATAATATTTATAAGCTAATTTCATTAAATTCCAATTCATGTAAGTGACCATTAACCCTTTAACGTACAGTGGTTTCGTAGCAAAACCACCTATCAAACATCTTTTTTTTTTTAAACTTTACTTTTTGGATTACTTTACTTTATCTTTTTATAATTATTTACGGCTCCAATCTCATACATCTGTGATATGTGGAAGCCACTGATGCAGAATCAAGAGCTTTTGCAATTAAAAAGAGAACTTTTTGGAGACATGGATGAGTTTTCGATTATATATATATATATATATATATATATATATATATATATATATATATATATATATATGTGTGTGTGTGTGTGTATGTATATGTATATATATATATATATATGTGTATGTATATGTATATATATATATATGTGCATGTATATGTATATATAAATATATATATACATATTATACATTTTATATATTAAAAATACATTACATATTTTATATATTTTACATATTTTATACATTTTATATATACGTATTATACATTTTATACATATTATATTTTTGATATTTTAAATATATAACATATGATAGTTCTACGTTTAACTTATTTATTTCTTTTTCTATTGAAATATATGTATTTAAACTTTCTGTACTTGAGAAGTCAGATTTAATATATCTTACTTATGACCTCAAATAAAATTATCTGTACAAACAACACTTTTAAGTTGTTAAGCTATTTTATTATTATACCAGTTTAAGGATTATCATTTATTGTTCTTCCAGTATAGTTAAACTTTTAAAAAGGCATAATGTTCAAGCTGTACAAGGGTAGGGGTTAGTCAGTTAAACCACTTCTCAAACCCTAATTTGGTATCCTCTAAGGCAAACTGTTCTAGGGAATGTAAAAAAAAAAATTATATATTTTACATATACAAGGCTTATAGATTACATTTATAAACAAATTACATTAAATTTCCATTAATTTATTTTGGTGACCTTTAACCCTTTAAAGGTCACTCATATACATTTTTGGGGATTTAATTAAATTAGTTCATAAATGGTATCTATAAACTGCATAAATATAGATGCATCATTTTTTTTTACATTTCTTGAGGGGGTGGGGTGGAATTTGAGAGGTGTTTAAAGTGTAAAACCCTTGTACGGAGTGAAAATACTTTTATAAAGATTTAATTATGCTGGGAAAACGATGATTATCATAAAAAGTGTATAATAAAGAAAAAATGAAACAATTTACAGCAGAGCGATCAGCATGGTAGAGCGCTGCTTTTAGGTACCAGAATTAGTGGGTTCAAATCCCACTGCAGGCATGTATGTTCGTAGCCATTCGGAATCAGCTTTAAGGTGTAGATATCGGTCAGATTAGCCCCCGTGTTGCAAAAGAGTAGTCCAAATCAAACAAACAATTTATAATTGTTGTTTAGATAGATATTTTTTATTTGGGGTTATAAGTGGAAAAATCATATTACTGATTTCTCCAGGTAAAGTAAGTTTAACCACGTATATTTCAAATGAAATATGGAGCTCTTGTATACTCTCTGCTGTGAGTAGAAAATGTCATAAACATAGAAGACCTAAAAAATCCATAGTATGTCTTTCAAAAGCAGAGAAAGAATTTAACAGGTGGTTTCGCTCTGAAACAACCGGCCATTAAAGGGTTAAAGGGTTAAAGATTTAAAGCCTTGTTTGTTTCACCAATGATTTCATCACTTACCAACAGGCCTGTCACTTTGCATTTTACAGATATAGCTACTTATGGACGACAAAACTTCTCTCTCCCCACCAGGCTTCGATGGGTCATCGTCCCCCCAATCGATACCATCCCAGTTGTGGAATGCTAGTTTTCCCAGAGAACAAGGTATGTCATGCCAGTGGGCCGTCGAATGACCACTGTCGACTCGTAGCATTGTGCAGTCCTGGTAAGCACCACCGTCAGGTTGAGTTCTCAAACTACGACCAGCTGGAGCCCTAAAATCATTAAAAATTTTCATTCAAGGTAATACATAATCCTTTTTTAATTTTTGCATAACATTAATGAATAATCCTATAAGAATCTTGGAGCAAAAGCAAGTTTTTTTTGAGAATGACCAGCTGGAGCCCTAAAAAACATTTCAAGCTTTTCATTCAAGGTAATACATAATCCTTCTAATTTTTACATAACATTAATGAGTAATCCTATAAGAATCTTGGAACAAAAGCAAGTCTTTGTTGAGAATGACCAGCTGGAGCCCCAAAAAACATTTCAAGCTTTTCATTCAAGGTAATACATAATCCTTTTTTAATTTTTGCATAACATTAATGAGTAATCCTATAAGAATCTTGGAACAAAAGCAAGTCTTTGTTGAGAACGAAAAGATTTCAACTGAAATGAAGTGATGCTGCCCAATTGTAAAATAAAAACGAAGTAAATTATTGCTGAGTTACCCGATTATGATTTTAGGGAAACGAGAAATCACTAACGCCCAAGAGCGGCGATGATCCCGTAAATCATTTTCATCTTTTCCAAATTATTAACCTAACTTAATTTTTCTCCGCGTCAATAGATGACGCCACAATGACTCTTACTACCCCTCGACATTTTAATGTCTATCAACCTTCTCATTGCGTCTATCATATTTTCCTTTTTCCCCTTTTTTTTATTATTCTATCAAAAAATGGAAAAATCTAAATATATAAAAAGATACAAAATAAAAATATAAAATAAAAAACTTACCAAAAAAATTATTAAAAATTTTTAAAAAATGGATGAATTTCATCCGTATAAATACTCTCTATCGCTTCTCCCCCTATTCACTTTATTATATTATATTGTTATTATTATTCAGGACAGGGCCTTAATTTTTAATTCTTAATTTTTGTTTAATTTTTATGTAAGCTCATTTTATTATATCTATTAACTTAACGAAGCACACTGTAAACGATATTTCATTTGCTCACCACTGGGGATACAACTTTCAATTAAGGGGCCCCAAAACAACCTACTACTTGGAGACTTGGAGACAGAGAAGCAGATAGCTATTTTTTATTTACTGCAATCGTTCGTGTCGGAATAAAGAATTTTGCTACTCTTCCTTGACTCTGGCAGAATTCTTAGAAAAGCTTTTACAGTATTTTCTACAAGAGCTTTAGCAAACTGTAAGATTTTAGAATGTAAATCTTTCGGTACCTAGCATTGTAATTGGATAAATTTTTCAAATTATTTTCATTCAAATTTAAATAAATTAGTACACAAGCATTCATTTACCACCATTTACCATTGTTTATTAAATTATTATTAATATTTTTTATTTACTAAGAATACTGAGCATTATTGTAATAAGAAAAGTTACATTTTTCATAAGGATTACAGTTAGGACGAATTTTTGTTAATTTAAAGGATTATATTTAAGGAAGTAAAATAAATTTACCAGTCAGTATAAATCATAGGATTTCCGTCGCTCCATCTGTAGACACCTTCTTTTGCTTCATCGTTGAGACCTGAATAGTCAAAGAATAAGAACATTAAATGTAAATTTTGTTTATGTAATATTAATAATAGCTGTTATGGAAAACAACATCAATAATTATCTGTTTTTGAACGTGTATAACGTTATTGCATATTGTCCTAATAGACTTATCATTAATATATATTCTTATATTTACTGCTTTTAATCATTATCTGTATACAGCGGTACATGATACTATTGTTACTATAGAATATAGAATAGGATTTCTGTCATTAATGACGACCATAAGAAAGTACATTCAAATATATTTTTATGTACTATATTTATTTTCTTACACACTTTGTATAAGTATATATATATATATATATATATATATATATATATATATATATATATATATATATATATATATGACAAGCCTATGAGAAGTCAACGAGCCTATAATGTCTTGATAATATGGTTTAATATGGTTATTCATGATTATTAATAACATGGTTATTAATATGGTTATTCATGACTAGTAATAATATGGTTATTAATATGGTTATTCATGACTATTAATAATATGGTTTTTAATATGGTTATTCATAACTATTGCACAGTTTCACAAACATGACGTTGAGTGGCTAGCGGTGTCCACACTTTAACAAAGAAGCTACATTTGACCAAGGTTCATACAGCAATCCTTTTTGAGGACGCTCTCTTTCAATTATTACGCGTCAAGCGCTTTTATATGGAGTTATTAGTAATTCATGCGCCTGCATTAAACAGTGAGCTGCGTTTTCTGCCTTTAAACCCCTAAATTATTAATTTTATGTTTTCAAACCTGAGATATATATTTATATACATATACACATTCATATAATGTGTTTAATTTTAGTTAAAGACTGAGATAACAATAAAAGTTTGAAAAATAAATATTTTCAAAAAGCATTACTTAAAAAAAATTAAAAACACTTCTTCCTTTATTATTTGCTCAGAGTTGAACATAATTATTTCTGAATACAAGTGTATTCTCATTTGTAATTTATTATTGAACTTGTTAATTAATTTTTAAAGTAATCCATTAAACGACGTAAACCGGGTCCAAAGTATTTTTTAATAGTGTTATAATTTATGTTATACTAACAACATAAATTAGTTTATCTAAAATATATCTAAATTTCTTAATAGTATATCTAAAAGAGAAATATTTTATTATTCCTTACCTATGTACAGAGATTTGTGTTTTGCATTCCAGAAATTGGTGAGAAAATAGTGGACAACAGCATTTTCTTTCTTATCAAGAATGCTGACCAAATGACCTTTTTGGTCTCCGCCAAGAGCTCTGCACCTCTTTTCTGCTTCGTACCACTGAAGAGCATCGTTTTCGTGGTAAGCATTATAACAATGACCATTATAGTACTTCCAAGGCGGAGGACATGCAGATTCATCTAGAATAAGACGGACCAGAATTGGTACTGAAATGTATATTAAATAACTGTTATAGACTTTTACTAGATATATGCATACAATCGAAAGATCTTAAGCGTTAAGGGATGTAATAAGGTTTTTAATTTCGGTCTTGTATTGTAACCCAGTTGCTTTTCTTGAGTACTAAGGTGCATAGTTCGAAGGCGAACCACAATATATGGATGATCAAATTAGAATTTTTGATAAATGTGATAAGGATAGAGCAATATTTACCATATGAAACACACAAGCCGTAATTATTTTGTTAGCAGGAATTCTTTCTGAGAGATAAAGGGGGTCACTGATAATAGTCCAGAATTTTTTAAATTCACGCATATATGGGTGACATTTACTGATGTATGTTTAAGGGAAATACTTTCCTTCGAACAGAATACTAGCCCTCATGGATCATGCTAAACCTCTTCATTAAAGTAAAAAATTAAAAGAAAGGTAGCTTGAGCAAAAGCAATTAGTAAATCAAATTTCAATCATGGTAAACACCATATTTTGGACCAACTGTATATCTTTTCTTTGAGTATTTTAGCTCAAAGATTAGGTTTCTATTCTGGTGCAGGTGTTTGGAAATAAATTCATGAATTCGACATATAATTCCTGTTTTATAGAAATTTCTCTTTTATAATTCTGCCGTGTTCTCTCTTGCAGACTGATTGTGGCAATTATCTTGTCGTATTTTTCTTTCTCAAGCTGAAGGTCAGATAAACAAATCCCTCAAACCATAGGGTCATGGAGGAGATATGCGAAGAAAAGTAGTGTTAAAGATATATTTTAGAATAGATACAGAGAGCACAGAACGAAGACAACGGAAAGAGGTAACGTGATGTATACGGAGAGTCAACCTGGAGTTATATTTGTTGTGGTTGGGGATGCTCTGAACCTCATTCTACAGATTAATAAATCCGTAATTAATTATGTTTAGTATATTTCTTCCTTATTAGAAATAACCCCTGCGTCTGATAACGTCGATTAAAATTAGCACAAGAGGAAAACTTTAAAAAAATTATAGAATTAAAGAAATAGCTTTTTTTTAACCACAACCGAGTTATTTCTTCAATGTAAATGAGATGAAAATTTTGCCGAGTCACACCTAAGGTAAACTCAGAAATAGTTACGAAACTTTCTTTAACACTAAAGAAGTGACTCAATACTGGTTATGAAACAGCTGTTTGTTCTTAATTTGTGTCTTTATTCAAGATGTCTTTGCTTGAGTTTTGCCCTATCTTCTATCACAAAGGCTTTATCATGCCACAAACACTTAATCAAATATTTCGATAAATAAGCAAAGTCCATTTGTTAAATCATGATATGATAAAATATTTGGTTTTTGTAAAGTACTAAAGTATTTTTTTTAACTAATGAGAGTAATTTTCCCCATTTTTATTTTAGAAAAGAAATATGAGTAAGGAGGGTAATTAATTGCAAAAATTATACTTTATAGACGTAAATTTGAGGGATAAAATTTGTTAAAAAAAGTACAGATCTCCTATGAATTTTCAATTCGGTTGCCTAAACACAGATTGAATAAGTAAATAATAGTAGATAAGCAAGTAATAATGAATAAATAAATGAGCGATTTAAATAAGAATAATTTCGGAAATAATCTAAGAAATAAAATTTAATTCGAGAATAAATTAACTTTTATTAAACATCATGTGCTCATTAAACAAAGCATGGCTTATAATATTATCATTTATTCCAAGGACCATAACTTTGTTTCTTAAATTGCATGACATAAGATGAGTAGGGGAACTATTGAATTTTTAATCAATTTAACTTTCATATATTTCCTTTATTGTAGTGAGTCAAACAAGTAAAAGACTCTCTAATTTTTAACAGTAAAACTTCTAGAATTTATTTTTCAGATAGCCTGAATAAAAAAGGATATTTTATAACACACATAAACTTTTCTAAAATTCCCTCGTTCTCCTTTTAAACAGACACACATATTAGAAATGTTCGAATCATTATAAATTAGGGATTTCTAAAAAGATCATCAGTACATGAATCCATTTATAATTAAGGTCATTACTATTTTTATGCTATTGTATTTATTGAAACAAAGAGAAGTACAGATTACCGAGTATAGATAGTTAAAGAGTGATTTATACTAATAACAACCTGAAACAAATATTGAGTCTAGTTTCTGTTCTATTATTTTCTCATAATTAATCATTAGTCACGCTGCTCAAACGTTTAGCTAATTTGCAGCTACCGTTATTCTTGTTTTAAAATATAAAGTAATTAAATACTACATACATTGTGAACAATTCATTATACAGAATTTTACATTAATTAACATAGCTTTAGTACTGGAATATTTCTTATATTATATTCATCTGTGAAGATGTAGTGTTATTTGCAAAATTACATTCAGAAATATAGATCATAGGTGCCAACTTCCAAAAGAGAAAAATCTGTAGTTTACTGCAGTTATTTGTAGTTTATTGTAGTAACCCCATTTTTTTTAGTATGTAGATAAAAATATAAATTTTAAAAAGGGGAAAATAGCAATGTTTATTTAAACTATGAAAGATGGTTTGTTTTGGTTTTGGAGCGCTACGGTCTACTTTTTGCTACACGAGGGCTAATGAGACAAAAACTATTAAAGATATATTAATCTAGTATTCACAAATACTTTAAAAGTTAAAAAAATCTGTAGTTTAGTTAAATAACATTTTTTAGTGTATATATAAAACATAATTAGAAAGTGCAAAATGGCAATGTTTCTCTAATATACATAACATACATATCAGTCTTAAGCATTTACAAATGCTGTTGTAAAGGATTTTGCTTTATCCAAAATTTGTTTGTGAAGCTCATTTTCGAAACATTTTAAACATTTACTGCATTTCACAATTAATAACTGTTCTAATGTTTTATTACACAAAAATTGTCTAAAATCAGTTCTAATTTTTTTAGCTGAATACTCGCTCATCATTTGCGTTTCACTTCTTGCTGGTATACATAATTATGAATAGAGGGAAGAAGAAAGCGAGAATGGGATTTGTAGAGAAATTTTAGGGATTTTAGAATATATCGGTGGAAATCGGAAGAATAAGTTTTCCGATTGGAAGATCAGAAACACACTGAGAAATTGGAAAACTTCCGAGTATATCGGAAGCATTGGTACCTATGTATAGATATACAGTGGACTCCGCTTAATGTGATCGCGCTTAATGTTATCAATCGCTTATTGTTATCGAAATCACTTGGTCCCGATTTTCTCTATTCATTTGTATGTAAAAATTATCACTTTATTTGATCGTTACATCGGTTTCAGTTCTCGAACCTCATTGTAACTGGCAAAGGAATATTCACAGTGTATTCAGAAGGAACACATTTTTTTCTTTCCCTTCGCTGTTTGAATTTCCGAGAATTCCGCTCGTCCACCCAGGGAAATGGCGAATGAACAAAGGAGATGGAATTTTTCACGTTTCTAGAATTTTTCAGAAATATGCACACCCTGCTGGTGGTCAATGGTTGTCAGATAAGCAGAAGTAACACATTATTATCGGAACTGAGAAGGAGAGTATTCACATTTTATGCCTTTCTCGCTTAAAATTATCGCTTGTGATCGTAACAAAGCGAATGATTAGATTGAACTTATAACTGGCAAAGATATTACAATGTATCAAAAAAATTTTATTTGTTGAATTTAGAATTCTTTTAAATTAAATATGAACAGAGTTTTTTCATTTCCTGAATTTTCAGATACGATTGTAGGGTCAGAACGAACTACACATTTTTTATAAATTTTTACATATATGTTTTTTTTACATGTTGTTATGGAAGCCAGAACATGATTTACATTAAAACAGATCGAAATTTTAAATATATACATTATTATTTTCACAATTTATCAATGAGCTTTTAGAAAAAAATTTAAAGTACAATTGATCAATTTTTAATTATGTATACAATTCTTATGTTTTAAAGATAATATACAATACATGGTTATTGTTTTTATCTGAAATTTATGGTGAATAAATGAGTAATTCATCTAATTTTGCATATCGTGACTGTATCAATCGTTATTTCATCATACCAAACTGATAACATTAACGGATCATTTTCATGTATTTTTCTGAACTATTTTCATTGTTTTAAAATATGGAAAAAAATTAGCAAAATAAGAAATTCCTAATATTTAGTCAGTTCACATTATCCTACATTTTGTCTAATGTTTCATTGCCATATTGCCGAACGATGGCCGATTGGTTAGAGTGCAGGCCTTTGGTACCGTTGTTCATAGGTTCGAATCCCACTGTGGCATGAATGTTCGTAGCAATTCGGAATCGGCTATAAGCTGTAGGTCCCAGTCTCATTAACCCTCGTGTTGCAAAATGTAGACCGTAGCACTCCAAACCAAACCAAATCAATGCCATATTAAGATGCATACTTTACGCTTCTTATTAGAGTTTAATTATTTATCATACTAATTTTTTCAAATAAAATGCTGTATAAATATTAATTTAAACAAACATGAACTAGATCCGTAGTAATTTTAATAAATTAAAATCATACCATCTAAATCATATACATGAATATCTGCTGGCATCTGGAAACTTTTCGAGGCGTATTTTAGAGCAAATCCTCTGCCATTAACTTCAACATCGGAAGAAAATTCCAACAGCAGCGTGTTCCAGCTAGAGACGATTTCGGCAGGGGGCATTTTAGTATTGCAAAACCTTCCAATTAAGTTGGACTTCAGATTGGTGTCACCGTCATACACTGCTAGGTAATCGTACTGGCAGTTTTCCCCTCCAATGATATCAAAGTCTTGGAAAGTAAGATTTATGAAATGAGAAGGCTGTGCGCTGAAAATAACACAGAAATAGTATTGTAAATACACACACTCACACACATATATATCTAATATGGGTGAGATTCATTCAAAATCACAACACAGTTTATTTTTGGGGAGATACATGAAATCCACTTTTACAATCACTTTTACAACATCGTGCACCGAAACAATGTGATCCTGCACACCACACTTTTCAAGTAGGGATTTCTCAGGTAAAAAGACTATGAATAATCCCTAAGCACAATTGATCAAGTGATAAAAAATACCCATGTTTAAAGAGAACGCGCTAACTATTGGCTAAAGTAGTACAGAAAGAGGCTGAATTAAGTCTATAGTATGTCTGGAGGGAAAATTCAGAATTACCGTGCAACCCCCCAACGTACTTTATGAACAAAAGTTATTAAATTAATATTAAAATATGTAAATAAGGGATTTTAATATTACATATATATATATATACATATATATATTATGGTTAATGTGATCCATTGGTTATTATAAATAACTAGCATATAGCTCGTCATATGACGGAATTAGTAAATTTTTAATTTTCCAGAATTGTAAAATACCCTAAGAGGCAAGTAAAATAATGATTTGTTTTTTGACTGAGAATTATCTTGCAACAAAAAATAATAGATTATTAATTTAAAATTATCACATATGTACCTAATCTATTATTTAAGCCAATTATAAAAGAAAATTGTTTACGTAATATACTTGACATTAAAGATAAACACTTTAATGTAAAATCATTCAAAACAAATTACATTAGTAAAGCAATGTTAACATGTTTATGCCATTTTATTTATTTTTATATAAAGAGAGCTGTTGTACATTTAGAGCTACATAGGAATTATTACTTTTTACATTTGCAACGACTTGAGTTTCAATTGCAATATTGAAATACTTTACCACTTATAATGGAATTCTTTCAACTAATCTCTCTTAGTTATATAACTTCATATTATATCTAAGATAACAAATTTATATATGTTTTCATTTTGCTTAGAATTTATGACAGCTATAATATCCATCCTTACCCCTATCTACATCTGATATACTTTTATGAGTGATTTCTCCTACATTCGCAGACAGAAATTTAGCTTCAAAAGACGTAACATTTTTTTACATTTGCATATTTATTAAATGTTTAGCAGTTTTTTCCACAGGAGTCGTTTTTGTTCATTTTCAAACTTCCATCTCTTATCAGTTTTTTATTGCCCTTCATTTTGGCTAACACTGTTTTTTATTTATTTATTGTTTGTTTGTGTTTAGCAGTAGGACTTAATAGCATCATTCGCTAGAGTGAAAAAAACTCATCATAATTGCACAATGAGAAACAACAAACAAATAACATCAAGATGACTACCAAAGTTATTTCTTACCAAGATGCAATTAGATGCTATTTTATTTCAAACAGAAGCTATTTTTTTATTCTGAAAACCACAATTATATTCATACGAGCGATATATTTTATTTTATAGCATAATAGAGGATATTTTTTTTTAGATTCTCAATTTCTTACCAGTTTTATATTTACTTATTTTTTAATTTTAGTTACCTGGCATGTTTTAGGTTTGCTGAATAACAAAGATATTTACCTTCAATTTCATTTAAGAATTTAGTTTCTAATATAGATATTTAAAAATTTATCGTGGAAAAATAATTTTTTTCTCATTTGCAGCATATTTTTTTATTTTAAAATCATACTATCTGAAAGGGTAAAACTAAGATTTTTATAAAGTGAGTGATATTAAAGAATTTTTTTTTATATAAATAAACTTACCTGCAAAAGAGTTCTTGAAATTTTTTAAATTATAAACTACTTTTATATCAAATAAAATCTAACTAACTTTTATGTTTTCCTCATCTATATTAATACCAGAGATGTAGTTTAATTTATAGCCTGATAATGATATATTTTTAATTTTTAAATTCTTATAAGTTTTTAATTTTATTTTTTGGTTTTTAAAACGTCAGATAGTTTTTATTTTAGGTTTGAAGAATGATAAAGATATTTATCTTAGATTTCATTTAATAATTTAGTTTCTGTTAAGGATATTTCAATAGTTGTCTTTCGAGTAAGTGAATTTTATTTGTTTTTGCATTTGGTTTATATTTTTTGAAAATTATACCACTTGAAAGGACAAAATTAAAAATGTTCTCAAAATGTAAAGTGTAATTTTAGTGCTTGTAAGAAATTCATCCTAAAAGGAGCAGAACATTTTATTTTATGTTGAGTAAAAAAAAGCAATTTTAATGAAAAATGTAAATTTTGAATGCAATCCCCTTGATAACATCTCAATAACATGTCAATAAATTACCAAAAGTATGTATGTGCACTAATTTCTTATTAGGTTTTGTCAGCTTACCGTATTAACCAGCTGCATCGATGGTTGTTTTGGTATGGTAAGGGGTGACCTATAGAAACAATTTTTCCACAAGGAGATTCACACATATGCAATTCAGGGCACTGAAAGTCACCCACTCCACATCCTGGACAATCTAAAATTGAAAGAAAAAGGACAAATATAAAATTTAGATTTGGTCTACTGATCTATTTAACAAACCATTGTGGGTTTGAGCTCTTATGAAGTTCATTTTTACTTAATTTATACATTTACGCATATCCTTATAAATCACAGTTTTGATGATTGAAACTTTCTGCTTTTAACGTTTTAATAGAATTTGAAATTTTAAGACCATTATCTTCGCTTATATTAAAATATTTGGTTCTTTACTAGCTGTTTCTATTGCAAGCTCGATTTCACACGTTTCGTCGAAGTCAAGTTTACCTTCACTTAATGTATTTTGAATTTTTGATGTGTCAAACCACAAACTAACTTATCAAGAATTGCATCATGTAAAAATTGTACAAAAGAACTCTCTTTTACTCTTTATACCTCCTATTCTACCTTCTATGCTATTGCTACCTTCATTCTCACAATGTAAGTAGCAATATCTTCCATATTTTGTTTCCAATTATAAAATCTGATTTAAATATAGTAAAAATAATTAAGTAATTTTCACCTTAGTTTGCTAGTAAAATAAATATTTCATAGAATGTCCTTTTGAACCCTTTTAATTTCTTTGAATTACAGTGCAATTTAATAGTAATAGGAATTAGGAGGTAAAACGTGTAGTCGATACTTACATGTTTATGGCACAAAATAGATATTAATATAGAATGAGATTAAATGAGATTAAAAAAACTGTATGTAAGCCTTTCTGGTTATATATATTTACACACTGCCGTGTTTATATAGTGGAGGGAAGAAAGCATCTGAATTGCCTCTTCTCCTAAAGCCGTCATGTTAAGTCGGGTTGACTGACTCGGAAATTAATGAAGGAATATTTGCACCTTTATAATAACAACAAAATAGAGTAAGGCATTAGAGAGTCATGTGGAGTGAATGAGTTTTTATTTTAGATCAAACATCAATCAGGCATCAATTATGTAACTTATTTTGTTAATTTCAGTTGTACGTAATTCTGGTGTTATAAATGAACAATACATAGAAAATTTTACAATTAATTTAAAAAAAACAATAATTATTTTTTCATACATTTCTTTTTTTACTTTGATAAGGTAAGTGCCCCTTTCTTGCCCAAAAGCAATTATTTTGCCCACGGCTTTGTGGTTATAACGCGGTTATAATGTTAATAATACGAAATAAAAAGGGGTGAATAATATCTTGACAGGTGTATCCAAATGACTAAGGTTGACCTTGCACGCACACACACACACACACACACACACATATATATATATATATATATATATATATATATATATATATATATATATATATACACACATAAGGATATTTTAATTAAAGTAACCAAATAAATTACAATTATACTTTAAAATAAATTTCTAGCAATTTTACACCAAAAATGACAACCTTTGGCAAAAGTCTTTATTTCTGGTAACCTTTGGCGACAATTAGAACACCGTCTTAACTTATGCTTAGCTTAACTAATCTTAATAACTACTTTACGTGACTTAGTTTCGGTTGTTAACATCCTCCACATGGTATACTCTTAACACATTTGACTGGCTGGCTCCTTTCACCTTCCTGACACTAGATAAGCGAATATTTAACGTTTTGGCAGCAGAATGGCGATAATAATGTGATATATGCGTTATCAAAATCGAGTAATTTGATTTTAAATAACTTTTTTTACCATACAACAAATGATATTACTGAAGGTTTTATAGCTTATTAACATTACACATTTGTGTAAGTAGTTAACTGATGATGTGCACATTCATTTGCTATCAATATCGGTATTTATAAAAGTAATCAGTTTCTAGAAAATTTTCAGTTTATTTTGTTATGGTGGTATGGTGATATATGGCGAAACACATCTTACCAACAGATTTATAAGTTGCATAAAATCCTCTGTATCTACTTCTTGAATATCTAAAACAACTTTGAAGATGGATTTTCATCAAACCATTGGAAATTATTCTCTTTGGGAACAATCGACCGTCAGGAGATTTGATTATCGAACTGTTACCATATCCAGAGTACACTGTCAATTCATCTCTACACCTGCCAGAATCCATGCTGTCTTCTTTCTCTGCCAAGTCGTAGACAATGAAATTTAGTTCCACGTGCTTGCCTGGTTCCGGTTCAATAGACCACCAACACGATTTATCTTCTCCGTAATACCGAGGATGATTTGGGGATGATACCACTCCTTTAGGTGTGCTCAAGATGTTTCCACAATGCACTAGAAAATAGGCAGTTAAGAAAATTTTCAATGGCAATAACTAGTAATGGCTTAAGTTTTGAATTTAGAAGGCAAAAATATTAAATTTCTCGTTTACTTTGAACTCATAATGAATGAATGCATGAAGCTCATGTATGAACCTCATAATTTAAGTAACAAAAATAGTTTTAAATATTATATCATAAACTTTTACCTTCAGTCACACTTCTTATACATCTAGGCCTCATATGTGTTTTTAGTTTAGAATGAGCTTCGATAATAGTTGGCAGTACATAACTGAAAAGTTCATGCCGTAGATTTGTCAAAGTGAATACAGAAACAAAATACTTTTGTTTAGTTTTTGTCTTTTAACTAAAAAGTTTTTTTTTTGAAAACCGTTGATAACAATGTAAAAAAATAAGTTTAAAATAAGTAAAAAAAATCATCTAAGTGCACTGCTTGTTTTATTACTTTCTCTGTTCTATTTATTTTGTAACTTTTCTTGTAACTACCTTCGAAGCCTCATAAGAGGATTTTTGAATTTTATTTAATAGACAAGCTAAACATATATTTTTTCTTTATAAACTAAAGAATTGTATTTATTATTTTTTTCTGTAATTTTCTTATAATATTTTAACCTTGTTCTATCGTTTTCTCGCCTCTGTCGTTGAAAATTTTCAGCTCCCGTCTTTTTGTTTCCTCAGACATGCTTGAGAAATTTGGGAAAATGAATGTTTTTTGTGTTGTTAAGAATGTTTTTAATTTCATGTGGATAGTATCCCCGGGCTCGGCAAGGTTGACTCAGCCTTTCATTCCTTCAGTAAGTAGACAAACTGAGGACCAAGCATGCTTAAGAACTAAAAACTGGGGGTTTCGCGTAAAGTTGACCACCTAACATAAACATATGCTTCGCACACCAGAGCCCTTAGCCTCGGAAATGGATATTAGCCCCATAGGCCCTGAGTACCTTGGGGATGTTGTGCTGAGGAATTTTTTTTTTTTTTTTATAGTATAAATGATTTCTGTCTCATAAAAGAGTCTGTCATAGACCACGAAAGCAAGATTTAATTTTAAGTTATGGTAATGTTTAGGTAGTTTTAGGTAGAAATGGTCTTTCCTTCTATAGAATACTGGAAAAAAACAATTGGACCATCTCATCCTATGGGACTATCCAAAAATGATGTGTCACTTTTCTTCAATATTTTGGACCCCCTTTCCCTCCTTTGCCCCAAAGTGTCACACTTCAACACACCCATTTCTCCCGTTGCCTCCTTTCATACAATTTTTCTTAAACATATACTTACAGTTCAGAAATAAAGCAAAACTTTATAGATCATATTCCAAAATTTTACTTTTAAATTTTAATTATTTGTTTTCATGGCGTTTGTAAATATAATGATAACAATAATTCGTGTATTTTGTTCTCATGAAACAAGAGTAAAATAAAAGAAACATAATTAATAAAATACAATGGCAAGATGACTTGTTGTACAAATATGTATAAAACAGGATTTCAACTCTTCTTCTTATTATTATTATTATTATTTACCCTCTACTTTGTAATATTTCCGACAGGCAAAATTCCCAAAGAATAAACCCAGTTAACATGATCTCACAGGAAGATTTCTCAACAGTACTCCCTGGGCCAAGCCCTCTAGTACTGGAGTAATTATTAGTGGTACTGCATCAGACTATGAGTATGAGTTGGCATGACATACACAGAAAAGTTAAATATGGGTAAAGCAATGTTTTATGCAATAAGGGATTCTTTACTGTTAACATGACTTGAATTACTGGTCCATTTAAGGGAATCAAGACCCCCCTGTGCAGAGTCCTGGCGAATCAACTATGGAGAGGACTATAAGAACCGCCCCTCTGATCGAGTTTAAAAGACCCGTTCGAGTCCCCCCTCCCCCACATCTTTTCTCTCATTGATAGTCTCAACTGTAGCAGCGTTCTTCAAGGCTCCAAGTTTGGAGGGTCAAATCCTAAGATTATTATTGGTCCAAACCTGAACTTTTGATTGGTCTAGTAATTCTCATTTAGGTCGTAAATGCGTTTTTCTCCTCGTCTGTGCTTGCACACAGTCTAGATACTCCTTTCATGGGAAAAACTGAACTATTATTAATTGCTGTTATTCCAGTTACTCTATTTGTTTGCACAGTGATCTAATCTTATTTGAACTGGAATTCATTTATTGTTGCACTATTATATGCTTTCTGCCTGCCCAAACTCAAACATCTTTTTCATATTCACCTTCCTCCTCTTATTTACACTTTCTTTCATGTTATCCCAACTTCATGTCATTTGTTTATGTGTACCATTACCAGTAACCTATGAACTTGAGGGTTTGGCCCAGGAAGTTCAGTTGCCAACTCTTCCTGTGAGGAGTGTAAAGATGGAGGAGGACAAAGCAGTGATAGCCAGTTTCTTTGGAGGGGCTGAAGGTTAAAGGTCATTTTGATTAATCGCAGTGAAAAGGGGTCAGTGGCTGGCTGTTATTGAAATTTGGAATTTTTTGCGTTGTTGATCGATCGCTTTTTTCGAAAGCGTGTAGGCAATAGCACACATTTTCTCCAGCTCTCGTGTATGGTCATAATACATGTTGGTCGAGAGGTTGAATTTGTACAGATATTTGTAAATAACTTTGTAGATACTCTCATTGAACAATTAATTTGTAAGGAACTATAATTTTATTTCATTGCTGTTATTTTGACTGACAAGTCATTACCGTATCAATTACAAAATATTTTATGTTACTTATTTTAAATATAGCTAATATTTTGTACAATGATAAATACTTCCAATTAGTTGTAAATAATTAATTTATTTATAGCCACATATTTTGGTAAGCTCTACATCTATTTCCCATACTCTTCGTTTCTTTTAATTATTGAAATCGCTTAAACAAGTTAATTTAAGAATAGGATATGAAAACATTAAATAAATTAAAATTCATATTACATCTCAATGTATACAAAAATTCTCCTAAATACTCGAGAATACATGTTAACATGTAACAGGTAGTTAATGGGATGTACCTGGAAGTAAAGGAATAATTCTAATTTACCTTTGTCCCGACAACCTAATATCTCCATTCTCAAACAGGGTTGTTCATCATAATCTAAAATCTTTATTTGAACAACCCTAGCTGGTATCCCTTTTAAAAGATTGAATCTCATTGGCAGATCATTATTGTAGGCAGGAGACTGGCATTGATCGCATACATAAACCTAAAATTTTGAAAATAAGAAAATTATAAATGCTAAATAATAGAAATAAGTTTCTTAAAATAAAAATCATGAATAACTATTGATTCACATATGATAGATTCGAATTTTTATTGTATAAACAATTTTCGAATAAAAATTGGATCATTAGAATAAAATTATCTCGATTCCTAATAAGCTCAAAATTAAATAAAAATCAAAGAGGTTTAGGGGTTACCCTTCAATTTAAACCTTGAACGAAAGTTAATTCCCTCTAACATAAAACACACTTCTTCAATGAATAAATTATTAGAATACAAGCTTAGTGAATTTGTTTTCCACGGACGCGATTTAAATTCCAAACTAATAAAGCAATTTGTCGCAACGTCATGAATTACTATAATGCCCTTCCCATTCATTTTCAGGTTTACAACAGCCAATAGACAAACAATAAACTGCCTTTCCGTTTGAAACTAAAGCCAGAATTGTCATAAATTGAAATTTGCCCTGCTGCGTGAAATCACTTTATAGAATATAATCGCAAAAAGTGAACAAAACAAAAGTTGATCTGTCACCGAGTTATTAAACCTACAAGTTGAGTTGTCAAGACCTTTTTTATTATAACTTTGAAACAAAAAATTGATAAATTTTGAATAAAATCTTCAATAATAATTTAGAAAAGTTATTAATCTCTTATTTTTAAATCTTTATTTTCTTTTGAATATTTTAGTAACAGCTGCAAAATGTCAGACAGTTATCAGTAGAATATTTAGTACATATAGAATTCACATAAAGTAGAATATTTATATATAATCTGTGTTGTATAGTTTTAAATCAATATAAATTTTATTAAATGCTTCTTAAATGGAAAGAAAATTAGAATGCATTGAATGTATACTTCAGTTCATTAATAGTTATCTTCAGCTTTCTGTAATAAGCGAAATAATGAAGGCGAAAAAATTACTACAAGGAATATTCAATTGCTTTTTGATGATGGAGGAACTGTCTACTTAGTCCATGACAAAATAGAACTATGGGGCATTGTGCCAGCTAACGTTATCTAGAGTATAGTTTCTCATTATATTCCTCGGAGTATTGATTTTCTATTTTAATGACTTTGAAACTTTTGTATTTTCAACGACTCATTTGAAAAAAATTTACTCAGACGTTGGATTATACCATTTATAATATGCCAAAAAAAATTAATATAGTTTATAATATAAAACTAAAACTTTTTTGTCTAAATATTGCTACAAAAAAGATTGCCTACTTCTTTTAAGTATTGTTAATTTTCTAGTACAAAAATAGTTTTTTCTTGATAAGTTTGAATTTGTACAGATATTTGCAAATAACTACTTTGGAAATACCGACTTCTGTGGAAACAGTATTTTTTAAACATCAGCGGTCTTTCTACTTTTAACTAATATAATGTTTGTAATTCATAAATAACAATGGACCACTAATAAAGTAATAAATGAAACTTTGGTACGAATTACAAACTTAGTATTGACATTTATTGGGGCTTGGTTTGGTTTGGAGCGATATGATCTACTTTTTTGCACACGAGGGTTAATGAGACCAGGACCTACTGCTTAAAGCCGATTCCAAACGGCTACGAACACCCATGTCAACAGCGGGATCTCTGCGTACTGTGCGAACTACCCGCGAACTCTGATACCGAAGAGCAGAGCTGTACCATTCGGTCATCATTCGATTCGGTGAGTTTCACAGAATAAATGACAACGAATTTCTTAAAATATTGCAGGTAGGCAATAGTGTGATTCAAAGGCTTAAAGGTTAGAGAGTTCACCTTTGTATTAAATCCCATATTAGAGATATATTTCATAGCTTATCAACTGTAATGGAATATACGCAATATACGCGATTCCAGAATACGATAAAGCAAGAATTACTTTGGAAGACACCGAAGACCATGTGTTATAAATTGAAACGGAGTGCTTTCCACTTCTAATTACTGGAATTGAACGTGTTAAAATACGGGATTCTCTACGTTGTATGTAGATTGTACTTAGTTAGTTTTGCTCTTAAATTGATAAAAAAAAAAAAACAGCAATTACTTTCTGTTGACCAACAGGTTCTTCTTCCCACACCCATCGAGCAGAATCGTTGCTGAAGAACAAGTTAAATTCTTTGACTATAGTCTTTTTCTGGGCACCGTTCAATCCTTGAAGAATTATTCCTGTTACCACTGTCATATTTTGAAGATCTACCTAAAAGAAATATAAAGGGAAAATAATAGCATGAGAGGTAAAATTAAAACCATTTAAATGTAAACAAATATACAGTTGCAAATACAAAGTTGGTGTTCATTTTAATAATAAAGCTTGGGGTCGTCCACAGAAGATGTCCCACTTGGTGAGGAGAGGTGGGGGTGGGTCGTGAAATTGAGACAGTTTTTGACAGGGGGAGGGAGTAACCATAAGTGTGACATCACTGGGTTAAAATCATGTGGTTAAAATAAATATGTTTAAAATTAGCAGTAAAAATTTTGAAGTTATTTTAAAATTATCAAAATTTGAAGTTATTTTCTTAAATGGATCGAAAACACCTTTCATCTGATTTTTTATTTCACTTAGATTCCTTTCTTTCGGAAAAAAAGAATCAGACAAGTTTTGAGAATATGATAAACTGAAATTCTTTATTTTGATGAAACCGCCCCCTCCGGTAGCCACACCCTTGAGAAAGATAATTTAGATAGCACTTTATTTAAGAATTAAGATATTTAGATTTAAAGCAAAATTATTAAATTCTATTTAAAACTCCAAAGTACTACTTTTTTAATTGCTCTTTTATATTAATATTTTATTGATACTGCATGTAATGTTTTTGTTGTGAATCGTTACTTTTATATTGTACAAAATAAGGACACAAATCATTATTGTTGTTGTATCTAGAGGTGTCATTAAAACACATAGTTAAATTTTTAAAATAAAACTTGAAATGTTATCTGTAATGGAGTACTTTGTTTCTGCACTGCAAGTATATGTTTACGCAATGCTGCCTGAAATGTGACAAAGATTAGGGGAGGAGATGAGACATATGTTGAAGTGTGTCACTTTGTGACAAAAGGGGGGGGGAGGGTAGTCCAAAATATCTAACAAATATGTGACATCTTTTATGGACAGACCCCATTCTGATAATACAGAATTTTCCTGATTAATTAAAAAAAAGTATTTTTTTCATGTACGGTGAAGATTTTTAAATTTGAAAAATGCCATTAAAATATTTCAAAAAAATATACATTTTATTTTCAATTTTACAGTGTTATTTAATGACAAATAAAGCTGATATATAAAAAGATAAAAGTATTTGATATATAATGATAAAAGATTTTGAAATTTGTATAATAGTTTAAATCATAATTATTTCCAAATACCTGTGGCTACGCCTCCATGGGTTTTCCGATCGATTATTTTCACACTCAAAACAACTCAACTTTTTTCACGTTTTTGGTTTTATAAAAGAATAAGGTTTTTTGTTGTTTTTCGATTGCATGCGTTTCGTCAGTGAAATTGTTGTCACCATTTTAATGCTGGATTGTGGTTTTCTTCATATGTTTGTTTTCGTTATATACGTGAATTAATATTTATAAAGTTGCACAACCACTTCACACCCATTCATCATATTTTGAATTGTCTTTGATGTTGCTCATTTTTATTTGTTTAAAGTGCAGAAGTTCTCACAAAAGAACTGACATGTTGTTTGTTTAGAAATTCTATACTGAATATACAGAAAGTTAAAATATTCACATTACCAAATAGTGTGTTTAACTTCCATATCACTACTATTTTATTTATTTAAATAAGACATAATCTATTTAAATATTACAAAAGTTTAGACCTACAATCAGCAATGTCATAGCCTCTGGCAGTTTTTATTTTCAGTCCTTCTGAGTTCGACAGAAGAACACTTTATAGGGTGTATTGTATGGCTTCAACTGAGTAATTTGACTTATAGAGTGAAAGTCCTTAGTTTAATAGGAAATGTAAGATAACGTTTCCATCATGCAAGATCGTTTGAAATAAAGAGTAGATAAAAGTTATTCCTAATTTTTATTTCATTGACAGTTTAATACTTTTGTATTCCATTACTGATAACTTTAAATAGTGTTTAAGTTTTTGTAATTTTATAACACTAGGAAGCCTTCACATCACAGTCTGTGTTTTGGTTTGTCCCGGAAATAGGAACAGAGGTGTGAGAAAGTCCAAGAGAACAACAAGGAGAGATAGGTGGGGGATGAGAAATAGATAAGCACCTGGAAGGTCCAGAGAGAAGTATGCTGTTAAAAAGTGTAATGTAAATATTGTACACATACCTATGTCGTATTAAATGTTATAAATTGAAAAATGCTAAGTTACAGTAGTGTATTCTTACTTGCTGCTTTTTCAAGATTTTCATTCGTAGGCATGTGACGCATATCTGTTTTGTTTTTGAAGGTTGCTGTTATTGTTATATTAAGGAATCATTATATTTCATTGTCGACTATAAAATTTTAAAAGTATTTTTAAGAGACTTGAAATTTGTACGATACTGCCCGTGCTCCCTCTAGCCTATTCACAAATGCCTATTTTTAAATATACTCACTAAAAATTGAGCTTAGAATTGCCAAGTAGATATGCAGCTAAGCTAAGATACTATTCAAATAGTGCTTTGGATTAGATTTCTTGGCTAATATTATATTATATATCATATAAAATTATTATAAAAAAGTGGACAAATAACAAAGAGTGACAAGCTTAGTGCAAGTTTTCAATTTTCATTACCCTTAATATTTTTTTAAATTTTTGATAACATCACATCTCTAAAATATAATGATTACTAATTTATGCTATTTATCAGCTAAGTACCAATTAGTGATTGACATCGGTATGTACTATCAAGTCTTAGAATTTTATGCACAATAAAGTTCTACAAACTTACTTCTTGTGAAATGATATAATTTTCAGTGTATGTTTGCATATTTTTCCCTATGAAATACCTCCAGTACCTTCCAGTAAATGGGTCACCAACGAGGACCATCTACCTTAAAATAAAGGTTTAGTGTGTTTGGTGTTTAATATTTTAATATTGCATTATAGTAAATACAGTAAAATCTCAATGTAACACATACAAATACAAAACAGACAAAATAACACTGGTTACAAATGGTAATAATCATTTTTAAGCTAAGATGATAATAATTACAAGATAAATGCATATAAATAATACAAAATCGCAGTAATAGTGAAAGCTATATATTCAGAATCAGCCTTGTTACGGGGCCTGCAGATTTCTCTGAATTTTCCATACAACCGAATTGTTTATGGATGAGATATTTTGTTACAAATTAGCGTCACCAGACACCCTTAGGTCTGGTCTTCGCTTGAAATAACCGTAGTGAGGGAGCACAAATAGGTAGTGGTCGGGCAAACCCGGCAAATGGGTTAGCAGAAATCGTCCTGTCGTCACAGTATTAAATAAAAGTTTTCGCTTTATACATTATTTTATTCGGTCTAAGACGGCCAAATAACAAGTGCCCACAGGGGGCACAAAACATAACAGACCCTGAGGGTAACGTTTATTAAATAAAGCTGAATCTTTTGAGGTGTGTGATTCCTCTTAAAATACAAACAGTAGATAATTATTTTTATGTATATTTTCGTCTCATTACGTACCGTGAATTCTTTTAAGGAGTCGTTAAAACCAGCACACCAACCGTGGTTTGCATTTAATCGGCCATTGGTGTAATAGTAACTATCCCAATCGTCACTTGAAGACGCACTAATTTGGTCGTCGAATATTTCTTCGGATGCCATGCCAAGTGGTTGCCCACATGATTCTGAAAAGAAAAAATATTAGTTATTGTGTAAGTGATTCATACTAAATATGCATTTTTTTCAATTAAGGTAATAAAGGAATTTTAAAATGGCAGAATTCGATTAAATATATGATTTATCACTGAAAACAAGCGAAGAGTGAACTACATAATGAAATGAAATGTTTTGAATCGCAGATATTATATACTTATTAACCCTTTGCACTCGAGGGCTCCGGAGCAGAGCCATTTAAAATTTGTTTTCCAACTCGAGGGCTCCGCTATGGGGATAATGCAAATAATTTTCAGTTTCTAACGTAAGAACATAAACAAACTGTAAAAACTAATTAATTTGCATTGTTACCCTAGTGGAGCTCTCGAGTTTGAAGACAAATTTTAAATGACTCAGCTCCGGAGCCCCTGAGTGCAAAGGGCTAATAATCGTTTGTGAGCCACAGTAGCTCAGTCAGCAAATGCAAAGCTCTTGTAACTGGAGAGTTGCGGCTTCGAAGTCCGAGTCATCCTAAGATCCGCCGTGTTCGTTAAAGATGACTGGGGCACGTAAAATATGTTCGCTATCACAAGTCCTTCCAGTTCTGAATCAATACCTCTGGGGGTGGCAGGCCTAACCTGTGGGTCTTCTACGTGGTTCTTGCTTCAAAATTATGTAGGACCCATTTGAGCACAAGTCGTTCTTTCACCCTAGTGGTGCTTGTTAAAAACGAAAGGCTCAACCCATTGTCTTAATACGAGTAGCCACTGGCTCTATCTTGCTTGGTTTGACCAAGTGGCATAAGACAACAACAATAATCATTTGTGAGAATTTGTGACATTTAATTGATTGTTTATTGTAATTTAGGATATATTAGATACTGCAAGAACGTAAGACTATAAATAACTTTAAATTATTGGATATAATAAGCTGAGTTCGGAACCTTATAATAGGTAATTAATAATAAACTAACTGAAAGATTGCCGAATAGTAGAGAGCTGCTCTATGGTACCAGAGTTTACGGAATCGAATCCCGCTGCTTGCATGAATGTTTGTAGACATTCAGAATTGGCTACAAGCAGTAGCTCTCGGTCTCATTAACCTTTGTGAGCCTAACAGAAGACCGTAGCTCTCCAAACCAAATCTAACATTAAAATAGATAACATTTATGATTTTAATATTACTTACTTATTCCAATTACACGTATTATGCGATTATTAACGATTCTTTGAGAAAATTTATGACATTTAATTAACATTTTACAGTAGTTTATGGCATATTAAATAATTCAAGAATGTAATACTACAAATTAACTTTTGTACTCTTCATTTAGTTAAGTTCGAAATCACTTTATTGGTAAATAGCACTAAAACCAATAATATCTAATTCATTTCTTTAATATATGACAAGTCTTTAAAAATTTATTGTTAATGTGGCCATACATTTAAATATTTAAATTGGATATAGAGCTGCTGCAAGGTACTCTCATACATTTACGTCACCATTTTCAAGGTAGCAATAAATGTACAAAACAACTTTAAGAAAAGTACAATTAAAAAAATTAACACAGAACATTGATTCGCAGCTTCTGACCAGCTGTATTATCTGTTCGGTCTTGAGTTCCGTAATTAGCCGGCCACTAGATGGCGCTCTATATGCTATATTTATATTAATTCTGATGTGTTTTGTGTGTGCTCGTGAAATAAAACCTGTGTTATGGAAATCTTTAAAGTCATTTTTTTCATTTTTACTACTTTTAATACCAAAATTTAGTGCTAAATCATCTCAATGTTTACTTCAAACCAGGACAAAACGGTAAGTCATTTTTTTAATTTTATTTCCCATGGTTGATCTACATTTTCGTTTTCGGTTTTAATTGTAACCAGTCCTTGCTAGATTAGTTTGGTTTTTAAAACTAAGATAATCTTATACATTATCAATGTGAGCTAACTCTATGGATGTGATAGCAGACTAAGCTGCCTATATTATTAATTCAAGCAAAGTGGCTAAAAAGAGACATAACTGCTTAATCTGTTTTTTTTTCTGATACTGTGTTCATTTGGATTCATGATTCAGCTTTTCCGTTATCCTTATTTATTTATTTTTTTAATTTCTGCCTTGATTTTGATTTGTTTCGCTTTATTTTTATACTTAAATTACAGTCACATAAAATTCTTACATGAATTCATGTATATATTAGGAAAGTTTAATGCTAGTTTTCTCAGATATATACTTAACAGAAGAAACATGTTATACAATTACCTGTTCCATAGACTTTCATTTCGCAGAACTGAAGACTGTCAAACCTGTTGTACACTTGCACAGTGACATACTGGCCGTATATTGGTTGCGAACAGTTCACCTTCAAGACTGTGAACTCCGGGTTCGTCACGGGATAAACAGCACAAGTGTACGCATTACTGAATTTTCCGACTTCAGTGTGTGGTATTCCATAAGACAAGTCATCGTAGTAACGACTAAATGTTTCCACCAGCCCACTCTCGTCGACCGTGACTCGAAATCCTCGAAGACTTTGAGCTTAAATAGATAATATATATAAGATAAAGGATAACATATTCATAGCATAATGTTGTTTTATACTATTGGGTTGTTCGGAAAGTAATTTCGTTTTGTTTTGTGGAAATGAAAGACAGTTTTCGTATAATAAACAAATACTTTATTAAATTATATATTGGCCGTTCTGGTTCAACACCTTTTGCCATCTTTCTGGTAGTAGCATAATTCCACGCTCATAAAATTTTTGGTCTTTGCTGGCAAAAAACTGATCGAGGTGGTTTTTGACCTCCTCATTTGAGGTGCAGGTTTTACCGTCTAAAAATTTTTGGAATGACCGAAACAAATAATAATCCGATGGTGCCTGGTCTGGAGAATTTGGTGGGTGTGGTATTGTATCCCATTTAAGCTGTAAAAGCTTTTGGTGAGTGACCAAACTTGTGTGAGGTTTCGCGTTGTCTTGGTGAAACAGTACACCTTTCCTGTTGATTAGTTCTGACCTTTTCTGTTGAAGTTCATCATTCATTTTGTCCAGCTGATGACAGTAGACTTCCGAATTAATCGTTGTGTTATCCGGTAAAAGCTTAAAAACAACGATTCCTTTAAAATCCCACCAAACAGACAGCATCACCTTTTTTTTGGTGAATATCGACTTTGGAAATGGTTTGAGCCGGTCCATCTTTTTTACTCCATGACCTCTTGCGTTTGACGTTGTTGTATATAACCCATTTTTTGTCCCCAGTGATGATGTGCTTCAAAAACGGATCATTTTCGTGACGTTTGAGAAGCGAATCGCAGACGTCAATGCGGCGACACAGATTTCTCTCTGTGAGAATATAGGGAACCCATACATCGAGCTTCGAGGATAATACCAGGCCTCAAGTGGTCATAAACTGTTGAATTTGATAAATTTAACCTCAATCTGATCTCACGTGTTGTTATTCGCCGGTTCGCATCAACTAATGCCTTTATCGCGTCTTTATCAGCTTCCACCGGACTTCCCGAACATGGTGCAGCTTCGACATCAAAATTGCCGGATCGAAATTTAGCGAACCAGTTCTGGCACTGGCGTACTGTCAACACACCTTCTCCATACACATCGGTCAATTTTTTTCTGGCTTGAACAGCATTTTTACCCTTTCTTTAGTAAAACAGTAAAATATGTCGAAAATTCTGCTTATCGCTCTCCATATTTAAGAGGGTACCAACCAAAAACTACTGCGTAGAATTAATTGGAATTTTTCACACACAAGCCTTGCTATATGAGCTATCAAAGCATATAAAAATTATACGGCTTAAATGTGAAGTTGGGTGAAAAAAAATACAATTAAATCCTCTGAGGGAAAAAACGAAATTACTTTCCGAACAACCCAATAAGATTTATAGTTTAAATAAATCCAAAACTTTCATCTTTCACTCAAGTAATGAAATCTAAAAGATTATTAATATCAAAATTTAAAGCCAACCACCAAATGCTGGGTATAATTTGAGCTCAATTTTAAAATTTCCCTTTTATTTTAAATATGTTTCTAATAATTTTACACGTTATTCTTTAACAAATAATGGTTGCGCCCAGAAACCCCGTGTTAAATTTTTTTCTCTGCTTCTTAAAGACATATGAACAAATGATTTTATTTCCAATGATTTTAACTCTTCAAACTAATAACATGCAGGAATTACACTTAGTTGTATTTTCTTTTTTGAAATATATATCTTAAACTTACTTTAGGTAGAATTCGATATTTTTACGCTCATAACCCCAAATAAAAGTGCAGAGTTAGCAAGAAATATTTTCCCCACTTCTGAGGAGTCTAAAATGCGTTTTATTGGACCAAATGAGATGTAATTGGAACTATAGATAAATCAAATGATGCGCTTGATATTTATTACATAATAATCTGTAGTACAAAAATTCACCTAAAAGTGGCGCTGTAACACATATGGTATTTATTAAGTCTCATTAAGTTAAGTTGAGCATTATTAGTTTCTTGTCTGCACATCATGCCTACGTTGCAAGAAAAAAGGACAAGGTTTACCGTCAAATGCTAGCGTCTGTGCTATATCTGAACGACAGCATTTGGCGCCATGTTCTTGATATTCCGGCAAACTCATTCCGGATAACTGTGGAAAATATGGTTCTGCAATTACAGCATACTGTTGAACATGATGGGGGCAAATTGAGCATTTTAAATACTTTTTTAAATAATATTTAGCATTTATAAGCACATTAAATGTGTTTATGGTTATCACAGCGCCATCTATAGGCGGATGTTTGTATTAAATTGTTTTATGTAATAAATGTAAAGTGCATCATTTGAATTATGTGTGTTTCAATTGTATCTCATTTGGACCAATTTAAGATACTCTAGAGTCCTCAGAAGTAGGGCACTAAATTTCTTTCTAACCCTGTACTCAAGCAAATAATAGTTGTGATTTACTTACACTATTGTTTAGCAATTAATCAGGCCATTTTAATGATAAATATTCATTGATATTCGAAAATAAATAAAATGTAGAACTTTCCCTCCCTACAAAGGGGAGGCTTTCGGAATTAAACCAACCCTGCCCTATTCCTTCCTTTAAATAATTTTAAAAACTTTCCATATATATTTTAAATTTATGAGGTTCATAGATAACATCTACAAAAATGGATTTAAATACCAAAGAAATTTTAATCCTGAAAGTCAAAGGTCAAATTCCTGTTGTATTATGTAACCAAGTCAAAAGTAAATCATTTAAAAAATACTTACATATATCATAATAACAGTACGACAGAGCTATCCCTTTTTCAAATCCACTCTTATCTACTTTAGGGTGAGGTTGCTTATATTTAGGCATACCACCTACAGTATCTTCCTTGTTCCATGGTATCACTGGGGGGACATCCTCATTGAAATGAAAAAATTGCTCTTTTTCAAACATACCATCCACCTTCTGGCATGATTTACCGTATCTGAATAAGTAGAAAGGTGCGTCATTTGGCAACTCGATTAGATTTTCTGCACTCCCATCGTCTCTACAGCAGAAGTAAATTGTAGTAGTTTGCCGTGTATAATTGCCCCTGGGAAAATATCCCCTTACTGTGCTATCGGATAGAATATCTTTGGTATCAATCCAAGTTATATAACCACTTTTAAATCCTGTTGGGCAGCGTTCACCGTACTGAAATATGCAGTATTCTCCTGGAGGCCATAGTTTTGTATTTTTGAAATCTACGACAGTACGCACTTTCATACAAAAATGTTGGAGGACGCCACTTCTTTGTACTGCTCCTCCTGAAGATTTTCTTTGGAGACCACCTGTAAAAAGAAAATCTCATTAATATGTGTAATAACAAATTACAGATAGTATGAGTGATATGTATAATAAATGATTTAAGAGGGCATCCTACCTTTCGAGCTGAAAAGTATTCATTAAGTGTTTGATTGAATATAAAATAAAAAGATCTACTCAATTTAGAATATATTTTTTCTAGATTATTGATAAGGATCTAACTCTGATGACTGAATATAAAATAAAGAGATCTACTCAATTTAGAATATATTTTTTCTAGATTATTGATAAGGATCTAACTCTGATGACTGAATATAAAATAAAGAGATCTACTCAATTTAGAATATATTTTTTCTAGATTATTGATAAGGATCTAACTCTGATGACTGAATATAAAATAAAGAGATCTACTCAATTTAGAATATATTTTTTCTAGATTATTGATAAGGATCTAACTCTGATGACTGAATATAAAATAAAGAGATCTACACAATTTAGAATATATTTTTTCTAGATTATTGATAAGGATCTAACTCTGATGACTGAATATAAAATAAAGATATCTACTCAATATAGAATATATTTTTTCTAGGTTATTGATAAGGATCTAACTCTGATGACTGAATATAAAATAAAGAGATCTACTCAATTTAGAATATATTTTTTCTAGATTATTGATAAGGATCTAACTCTGTTGATTGAATATAAAATAAAGAGATCTACTCAATTTAGAATATATTTTTTCTAGATTATTGATAAGGATCTAACTCTGATGACTGAATATAAAATATAGAGATCTACTCAATTTAGAATATATTTTTTCTAGATTACTGATAAGGATCTAACTCTGATGATTGAATATAAAATAAAGAGATCTACTCAATTTAGTATCAATGATATGTATAATAAATGATTTAAGAGGGCATCCTACCTTTCTAGCTGAAAAGTATTCATTAAGTGTTTGATTGAATATAAAATAAAAAGATCTACTCAATTTAGAATATATTTTTTCTAGATTATTGATAAGGATCTAACTCTGATGACTGAATATAAAATAAAGAGATCTACTCAATTTAGAATATATTTTTTCTAGATTATTGATAAGGATCTAACTCTGATGACTGAATATAAAATAAAGAGATCTACTCAATTTAGAATATATTTTTTCTAGATTATTGATAAGGATCTAACTCTGATGACTGAATATAAAATAAAGAGATCTACTCAATTTAGAATATATTTTTTCTAGATTATTGATAAGGATCTAACTCTGATGACTGAATATAAAATAAAGAGATCTACTCAATTTAGAATATATTTTTTCTAGATTATTGATAAGGATCTAACTCTGATGACTGAATATAAAATAAAGAGATCTACTCAATTTAGAATATATTTTTTCTAGATTATTGATAAGGATCTAACTCTGATGACTGAATATAAAATAAAGAGATCTACTCAATTTAGAATATAATTTTTCTATATTATTGATAAGGATCTAACTCTGATGACTGAATATAAAATAAAGAGATCTACTCAATTTAGAATATATTTTTTCTAGATTATTGACAAGGATCTAACTCTGATGATTAAATATAAAATAAAGATATCTACTCAATTTAGAATATATTTTTCTAGATTATTGATAAGGATCTAACTCTGATGACTGAATATAAAAATAAAGAGATCTACTCAATTTAGAATATATTTTTCTATTATTGATAAGGATCTAACTCTGATGACTGAATATAAAATAAAGAGATCTACTCAATTTTAGAATATAATTTTCTAGATTGATAAGGATCTAACTATGATGATTGAATATAAAATAAAGAGATCTACTCAATTTAGAATATATTTTTTTTCTAGATTATTGATAAGGATATAACTCTAATGACTGAATATAAAATAAAGAGATCTACTCAATTTAGAATATAGTTTTTTTCTAGATTATTGATAAGGATCTAACTCTGATGACTGAATATAAAATAAAGAGATCTACTCAGTTTAGAATATATTTTTTTCTAGATTATTGATAAGAATCTAACTCTGATGACTGAATATAAAATAAAGAGATCTACTCAATTTAGAATATATTTTTTCTAGATTATTGATAAAGATCTAAACTCTGATGACTGAATATAAAATAAAGAGATGTACTCAATTTAGAATATATTTTTTCTAGATTATTGATAAGGATCTAACTCTGATGACTGAATATAAAAATAAAGAGATCTACTCAATTTAGAATATATTTTTTCTAGATTATTGATAAAAGATCTAACTCTGATGACTGAATATAAAATAAAGATATCTACTCAATTTAGAATATATTTTTTCTAGCTTATTGATAAGGATCTAACTCTGATGACTGAATATAAAATAAAAGAGATCTACTCAATTTAGAATATATTTTTCTAGATTGTTGATAAGGATCTAACTCTGATGACTGAATATAAAATAAAGAGATCTACTCAATTTAGAATATATTTTTTTTCTATATTATTGATAAGGATCTAACTCTGATGACTGAATATAAAATAAAGAGATCTACTCAATTTAGAATATAATTTTTCTAGATTGATAAGGATCTAACTATGATGATTGAATATAAAATAAAGAGATCTACTCAATTTAGAATATATTTTTTCTAGATTATTGATAAGGATATAACTCTAATGACTGAATATAAAATAAAGAGATCTACTCAATTTAGAACATATTTTTTCTAGATTATTGATAAGGATCCAACTCTGATGACTGAATATAAAATAAAGAGATCTACTCAGTTTAGAATATATTTTTTTCTAGATTATTGATAAGGATCTAACTCTGATGATTGAATATAAAATAAAGAGATCTACTCAATTTAGAATATATATTTTCTAGATTATTGATAAGAAATCTAACTCTGATGATTAAATATATAAATAAAGAGATCTACTCAATTTAGAATATATTTTTTCTAGATTATTGAATAAGGATCTAACTCTGATGACTGAATATAAAATAAAGAGATCTACTCAATTTAGAATATATTTTTTCTAGATTATTGATAAGGATCTAACTCTGATGACTGAATATAAAATAAAGAGATCTACTCAATTTAGAATATATTTTTTTCTAGATTATTTATAAGGTTCTAACTCTGATGACTGAATATAAAAATAAAGAGATCTACTCAATTTAGAATATATTTTTTCTCGATTATTGATAAGGATCTAACTCTGTTGATTGAATATAAAATAAAGAGATCTACTCAATTTAGAATATATTTTTATCTAGATTATTGATAAGGATCTAACTCTGATGACTGAATATAAAATAAAGAGATCTACTCAATTTAGAATATATTTTTTTCTAGATTATTTATAAGGTTCTAACTCTGATGACTGAATATAAAATAAAGAGATCTACTCAATTTAGAATATATTTTTTCTAGATTATTGATAAGGATCTAACTCTGATGACTGAATATAAAATAAAAGATATCTACTCAATTTTAGATATATTTTTTCTAGATTATTGATAAGGATCTAACTCTGATGACTGAATATAAATAAAGAGATCTACTCAATTTAGAATATATTTTTTCTATATTATTGATAAGGATCTAACTCTGATGACTGAATATAAAATAAAGAGATCTACTCAATTTTAGAATATATTTTCTAGATTGATAAGGATCTAACTATGATGATTGAATATAAAATAAAGAGATCTACTCAATTTAGAATATATTTTTTTCTAGATTATTGATAAGGATATAACTCTAAATGACTGAATATAAAATAAAGAGATCTACTCAATTTAGAATATAGTTTTTCTAGATTTATTGATAAGGATCTAACTCTGATGACTGAATATAAAATAAAGAGATCTACTCAGTTTAGAATATATATTTTTTCTAGATTATTGATAAGAATCTAACTCTGATGACTGAATATAAAATAAAGAGATCTACTCAATTTAGAATATATTTTTTCTAGATTATTGATAAGATCTAACTCTGATGACTGAATATAAAATAAAGAGATGTACTCAATTTAGAATATATTTTTTCTAGGATTATTGATAAGGATCTAACTCTGATGAGCTGAATATAAAATAAAGAGATCTACTCAATTTAGAATATATTTTTTTCTAGATTATTGATAAAAGATCTAACTCTGATGACTGAAATAAAAATAAAGATATCTACTCAATTTAGAATATATTTTTTCTAGCTTATTGATAAGGATCTAACTCTGATGACTGAATATAAAATAAAGAGATCTACTCAATTTAGAATATATTTTTTCTAGATTGTTGATAAGGATCTAACTCTGATGACTGAATATAAAATAAAGAGATCTACTCAATTTAGAATATATTTTTTCTATATTATTGATAAGGATCTAACTCTGATGACTGAATATAAAATAAAGAGATCTACTCAATTTAGAATATAATTTTCTAGATTGATAAGGATCTAACTATGATGATTGAATATAAAATAAAGAGATCTACTCAATTTAGAATATATTTTTTCTAGATTATTGATAAGGATATAACTCTAATGACTGAATATAAAATAAAGAGATCTACTCAATTTAGAATATATTTTTTTCTAGATATTGATAAGGATCTAACTCTGATGACTGAATATAAAATAAAGAGATCTACTCAGTTTAGAATATATTTTTTCTAGATTATTGATAAGGATCTAACTCTGATGATTGAATAATAAAATAAAGAGATCTACTCAATTTTAGAATATATATTTTCTAGATTATTGATAAGAATCTAACTCTGATGATTAAATATAAAATAAAGAGATCTACTCAATTTAGAATATATTTTTTTCTAGATTATTAATAAGGGTCTAAACTCTGATGACTGAATATAAAATAAAGAGATCTAGTCAATTTAGAATATATTTTTTCTAGATTATTGACAAGGATCTAACTCTGATGAACTGAATATAAAATAAGAGATCTACTCAATTTAGAATATAATTTTTTCTAGATTATTGATAAGGATCTAACTCTGATGACTGAATATAAAATAAAGAGATCTACTCAATTTAGAATATATTTTTTATTAGATTATTGATAAGGATCTAACTCTGTTGATTGAATATAAAAATAAAGAGATCTACTCAATTTAGGATATATTTTTTCTAGATTATTGATAAGGATCTAACTCTGATGACTGAATATAAAATAAAGAGATCTACTCAATTAAGAATATATTTTTTCTAGATTATTGATAAGGATCTAACTCTGATGACTGAATATAAAATAAAGAGATCTAGTCAATTTAGAATATATTTTTTCTAGATTATTGATAAGGATCTAACTCTGATGACTGAATATAAAATAAAGAGATCTAGTCAATTTAGAATATATTTTTTCTAGATTATTGACAAGGATCTAACTCTGATGATTAAATATAAAATAAAGATATCTACTCAATTTAGAATATATTTTTTCTAGATTATTGATAATGATCTAACTCCAATGACTGAATATAAAATAAAGAGATCTATTCAATTTAGAATATATTTTTTCTAGATTATTGATAAGGATCTAACTCTGATGGATGAATATAAAATAAAGAGATCTACACAATTTAGAATATATTTTTTCTAGATTATTGATAAGGATCTAACTCTGATGACTGAATATAAAATAAAGAGATCTACTCAATTTAGAATATATTTTTTCTAGATTATTGATAAGGATCTAACTCTGATGATTGAATATAAAATAAAGAGATCTACTCAATTTAGGATATATTTTTTCTAGATTATTGATAAGGATCTAACTCTGATGACTGAATATAAAATAAAGAGATCTACTCAATTTAGAATATATTTTTTCTAGATTATTGATAAGGATCTAACTCTGATGACTGAATATAAAATAAAGAGATCTACTCAATTTAGAATATATTTTTTCTAGATTATTGATAAGGATCTAACTCTGATGACTGAATATAAAATAAAGAGATCTACTCAATTTAGAATATAATTTTTCTAGATTATTGATAAGGATCTAACTCTGATGACTGAATATATAATAAAGAGATCTACTCAATTTAGAATATATTTTTTCTAGATTATTGATAAGGATCTAACTCTGATGACTGAATATAAAATAAAGAGATCTACTCAATTTAGAACATATTTTTTCTAGATTATTGATAAGGATCTAACTATGATGATTGAATATAAAATAAAGAGATCTACTCAATTTAGAATATATTTTTCTAGATTATTGATAAGGATTAACTCTGATGACTGAATATAAAATAAAGAGATCTACTCAATTTAGAATATATTTTTTCTAGATTATTGATAAGGATCTAACTCTGATGACTGAATATAAAATAAAGAGATCTACTCAATTTAGAACATATTTTTTCTAGATTATTGATAAGAATCTAACTCTGATGATATTACAGTGGACTCTGCTTAATGTGATCGCTGTTAATGTTATCAATCGCTTATTGTTATAAAAATCACTTAGTCCCGATTTTCTCTATTCATTTGTAAGCTAAAATTATCGCTTTATGTGATCAATACATCAGTTAATGGGATCAGTTTTCGAACCTCATTTTAACTGGAAAAGGAATATTTACAATATATTCAGAAGGAACCCATTATTTTGTTTCCCTTCGCTGTTGTTTGAATTTCCAAGAATTCTCTTCTTCAACCTAGGGAAATGGGGAATGACAAAGGAGTGGAAATTTACATGTTCCTGGAATATTTCAGAAATACGCACACCCTGCTGGGAGTCAATGGTTGTCAGATAAGCAGAAGAAAACACATTATTATCGGAACTGAGAAGGAGCGTATGCACATTTTATGCCTTGTTCGCTTACATAGAGCTTGTCGATATGGAAGCCAGAAAGCGAAACAATTTAACATTAAAACAAAAGATCGAAGTTTTAAATAGTTATGACAGGTTGATTATGATTACGAACAATTTATCAATGAGCTTCCTAGAAAAAATTGTAGTCAGTCATCAATTGATCAATTTTTTATTATGTATACAATTCTTATGTTTTAAAGGACAATATACAATACATAAATATAAGGTGAGTGTTTTCATTTTGTTTTGAAATTTACTTCGTGGGAATTCAAGGGGGGGAGGGGTAAATTTATCTAATTTTGCATATCGTTTTTTGTTATCCATATGTTATGATCAAAATCACGGTGTCTCAAACTGATTTCATTCAGCGGAGTACATTGTATTGAATTTTGTTAGAAAAGAAATATATTTTTTATAAAAAATAAATTATATACCTTGAAATTAAAAAAAAAACGAAAGAAAAGAAAGAAAGAAAAAAAGGAAACCTACTTAATTGTAAAACATGTTTTGTATTTGTAAATTAGAAACTAATATTTTACATCAAATACAAGTTTATTATTTTTATTCTGTGAATCTAAATTTTAGAGCAAAGTATTTAATGTTATAGCCTGGTAAAAACTGAATTTTTAAATTTTCAATTTAACAGTTTTTATTTATTTATTATTATTTTTAATTTTTGATTGTTAGGTATCTTTAAAGTTCTGGTTTTCAGAATAAAGCAGAAATTTTGTTTCAATTGGATATAGCAATTTAGTTTCTAATAATATGTCTCAAATTTCTTATTGCTCATAAGTAAATTTCATTTATTTTATTTGGTGTGTATCTTTTTGTTATTTTAAAATTATACTACTTGAAATAACACAGCGAACTATTCTTTTCAAAGTGTTATTAACATGGTTTCCGCGCACCTGGAAAGTCAGGGAAAGTCATGGAAAATCATGGATTTAGACAATGCATTAATTTTGTCATGGAAAGTCACGATTTTTCAAGTAAAATGAGTAAAGGTCATGAAAAGTCATGGATCCGCTAAACTACCGATTAAATAAAATGTTTTGAATTGTTTAATTCTATTTTTACTTGTCATTTGGCTGAAGTTTCTGAGTTTGTTATTTATGTATTATCCTATTGACCTTATTGCCAAGTAAAATTTGTTCAACAAGGAAACTCAAAGCAAGCTTAACGGGTGGGTAAATGTATATTATTTTGGTCTTTTCTTAAATTGTAGATTAAAATTTTTATTAATACAATAATAATTATTTTAGATTTTTGCACAAAATATAAGTTTATCTCTAGGGATATTGTATATAAACATTATAGGGTATTTTGGCTATTATTCATGGTCACCGGATAATACCAAAGTACCCTGAATTCAAATTGGAAACATTTTGATTGATAAATTGCTATATGATTGAACTTAGGTATGTAGATCAACTATTTATTTTTATGTATGTGAGTTATAACATAAAGTAAGTTTATAGTTTTTTATGATAAAATTCCTGTAATTTTTCTAAAAGCATATATTTTATTTGTATGTACATCAGAAGTTTTATTCATATATACTTTAACGAAGGCTTTTTAAAGTCACGGAAAATGATCTGCTAAATCAGGGAAAGTCATGAAAAGTCATGGATTTGAAAAATTTTATTTTGGCTGTTACCCTGTATTAAAGAGCTTGCAAACATTCCATCTAAAGGGAGAAGAAAGTTACATTCAATTATGAATCTAAAAAATAGATTGTTAAAATGAAGATTTTATGTCTTGAAAGTTAGCATGTTCTATTGAATGTCTGGAGAAAATAATCATTAAAACTTAACCTTTCAGCAGCATTCCAGGAGACCAGTGTGCGACTTTGTTATCTTGCACAATATCGTACTGCATGTCTTGATATCGGTAACCCGACTGCCACTGGAAGCCTCTTCCTACCGGACATCCTGACACTGGCATTGGGAGACCATACTGACCATCAGGCCATAAAATTGTGTCTTTTTGCTGTTGGGAAACACAGACATTGTAGTAGTTTATGCAAAAGTGGATGTTAAAATAAAAGTTAGTATTACCGCGTTTATCATACAGTCAAAAAGGTATAAATCTTCAATAAGGAAATGACAAATAATTAAACAAAAGTTTTGAATTTGGATTTTTTTTCACAACAAAACTGCTTTGGTATGCAAACATTTATGCTTTGTAAAAAATTGAATTTAAGTATTAAATTTAAATTTATTATTAATCATTGTTATAAAAGTTTTGCAAAAAAAAAATATTAAAACCTTTTTAGGCATTTGATAATCCGATAAATAGGGCACTAATTTCAATAATGAGTCCTGAATTTGTTAAATTAGTATGGATGTATGAAAGAATTGGTTTTAATCTGTAGATTCAAATCAAATCTCAAAGTTGGTTAATCTGTATAGATCTAAAATAGTCTAATGAGCTACAGATTTACCAACTTTGAAGTTGAGTTTGGTTTGGAGCGTTACGGCCTACTGTTTTGCTCACGATGGCTCATTAGATCGGGACCTACTGCTTAAAGTGGATTCCAAACAACTACAAACAACTATGCCAGTAGAGGGATTCGAACCCACGAACTCCGGTAACTAAGAGCAGCGCTCTACCATTCGACTATCGAAAACAACTTTGAGAAAGAAAAAAGTTGACCGCATCGCTGTAAACCGAACTTTGATACATTCCTATATTTCCTCCGCGCCCACATTTTTGTTATCCTATGGTTATTAAATTATTATTGGTGGCTCACCATAAAGGATAGAATACGTCCATAAAAGTACAAACTAAAGAATATCTGCTCAGTATAACTTTGTCTTCTGACAAGTTAAATGAAAGTTATGAAATGACTAATTTCAAAATTTAACATTGAAAAGAAATGAAAGCAAAAGTTTTTTTTTTATTTTTTTATTTCTTACAAAGTAGCAAATCCAGAGGATTTAAAAATTATATTTAAATTCAAATAAACGCTGAACGAATTTTATTTTAATTGATATTTTTGGTAACGTTATAAATTACAGATTACAAACCTTAGGTATTTTCCATAGTTTCTTCTGTACACGAACATGTTTTTCCCAAAACTTATAAATTGAGTATTCTTTTTACTGAATGGATAGTTAAACAGGACCACTCTTGTATATTTAGGTGTTTCGAACATCTCATTTTTATCATCGTGAAAGATTATCCCACTTTATTCAGAGTTAATGCTCTATGCTTTTCAGGGACTGCTTAATATAGGAACAACTTAAATTGTTACAGTTAACCATAGATAACACGAAAATGTTAGAGTACAAAAGAAAAGTAGTTGATTAAAGGCAGTGACAACTTTGGTTTTTATTTCAAATATTTTTCTACTGCATATATGCATTATATTTATAAAGAAACTTTTAATAATTAGAAATCATGAGTTTAAAAACTGTTTATTTTTGATTGTTTAGAGTGACAAATTTTAGAGACACAAATAATCGTCATTGTACAAAGCAGTGACATACTTTTTAGTGGAACATATTTTATTTCAAATATTCTTCTTCTGCATAAATACATTATATTTATAAAGAACCTGTTAATATTTAGAAATCATGAGTTTATAAACTGTTTACTTTTGATTATTTAGAGTGGATGAAACACAAATAATCATCATTGTAAAGGCAGTGACAGACTTTTTAGCGGAACATATTTTATTTCAAATATTCTTCTTCTGCATAAATACATTATATTTATAAAGAACCTTTTAATATTTAGAAATCATGAGTTTATAAACTGCTTACTTTTGATTATTTAGAGTGAATTAAACACACAATCATCATTGTACAGTGACAGACATTTTAGCGGGACATATTTTATTTCTTAAGGTATAATCCTCTTTTAAATCTCACAACCTTATATTTGTTTAATCGAAAAGACTTCTTTTGAAGAATCGTATATTTATATTAAGTATTAATACCTGGGATTCACCTTTAGTGCTGTATAATTCAAATCCATATACAAGATAACGCTTTTGAAGGTTGACTTGCCACCACGGATCTCTTTCAAATCCAGTTGCAGTACAAGTTGTGGTGCTGCCATCTAGTGCCAAAAAGGCACTCCTAGAATCCTTTGTACTCGATTGCTTTGCAGGTTTCCCTTCGGCAACGTTTGTCATAGGCGTAACAGTTGCTACAAAATAGAAAAATAATATTCAGAATATCCCAAAATCTTTCCATTTTCCCAACAACACAGAAGGAACAACAAACTAAAAAATGTGTATTTATTTGTTTATTTATGTCATGACATTTCATTAAAAAACTTTTCAGCTCACAGCTATATTTCAAAGTTTTGATAATTTGATTAAGGACTTGATTAGCTATTAAATAGAAGTTTGAAATTAAGTTGTGAGTTTAATTTTCAACTAAAATATTAAGCGTGGATATAATTTTATTCAGATTTTCATACTGTACAGTATTTGTATGTATAATTATTTATTTGGTAGCATTGATTGCTTTCGAGATAACATTATGTCGAGTAAGGAAAATAACATGCTTTATGACTATATATATGCACGCAACGATTAAAATTCACTTAGAAGGATAAGAAAGCCTAATATGTTAATTACTAAATTGGAGTGAAAAAGTATTCCAGCTTTCCTCTCATTAATTCAGAAATTATCTGCTCACCACTGGGCTCATTGAAAAAATTCTTTTTTTTATCAGAAAATATCAGCATCCGAAATATATTTGTATGTATAATTATTTATTTGGTAGCACTGAATGCTTTCGAGATAACGTTATGTTAAGTAAGAAAAATAACATACTTTCTGACTATAAATATGTACGCAATGATTAAACTTCACTTAAAAGTGAGAAGAAAGCGTAATATGTTAATTACAAACTTGAAGAGAAAAAGTCTTCCAGCTTTCTCCTCATTAATTCAGTAATTATCTGTCCACCACTGGGCTCATTGAAAAATCTTTCTTTTATCAGAAAAGATCAGCATGCGAAATATATTTGTATGTATAATTATTTATTTGGTAGCACTGAATGCTTTTGAGATAACATTATGCTAAGTAAGAATAATAACATGTTTTCTGACTATAAATATGTACGCAATGATTAAACTTCGTTTAGAAGGAGAAGAAAGCGTAATATGTTAATTACAAACTTGGAGCTAAAAAGTCTACCAGCTTTCTTCTCATTAATTCAGTAATTATCTGTCCACCACTGGGCTCATTGAAAAATCTTTCTTTTATCAGAAAAGATCAACATGCGAAATATATTTGTATGTATAATTATTTATTTGGTAGCACTGAATGATTTTGAGATAACATTATGTTAAGTAAGAATAATAACATGTTTTCTGACTATAAATATGTATAAAATTATTAAACTTCTCTTAGAAGGAGAAGAAAGCTTAATATGTTAATTACAAACTTGAAGCGAAAAAGTCTTCCAGCTTTCATCTCATTAATTCAGTAATTATCTGTCCACCACTGGGCTCATTGAAAAATCTTTCTTTTATCAGAAAAAGATCAGCATGAGAAATATATTTTTGTATTTTTTTGAAATAAGAAAAAGGAAACCAATTACTTTTATTATTTTATTTGATTTATTCATGAAGTCATTTTGCTATTTCAAAACTGGTTTGCCTATCTTGAAGTTTAAAAACTTCAATAATTGTGATTGCGAGTAAAATGACAAGATGCATACAAATTATGATGATTCTTTCTAGAGAGTGCAAAAATAATTCTATTTAAATTGAATATCAATTTTAATTGGTTTAGTGGAAAAATCCTTCCTTTATCAGAAAAGATAAGCATGCGATTTGTATTTTTCTGCCATTATAAGACAAAGGAAACAAATTACTTTTATTATTTTACTTGATTTATTTAGGAAGTCATTTTGCTATTTCAAAACTGGTTTGCCTTTCTTGAACTTGAAAAATCTTCAATAATTGTGATTAAGAGTAAAATGACAAGATGTGTACAGATTATGATGATTAGTTGTAGACAGTGCAAAAGTAATTCTATTTAAACTGAATATCCCTTTTATAAACTAAATAAACTTACGGATATGTGTTAGAGGCGTTTGATGAACACCCCTGAAGACAGCGTAGAAGCCTCTCCCGTTTCCGACACGCTTCCATCTTGTAGCAAAAACAAGCGTCATGACGTTGGTGGTCGAATAGACAGTACCTTCCCGATTGAGATTGCAGAAACCGCCAATGAGATTTTGCTTTTTTGTGCCCTCTCCGTTGTACACCCACAGTACTCCGCTCTCTGGCGTGCAGTTCCGCGATCCCGGTACAGCTGGAATGTCAAAATCGCTGAATTCTAGCTCAACAACGTAATGTTGCAGAACTCTTAGGATCCAAGTATGGTTGTAGTCACTGTATGCGTCCGACGGGAAATAGTAGTTGGGTGGAAATGGGTACCTATTGATATAAGTATTTATGTTTTATTTGTTATTATTCTCCCTGAAATAGAGTCAAAACAGGTGTTTGCATGTTATGACCTGTGGGTCTCTGAGTTAACCATTTGATAATTTCCAGTGACCCACATGAGTTCCGGATAGGAAGCAAAAATGAACAAATGTATATTTGTTTTAGCATGTTATATATTAAGCCACCTTTACGGTATTGATATAATATTGTTCATAAGTCTAAGTTTAGCAACCCAACAGTTACTAGAATTATTCCCAGGCATTAGTATTATTTGGACATACGTATGGCATCCTACCTGCTATTTACTTTAGCTATTAATAATTGTTAATTGTTATTTCCTATTATTATTATTATTATTATTGGCCTGTATTCTTCTTACTCCTTTATTACTATAGCTTTGTACTCTCATTTCTACACCCAGCACATAAACACGCATCTCAGAAGATTCCATACCGAATCAGCGTTTCACCTGCTATTAACTACTACAATAAAACCAGCTCATTTTTTATTAATTCTATTTATTTTATTTTATTTTTATTTTACAATATTTATTTATTTTTAATTTAATTTTTTCCTTATTATTTATTTCATTCATTTATTTTTAATACATATTTTTTCATTATTATTTATTTTATTTATTTATTCTTATTTTAATTTTTTTCATTATTATTATTAATTTTTTAATTTTTAATTTAATTTTTTCATTATTATTTATTTTATTTATTTATTCGTAATTTATTTTTTTTAATTTTATTTATTTTATTCATTTATTTTTTAATTTTAAATTCTTATTCGCCTTTGAGTTCGGGGTAAATTCTTCCCCAGGGCAGCACTTGCAAGGTGTACCCCAATAGGGTAGGTTTCTCTCTGAGGGCACTCAAATACTATTGAATTTAATCTATAAGCTTATTTATAATATAATAATAAGAGGAGGAGTTTAACTACTAAATATTTAGAGAATTAACAAGAAGCTTCAACCAGAAGGTAAACATGCGGTAGTAATAGCTTAGACCAGTGAATGTTAATTCTTCATGAAATATAATAGTTTAAGGAAAATATTCAAAATAAACAATAACGTATCACGGATAAATACTAAAAATATCAACGACGGTCAACCTGTTAAACAGTAGGTCTGAGTCTAAGGCTCTCTCCTGTCGCAAAGCGTTTACCAACAGACCAGCAAAGTTTAATAATCTAATTATTTTTACAAATGAAACCGTTTACAATTTGGAAATAAAACAGAACAGTTTACTAAAACGTACCAAAATTCTTAAATGAGAAATGTTTCATATAGTTTAAAATTCTACGTATCACTTACTCTTCTGAAGCAATGATTCCACATACACCACTACAGTAAGTTGTACCGTTATTGAGGCCCAGGCCTGGATTACAGCCACCACATTCTAAGGAAGAAAAGTTCAAGTGAAGTTAAAATACGATTAGACATGTGAATCATTTTGGATTTAGTTTTACTATTCTTTGAATGAAAGTAGTTTGTACAAAACAATAGAATTGATACAGGACCTTTGAATTTGAAATCTGTAAAATTCCAACTTGGGTTACTCTAATGAACAAATTTTCATTTATGGTGAAGGTTAAAAGCTTATCCTAGAGGTAATGTCACCAGAACTAAACTATAGGTGATAAATATTACCAAAATTGTGATGGAATGAGTTATGCTTCTTTGAAATGCAATAGTTTTCTTTTAATTTCAATACACAATATCAGTGTAAAGTTTTACACAATATCAGTGTAAAGATATAGTTATAAAAGTGCGTACGGTGGAGAGACTCAAATTCAGACTTCCAAAATTCGGAATGGCCCCAAATCAGGACATATTCCAAACTGTCAATATTTTAAAAATCAATTTTAAATTTCCTTTCTTACAATTTAAAATCGGATTTTCTAATTATATTTATCTACATTTAATGTTTATTAACTAAAAAAATTTTGCATGTTATAATTTGCAATTCTTAATACCAGATGGGCAGTTGTTGTAAAAGAGTACCAACCGTTAAAATGATTGCTGATGTTATAGCATTTTATGCTTTATTTTATTCGCTTCAAATGTCAACTTCCTGCCTCGCAAAACAGTTGTAAAAATAGAAGGAAAAAGCAGAGATTCCGCCGAAGAAGACACTCCAGCGAGAGTGATAGGAGCCAATTTGTCAAGAAACTAATGCTCTAGCAATTGCATGTCCGACATCCAAAATGACAAATTCTCCTTTTCATTCTCTTTTTTTAGGATTTTAAAGTTAACACGCGTGTGCGTATTGTTGGAAACGAATTTCGGACGAAATATTTGCAAAGGGATTGAAATCCAGAAAAATTTGTAGTTACGAAGGTCCGGATCATTCCGAATTCGAGGTTTTCTAATGCATTAATAATAAAAGGTGTATTCAGAATGTTAGAAAGATATATTAATAGTGTTCACATTTCTTTTAAAAAGGGGTAGAAAATATTTATTAACAAAGACAGTTTTAATCAATTGAGAGGGAACTTTTTATTGAGTTAAAAGTACTTTATGTACGTATACTGGGAGTTTGTCAGTAAACCATATATTAACTGTAAAAATGGATTATACTGAATCTTTAAGTGTTTTAGATAAAATAACTTCACTGTGAAAATACCCTAATTAAAATTTTAAGTAGGATCTGAAAATAACACGTTTTTACTGTTATGCGTTCTGTGTATTGAATTGCAGAACAAATGATTTATCAAAACGTAAAAATTTTATTAAATAAAACGTGCTACATAATTTATTGGGGTTTTTATTTTAAAGGCAAGCTATTCTACCCAAAACATCACCACTACTATATGTTTTATGAAAATGTTTACTGATTTATTTTTATTACTAATGAAAACGAAAATTTATTCTGGACATAAAAAACACACACAAAATATATTCTAGCAATTTAATTATTAAATCAAATATAAAAATGATCTAAAACAACTTAATTGATATTTTACAATAAATTACTGAAAAATTATGCTATGCTGTTTTTTTTTTTTACTCTGCCAACGTTTAACAGCCGATTTATAATTTGGTTCATCAGTTAGACATCAGAACTGGTGAAACATATAGAACTCCAGCTTTCTAAGCACCAACCTGTTCTTCCCCCCACAAAAACTTTTTTTTTTTGAAAAAATACAGGGCACAAAGAAATTGGTACTTAAAAATAAGACAGGCTGAAGTGCCTTATTTGAAAAACGTGAATCATGAACAGTTGATAGTAATATAATTAATAATCATTTTCAGTGAAGGAAAGTGCTTTATGAAGTATGTAAAATAAAAGTGTATATAACTCACCAGTACGTCTTATATATGCTTTGAATCCTTTGCCGAGGGGTACTAGTGGATCTTGGTTACACGTCGTTAAAGTGATATTCACAGTTGTTTGGGATCCCTCCGAAGCATAGTAAGGAGGACTCTTCTTTCTCATTATTACTACTGTCTCTCTAGCATTTTCTTCTTCCGCTCTAACGGTAACTACGCTCCGACACTCGGGGACAGCATTATAGGAACCATAATGGACTACGTCATATTCTGGGAAAACCAGCTCCATCGTTTCTCCTTCCGGGATTTTCACTGACCAAGTATACCTGTGGAATGGAGGTGGATATTTCCCTTCGCTGTATCCTGGAGTTGTGAGTTTTATAGGAGCTTTGTGCACACCCATGAATATTTCTAAAAAGAACAGTCAGTGTGTTTTATTTACTTTAAGGAATGAATAGTAAAAGTTTCAACTTAGTGATACTTGCATTTGTAAGTACAAAGTAGCTTCTCAAACATATAACAAAGGAACACATAAAAGGCAGAAAAAATAGTGGTTTACAATTTGTAAATATATAAATAACACTTTTGAAAGTTATCTGTACTCATATTGAAGTAGTTATTACTCAAGTGGTTAAACCAGTTCAATCGTTTCCCCCTCTGGTATATTTATTTACCAAGTATACCTATTGAATCTTGGCGGATAGTCTTCCTCGCCTGAAGGATCCTATAATCTGGAGTTTTAATTTTATATTGAATTTTGTGAACATCCATGAATATTTAAAAAGAGAAAAATTTAGTGTTTCATTAAAGAATGATTATTAAAAGTTTTAACTTATGTGATACTTTCATTTGTAAGTAGAAAGTAGCTTCTCATTTGTATAAAGGAACATATAATAAACAGCTCCCCCCCCAAAAAAAGTAGTTTGCTATTTGTATATACATAAATAACTCTTTTGAAAGTTATCTGTACTAATATTGAAGTAGTTATTACTCAAGTGCAAGGCCGTAGGCAGGGGGAGGGAATTGGGGGACCGGTTCCCCCCCCCCCGAAACTCTGAAAACCATTTTGTAGATAGACAATGTCCCACGTTTGTGTGTGTATGTGCTATCTGCCTAGCCGTTCATGAACATGGACAGTTATTTTCTTAGAAAAAACCGCTCAGACCATTAAAGTCTTGATGGGCAGCTGGCCGGAAATACAGTGCTTTCCCTTTCATCAATTGAAGTATCATTCACAAATAAAGATGTCTTTCTCCCTTGGTCCCTCTCCGAAAATAATTTCTGGCTACGGGCCTGCTCAAGTGGTTAAGCCAGTTCAATAGTTTCACATTCTGGTACATTTATTTACCAAGTATACTTATTGAATCTTGGGGAATAGTCTTCTTCGCTTGAAGGATCCTATTATAATCTAGAGTTTTAATTTTATATTAAACTTTGTGAAGATTTATGAACATTTAAAAAACGAAAAAATTAGTGTTTCATTTAAGAAATTATTAGTAATAATATATTTAAATTATTGTAATATTTTCGTTTGGAAAGTGATTTTTTTTATTTGTTTTAAGAAGCATAAAAGACAACAAAAAATTGAGCAAAGCCTAAATATTCGAGCAAAATAATCTAATCACGTAAGCGATGAAAATTAAAAGTTTGTTTTAGTTACTAATCTATTAATTGTTTATGTAATATTACATTTTTAATTAAATTTTAGATCATCAATGACGCAGTTTGGGTGTCTCTAAGTATCTAATATTATGGAACAATGGTGCAAAACTCTAAATGGCTAATGGAATCTGATGGCCCAACTTAAATCTTTCGTTTCTTAAATAAATATAGCGCAGGGAACTGAAAGTTATTCTTATAATAAATAAGAAATTTGCTTTACAAAAAATATAGTGACGAAATTAAAAGGCCGCATTAAACGTACCCCTGTGTCCCCCAGCTCTGCAAACTAATGGTCCAAGCATATGTTGTCCAGCTTCATTAGATTCTCCGGTGTCTCCAAACCTTAGCTGCAAGACAGGAAGTCGACTTGAATCTAGAAGCAAACCTTTATCTTCCAGCCATTTTATTTTCAAATTTGCGTCACAGTTGCAAGTACTATTTCGTGATGTTGGATAACAGTAAGGGTGACAACCACAGCTTCTACTATCTGTCTCTGCACCACCCCAGTAATACTGGTTTTTCCAGTTTCTTCCAACCCACCTATAGAATGCAAGAAAATAAATAAAGATTTAATAGATTTACAATAATTTGGCAGATATATATGTAGTTAAAATGTAAGGTAATATAATCTCTGATGAGGACGAAAATTCAACCATCAGACATGAATTCACTGTTTAGACGAATGAGATGATCACAACATTTAAAAGAGAGTAGAAAAGAATTAAATATGCTATAGCGCTCCGAAATCTTAACTAGAAGGTGGAGGGGTTGAAGAAACATGATCGGCGATTGAAGCACCATAATGTTTTTTCTCATTAAAAAAATGTCTCCAACTCATATTTTGATCTCCAGTCAGTCATCGTAAGTTTACCAGAATTTAATAATTCTATTGGAACTACCAGGGTGTATTGCTATCCGTAATTATCGCTTAGATCTTCAGTTCTTACGAAAATAGATGTGTTTCCGATGAGAGCTAATAAGATCCCCCCTACAACCCGGATTTTTCAAAAAGTAAATTTTCTTTCTCTGAAGCTGCTGAAGGATAATCATTTCAGAACATATTCCGAAGTTCAGAAACATGTTCTCATGAGATTCCATGATTTCTTCTATGTCGGTTTCGATATATTAGTTTACTGATGGAACAAATGCTTGGAAAAGAATGGTGATTATGTAAAAAAAAGTAACGTGTGCCAATGATATACACTGGTGTGCAAAACTTAAGCTACAGGTGATTTTTTTTCCTCCACCAGAAATCATCTGAGAGACATGAAATTCAGAAATGAGGGAGAGTATTATGTAAAGGATGACGAAAGCATTGGCGCTGAAAAAGGAATGTAATGCATACGGTATGGAATCAAACCAAAACAAGCTTTATTGAACGCATAATGTCTTGACTCATGATTGTCTATCCAAGAGAAAGAACAACAAGCAGATGTTCCTTAATATGGGATATGCCCTACCCTAACTGCATTTCTTGCTTTTTCTCCGCATACACAGAACCAGCTGGTCCAACATTTCTTGCGGTAGAAGTGCCCATTGCGCAATCAGCATCTGTTTGAGTTGCTGGGTGTTCTCCGAAGGATGTAAGAGTCTGAAATGCGTCTCCCAAAGCATCCGACACATGTTCAATGGGATTTAAATCACTGGAATCCACTGGCCAATCCATTCGAGTGATATCTTCACTTTCCAGTAGCTCCTCAACAGCAAGAGTCCTATATGGCCAGCTGTATATGTTGGACTTGCTGGGTCTGAGTATACGGAGACGGTGAGAAGCAACCATTGCAGTTAGGGGAGGGCATATCCCATATTAAGGAACATCTGTTTGTTGTTCTTCCTCTTGGATAGACAATCGTGAGTCACGATACTATGCGTTCAATAAAGCTTCTTTTTGTTTGATTCCATACCGTATGCATTGTATTCCTTTTTCAGCACCAATGCTTTCGTCATCCTTTACGTACATAATACTCTCCCTCATTTTTGAATTTCATGTCTCTCAGATGATTTCTCGTGGAGTTATGGCAAAAAACCCAACTGTTGCTTAAATTTTGTACACCAGTATACTAACGTTTTGAATCTTTTTGAATCTGTAATAAAAAAGTTTTTTCTTTGAGGGCTTATTATCTTACTTTTTGAACTGCTGTCGTACGTGAAATAAAATCAGTTAGTTTTTTAATCCTCCCCATTGGTATGCTATCACGGTATTGGAGATTGTGTTATAGGGTTATTATCGAAAATGCGAACAGGGCAAGAATACAAACTTCTTTAATGCTGCCATCAATTCAAATTACAAAGAAATTTATGTATAAGATTCTTTGTAATTTGAATGTTAAGTTTTATGAGCAACTTTTTGAATTAAAATTTTAAGAAATATAAAGTGTTTTTATAAGGAAGAATTATGAAATTGAGAACGTATCTACTTCATTAAAGATATGAAAAATTTATTTTTGAAATTTCAAAAAATTAGCCGACATGTTTATTCAGACATATTTATTTATAGCTGTCATTGTTTACTATTAAAGTGTTTAATACTCAAAAATCATGGAGTTCATTTTTTTATGAAATTTTTTTTAATAAATGCATTTATAAAAAGGAATATACAATAATACAAAAAATAAGTATTAATAAAAGACAACCAATGAAAATTTAACTCTTAAAAGTTTTTGTATTAAATTTTAATAGTTTTTATAGCATATTGTTACGAATTTGTTTAGTGAACTTTGACGAGATACCGGCTCGTTGGCGACAGTTTTGGCAAACTATTTTTTTGTAGCCAAGTTCGTCGCCAAATATTGCCCAGTGTCGCCAAATGTCGCAAAAAGTGTAGCGTCACACGACAACTTCCAGTTCCGGTTTCTGGAATATTCCAGCAGTTTCTTCCGGCCTATATAAGGCAAGCTCAGTCCGAGGCAGAGTAGTACTTTAGAAATACTAAAATTCCCGAAGAATTAAAAATTCTTCCTATTCCAAATTTTATCTACAATCTTTCTGTTAAATTTCATAAAAACTTAAGCAATGATTTAATCAATAATCTTGTCAATTACGACCCCACTGATGCTAGCAATAGAAGAAGGCCTTTGGCCATTCTTGGCAAAGTTCCTTGATGTTTTTGTGTTGTCTTTATAAAAAGTAAAAAAAATCTCCAAAAAAATTTATTAAAAATCTACAAAATGAATGAAAAAAGTTTTAAAATATCTTAAAAATGGCCATACATCATAATTCGTACTTTTCCCGATATTTCTATATCGTTCCGACTCGGCTTTCTGCTCTCTTTGAGAGGGAGGAGCATTTTATGCATTTTTCTCCAACTGAAAGTAACTCTGATATCATCACTATCAAGTCTTCTCAGACCGTGATGGCGTGGTGCATCCAATAGGGTGTCAGCCCAGCTATAACTCGCGATTTGAATTTCTGATTTCTATATCAATAAAAATGTTTTCTTCGCTGTTTTTGTACGGATGTCCCTGGCCGCAAAAATATGTTTTTTATTTCTATCCCTAAACTTTCTACTCTCTAGTTTTGTGTCTTGAACTCACGAATCCACCTCCCTATCCTATTTCATCTTTTTAGTTGTTTTATTTTCTGCTCATTGTCATTTTATGCTTACTGTTAGAAATCTCTGGATTAGAGGGCTCGTCCCAGGCAATCCAGTTGAACTACCATCCTGAAGATCCTAAAGGCAGAGTAGAGTCGTTAAGTGGATCTCTCGGTTTTACAGAGTACTCACGGTGTGTTGTGTTTTACTGGCGCTTGCGTTTTGTTTGATGCGGAAAGTGGTACGTGAGCCCACGGCATTGTGCTCAAATTATTCCGCGGTGATTTTGTCGCTGCGTTGTATTTTCCAACTGAATGCTAATAAATGATTGTTTTCGTGCTGTAGTCTTACTTAAAGTTCATTCAATCCCCGAACGCAACTTTGAAGATCGTAACAATTTCTATAACTAAATTTAAAAAATTTAGCCGACATGCTTATTCAGACATATTTATTTATAGCTGTCATTATTTACTATTAAAGTGTTTAATACTAAAAAATCATGGAGTTCATTTTTTTATGAAATTTTTTAATAAATGCATTTATAAAAAGGAATATATAATAATACAAAAAATAAGTATTAATAAAAGACAATGATTGAAAATTTAATTCTTAAAAGTGTTTCTATTAAATTTTATAATTTTTATAGCATATAATAAATGAAAAAATAAATTATAGTCTTTCTAAATAGTTAATTTTATAAATTTTATGATATTGACAATGATGATGATATTATTGATTTTCAGAGATGTTAAAGTATGCCAGACATGAGATTTGATTAAATTTAATTCACTAGAGAAATAACTGTCTAGGAAGGAATTCAAACGACTTGACGTTATTTTATAATCTGACATAAACTACAATACGACTCTCAGAGATGAATCGTATTCTTCGAAAGATAATGATGTAAAATGTATTACTAAAAGACCATTATAATAATTTTACCCTTTGTCATTCCGGCAAGTTATAAATGATAGTGATTTTCCGTCATTCCTATGAATGTAAATTGAATAGGAAACGGATATTGTATATAATGATCGCTTTAGATATAATAAATCAACGGGATTTATTAATAAAGAGGAAAAATGGTAAAGTAAAATAACTTTTAGCTTCCACTTATTTTAACTTTACACCACATTTTCCTCAAAAGAATAATTTCTTGCATCATAGTAATAATTCAACTTATTGAACTTATTTAAAGGCAGACATACATTAATATTTAGTATATCAGCACAATACATGCAAAAGTACCTTTCTTTATCTAAATTTGTACTAAACAGCGTTTACTAAAACATTACATAAATTAAGAGTATAAAATTGTCTTGATTTATAGAAAGATTCTTTAATGATTTAAAATTTATGGAACTGTAATACCTTCAAAAAATAGCTTCTGGAAATGAACAAATAAAAAAAGAAAATCGAGAAATCTGTTAAATTGAGCATAATTTTCAACGGCTTATGACGTGCAATGAAATTTACAAAATTGAGGTAGTTTCTTTACTAGGTACATTCACTTTTATTGTTTACGAACATGATGGATATTTACAAATAAGGAAAATCAATACATAAGGAGTCTGGCACTTTTTAACTACTATAAAAGTAGACAAACATTACTCCATTTTCAATCTTCTGAATTTTAAAAATGAATTTGTTAGAAAATTGAAAATTTTACTGGGTGTTAAGCTTTTTTTTTTCTTTGAATATATGACAATGTATGTATGACATCAAAAATATCTATTTAGAACAAAAAAAGATTCAAATTCCTTAATGTCAACCATTTTTTTATTCTGTTACCTCATTATGCGTTACTTTCCACAATTACTACAATGGATGTACCGCATTTTGGGGGTTTAAATTATAGCAAAATAATGTATTTTTTAAAAGGAAGAAACATGAAGAAAAAATTTTATGTTCTTAAAAAAATATTTAAAAAGAAGTTTTGAAATTTCCAAAACATTTCTTATAAATTTCGCTGTTATTGAAATCGGTAACAATAAAATAACACAAAAGTTCATAGTTTTAAAGACACTGCTTGTTACAAAACTATTTTTTGTCAAGCTGTCTATATTCCGCAAAGTAATTACGCAAAGTTGCATGCAACCAGACAACTGTGTAAAAACCAATTTCTGAGATTTTTAAAATTAAAATTTTCTTTGTTTAAACTAGGTAATGATTGATATCATATTTTCAAAGTAGAAAAATCGTTTATCATCCAATAAAAATATTCAACTTCTTAAACAATTTATTTCAATAATAATAGAAGACTGAAAATAGAAATGTATTTGTCGATTGTTGTAGCAGTTATACTTGGTCCTTAAAGTCGAACTAAATATAGAGAAAAAAATCTCATGTCTCACGAAAGGTTATCGTCCTCCCCTCTCAAAGCGGAATCGTGACTTTCGGAACCGGAGTTCGTGGGTTCAAGTTCCACTGGGGCATGGATGTTCGTAGCCATTCGGAATTGGCTTTAAGCAGTAGGTTCCGGTCTCATTAGCCTTCGTTGCAAAAAAGTAGACCGTAGTGCTCCCAACCAACCAACCTAAGCGGGAGCGACAGATTGATAGAAACAGGTAAATCATCGTATTAACCAATCTCTGAATCTTATCCATTATTTAATGGAGAAAAATTTCCGTAAGAAACGATCCTCAATTATACAGCTGCACAAACACAATAAACCAAAATAAAAATAATTTCTTAGAGGGAATGCTTTAAAGAGAAAGTTACGACGACATGTGTTTAATCCCTCAACGGTCACATTATTTTCAAAAAGACAGTAATAAAATTGCCTGTTTATCCATCTAAGAAAATTGTACAGAAACTGACGTCTAGTTTAAAAAATACCACCTCTTTCTAATTACATTATAAATAGTCTCTTAATGTAATGTGGTATAGAAAAAGATATAAAAAATCTTTTCCGGATGTAAAAAAGTAAGAAATGGATTAAATCGTCTTGGTGCATTACTGTTGAACACTTTTCCATGTTTCATTACTTATGAAACTTCACCTTGTGATTTTGACGAGAGCAAGAAGGGTGTGGTTAAAAAATTGTTTAAACGGAAGTGGGAAGATAAATGTAAACATATAAGTATACCAAGGTTAAGTGAGCAATGTGTAATTTCCTATCAGTTTTTTCTAAGCTATAGTTAATTAAATAAACAATAAATGAAACAGAAAATGTAAAATATGCTTTGATGAGTTTTTAAATATAGGAAAAAGCTTATAATCTATAAAAATATCACTTATGACATCTAAAATTACTGTGCGCATGTGGGTTAAACCACAATTTGTGAAGATGTCATATTCTCTCTTCTCTATCTCTCTTTCTAATCTCCATGTCTAGGAATAAACCATACGAGGTCCAAGAGTCCATTTACCTTCACAAAATCGTAAACTAGCATAGGAGACATGTATAGGTCCTCAAGAGACAACCTCAGACACTCAAGGATATGTGTCGGTGATGTCGGTTCATTTTGACATTTAGAACAATTCGGGTGCATCTTGAGACCTCTCTCGGAAGTAAGTCCTTTCAGGTGTCCAATAAGGAATCGGGAAAGTGCTGTCTGAACATATCTATCGCAATCAATAGCAAGGGATCCTCCAGGACAATCTGCTTTGATACCAAGGAGGACTCGGGGGAACGAGCCAAATCTACCAGTCAGCATTCTTCTAATACATAGAATACGCAGTTCAAGATATGACAGTGAATTGGTAACCGGTAATGGTTCTTCAGAACCCTCCTTCGCCAGAATGTCTGCCATCTCATTCTCCCACATGTCAACATGAGAAGGAATCCACTGAAGGTGCACTTCCCAAAGTGACGAAACCTGCTTAAGTTTACAAGAATTGCAATTCCGGCCCTACCACCAAATCTTTGCCAGTTTGAAAGATATTGGATGGCGCTACGACTGTCAGTCAAAATCCCTTAAGCCCTAAGATCTGTAAAGGACAAAACAGCATTTAGCCTCTCTTCGATGGCTATAAGCTCACTCTTGAAAACCGAACTGAAGTCGGAATTTCGTATCTTTATTTTAACAATTCCATTTGGGCATTTAATGACAACACTAGTACCGGAACGAGAGTCTTCGTTTTCATTAAATGCGAAAATGGATTCCATATTCTTGTAACGTTGATTGCCAACATTTTAATTTCAGTTCTAGGAAAAGTCTGGGAATTGACATATAATCATGCTTTATATTAATGAATTAATTTAAACAAAAATGTTAAATTTCTGTCAGCAGATTTAAGAAAACAAAATCTATTGCAAAGCATAAATTTATAAACAGTTTTTACCAGCTGTCCAGGTCTGGAGGATACCAGAATCCGAACATTGCTCCTTTGCATAACCAACTGATATACTGTTGACACGAAAAGGACAGATCTATAAGTGCCATGAGATGAGCTTCAGTGGCGTTTCGGTACGTAATATTACGCACGTAAGCTCCAGCGGATTCATAGCCTCTAACGTCTGTGGGTTTTTCCGAATCGTGATGCACGACTGTCAGTACCTAAGTTGAAACAGAACCATTATAATGAAGTTAAACTGGCACAATGATTAAAGTTACTTAAAAATGATAGAAAGTATGTTTATGACTTTCAATTTTCTTATTTGTCATTGACTATGCAACAAATTTTTAAAAAATAATCTTAATAATTATTAGTTTTTAATACACTGATATACTTATTTTTTACTCAAAGCTTTGTTTTTGCCTGCGGCTATGATTATTGATTCTGTATATGTACAGAATCACTTAATGTCACTCCTGTTGTTAAAAATGCCGGGAAATCATCAGGGAACGTTTTCTAAATGATAAAGTTTTAAACGGTATTATCACTTGTAAATAGTGAAAAATTTCGGTCTTTTGAATTTAAGACTAAAATGTGTTTTATCCAATCTTTCTTTTTTAAATTTATTTTATAAAAATTTCAGTGGTATCATCGCTTGCAACAGGTAACAATTTGGTATTTAGAATTTAAGACTTTAAAAGTGTCCTATCAGATATCTTATTTGATAAAATTTTAAACGGTATTATCACTTGTAAAAAGTGAAAAAGTTTGATATTTTAAATTTAAGACTGAAAAAAGTGTTTTATCCGATCTTTTTAAAAAAAAAAAATTTTTATATTAAAATTTAAATGACATTATAGCTTGAAAAAGGTGACGATTATGTATTTTGAATTTAAGACAG
>CM063508.1:91524689-91527189 GCA_032207245.1 Pardosa pseudoannulata
CATTTTTGATAGACAGAAAAGAAAAAAAAACCTACGCTATTTGAAAAATATTGAAAATTATATCCCAAATGCAATGTAAATAGTTTTAATATTACAAATAATAATAATAGTAATAATAATTCCATTAGTAATAATAAGGGGAAATTCATGTATTTTTATAAGTTATAAAGGATTTCAAATAAGTTTCTACTTTATAGCTAATAGCTTTGAAGATTGAATGTCATTTTAACAGCTAAGGCGCACTTCTCTTAGTTGTAGTGTGTGGGTTCCAATCCCACTGTTGATTTTTTCATCGGCTTATTTACTTTAAGGAATCAACTTTAAAGCAAGAATCAAGTTACGAAATTCCGTGGAGAATTTGACTTTTCTAAGGAATTTGTTATTTATCCAGTTATTATATGAAATAACTAGCGAGTCTATGAATTTACTAATCACAAAACAAATAACTAAAAACAATTAGTTTAACATTAAAAATGTTGGGTTTTTTATAAATTAATTTATGATAAATGGTTTCAGTCTCTCAAAAATGCATATGATATTACATATAAATTATTTAATAAATAGTAAATAGAAACAACATTTATACTTATATATAAATAGCATTTATACCTGTATTTTTTAATATAATATTATTAATATTATAAATAGATTAGGTAATCGGTAAGATTGTTTGTAATGAGTATTTATACAATATTATTAATAGATTAGGTAAACAGAAATAAAAAGAACTGTAGTAAAGTAAACAACAAATAATATGACATTAAAACATATCCGTTATTTTGTAAATCGACTGATGATAAGCAGCTGCTTCTCTCGAAAATATACTTCTTTAACAGATTAATAAAAAAAATAACAAAAACAGAATATTTTCTATAAAATTATTGATGGATTGGGTATACGGTAGTAAAAAAAGCACAAAATTCTGTGCAGTAAGAGTTGTAATTAAATTTTTGCAACCTATAATTTCATTTTAAAAATTATTAGGTCGATTAGTTTTCCTATAAAAAAGGGGGATAGAAAACCTATGCTGATTAAAAATATTGCAAAATTTTATCCGAAATACAATATAAACAGTTTTTATAACACAAATATTGCTATTAATATTCATAATTATTAGAGCAATTTCAAATATTATTAAAAATTACATGCTAGTTAGAATTACATGTTACGTTACATGCTGGGTAGGAAATTATATTACCTAATAAAAAAACGTTTCCAAACAACAATGTAAGAATATGTAAACTTTTAGTTTATAAAATGATTTATTTAAATTATGAAATAATTTATTATTTATCTGAACAATGATTTTTGCAGTGACTTATAAAATGATGTTGAATTCCAGCTCTAACCGGTTCAGATAGCTTTTGCGTAAGGCTCTTAGCGTAATGTGTGGTGTTTTAGTATTGTTAGCTATAAACAGTTTTTATAACACAAATATTGCTATTAATATTCATAATAATTAGATCAGTTTCAAATATTATTAAAAATTACATGCTAGTTAGAATTACATGTTACGTTACATGCTGGGTAGGAAATTATATTACCTAATAAAAAACGTTTTCAAAACAACAATGTAAGAATATGTAAACTTTTAGTTTATGAAATGATTTATTTAAGTTATGAAATTATTTATTATTTATCTGAACAATAATTGCTGCAGTGACTTATAAAATGATGTTGAATTACAGCTCTAACCGGTTCAGATAGCTTTTGCTTAAGGCTCTTAGCGTAATGTGTGGTGGTTTAGTATTGTTAGCTATAAACAGTTTTTATAACACAAATATTGCTATTAATATTCATAATAATTAGATCAGTTTCAAATATTATTAAAAATTACATGCTAGTTAGAATTACATGTTACGTTACATGCTGGGTAGGAAATTATATTACCTAATAAAAAACGTTTTCAAAACAACAATGTAAGAATATGTAAACTTTTAGTTTATGAAATGATTTATTTAAGTTATGAAATTATTTATTATTTATCTGAACAATAATTGCTGCAGTGACTTATAAAATGATGTTGAATTACAGCTCTAACCGGTTCAGATAGCTTTTGCTTAAGGCTCTTAGCGTAATGTGTGGTGGTTTAGTATTGTTAGCTATAAACAGTTTTTATAACACAAATATTGCTATTAATATTCATAATAATGAGGGCAATTTCAAATATTATTAAAAATTACATGCTAGTTAGAATTACATGTTACGTTACATGCTGGGTAGGAAATTATATTACCTAATAAAAAACGTTTTCAAAACAACAATGTAAGAATATGTAAACTTTTAGTTTATGAAATGATTTATTTAAGTTATGAAATTATTTATTATTTATCTGAACAATAATTGCTGCAGTGACTTATAAAATGATGTTGAATTACAGCTCTAACCGGTTCAGATAGCTTTTGCTTAAGGCTCTTAGCGTAATGTGTGGTGGTTTAGTATTGTTAGCTAGAAACAGTTTTTATAACACAAATATTGCTATTAATATTCATAATTATTA
>CM063508.1:91532189-91559689 GCA_032207245.1 Pardosa pseudoannulata
TTACCCTTTATAAAAGATGTGATGAGGTCAGATTTAGATCCCAATCATTTTACATCTCGTATTAATTAATCCACTATATTACTGATCTAAATCGCCTCATCTCTCTTAGACTTTTCTCATTTTATATAATTTCATCTTTGTCTACTCTTAGGACTTCTTTTCGTCCATAAATAACTCTAAAAATCTGATTGGTCTCCTTTTAACTTCACAGAAGGTAACTTCTGAATTAAAAAAAAAAGATCTCATTTTATGCAAAGTTGGGTAACCTTTCAACCCCATTATATAATGGACCACGGGCATTGCGGTACGTACATTTCTTATAGATATTTTCGGTAAAAACCGGAGAACTCTTTAACAAATCATTTTTCTTGATAACGCATTTTGTAATTAATTTTAACTCTTTCAGAATATTCTGAGAAGCTGACACGTCAAAGGAAGATCCTATCATTGTATTGTTTTCTAGACCTCGATTTTCAGATAAGGAAATTTCTGAATGTAAAAAAAAGGAATAAACATTCTTGCAGAAGTGCGCAGTCTTTTAACCGTAGAGGGCCATTTTATGTGATGTCCAATAGGCAACGGGGAATACTCATTTCATATAAATACATTCGGTAGAAACTGGAGATTTAATGATTAAATTCGAAACATCAAATTAGTCAATATAACTTATATAATAATTTTCTTATAATTGCCCATAAATCTCCATCAAATGGAGATTTATAGGCAATTATAAGAAAATTATTTTCTTGGTAACATTTTTTAAATTACACTTAACTCGTTTTATACAACTCTGGAATACTCTGGAATACTCAGGTTAATTCGTCTTTGAAGGACGCTATCGTTGCTTTGGTTTCCAAGCTTCCATCATCAGAAGATGAAATTCAGAATCAGAAAAAAAATATAATAATAATAAAACCACGGAAGCACAGTCTGCAAAGGCCTTGCTGTCATAGCCCGAAGATTGTAAGTTCAATATAGAGCAGCCAATAAATTGCCATGTTCAATAATAACTGTTTTTGTCAGTTTTTCATTCGATGAACATATGGAAAAAGTAAATTTATGTCCGAAGCTAAAAAAAATCCTAAAATATCTATCCAAATGACAAGACCATAAATAATAATTTAATGTACTGAAAATTTGGTAAATAGTTTATAGGATTGCAAACTAATTTCTGGGAAAGGAAAAACTTTTTCCGAAATAGCATAAATTCTACAACTTACAATGCAAACGAAAATAAATTATGATATCTAATACATTTTTTACATAATTATATTTTAATTCTACGGAATTTTATCAATAGAAAGTTTCTATACTATTTTGTATAATTAAAAAAAATTTAATCATATTACTTGTAGAGGTAATGCCTCAGAAGGACGATGAATTAGGATACTTAAAATAAAAGATAAAGTTAGAAGTACGTTTAACAATATTTTATTGCAGTGAAAGAAATTGTGATATATACGACACTTTTTACAGAATTAACTTTAATTTTGTGGAATTTCACCAATATAAAATTTCTATACTATTTTATACAATGCAAAAAATTCGTATATTATTTGTATAGGTAATGTCTTAGACGCACGGGGAATTAGGATACTTAAAATAAAATGAAATACAATCAGTAGTACATTTAACAACAAATACATTTTATTGCAGTGCGAAAAAGTTGTGATATATACAACACTTCTTACATAATTATACTTTAATTTTGTTTTCCAAAATACTAAAGTATGATTATGTTAAAAATGTCGTATATATCACAATTTTTTTCAACAATATAAATTTTTCATATTATTTTATACACTGCTGAAATTTCAAGCATGTAATTTGTATAGGCAATGTCTCAGAAGGACGGTGAATTAGGATACTTATAATAAAATGAGATACAGTTAGTAGTACATTTAACAACAAGTGCATTTTATTGCAGTGCGAAAACAATTGTGATATATACGACACTTTTTATACAATTACACTTTAATTTTTTGGAATTTCAACAATATAAAGTTTCTATTTTATACACTGCAATAATTTCAAGCATATCATTTGTATAGGAAATGTCTCGGACAGTGAATTAAGATACTTAAAATAAAATGAAATACAAGGACATTTAATAACAAACAGTTTTATTTCAAAAGGAAGAAATAAGGTACAGCAGTTAATGAACGGTTAATGTACGACAATTTTACACTCAATTCATTGGAAAACATAATTATTTTTATGAACTGGAAACAATAAAAAGGTAATATTAGTTTTGAAAATTCAAACACTTGAATTAATAATTTATGTTCTCGAAAATTAAAGAAAAACAGTTTAACATAGAAGCTATTGTTAGACTTAAGCTGTGGTAAAATAAAGAAGCCAGTCCAATTTATAGCGGATAGACTGTCCGGGCGTTTATTATCTATACGCATCTACAGTTAAAGTCAATTTCTCAGATGTAGAATTGATATTTTATAAACAGTACAGATCACTGGTAAAAGTAATGGTGGAGTTATAACATGACTGAGCTCACACGAAATAAGCAAGTATCAACTATACTGATGTAGAAACCTTATTTATCTTTTATGCACATGCACATTTTACAAGTAAGTCTATAAATAAAATCTTTCTCTTAAATTAAATCACATCCAATAATTGAAACAATTTATATGTCTTCATTACCTATTAATCTATCTATATTTGTTTAATTTATCTATTCTTTATCTGATATTTTATATACCGGATAAAGAATAGATATATAATAGTTGTAGATATAGAATCAGATATTGAAAACGTCTTAAGATATAACTTATTCTTTTTATAAGGGAAAATTATTAAGTTCATCTCAGTAATTCTACTTTCATTTTTTACTGATTAACATGTTGCATCACATCTTTTAAACTCATATAAAGTTTTAAATTCATTTAAATACCTTTACATTCAAGTTTTAGAATTTCTAAAAGTATTGTGTATTGAAGCTATGAATTTTTTTATGTATTTTATTATTATAAAGTTCAAATGCTATTTATTATTACAGATATTAACTACAGTTAAAACTTATTTTTAAAAAATTTTACGAGGCAGAATAGAATAATATATTTGCCAATTTAACTGCGCATTCGATTCTGAGATTTGACAAAACTGGTACCCCCTGCCAAGTGGGCAATAAAGATCAAAGTATGGTAACCCAGATTATTTGTCCTCTGCTCGCGGTGTGGTTATTTTTTTTTTTTAAACTTATGTTTATTTTAGAGCCGGTTCTCCTTATGTAACATTTTCATTAGGTATATGAGCCTAATTCCTATAGGTTTTGTGATCAACGGTGATTTTACTGAAAATTCAAACCGGTTAAACTCGTATTCTATCATTTTGGTTAGGATATTGGTTCTTGCTGGTTTACAGTCCCATTCCCCATTAGTTCATTATGGCTAATTATTTTTTTATAAATATGAAATCTCATTTTGTTAGTCGTTACGGAAAGTTAAGTGTGTATTTATGTATTTTTTAAAATGTTTTTCTCATGTTTTTTAAATTGATATTTTGGTCTGGCCTAATGAGATCTAAAATTGTAACTTTATATATTAATTGTGACATTTACGGGGGGTTTAAGGGGCCATTTAAAAATCTCCTAAAACAGGAGGGGGAACCTGGTTTTTTAGTAATACCCGATTTTGATTAAATACTTAATATATTTAATATTTTTCAAGTTTAGAAGCTATTTTCAGAATTTTCAATGATAGCTAAATGCTTTTGGGGGGAAATTTTATATTTACCAAAAGCAAATTTATTTTACCAGTCTTACAACAGATGGCAGCACTATAAATTGCGATAAATTAGGTCTTAAGACCGAAATAAATGCAACGAACAATTTTTAAAATCTTCATTATAATTTTGACTAATTACCCTCTTTAAAATAAAAAGAATGAGAATTTTTTTTCAATACCACAATGGGTATCTCAGAACTTAATGTTCACATAATTGTTGTAGATTTACTTTTCCAGTGACAGCAATATGAAGGAATAAAATTTTATTTCTGATGAAACTTTTTAAAGCAGATTCAGAAATCTGTTAGAAAATCTGTTAAAAAGGAAATTGTTTCCGAGTTGCATTGTCTGAAAAACTTAAATTGATGAAAATCAAATTTTATTTTTTCGTATCTATAGTGGATAGTGACACTGTTAAAAAGTACATGCCGATTATTTAATCAACTGTTCAAAAATTGCTCCTTCTTTTTACCAAAGGAGCAATTTTTGTAATCATCTGTTCATTTAATCTTGGTAAATCAACTGTTTATTTCAACTGTGATCTCAAGATTATAGATCCAATAAAATTAAAAAGGAAATAGACTTGACTTTTTTATCATTAATAAAATTTAGATTTCTTTTCCATAAAGTTTTAATCATAAAACATAGAGGTAAAATATTGCAGTACTGAATGAAGAGTACTCTGAATACCTTGCTTTGCTTCGTAACTACAGAAATCAAAATATTAACAAAATTCATTAAGCTCAAAACTAATTAAATGTAAAGCAAGTTTTTATTGAAATAATTTATCTTTATAATAAAGCGTAAAGTTCACATAGTATCAAAATTTTTGAAGTAGTAATTTATAGTGATTGTAATAATAGCTTATTTCAGTTACTAAGCATAAAAAATGAAATCTTAAATGATAGTTAATCTTTTATAATATGGTAATCTATGTTAACACTTGTCTGTAAACAAAAAAAAAATTCAAAGTTCAAGATTGTTTTAATACATGATAAATTTATATAAATATAGAGGTGTGCTTTAAAAATCTAAATATTACTATTGTAACCGAATTTTCGTATATATATGTTCTGATAGATGGCAGCACCAAACAAAAACGACAGAGATGAGATGTTTCTGAGGGTCAATTGCAATAATACCACATGTTTATTCAGGAACAGTTGGAAGATTTGCTCAGAAACTTTCTGATATAAACTCATGATTTTTTAGAAAACTATATCCGTATTTTTCTTTTTATTAATATTTATATATTGTAAAATAGCTAGAGTTTGATTGTATGTAAAATTTTAAATTTATTTAGTTAAAAATTTTTGAATTTTTGCTGTAAAATGTTTTATTAACTAGTATGTGACTGTTAACAATTATTATTGTTTTTTTTATTATCTTCTACTGAGATCGAATTATCACTCAAATTTTAATAAGTATTTAATAACATTTTTTTTCGAAATTTTTTCCATTAATTAATAAGTGCAAAAATTATTTCCGTACAGAAAGAATCATAAAGTATGTTTAACAACAAGTATAAATAAATATAAGCAGTATAGTTTCAAACATATATTGTAAATGTATTTTATTTATTAGTTTCTGTACATAAAAGTATTTTTTAAATTTTAATAAATATATTAACGTTTTGGTAGGTCATTCTTATATGCTAATAAATGCATTTATACGAAACTAGTTTATACGAAATGTTCAATTATACAAAAAACAGATTTCGCGATGAAATTCTTATATGATCTATGTAATAAAATGTTCTTCTATACTATGGAATTGATCCCCTACGAAAATTCTCAATATAATATTTGATTGTAAGAATATTTAGTTATACAAATATTTCCTTATACAAAAGAATGTCCATTCCTCTACGTACATTATATATAAGATATTCTTCTACGTACATTATATATAAGATACTTGTACGAATATGCAGTTATACAAAACATTCTCATATATGAAAGAGAGTACGTAACATTGTCTTTATATGTAACATTTACTTACACGAAGGAATATTCGATTACCTACGTAAAATTTAAATAAAATATTCACTTATACGTAAAAATAGTTATATATTCAATTTTAAGAAGAAAGGTTCGATCCCATAAGTAAATTTTCAAATAAAATATTTGCTTTTTCAAATATTCAGTTACATATAACATTCACTTATACGTAGGAATGTCCGACACTCTAAGTAAATTATCTATAAAATATTCACTGCTTAGGATATTCAGTTATACGAAACATTTACTTATACGAAGGCTTGTTCGATTCACCATGTAAATTTTCAATAAAATATTCTCTTTCGATAATATTCAATTATATCAAATATTCTCTTATATAAAGGAGTATTTCCCTACGTAAATTTCCAAATTTAAGTTTTATTCACTTATACGAAGGGATCAAAATATTTTTCGGGAACACACTTTTATTATACTTATTATTATTATTATGGTTTTTCCTTTCTCTTAAAGAATTTTTATTTATTTGTTTATTTGTTTATTTATTTGCATCCTTCTTAAGGTGGAGTGAGTTTTTAAACTCGAATTTTCTATATCTCTTATCATTTAATAATATTTTATTTTAAACGCGTTTTATAAAATAGTTCGATATATGTATTTATGCATTCGTCTAATGAATAAAATAATCTGTATTTATTATTGGAGAAAACCATTAATTTTGTTGTTATAGTTTACAGATATTATTATAATATAACATTTCAGCTATGCTTGTTTATTAAAACACCAGAAGACTAACACAGTAGTATTTTCATTTTTCATAGGCGGTAATGACTACTAATCACTTGTACGACATGTATGTAAATAATAGACAAAAGATATAAATTTACTGATACAAAGATTCATTTCTTTCCTCTGGACTTTGTATATTTATTAACCCTTCCTCACGAACTTTGCAGTTTTCCACTGTATTTACCACTTTACATAACTTTACACTCATAAAAAATATAAATAAAGAAAAAAGAAAGGAAAAAAATTTTTTAACTTTAAAATCGGTGAATTTCATTTGAAAATTTTCGGGACCATTTAATCTTTAAAGTTTTTGCTTTTTCAAAATGTTTTTACACGATTATCTTTGATTCAGAAAATCTTTAGTTTCTCCATTTTCTTTTGCAAACTTCTCGACCTTAAATTAAGTAGAAAAATTGTATCCCTGTGCATTTTTCATGACAATACATGAATGAATTACAAAAATTTCATTCTTAAAGATAAATATGTTATATATTTACAATTTAATAAAAAAGTCAAACATTGGAAATAACGTCGTCACCTGTTGTTGTAAATATGAACTTGATTAAAAGTTTCCTTAAATTATGTAGCATGTAACCTAATGGAAAATTTAATTGTAGCACTTACGAAAGACTGAAAAGTGCAAAATTTACACGATTATCTTTGATTCAGAAAATCTTTAGTTTCTCCATTTTCTTTTGCAAACTTCTCGACCTTAAATTAAGTAGAAAAATTGTATCCCTGTGCATTTTTCATGACAATACATGAATGAATTACAAAAATTTCATTCTTAAAGATAAATATGTTATTATATTTACAATTTAATAAAAAAGTCAAACATTGGAAATAACGTCGTCACCTGTTGTTGTAAATATGAACTTGATTAAAAGTTTCCTTAAATTATGTAGCATGTAACCTAATGGAAAATTTAATTGTAGCACTTACGAAAGACTGAAAAGTGCAAAATAAAAATAAATTAAACAAACATGTTTTCATTTAAAAACAACGAAAAAGAATAAAATAAAACAAACAAAAATAAAATTTAAAAGAAAAAATGCTTTCATTTTAAACTAATTACCGAGATTAAAATAATTTCTTTCAGCTGTCCGGGAACATTGAAAATTTTTATCACTAAAAATAAAAGCTTGGGCCATTTGTCATATGCTTCATAACATATTTAAGTATAAGTACTTTTAATATAGGATGGGTGACCCATATTTTTGTTTTTAATTATATAATTATAAGGAAAGTTACTTATACGAAGAATTGCCCTTTACCTCTAGTCTTCGTATAAATATTATCCTTCCCTTTCAACGTCTTGAGTTTCCACTATATTTACTACTTTAGTTACTTTGTAGTTATCAAAATAATTTTTATGAAGAGAATTTTCTGTTCTGAAAAGTGTTGAAAGAGGTTCAAGAATATTTAATCTTCAAAATTTTCAAATTTTTAAATGTATTTATACGCTTTTTTTAATTCAGCAATATTTATCTCAAACTTTATAACCGATTTTTAACCAACTTACCGATTTCTAATCAAGCTGAAATTCTTACGTATCTTCGATCACAATACATGAGTGATTCATAAAAGGTTCATCCGTACATATAAATTCATTATATATATATTATATTTATAATTTAATTAAAAAGCAAGCAATTGGAAATAATAGCTCCATCTGTTGGTGTATATAACAACGTAGTTAAAAGATTTATTAAATTATGTAGTATGTATCATGATTGAAAATGTAATTGAAGTATTTCTCAAAGACTGAAAAGTGTGAAATAAAAATAAATATTTTTTTTTAAATAAAGAATCTCTTATCCCCTATATAATAATAGCCTAAGTTATCTGTACGTCTGGCCTCGATTTTATGAAGCGGTTGGACCTGGAATGGACCTGCTAACTATGGATAGAGGCATCCATAGTTAGCAAAATTCAAAGAGAGTAATGTTTATCTTCTCCTAAACTATAGATTCTAAAATAAATTGGTATAAATATGCTTCCTATCACAGCGAAAAATACTGCCTTCTTTAAAACGTTCGAAATCCACCCCTTCCCCTCTTTTTGAGCTTTTAATGTCATTATTTCAACTCATATTTTCTCCGGTTAAGAGCAGGCGATTCAATTTATCAATTTATCACACAGCAAATAGGTAAAAATAACATTTTTCTAGCATTATGACGTCATTCCTTTGACTATCTCATTGAATCATATCTTATTTTAAATTATTTAAATTTTGCCTTATTTTTATACGATTTATCAGCTATTACTTAGATATGACGTCAATAATTTTCTTTTATATTTGGCTTAAATAATAGATTAGGTACATATGTGATAATTTTAAATTGAATCATCGATTATTTTTTGTTGCAATGAAAATTGTATCACCGGAATTAACAACAAAGACTAGGAGTCTATTTTATGGACTAATATATATATAGCGTTTAATTTATATATCTTTGAAAATTAAGAAGTTTGCTCGTTTTTGTGTTTGTTTTTTATACATAACCACAGGGTTTGCGATCCATTCTCTAAATTTTGGCCATCATTCATATATACCTACAAATAATCACTGTCAATATTAAAACCTATGCTGTCCATCCTATCAAGTAATATTACAAGTTAAATTAAAGGTGGCAACTAACATGCGTTCAATAAAGATAAACAAATTATTCAGAGTGTACCAGATAATTTTCAGCCAAAAAAAAAAAAAAACCATTTTTTACCTGCCTCATAAGGTACTTAACAATTTTGGAAAATTAAAAATTTTACTGATCCCGTCATATGACGGGCTGTATGCTAGTTTAAAAATAAACTAATAATAATACGAACTAATGTTGCTGTTGTCTTGCCCAGTGAAATAGTGCAATGAGATCAAATTGATACAAAAGTGTCCAAGACAGCACTATCATGGAGTCGTAACCAATATGCACTACTCATGGAAGAAAAAATTTGCCGGAGCCTCCAAAGAGGTTGGACTACTGCCTGTTGGTTCGGAGAAGATATTTTATATTCTTTCTTCCACTCAAAGGATAATGCAATAGAGGCATTTTCCTATCCACCACTTAGGCCGAACGATGGCCGATTGCTTAGGGTGTTGGCCTTCGGATCCGGAGTCCGTGGGTGCGAATCCCACTGTGGCATGTGTGGTATAGCCACATTCTATTTAAAAGGGAATGCCAGGAATTGCCGGCTTCCTGACCCCTTATTTTATGGAATGGGACTTGGCGCCGTAAGATTCCTAGGCTGTTTTTCTTACTCAGGCTACGTTTTGGCGATCGTCTTGGGTTCCTGCTGGCGGGATTTTTCCACTGACCTCGCCATGCGCGGTGTTGAGTGGGCATCATTTTTGGCCGAAGTTGGGGGAGAGATCACCCGCATCATAATAAAAAGGAGTACCTTTTTTAAGCCATTTTACTCCTTTTTGATTTTTGTGTCATGTCGAGGGACGTGTATTTTTCTGACAACGTCAGCAAGGAATAGTCAATAATAAAAACTCCTTTCAGCTATTCAATTAATAGGGACTCTTTTCTTTTCGTCAATTTGCATTTTCCTCTGTTATAAAGTTCTGGAGCGTTCCACATGAAGACAGTGAATTGTGTCTGCCGCCATATAGTTCCACCAAAGAAGCGGTGAAAGGTTATTGCGGCTCAAAGGAGCAATGTAATAATTCTACAACAATAATTCTACAACAACAATTCTACAATAATTATTCTACAGCATGGATGTTCGTAGCTGTTCGGAATCGGCTTTAAGCAGTAGGTCCCGGTCTCATTAGCCCATTAGTTCCAAAAAGTAGACTGAAGCGCTCCAAATCAATCTCAATCTCTCCCTATATATCACTTGAGGACGCATCTCTCTAAGGGGATACAGGCTCCCCCGAGGGATACGAACTGATAAGAAAAAAATATAAATAACTAAAGAGAAAAATTTAAAAACCACGCTTTCATTGAAATCTAACTACTAAGATTAAGATAATTTTTCCAGTTATCCAGGAACATTGAAAATTTTTATCATTGAAAATAAAATTTGGGGGTCATTCATAATATATTTCATTATGATATTAAGTACATTCAGTATATGAAAAGCTTTTTATACTTTTATTTTTAGTCATGAAATTTTTTTAGTATTTCTCCGTAGCTAGAAAGAAAATTTTTTAAATTCTTTATATTTTTACTAAGTATGTTTTTAAAATGATTTTCCTTAATTTTACTATATTTTAAAATTAAAATATTTCTGTTCATTTTCATAATATTACTTTTTCTAAGTACAAAATTTATAACGAATAACATCTCTTTTCTTGTCACATTCACTTGAAATTTAATTTTAATTTCTTTTCCAGATTTTAATTTCTTAAATTTGTGTTTATAACATCCTACATATTATTCTTCAGAGCTGAATGAAATTTCATGTACTGATGTAAGTATATATATACAACGATTTTAAATCAGATAATTCAAATGCTGTCTTTATATTTTTAAATTTTTGATTTCTTAAGATTAAAACTGTGTGTTATTTTCCAATTCTTGGAATTACAGCAAAATTTACATATAACTAATTTGTGTATGAGTTTAAAATACTACGTACTCTAAAGATAAAAGGTTATCTATTAAGTTCATGAAATAATTTATACTGTGAACATAAGTTATTTTCTAATATTTTGGGCACATGACTCTCTCTAATTTTTGAATTTTAATACAGTAGATGAACTGAATTTTAATACAGTAGATGAGTAGATGAACTGAATAGAAAGCTTCTTTTTCCAAACAATGGACTTAAATATAGTTTTCGATTGAAACTAAGTGTCTCAATAACAGAGGCAAAATTACTGTCGTATAGCCATCCTTAATTTTATCCATTTCACTTGAGATCAAGTATAGTGGTAATTATTTGGATAGTTTTAGACGAATCATTTTTTTTGGACTGCGTTGTAAAATTTAGTTAATTTTAAACTCAACTACAGGTTTATGAGAGGCTATAGACTTTTTTTATAACATAAAAACCAATCATATCGAAGAGGAATGAATATAAAAGATTGATTCAATAATTAATCAAAAATACAAAATTTACTTACACAATATTTACATACATTTTAAATTCTACTAACTAATAAATGTTAGACAGTTGATTGGTGAAATTAATCTCTTACACACCATATGTTGACGAATTAACAAAATTTATTCTAAACGGTATTTACAGTTTAACCCTCTAAGCGGTTCGCACGTAATTCAGCCAAACCGATGATGTCTTCAAAGCGATTTATCAATTTATCTAAAACTGCTAAAATTTAATACATTTCTAGTGCTTAATTAAGTATAATTGTAAAAATACATCTGTGATAATTTTAATATTATACCACTAGATAGAATAAAGAAATTATTTTTATCGCTTGTAAATCTCTATTTCGAAGTATTTCGTTTGATAAATTTTTTAATATTAATTCTTTGATTTCGTAAAAAATATAAATAAGTTTAATGAATATTTTATTTGTACTTTTTAAAATTATTTCTTATATTTCGAGATTATTTTTTTAAGAATTAAAGAAAACATATATTCCTTCGTCACAAGTGTGAAGGAAAAAATCATAGAACGCTTTGGCTACTGAGACAGTAAACCTATAGTGCATTTTTTGGAGACTTTTCTTCCTTGATGTTTTCCACTCGGAGGGTTAAAATATGTAATCATGAATGAAAACGTTTAATAAGTTGATTTATGAAATTAATCCCTTCACATATGTAATGAACTGCGATTTCGCTTTGTCAAAACTTTAATTACGAAGACAGGACCCTGATAAGTTTATAAAAATTATAAATCAAAATACAGGGTGTTTCATATTGAAAGGGACAAAAAGAAAACATGATTGCGAACGTTATAATTAATATATTTAGAAAATTCAAATTTACCCCAAAACTACATTTATTCAAGTTTCTACGGGTGTTCAATATGTGCCCCTTTGGCGACACGACAAATGTATACATGGTAATCAAACTCCTGCCACTTTCGTGATAGCATATCCCCTGTGATGGCGTTCTTGCATAAGCAGCCGGTATCCTGTAGCTGCTTCACCCACCTGCTTATGTTATGCCGATGCGGTGGTTCTTTACGAAATTTCGTGCGAAAATGCCTTTGTACAACAGTTACCGAGGAGGTTTTGTCATATTTGAAAAAGCAGTAAGCTTTTTCCTGCATGGACGACATTTTGTTTAACAGCGCCTCTGGCGGCGAGTTCGTCATTCGATAAATTTTCCCTGTTGTCAAATAAAACTTGTATAATTGTATTTGCAGAATAAATTTGTTTCGGCTGAACAAATCCATTACGACAGTCACACTGCGCTATTCTTTCTGTCCCATTCAATATGAAACACCCTGTATAAAAATCTGATACTTTCAATTGTAAGAGAGATGGCCAATGACTCATCATCAGGTGAGGCTAAGTTGCTTGACAGGAGATTGACGACACGTTGTAACTTTGGAGATCCGGGGAGCAGTAGCGTACTTTCAGGGCAACTAAGGTTGTAAAGGAAACTCATGGGCCTCTTTGACGACTTCTACAGATGGTGGAGTTGATTTGAGTTCCTTGACCGCTAATGTATTTGGTGAGAGAATTAACTTTCTCTCCTCCATCTTCTGCAGTTCTCTATACAGTTTTGTTCTCCTTCGCTTTCTCTTTCAGCCCCTTCTGCCAGTACCTTCTCCTCTTCTCTCTCAGCCCCTTCTTGGTAGAACTCTCTCCTCTCCTCTTTCAGCTGCTCTGTCAACACTCTCTCCTCTTCTCTTCTTTTTCAGCTCCTTCTGCCAGTACCTTCCCTTTTTCTCTCTCAGATCCTTCTCGTGAGAACTCTCTTATATCCTCTTGCAGTCCCTTATGCCAGTACTCTCTCCTTTCCTCTTCTCTTTCAGCTCCTTCTTTTCCAGCAGCACTCTCTAATCTCATCTATCAGTCCCTTCTTTGCAAACAACACTCTCTTTTCTTTTCTTTCAGGCCCTTCATTTCTCTAGCTGCTTTTCATTTTATTTCGTTCCATGCGATCCTTCTTGTGAACGCCAAAAAAACCAATAGGCATATCTCAGCTACTTTATTTGCTGCCTCAAATCCTGCTCTACCCAAGATCATAAAATCACCGACTTTAATTACAGCCTGTCCTACCTATCCTTGTTCTTGCCGTGGCTTGTAAATCTTTCCTCAGCCTTATTCATCCCTGGTATCGATTTTAGAGACACTGTTCTTATCTCTGTCCAGCAATCTTAGACCTGCCTGAAAAGTCATAAACCATCCCTTAACTTTTATCAAACTTCTTTGATACTCTCTTCTCAATTCCTGTGCCTGTGTGTTTTTAAAATTATTCATATAAACTTTTTTAGATAAATTTTTATATATATAATATATATATCAATTTATATATTTAAATATATTTTCATATATATATATATATATATATATATATATATATATATATATATAAACAAACATACTTCCGTACCTTTAAAGAAAAACAAATAAATACATATCATTTACAATATCTCACTAAATCACTACTTAAAACATGAAAGAAAATTTGAATTTTATATATTTTTCTAAGACGTCCACCCTTGTGGATTTAATCTCTTACAATAGAATATTTAGCGATCGCTCATTTGAAGATATTTCCCACTCCAATGTAGTCTTGACGAAGCCTACACACAAATATCCTCAGTATTATCACAAAACAAATAGTTCTCGACACAGAGAATTTCTTGAATCTTTTTCGGAAAAATATAACCACTATCAGCATAAGCTGCTCATACACTGCATATTACTATACCATCTAAAGATTCAAATTTGTTGCTCAATGTTGCCTTAATACGAGTGGCTCTATCATGCTTGGTTTGACCCACTGGCAACAAAATAACAACATTAAAGTTAATAAACCAGAAATTTTGTGACTAACTTTCTAATATTTTCCTCGCTGAGGTTCGAAATGTAGTTCAAGTCGCATGGGAGACATTTATGTCTTCCTGAAGATTGCTTAGTTCGTAAAAAGTATTAAATGAATAATAAAGGGAATAGATATTTGGGGCTGTACTGATGGCCAATAGCAAGACAAAAAGTAGCTACAGGTCTGTTCTTCTACCTTTGAAGAAAATTAAACTTTGTATATCCACTCTTAGTCTTTTTTTTCCCAAGATATCTTCCCAAAATGAATCTCTGAAAGATCATCGAATTAAAGTTTTAGTAGCTTATAAAACAATTTCATTATTAGACACTTGTATAATTTTGACCTCCCTTCTTTGCTGAAAAGTCTACCCTTTTGTTTCGATGAAGGTTACAATGTCTATGGTATCTATTGTAAAGCACGAATATTTTATTTTTGAATAGTTATTTTAGCCAATTTACTTTATTGGGTTATATTTTTCGAGTATTCTTATATGTCATATCTGTATTTCCATAAAACATAAAGGAGAAGACGTAAAGTCTGATGGTTTATATTAAACATTCATTTTTCTTTCTATGAAGGTTACAATGTGTATGGTATCCATTGTAAAGCACAAATATTTTGTTTTTGGAAAATTATTTTAGCCAATTTACTTTATTGGGTCATATTTTTCAAGTATTCTTATCTGTCATATTTATATTTCTAAAAAAAACATAAAGGAGAAGACGTAAAGTCTGATGGTTTATATTAAAAACTCATTTTTGATTCTATGAAGGTTATAATGGGTATGGTATCTATTATAAAACACAAATATTTGTTTCTAAACAATTATGTTGCCAATTTACTTTATTGGGACATATTTTTCAAGTATTCTTATCTGTGTTTGTATCCAAAAAAACATAAAGGAGAAACGTAAATCTGATGGTTTTTATTAAACATTCAATTTTGTTTCTATGAGGTTACAATGTGTATGATATCTATTGTAAGGCACAAATATTTTGTTTTCCTGAATAATTATTTTATCCAATTATTTATTGGTTATATTAAGTATTCTTATCCGTCATATTTGTATTTCCATAAAACATAAAAGAGAGTAGCTAAAGTCTGATGATTTATATTTCATTTTTCTTTCTATGAAGGTTAAAATTGTATGGTTTGGTTTGGTTTGGTTTTTTTCCCAAGATATCTTCCCAAAATGAATCTCTGAAAGACCAACAGTTTAAAGTTTTATTGGCTACAACAGTTTCATTAGCACGGAATTTTGAACCCTCAAACCCATCTTTGCTGAAAAGTCTACCCTTTTGTTTCGATGAAGGTTACAATGTCTATGGTATCTATTGTAAAGCACGAATATTTTATTTTTGAATAGTTATTTTAGCCAATTTACTTTATTGGGTTATATTTTTCGAGTATTCTTATATGTCATATCTGTATTTCCATAAAACATAAAGGAGAGGACGTAAAATCTGATGATTTATATTAAAAATTCATTTTTCTTTCTATGAAGGTTACAATGTGTATGGTATCCATTGTAAAGTAAAAATATTTTGTTTTTAGAAAATTATTTTAGCCAATTTACTTTATTGGGTTATATTTTTCAAGTATTCTTATCTGTCATATTTGTATTTCCAAAAAACATAAAGGAGAGGACGTAAAGTCTGATGATTTATATTAAAAATTCATTTTTCTTTCTATGAAGGTTACAATGTGTATGGTATTGTAAAGTAAAAATATTTTGTTTTTAGAAAATTATTTTAGCCAATTTACTTTATTGGGTGATATTTTTCAAGTATTCTTATCTGTCATGTTTGTATTTCCAAAAAACATAAAGGAGAGGACGTAAAGTCTGATGATTTATATTAAACATTCAATTTTGTTTCTATGAAGGTTATAATGTCTATGATAGCTATTGCAAGGCACAAATATTTTGTTTTTGAATAATTATTTTAGCCAATTTACTTTATTGGATTATATTTTTCAAGTACTCTTATCTGTCATATTTATATTTCCAAAAAACATAAAGGAGTGGATGTAAAGTCTCAGGATTTATATTAAAAATTCATTTTTCTTTCTATGAAGGTTACAATGTGTATGGTTTGGTTTGGTTTGGTTTGGTTTGGAGCGCTACGGCCTACAGTTTTGCACACGAGGGCTAATGAGACCGGGACCTACTGTTTAAAGCCGATTCCGAACGGCTACGAACATCCATGCCATAGTGGGATTCGAACCCTCAAACCCCGGTTCCGAAAAGCAGCGCTCTACCATTCGGCCATCGTTCGGTACAATGTGTATGGTATCCATTGTAAAGCACAAATATTTTGTTTTTGGAAAATTATTTTAGCCAATTTACTTTATTGGGTCATATTTTTCAAGTATTCTTATCTGTCATATTTATATTTCTAAAAAAAACATAAAGGAGAAGACGTAAAGTCTGATGGTTTATATTAAACATTCAATTTTGTTTCTATGAAGGTTATAATGTCTATGATAGCTATTGCAAGGCACAAATATTTTGTTTTTGAATAATTGTTTTAGCCAATTTACTTTATTGGGTGATATTTTTCAAGTATTCTTATCTGTCATGTTTGTATTTCCAAAAAACATAAAGGAGAGGACGTAAAGTCTGATGATTTATATTAAACATTCATTTTTGTTTCTATGAAGGTTACAATGTGTGTGGTATTTATTGTAAGGCACACATATTTTGTTCTTGAATAATTATTTTAGCCAATTTACTTTATTAGGTCATATTTTTCGAGCATTCTTATCTGTCATATCTGTATTCCAAAAAAAAACATAAAAAAGAGGACGTAAAGTCTGATGATTTATATTAAACATTAATTTTTAACTCATACACATTTTTTGTGTTATACTACATAAATTTAAAATTCATTTGATAGGGAGAATGCATGCTACTATTTATTATTTCAGTATGACACCCTTAAAATTTTAAGACATAAACGTGATTCCAAGAAGCCAATGCAGTTTAGTCCATATTTTCTGATTTACGTAAAATTCAACAGAATAAATAATATTCTTTACAGTTTTTAAAGATTTTGCTCAGTATTTTCAACCATACATATAAAATTTACAATTTTAAATATCGATATGTATTTATCTACTTTCTCATTGATTTTTATATGATACATCCGTTTGAAGAGGGTTAAAAATGTATACATATCATATCAATACATATCAATATTGATTGACACATAAATTTTCGGATAGCAATTTAAAAAATAAGGAGTATTTTTTGAATTCATAACTAAACATGATACGTTATATAAAGTCTGTATAAATTTTAACAGAAAGGAATTTGTGGTACAAATATTCTGTTCTATTAAGTGAAGTCTATTAAGTCTATTAACAAAGTCTATTAAGTGAAGAATATTAACAGAATAGTAGTATAAGCTTTAACAAATAATATTTTCAAAAATTAGAAATTTTAGAAATTTACTAAAACGTTGATTTTCTGTTTTTTGTTTTCGAATCTTAATTTTATTTGAGGTTTTCAGTTTTTTTTTATTACGAAATAAAGTACTCTGAAAGGTTAAATAAATCAATGCACTTTAAAAAGAAAGTTATTTGTTAAAAAAGAAATAGAGCTTAAACTACTTTGAACCCTTGTTTTTTTTTGTGTTCCAAAATAACTAGTTGGAAACTAATTTAGAAAATAGTTTATAGAAATAAATTTAAATAAAGTCTGTTAAAAGCCTTTTTATCAGCAAAATATGAGGAAGATTTTAAGGTACGTAAAATAACTTCCAAGAAATTAATTTGAAGCCCTATTTTAAGATGGCTTATGTGAATTTTAAAGTAGATAAGACAGTTCGAGCTTTTAAGAAAATTTTTTTCTTTGAAGCATTTTTTAAAATTTATGTATAGTACCAACTCCTAAATTAAATTGAGAGTTTTTTCAAAGATAATATGTTGAAATCCCTGTTTCCTCTTTCAAAGAAGGCTTAAGGCCATAAAAAAGATTCTAAAATACATTCAATTACCTTTATCATTAAAAGTGTCCAAATTCCCTTTTAAAGTAAACACTAAAGATGTATTAAAATTTAAAAGGTTTCTTGAGGGTTGTAACAATTTGTTCTTTCTTTTTCTTTTTTTAATAATTCAAATTTAGACGATATTAAACAAGATTATTTGATGTATATATTACAATCTCGTGCCTGTTGGAATTAAAGATATGAAACAAAATGTAGCACTAAGCATGCTACTAGCAAATTTAAAAATTATTTTTCTCGTAAAATGCATTTTTATTGTGTACTAGCTGAAGTAGGGTCATTGTCAGGGTAAAGAGGGGGGTAAATATTTTATTTCGATTACATTTGATTATTTTGATTGTAAATGGGAAATTCCAGAAAACGTAACTCGAAAATCAAAAGTGAAATGTCTCTATTCCCGATTTCCGGTTTCTTTTTGCAGAACAATAGCCGATTGGTTAGGTTGCTGGCCTTCGATACCGGAGTTTGTGGGTTCGAATCCCACTATGGCATGGATGTTCGTAGCCGTTCGGCTTTAAGCAGTAGGTCCCGGTCTCATTAGCCCTCGTGTGCAAAACAGTGGACCGTAGTGCTCTAAACCAAACCAAACCGGTTTCTTTTTCTAAAAGGCCTGACCTCGCTTGCAGAGCGCCAAATTTTTTTTAGCCCGATAGATTAAGTTTGGTTTGGTTTGGAGTGCTACGGTCTACTTTTTGCAACACGAGGGCTAATGAGACCGGGACCTACAGCTTAAAGCCGATTCCGAACGGCTATGAACATCCCTGCCACAGTGGGATTCGAACCCACGAACTCCGGTACCGAATGATTGTAAATGAGAAATTCCAGAAAACGTAACTCGAAAATAAAAAGTGAAATGTCTTTATTCCCGATTTCCGGTTTCCTTTTGCAGAACGATAGCCGATTATTTAGGGCGCTGATCGTCGGTACCGGAGTTTGTGGGTTCGAATCCCACTATGGCATGGATGTTCGTAGCCGTTCGGAATCGGCTTTAAGCAGTAGGTCCCGGTCTCGTTAGCCCTCTTGTGCAAAACAGTGGACCGTAGAGCTCTAAACCAAACCAAACCGGTTTCCTTTTCTAAAAGGCCTGTCCTCGCTTGGCAGAGTGCCAAATTTCTTTTTCGCCCGATAGATTAGGTTTCGTTTGGTTTGGAGTGTTACGGTCTACTTTTTGCAACACGAAAGCTAATGAGACCGGGACCTACAGCTTAAAGATGATTCTGAACTGCTAAGAACATCCATTCGACTGTGGGATTCGAACCCATGAACTCCGGTACCGAAGGCCAGCACCCTAACCAATCGGCCATCGTTCGGCCCGATAGATTAGGATATGATGGCTAGTGAAAATTTACGGTGATAGTGAACGTTTAACGAAAATGCAGAAAAATGTTTGTAATATCCATAATTTCGAAGAAATTTTTAATGAGACTTAGAGTAAAGTGGCTTATTGCTTAGCACACGTTCAGAAAGAAAGAAATCTGATGAAGGAAAGAACTGGATTGCTGTGATATTTTGGCACACAGAAAGATGTCCATATATAGTCCTTGAAAACTTAAAAGATAAAGCTTAATATATGTTGTTCCTTCTACTGTCACTTGGAGAAATCAAGCACGTGATACAGATTACACGAATTAAGACGGAGGGAGGAGCCTTTCATCTTGAAGAGTACCGTGAAAGGGAAGATACTTTTGTTCACAGTATACAGTATTAATTTAGAAGCAAGGTTCAAACAGAAATCCCCCAGGTTAAGATCGCTACCTCCAGATGTATAGTTTAAACTTCGTGGATATTGCGACTGCAATGTACACGGTCATTAACCCCTTTCCGGTTTTACCCGAGCTGAACTCGGGCAGGAGAAATGTACCATCCTGTCTCATCCCGAGTGTAGTTCGGGCACTATGAAATTTTACACTGTGCAATCAGTCTTTCCCGAATTATCTCACATATGCTTTTTATGGTTTTGAATGCTTTTGTTTACTTTCCTGGCTACTAGAATATTTGCTGCTCAAAGAGAGACAGCAGAGGGAAGAAGGTAAGAAGAGAAACAAGGTTCTACTCTCGAGATTGCGGTGTAGGATTCTGTGCAGTACCGTGTTTTCGATTGTATCATACACGATCAAATTTTGATTAATAATTTCATAATCATTTGTGTAAATGCGAAGGATATAAATAAAGTTTAATTCAAGATAAAACTAGGTATTCTAAGCTTTATATTTATAGCTAGTGTTAATTGACTCCAAAGTCTAATGATTTCTAACCCACAGAAAGACAGCTATACAAGTAAATTACTTATTTATTTAAATTGATATTTTTACATTAACCCTCTTAGCGGTTCGCACTTACAATTCCGCCGAACCGATGATGTCTTCAAAACGTACAATTTTTGACCTCCAAAAACGTTCCGAAAATGGATGTAATGTACATTTCCGTAAGTGTTTTCCCTCATGGAGTTTTGCGGTAGGATGGTCAGGTCGATTCTTTAGGATGTGCACCCCTCTTTGACTGACATTTATTGAGAGATGCACCCCTACCCTAATGATTTCTAACTCACAGAAAGACAACTATACAGGTAAATTACTTATTTATTTAAACTGATATTTTTACATTAACCCTCTAAGCGGTTCGCACGTACAATTCCGCCAAACCGATGATGTCTTCAAAACGTACAATTTTCGACCTCCAAAAACGTTCCGAAAATGGATGTAATGTACATTTCCGCAAGTGTTTTCCCCCATGGAGTTTTGCGGTAAGAGGGTCAGGTCGATTCTTTAGGAAGTGCACCCCTCTTTGACTGACATTTATTGAGGAATGCACCCCTACCCCCTGAAGCAGAAAGAAGCTGACAGCTTTTCATGGCTTTGTAAATCTCTATTTCGAAGTATTTCGTTTGCAGTAATAGATGTATCTTTAATTGCACCCCTTAAACATCTTGGATGATTTTCGTAAAAAAATATAAATAAGTCTCTCAAAGATTATTTTTATTTGTACTTTTAGAACCCATTATTTCTTATGGGATGGATTTATGTTATGGATTTATGCTATTAAAAATTAACAATCTATAATATCTATTTATATATCTATTTATAACCGGAAGTAAAGGGACAATAACGAGGGTGGGTTTCCCGTATTTCGTAATAGTCGACAAAGGGTGAAAGAAAAATCATAGAACGCTTTAGCCACTGACGCAGTAAACCTTCAGCGTATTTTTGGAGATTTTTTCTCGATGTGTTCCACTCGGAGGGTTAATTTTTAGGAAATTTTGTATGCGAGTGATGCTATTATTTTTAAAAAGCTATGTATGTATGAAAATAAGCATAAATTGACATTTTTTGACCCATAATCCCGAAACAAAATGAACCTAGAAGGGGTTAATGAGCATAGTATTTTTGGACTGCTCAAGCCTCAAACTGACAATCCTTCGGGTGTAAAGTCGACATCTGACTGAGCTATCACGTCCCCGGCCTAATGTTCCACAGTGATAATACATATGTACATATATCTCATATATCCATGGACATTGTAAAAGATAAATAAAAAATCATCGATTTCGCTATGTGTAATATCATATCTTAAATATATAAATAAGTCTTGCGTGGTAGTTTTGTAAAGTCAAGTGAATATGCTCAAATGTTGCCAAAAGAAATTCTCCTCATTTGATAAAAGAATCCATTTGACTTGTGAAATATCCACTTTCTAAAGTTGTTCTGATATTGGAGGTAATCTGTGAGTAATCCTAAAAATTTGGAATTCTAAACGATAAATAAAAAATCATCGATATCATTATGTGTAACATATCTTAAATATATAAATAAGTCTTGAGTGGTAGTTTTGCCAAGTGAATATGCTCAAATATTACCATAAGAAATTCTCCTGATTGATAAAAGAATCCGAATTACCTTGTGAAATACCCACTTCCTACAATTGTTTTGATATTGGAGGTAATCTATGAATAATCCTAAAAATTTGGAATTAACAAAATAGTTTTTACGTGTTAATAATTTCAGAATGACTTCGCTCACATATACACATCCATATAAACTTTTTTGTAAAGTGAATATATTTTAAAAAGTGCCACCAAGTTTTATCAATAAATTAAGTTGTGATATGTTTATTCCTAAATGATCATAACCATTTCAGTGAGTACTTTCATCTAAAACTTCTGAAACATTATCAATAGTTTAATCCCAAACAGCTGTTATTATATTAAAATTATAATAGGCTAATATTTATAGTTACTCTAAGACACTATTAATATCCTAATACAACAAAATTTAACCACTGTATAATTTAGTTTTGTAAATCATACCATATAGTATTTTTTATTGAATATTGAGTTGTAAATCAATGAGTAATCATGCACTAAAATTTATGACGAATCGAGATTGACATTGCAGTTTAAAAAGGAATAACGTATGGATTTACAAATAAGGAAACACATGAATAGTATTTTATAATGAGGGGATCTTAATCTTAGAACATTGTATTCGGTACACGTACTAGCACGTTTTCTGACGATTGATACTTGAGCGCTGGTCACGTACTAATACGGTTTAGTGTAACAACATGGTTTGTTTGTGGGTACAAAAATAACGGTATATACAGGAAAACGAAGCCGAATGTTCTCGTCTACTACATAGATTCTGGAAACATTTAGACAAATAAAAACTAGTTTTTACATCAGTCGATGCGGAACCACAGAACGGGAAGGTTGATTAAAAAAATCAATTTAGATTTAAAATTAACTTTTTATTTATCCTTGCGAAAATGATATTATATGTATATTTATATATTATATATATATATATATATATATATATATATATATATATATATATATATATATATATATATATATATATATATATATATATATATATGTAATATATAAAAATTATTTAACTTTAATATTTCTTCAAAAAACTCCTCTCTTCCCTTTTAATTCATCTAAATATCTTTACCAGTCTCAACATGGTGTGTTCAACGGAGTATTTTCCACTTAACATTCCTTTCTGTCATAAAACTGTAACTTTCTGTCTATACAGCAGTTTCTCAGGTGTTGGCGGAACATGTTTTCGCGTTTTGCTGATATTGCAGTCAATTCGCTTATTAAGCTGTTTTTGTTGTGGGAAAATTCTTGCTGTCAGCGCTCTTGGGTGTACTTGTGTGAGAGCAGAGTGAACTCTGTGGCTTTTGATTGTATATTGTCCAGAAGGACAGATATGCCGTGTTGCCGCGCTGAAATAAAGTTTTAAATTAGACTTCTGAGTTCTCTTGAATATGAGACCCGACTGCATCTTTGTACTTTATGAATGCTAGCTTTTGAACTTTCTCCTTGTGAAGGAGTTTTATAAAAAATGGATTACATATATATATATATATATACATATATACATATACATACATATATATACACATATATACATATATATATACATATATTTATTTATTTATTTATTTATATATTTTTCAATGTAAAATACGAAAAGTTCGTTAAAAAATTGAATAATTTTCGATCTCTTGAGATTTAAATGAATAACTAAATTTACGCTCTAAACGCCCGCTCCCGGTATAATTTCTGCTGCGAAACGTACCCGCACACAATGTGTTAAAATTATAACAGGCTAATATTCACAGCTACTTTAAGAAACTATTAATGTCCTAATACAACCAAAGTTAACCACTGTATAATTTAGTTTTGTAAAGCATACCATATAGTACTTTAATTGAATAATAAGTAGTAAATCAATGAGTAATCGGGCACTAAAATTTATGACGAATCGAGATTGACAATGCAGTTCAAAAAGGAATAACGTATAGAATTACAAATAAGGAAACACGTGAGTAGTATTTTTTAATGAGGAGATCTCAGTCTTAACACATTGTATGCCTGACATGTACTAGTACGCTTTCTGACAATTGATACTTGAGCGCGGGTCACGTACTAGTTTGGGTTAGTGTAACAACATGGTTTGTTTGTGGGTACAAAAATAAAGGTATATGCAGGAAAACGAAGCCGAATGTTTTTGTCTACTACATAGATTCTGGAAAAATTTAGACAAATAAAAACTATTTTTTACATTAGTCAATGCAGAACCACAGAACAGGAAAAAATTTAAACTATATATTATTATTTTTATTTGATTTTTCACATTTAAGATACAGTTATAAATTTATAAACTAAAAATATATTTTTTGTTTACAAAAATCTTATGGTTGTTATTTATGTATTTCTATTTATATATTTGTTTATATATTTCAATATAAAATACGAAAAGTTGGTTAAAAAATTAAATAATTTTCGATCTATTGAGATTTAACTGAATAACTAAATTTACGCTCCAAACGCCTGCTCTTGGTACAATTCCGCTGCGAAATGTACTCGCACACAATGTGTTAAATTTATCAAAATTTATCGGCATTTATCTAGGCATGAAATACATGTAAACCTGAAGAAGAGGATTTGACGATAATAATAGCATTTACAAATCGAGTCAAGCTTTGACTCTTTTTATATCCTTAAATTCACCAGATCTAGTTTAAAAATAACACAACCTCACTGTATTATTTAAGAAGTTGCTTTACAGAGGAGTTCACTACATTTAGTGCTCCCTGGCCAATTCAAATGATACCCAAAGGTAAAACATTTAACTTACAAAACATTTCTGTATGAAATAACTTAGGTAACGTAACTTAAATGTGCCCCAGTCTTTTAAACTAAAGTAAAAGAACAAAAGGTTGTTGAATCATATGAAATATTTTACCATTTTTTATGAGGTATACTCTGATACTATTTTAAGTTTTAAAATCTGTAGTTTTATTCAAAGGCAGATACAATAATATAAGAAAAATTCCGAGTTTTGAGACTCTACTATTTTAAGTATTATATTGTTAGCAGTTAAAATATCTTTAACAGGCATAGAAGAAAAAAATCCAGTATTATTCATATTAGTTAAAATTAGAAATATCTTAAACATTTTTGTAATTTTATATAAAACTAGCATATAGCCCATCACATGACGTTATCAGTAAAATTTTTAATTTTCCAAAATTGTAAAGTACTTTATGAGGCAGGTTAAAAAAATAGTTTGTTTTTTGGCTGAGAATTATCTTACAACAAAAAATAATCGATGATCCAATTTAAAATGATTACACATGTACCTAATCTATTATTGAACCCAAATAGAAAAGAAAATTATAAGGCGATTTCAAGCAGTAGGGCAAATTCTCAAATTATGACAATTCTGGCTTTTGTTTCAAACGGAAGGGCAGTTTATTGTTTGTCTATTGGCTGTTAAACACGTGAAAATAAATGGGAAGGGCATTATAGTAGTTCGTGACGTTGTGACAAATTGCCTTATTTACGTAATATGTAAGTTCAATGATAAAACGTATGAAAATAAAGTATAATTTAAATAATTTAAAATAAGAAATGATTAAAGGAATGAAGTCATAATGCTATAAAAATGTTATTTTTACCTATTTATTATGGGATAAATTAATGAATTTAATCGCCTGCTCTTAACCGGGAAAATAGGAGTTGAAATAATGGCATTAAAAGCTCGAAAAGAGGGGAAGGGGTGGATTTCGAAAGTTTTAAAGAAGCAGTATTTTTCGCTGTGATATGAAGCCTATTTATACCAATTTATTTTAGAATCGGATCGATAGTTTAGGAGAAGATAAACATTACTCTCTTTGAATTTTGCTAACTATGGATGCCTCTATCCATTCCAGGTCCAACCGCTTCATAAAATCGAGGACAGACGGACAGATAACTTAGGCTATTATTATATAGGGGATACTATATGCATAAAGAAGATTGAATTTTATAAGAAAAGATGGAGAAACAGAAGGGCATGCTTATTAAAGAAGATCATTAAAGGAGACTGATTTGAAGTACTATAATAAAATGCTGCTCCAGTTTTTTAGACCCTCTGCTTAAGATTTCAGTGCCATCAGTAGGACTTGAACCTAGAGACTCCAGTAAACAAAGGCAGTGTTCTACCTTTATATGATCATCGTTGGGCATTTGTGTACAGTGAAAAAATGCTTTTGAAATGTGAGGAAAATGCAATATATTTTTTTAGTATTCATTGTAAAATAAACTGAATAGGTTAATATTTTTTCTGGGCAATTTATTAACATATTACACTTCCAGATGGCATCATTTTGCCTTTAACGATAGAAAAATATTGCAGTAAATAAAATCCTTTTAAATAAAACCCTTCCTTCAAATTTCTATCCTCATAAACAAGTAATTGCAAGAATTGGGATATAACACACATGACTGAAAGTCTTTTTTAAGGAATGCAGTGTTACATTTGTATTTATAACCTATAGTTTTGTGTTGATGAATTTATTCATTGAAAGTGATTGGAGTAAAGATAAAATAGAATTTCTTCTGTAGTTTGAATAATACTTGCCTTTTCATAGCACACTTTTTGTTTGGGCATTTTTCATTCTTTTTCAATCTGCAAGAAAAATCAATTATTTAAAATAATTTATGCATGTTTCCAAGCTATACAGAAAACTTTAAAAATGGATCTAAAATGGATCTTCAACTAATTCTAGCCTGCAATAGCTGTTCTGAACTTTGAACTACTAATATGAATCTGACTTTAAATAGCACGATACAAATATTCTTAGTGTGAGCTTGTACACCTTTGAAAGTGAATATATGAATGAAAAGTTTCTGGTTACTATTATAGATGTTATTTGGTGGAGGGGGGGGGATAGTTTTAATTGGAAGAGCACTTTTCCTCACTGAGTTTATGGTCTAAAGCTGTATTTCAGGTTGCTGACTTTGAACTGCTTTTTCTTAAATGTTGAAAGATCTAGGAATGTACTCGAAGAATTTTGAAGTTAGAATTAACCTGAGAATTTTTTTTCCAGTTCTATGACTACCAGGGTGTGTTTCTTCCCTCCTTTTATGATTTTCCTCTCGTGTGCACTTGGAATTCCGTTTCTGCTGGCTCAAAAATTAACCTTTCAGAGGGGCCGGGACAGCATATGTCCCTCGTTTGACTTATTTCTTATGAGGGGATGGGGACAGCTTCAACTGCTTAGAGGGATGTAACAATAAGTTACATTTAGTGC